>JAQSEB010000019.1:1200000-2400000 GCA_030063045.1 Pratylenchus scribneri | reverse complement strand
ACATTCTTATTTTAGTAAATTGCTGCATCCAAATAAATTCTTTGACATTTAAGAAAATAAAATTTACAAAAAAGCTGAATAAAATATCATAAAATGTACGAAATCTCTTTATTTAAATAAATTATTATTCCGATCGCTAAGAAGAAAAAATTCATTGAATTTGCAATTCCAAAAGACTAAAAAATTATTTTGTAAATTTATTAATTAAAATCTAAAAAATCAAATTATGGCTATTTATAGATTGTAGGTCTTAGACTAACAATATTAGGACAAAATATGAGAACAATTGTTATAAGAAAGAGTTACCAATTAGCAATGCCAACAATGTCTTTAAGGCCCTTCCTATTTGTCCTACTGTACCCCTTTCTAATCGCCTTGTCATTGTCACCCATCAATCAAATATTGCCCCAGTCTGCCTTTTTTAAAACAGCCCCTTTCCCTTCTAGATGTCTTTTTTTCTTTACATTATTATCATACTATTTTTACACACAATTAAAAAAAAATAATTTTTAAAAAAATAATGTTTCCCTTACTTAGTCTTATCTGGTTCATTGGGCCATTGTGGAGGCTTAGCCTCCGGTGAAATTCCGAGGCGAGAGCCTAGGCCACTCTCGACCAGAACTTTAACTCTAAATTAGTACTATTATCAATATTTATTAAATGAGAACATTTTAAAAAATCCAATATTTTTCAAAATAATATTCCATTTAATTTATTTTATCCCCATTTAATGTGAAAATTTAAATAAAATTTATTAATTTTATAGATTTTATAAATGTTTTTAACCAAAAAACTTCCTTCATTCCTGCCTTTTAACTGGCTAATTATTAGCTTTTTAATTTTGATGATTTTTGCCCTGACCAATGCCACAATTTATCCGCAGATTCCACCAAAACATGAATTGGCCAAACAAATGGGCAGACATGTAAATTTAATTTAATTATAATAATAAAAATCTAATAAATTATGAATATTTTTATAATTTCTATTTATTTTAGATGATGCGCCATCATCGTCATACTTCCCCCTCTTCATCATCAAAATTGGCAACAGCAACAACATTGAATCGGAATGAGGAAAAGGAAAGGACAACAAGCAGAAAAAGATTGACAAAGACGGAATTGAGGCGAATTCGTTATGGTCGACTTTGCCATTTCACTGCATTCCCTGGCCCATATTGTTGAAATTAATTTTAATTTAACTTTTCTTTTTTAAATTTAATTTAAATGCTCATTAATAGCCAAAAATTTGTACAAAAATTAAAAATGTAACAAAATTCAACTTTATCAAAATTGAAAATTTATGGATAATTTTATAAAAAAAAAACATGTTTGTTTCAAATTCGTTCATTCAATCTGAAATTGTTCACTCAGTCAGTGTATTCCTCTGTTTCGATTTGGTGCATTTACCCACTTCCAGTTTCATTATCCTTTTTTCTCTGATTCTCGGGGAGACGATATGGTCGGACCAAAAATTCGGCATAGTCTATAAAAAATGTGGCATAATTAAAATTTAATTAAATTCATTCAAAAACTTATTCTATTTAATTTTCCATTTATCTAAAATAGCCGAGCAGCGAAAAATGTAGCCTTTTAAGGGAAAATTTATGAAATTCAAATGATTTTCAGTAAAAAATTGGCAAAAACCTAAAAACATAAGCAAAATGTGGTGGAAATCAAAAATATGGAAAAAAAAAGATGGCGAGATATTTTACTTTTACCAAAAAATACCTTTATCAAATTTGCTTGTTTTGGCCAATTCCATGTCCGTTTGTTCCAAAACCTTTTTGACCACTTGATTCTTCAATGAACTCAATGCAATTTTCATAAACATTTTATTCCATTTATATTTTTTACCCGTTTTGTGTATTTTCAATACTCTCTCAACAGCAATTCTTCCTTAAATTCAATATATATTTAATGATATAATTAATTGCATTTTCCATTGTTTTTTACCTGTACTCAATCCGCTTGCCGTCATAAAATGTGGACTTGTGTTTGCATCGCCCACCGCCGCAATTATCATCGATTTCCCGTGCTTTTCCTTTTTAGCTACCGCATTCGGCGCCGATCGAATTTTCACCCAAAATATGGATGTATTTGCCGAATTTGGGTCGAAATAAAGCACATTTTCTTCAACTACATCCTTCTGCTTTTCTCCGGTCATTTTCAATTCAATTTTTCCAATTTTTTCTTTATGCACATGCGAAAGGCTAATTTTAAAGATCACCGCCGACCATTTTCGCTCCATTTCATTCCGAATTTGTTTATATTTATTTTTATTGTGGGCATTATTTTTCTCTAAATCGGTCAATTCATCAACAAAATCACGAATCGGTTGTATTGTGTTGATTGTGGCAATGTGAATTGTTGGCCGGTTCTCGAAAAGACGAACAATCAAATTTCGTTCATTTTTTATCATTTCACTTAAATGTTTGAATTTGTTCATAAATGTTTCAGTAAAATATTCTCTATTTTGTTCAATAAATTCATTGAATTTTTGTTCATCAATAATTTGTTTAAATTCATCCTTTTCCAAATTATCAAGTTTGAAGAAAACAGTTTGATCATTGAAAATTGGTTGACCTTCTTTGCCTTTTACAAGCACAACAACTCCATAGCTTTTTGGATCTGTTTCCTCAATTGGATTGCCTATATAATTAAATTATTAAAAAAGAGAATTTAAAAATTTTCAATTAAATGATAGGAATTTAGATTTTTTTTGTAGAGAAAAATATTTTAAAAAAAATAAAATTCGGAATTGAAATCCCAAAAACTTTTATTTTACAAAAAACTCTGTTTCAGCAGTGTTATCTGGCATCTATTTTATGAAAAAAAAATTTTGAGAGCTCATTTTGTAGATTTTAATTATAAAGGAATAATACACAATAGAAAATAAATTTAATAGATAATTGTTATAATAATTAAAGGCACTCAATCAAAAGCATGGAATAAATGATTAAAAATTTAACATATTATTTAATTTAATATTTGTTTTCTATCAAATTTAACCCCAATCAGTTTTACCCAAATATTCATTCCGAATTTGGTCATTTGCTCCTCCAGCGCAAATTAACAAATCCACTGGGAATTCCTTCGCATTTTCTTTTCCTTTTTCTCCATTTCCCGTCTCCTTCTTCTCCACTATTTTTCCCTTGAATTTTTCGCCTTTCCTTTGCGGTTCCAAAATTTTTTCAAATTCAAATCCATAAAATAAATCCAAATCTTCTTTCAAATCTGTTTGGCTTTCTTTGAATTTTTTCAATTCCATTAATCTTTCTTTCATTATTTTTTCAATTTCCCTCACATTCACTTGTCCAACATCTCCGTAATCAATTCGTCCCAATGAAGTTTCTTGGCCCAATTTAGTTTTTTTATTGAAAAGGACACGAAATTTTGTGCCCAATAAAAAGCGCAATTGACTCATCCATTTCCGGTCCAAAAAGACCATTTGCCGTCGATTATATTCCTCTCGATTGTTTACAAGCCGAACATTCATTCCGGCGAGGAAAAATTGAAATGCCGCAAAAAGGCCGATTGGGCCTGCGCCTTCAATGATAACATTCTTGGATGAGAATTTTTCTACAAAATAAAAAAAAGTATACATGTTTTTCATTAAATTTCAAAATTTTAAAAATCATTTTAATTATTATTTATAGATATTTTTGAAATCTATTAAAATTCTATGCTTTTATATTTTTCTAATTTTCTAAATATTTTAGTTAATTGAAAAATTAAATTTAATATTTTTTAGATATGTTGCAGATATCTCAGATTGTTTTTACGCATTTTCAATAAAAATTGGCCATATTTAGGCTGTATTTTTAAAATGGTCAAAAAATTTTACGAAAAATGCTATTTAAAGAGAAAAAATTTAATTAAAAATTACTTCGCAGGGAAAAATTAAGCAAAAATTCCCTGCAGGTAAGAATTTTTTAAACCAAAAAACCCCAAGGGACAATTTGGGGACATTTCTGCTCGAAAATCGTGGAGGGGGGGGGGGCAAAATCCTAAAAAGGGCAAATGCTAAGTTCTAAGATCCCTCTGATCTCTCCTATTAATTTATTTCTTGTTTCATTTTTACTATTTGTTATTTTGTTCTTCATAAGTTGATGTTCATTCCAAATTGCTTGATTAATTAATTTATCCATATTTTCACTATGAATGTCCGCTATTTCAAATATTTTCTTCAAATTTGAATATTTCTTCTCCTCCCAAAATGAGAATATGTCGAGGAATGAGCCTTCATTTCCCTCGGAATGTAATTCTCTCATAAATTGTTTGCATTTTAGTACAAATTCGTCCGCTATTTTTTCCGGATCAATAACATTTGTCAATTTGATCATTATTGGATTTTGGTGCACAAACTTTTCCAACTTTTCAAGCAACTTTTTTTCGGCTTCCAAAAATATTTTCCTAATTTGAGCGGCGTTAAATTTTTCCTTTCTTTCGTTGTCAAAAAATTCAAATATTTTGGGCACTTTTTGAATTATTTCAAATTCTTTAAATTGGAGAGTATCATGTGATTGAACACTTCCTCCATTTTCGGCAATATAAATTAATAGTTTAATTCGTTGTGGATGGAATATGCCTGAATAAAATTTAACAATTAAATTTAAATTTTGTTATTTATATTATATTATAAATATATTGTCCAATCCAATAGCCATCAACATATTACTGATCATTTCTTTTCCCTGTATTATTTTTGCTATGCAATTCAAAAACATCACATATCACAATGCTGTATTCAGATTTAAACTTCAAAATTTGTTCCAGAGAGCAGTGCTCTGCCCTTCGGATTTTAAGACAATGTGGCTCCAGCTCAGGGCTCGTTCCGAAACACAAAATGTTTCGTTTCGACTACAGTTCCGGCTCCAGAGTTATAGGAGTCAAAAATTTAAATTAATTTGGAACTCTAGTCAATTCCGGTTTTTTGGAGAAAATTGAGTTAATTTTTAATATTTTCAGTAAAAAAATTTTCAGTCGGAGTTATTCCTTAGTCGATCTATCTCAGGAGTTTGAAACCGGATTCCTGAATTGGACTCAGAAGTCGAATTAAAATTTTGAAATGTCTGAGTCCGGAGTCAGAGTTAAGAATTATGAAAAGCACATAGCACAACACTAAATATCATAATAAAATTTTATCTATCTAATTAAAAAAAAATATGACAAATAACAAATGTAATTTAAAATTCCCATCCCACTGTTCTAAACAATTTATATTTTACCCTTAAATTCGTAAATGTATTCCTTTTGTTCTTCCGGGAATGCGGTGAATATCAAATTGTCAATGTCCGTTCGATGCATATTTGCCCCAGCTTCCGAAATGAATTCATCTATTTTATATTCCTCCGTTAAAGTTTCGTGTTTTCCGTGTTGATGATGTTGATGAATTGGATGAGTTGAACTTGAACCAACCACGAAAACATTCTTTTCTTCTTTTCCACTTCGTTTTTGACGAATATTTCCGCATACCGCATTTAAGAAGAAGCAAATTAATAGAATTTTGAATTTCATCTTCATTTTAATTTGCGAATATAAAATTATAGATAATTTAATGAGCTTGTTAGATCGGAAAATTTGTTAATATTTTTGAAGGAATGATTAGAATGCATGGATTTTTGCTGATTATATTCCCGAATTCCGTCAGATCATTGGCACTGATGAGTGGCAAATGAAATTCTCTTTCTCTGCTTACCTTTGGCGCAGCATAGCCAATCAATTTCGCCATCATAGACTCGCGCGCGTTCATTTTTCATTTACTACTGATGTTCGTTTACTTCACTAATGATCTTTAGGGTGGCATAAAAATGGCCAAAGCAATTTTCTCGGCCGGAGTGAACTCCATAAAATCCCTTTCCCTGCACCTGCATTTCCCAATCATAGACCCGCGCGCGTTCATTTTATCATTTACTTCTGATCTTTATTACTTTTGATCTAGAGTGGCATAGAAATGGCCAAAGCGGCCGGGATAATGTGAATATTGACTGAAAACCCCTCCTCCGCCACTCACCTCTGCATTTCCCCATATTGAACCAATCTTGCCTCCCCCCCCCCCCTCTCTCGTTTGTCTGTCAATCCAACAGATTTGGGTTTGGCTTCTCACCCATGATGTTCCTCCCCAGCAAAGTTGCGCACGGGCCTGGCCCAAAGCCTCCAATAATTGGTGGCGGAAGGGCTGAAATGGGCCGAGTTAGTCAGGCCAGCAGAGCTCCGTGGGTAATGCGCATGCGCACCCCCTGATGCCTACTCCTCATTGACACTGCCTGCAGCATTCACCAATGTAAACCAAACTTAATCCAATCTTAGATTTGGGAATTGGAAAAATATCGTCGGAGAAGACGAAAACCGCGGAATCCATTTATTGAAGTTTTATGTAAATAAAAAATGATGAGGGACATTTATTTTAAAATAAGCAAATTTAATTTAAAAAAATTTATTATCCTCTCCAGTTTTTTAGATCGCTATATTTTTTTACCAGAAAATTAATATTTTTTTTTTCTGGAATACAAAAAAAAACTTTTCTGATTGATACAATTAAAATTTCAAGAAAATAATAAAATGAATTCGTGTCTATCGAAAACGTGGCATTTTAATTAATTGCGTGTGACAAAAATATTGGGGTGGTCTTCAGTCTGCACTCATTGTATTATTATTTATTATTTTCACAGAAATTCAATCTTAAGTTTTTGGAGAAGGTCGGTCGATAAGAAAATGGCGACGGATGTGAATGTGAATAGAGTCAAAGTCTTATCAAAAGCCAAACAAATTAAATTATTTATACCCCAAATTCTCAGTTTTGATATTTTTTGCAAATTAAAAAAGATAAAAATGTTTAAAAAGGATTTGGGAGCACAAAAACCGTTTGTTTATTAAATACGGTTCGTTATCCTTTTACTATGATATTGACAGAATATTATTTACGGTATCATCAATACCATATCCTACTCCATAACCTCACCTCTGTAAAATATCAATTAGAAATATAACAAATTTTGAACTTGGCCAATATCTTAAAAGGAAACAAAAAATTGCGAATATTTTGTGTAATTAATTAAATAATTTAGTTGTGCTCCAAATATATACCTAAAATATTAATTCAATTTATAAAATGTTTTTTACAAACTACGACACAATGATCAAATGAAATATAAAATAAAAATGCCAATTTTAGTATTAATTTCCATTTTTAAATTTAATAATTATAATTGGATCTCAATGGAATTTATGTGATTTTTTTTGGTAGTTTAAAAATAGCTGAAAAAAGACAGTCCACAATTTTTGTAATTGCAACTTTTAAATTGCCATTTTTGAATTCCAACTAAATTAAATTTGATTTTTAAATTGTCTGGACTATAATTAAATAAATTTTGCCCGGAAAAAAAGGATTTAAATGCACTCAGAAAATTCCACAATTTGATTATATTTACAAAGAAATGTCGCAAAATTTTGTAATGGCTTAGTTTAATTTAATAATATCAAAAATTTTTTCCTAAATTCAGCATTTGTCAATTATACATGCCTAGCGATTTCTGTGATTAACTGAATTATAGTGAATTCAAAATTTAATTTTCTGTTTCATTTTTTTTAAATTTTTTTTATGTTTGGCTTATAAATATCATATTCATTTTTGGCCCTATTTAATTCGGCAAAACGAATATAAAATTCATCCATTTTTGGGTTCATTTTCAAAAAGATCATTATACAAAAATGGGCAATATTTTGGATTCGATTCTGATTGACGAACCATCCGTGTTGGCACTGAACAGTAGTGATATTTTCATAAGCAAAGTGAATAATATGACATTCGACACCTTTGATGATCCGGTCAGTTCATCCAAATTACCGTATAAGCTAAATCTCTTTTTATTTCCCACTATCCAATAATTTCCCAACATCAATTTTGAGAACTTATAGGTACTAGCAGAGTGATTTTTTTGCAGTTTCTTAGTTCTCTAAAGCTCTACAAAACCCGCTATAAATTGTTCAAAAATATTCATAAATTAAGGAGTTAGACCCCAAATTTTCTAAATTTTTGAGGGGTTGAAAAATAATCGGTATATCTTAATTATTTGTACTCAGATTAAATTTTTTGAGATTCTTATTTTATTATTCATATTTGATTTTTAAATGATGAAAAAATGATTTGAGGTGATTTTAGGGTTTAACAATTTTGGGGGTAATTTAATGTAATTTTGGGGGTGGAAAAATCTGATGAGTACCCAAATGAAAATTAAGAAATATCATAATTTCTCATGGGGAATTAAAAGAGATTACAAGATAAAACTATGTAATTTCGATGTAAAAAAATTAAAAAGATCTTAAATTAAATTTTAAACATTAATATTTCCGTTCAGATTTATTTCACTATTTTGCATGTGAACAGTTTTCTTTGTTTGGTGTTCAGCGCTTTGGCCATTTATTTCATCCTCTTTAAAAGTCCAAAATCCATTGGCAAATATAAATGGTATTTGTTGAATATTACGGTTCGTTACCTCCCAATAATTCCAAAAAATATTATTATTTCCCCCATAGATATGGTCATTTGTCTACGATTTTTATATGACCACCGTTGAAATGCCAATGACCCTGTTGCCATCGCCGACAATGTGCTCGCGGGGATTACTTCGAAATGGTGGATGGATTTATGGTGGATTAATTGGCTATGTTTGTTACTTTAAATTCACCCTAAATTATCCAAATAATTTGAAGTTATTTTTTCCAATTCTTTGTGGCACCTGCGGAATGACCGTTGTTTGGGCATTCGCCTATCGATGGGCTGTCCTTTCGGGTATAAATAAAAGGAAGACATTTTTTCCCCATTTTTTATTTTTTTTTTACCCCAAAAGTAATTTTTGACTTCTAATAAATCAGAAACCAGTTTTAGACCCTACAAACCTTATACCAATTTGTAGATTTCATTGAGCTTTCTTTTGGTATTTATATCTTATTTTAAATCGAAATTTATCGAGCTAAACAGTTTAAACCATAATTTTAATTTTTGGTTTTAAGCACTTTAATTTTGAGCAAAAAACCTGAAATTTAATAAACCATTAGATGCTTCTCGATGAGATCTACAAATTTATTTAAAGTTAGTAGGGTCTAATATCGGTTTTTCATCTATTAGAAGTCAAAAAACAACTTTTGGGGTAAAAAAAGTGGGTGAAATATTTTTCCTATAAATAAATATATTTTTGCCTTTTTAATTCATTTTTAAAACAGGTCGAGAACATAAAATGAATTCATGGAAGGGAATTTTACTAATGGGTTTGGTCCAAATATTCTACGAAACACCGACCACCATTTTCTACATCCTCGCCGCCCACAATCGACCCCGCGTCCTCGAAGCCATCATTAGGGTTCAATCAATCATTATTTTTTAAATAAATATTTTCCCAATTTATAGCATTACCCAAATTTGGCCCCTTGGGTCCTGCATGATCAGCCGTGTGCCATTTTTGCATTCGAAGCCAGTCCTTGGTCCCTGATTTTCATTTGTTCGTCCACCCAAATTCAATCATTTATAAGCTTATTTCCCTAAAATTTAAGCCAGTTTCACCATTCAATTCTTTGGCGGTGTCCCTTTGTGCTTTTTCTTTTTGTTCCTCTCATATCGTCAATTGGAGGCTCAAAAGAATATTATGTCCCCAAAAACGGCCCAATTGCATCGACAAATGTTGAAAGCATTGGTCATGCAGGTGAATAAAGGAAAAATATTTTTTGATTAATTTATAATAATTATTTTATAGATGATAGTCCCATTTTGTACCCTTTTCATTCCATTCACTTTGCTTGGCATTTTTGTGGTCATCGAATTTGAGGGGCCAAGTTGGTTCATTCAAATTTAATTATTTAATTTTTAATTATTTTAAAGTGGTCCACAAATCATTGTTCATTGTTGGCTCACTCCATTCAATGGCCAATACTTTGATGATGATCATTCACATTGCCCCATATCGACATGCACTTTTATGGATTTTTCTTTGTTGCATTCCAAAAAAATTTGTGAATAAAATTTCGACTGGAGGAGTTTGGAATTTAAAGCAAATTGCCAGTGGCACTGTTGTGGGGAAGGCGGTAAAAGTCAATCAAATAAATATTAACAATTTTACAATTCCAATTGCCAAATGATTTGAAAACATTATGTACATTATTTATCAATTTAAAATTTTAATTATTCCAATTCGATGCACATTTTTATTTCTTGCCATTTTATTAAAAATTTTTAATATTATTTTCTAATTAATTTTATGTACTTTTATTGCGTTAAAAAATTAATTCCAAATTTTTGAAAAATATTTAATTATTTATAATAATTCTCCAATCCAACGCAAAAATTTAGACAAAAGATTAGAATTTGCACTAAAATTCGTCTATCAAATGTCAATGTCATTTTTCCAAAAGAATTCTTTTCTTCAAATATCCAACTTCTTATAACCAGACAATAGGAACATTTTCGTAAGGAAATTGAATGAAACAAAAATTTCTGGCATTTGGACTATCTATTAAAGACGAAAATGTTCGGGCACAAATGTCACTTCACGCAATAAATATTTATGTCGTAAAAAAGGTTTTTCACATTTTTTTTCTGTTCTACGTTTGGTCTTTGCTGGCATTTTTGTCTATGAAAAAGTTTTGCATGCATTTTTCCCATTCATCCAAATTGTGAAGTTGCTAATTTAAGCTCATTCTTCAGATTTTAGAACATTTTGTTGGATCGCATGCCTTCAAAAACCACCTATATAAATATATCGCTTAACGTCGAAAACCACAATTTTCATTTTTTAGTTGCCATTTTGCATAAATTTATATTCTTTTTTCCATCTATAAAAATTATTTTTTTTCTCTAGAAAAGGGTTAATTTCACTTTATCTCGTGACGGATTTAAGCAGCATTTAATGAGATCCCATGGGTGCAATAATACTGATGAGGAAAAAGTTTCGGAGATGGCACCACTGAGTGAGCGATCCACTTATTGAAAGCCTAATTAGCCATTAATGTCAATCAAAATTTAATCTTTGAAGGGCAATATAATTTAAATGTAGATATTTTGCAAAAATACACACATTTCATAAACAATTCCGGATTAATTACTGTTAAATCAAAGAATTTTCTTGGCCATAATTTTGGCCATTTAATTATTCTTCTCCAATTAAAATCCTACAAATTTTACCTATTTTTAAATAGCCTTTTCTAATCTTTTTCCTATTTGTAATTCCATAATGAAGAATTCTGCTGATATATTCGAAATATTAAAATTAATTAATCAACTCAAAAATTTATATTTATAGCAATTTAAAAATTTTCAAAATTTTTCTGAATAAAATAGCGAATTTATGATGACTCCAACAAAATTGAACACTGTTCATCGATGGAATGCCCTCCTCTGCCCTCCAATTGGATTTGCATTTAATTTTTTGCTAATTTGGCTCGTCCTCAAGAAGACACCCAAGGAAATGCAATTGCACAGCCGAATCCTCCTCCAAACTGGCATTTTGGACTTTTTAGTGCTTTTGATGAACACAATTGGCCAACCAGTAAATTTATATTAATTTTTAAAAAATATATATTTTTATTTTCCAGATATATGTCTACCAGCTAAATACGCTCACAGTTTTATTTGAGGGTTATTTCATTGATTGGATAAAGCCGGATCAAAACATTCTACTCATTTTTTACTGTCTTTGGTTCATGTTATATTTCTCTGATATTTATGGACTGGTCGTGCAATTCTTCTATCGATATCTTATATTGAATCGGTAAATAAATTTTTTTATTTTGGGAAGTGTTCATTAAATTTGGAAAAAATATTTTCATTTGAATAAAAGTCAAAAAATTATAAATATTTAAAAAATTTTATTCGCTTAAATTTCATCAAAAATTATGATCGAAAAAAGGGAATAAAAATTTAAATTTTAATAAATGATAAATCCGTCTATATAATTTTTAAAGATTTTAAATATTAAAAATAAATATTATGCTCGAAAAATGAATTTAAAAAATTAATTTTGCCACAGGGATACTTCATCAATTTTTGCCTAAAAATAAATATAATAATTTTTAAAATTCCTCAATAAAAATTTTCAGCAACATCAAAATTAATCTGTCCCAATATATACAAATGCTCTCTCTGGTCCTATTGTCTCCATTTATATTTTCTGTCCTCTTTTGTATTCGAATGATCACAGTGGCACCATTGGATGTTGCCAACAACAATGGGGATGGCAAATTATCCAAAACATTAATGCAATCCGTGAATGGATCAACCCGTTACATGGTGCGAACATGGGAGACAATGTTCATATTGGATTACATTTTCATGAGCTTCTCTCTGATTTGTTATGCAATAATTGCATGTTGTACTTGGAAAATATCAAAATATGTGAATGCCAATTTGACTGGTCCAAAAAAGGCACTGAGCAAACAGCTGACCAGAAATTTGGTTATAATGGTCTGATTTTAATTTATTGATATGTTACAGGCAATACTGATTATCAGGCAAAACTGATTATGCCTAGGCAAAACTGATTATGCCTGAAAATCAGGCATAACTGATTATGCCTAGGCAAAACTGATTATGCCTAGTCAAAACTGATTATGACTAGTCAAAACTGATTATACCTAGGCAAAATTGGATTAAATATAATGCTCGGGATTATGCCGGATATAGGGGGATTAAGGTGGATATAGGGGGATTAAGGTGGATATAGAGGGATTAAGCCCAGAAATTGATTGGAAATGACTCGGAAGGCCACTAGAAAGGTCGGTGAAGTATAATTGAGGCCCGGAGAGTGCGCGGGATTACGCCGGATATAGGGGGATTAAGGTGGATATAGGGAGATTAAGCCAAGAAAAGAATTGAAAATGGCTCGGAAGGTCACTAGAAGGTAGGGGAAGTATAATAGAGGCCCGGAAAATGCGCGTGATTTAGCCGGATATAGGGGGGATTATGGTGGATATAGGGGATTAAGATGGATATAGGGGAATTAAGCCGGATAAGTCTAGTTAGGGGCTAGGGATTAGGGTTATGGTCGGCATCTGATTTAGGGGCTAGGGGCTCGGAGCTTGGAATCTCGCGAAGCCGGAAGAAAAACAGCCTAAAACAGGACTCGAGCCCATATATTTGGGGCTTAATCCCCCTAAATCCACGTATATCCACCTTTATCCGGCTTAATCCCACTTACCATCAGAGCCTTCGGCCCATATCCCAGACCTTTCTATGTCCTTCCGGGCCATTTCCCATCCATTTCGGGACTTAATCCCACTATATTCATCCTAATCCCCCTATATCCGGATATATCCCGCGCACTCTCCGGGCCTTCGGCCCACTTCTCGACCATCCGCTGGCCCTCCGGGCCATTTCCCATCTATTTCGGGGCTTAATCTCCCTATATTCACCTTAATGCCCCTATATCCGGATATATCCCGCGCACTCTCCGAGCCTCTGTTATACTTCCCCGACCTTCTAGTGGCCTTAATTTATATTTAAATTAATTATAGATATTATTATTGATATGATATTTGTTAGAAATATTTAGATTGGATCAAAGACGATCATGGATATTTGTGTTGAGAAGAGAGAAGAGGAATTAATGGGAAAAATTCAAATTCCCGCTCGATTTGATGTAAAATTCAGCCCCTTTTGATGTAGAGGAAAATTTGATGTAAAATTCAGCCCATTTTGAGGGACAATTAAGCCGCACGTTAATTTTTTAGTTATTATTTAGTATTTTCAGCCCCAATCAGTTTTGCCTAGGCATAATCAGTTTTGACTAGGCATAATCAGTTTTGACTAGGCATAATCAGTTTTGCCTAGGCATAATCAGTTTTGACTAGGCATAATCAGTTTTGACTAGGCATAATCAGTTTTGACTAGGCATAATCAGTTTTGACTAGGCATAATCAGTTTTGACTAGGCATAATCAGTTTTGACTAGGCATAATCAGTTTTGCCTAGGCATAATCAGTTATGCCTGATTTTCAGGCATAATCAGTTTTGCCTAGGCATAATCAGTTTTGCCTAGGCATAATCAGTTATGCCTGATTTTCAGGCATAATCAGTTTTGCCTAGGCATAATCAGTTTTGCCTGATAATCAGTATTGCCTGTAACAGATATATTATTTAAAAAAATACAAATTTTTATGTTTTCCGCTTTTTTGGTTCCAATTATATTTTTTTAAATTGTCCAAACAAAAATTATTAAAATTTACATAATTGAATGGAAATAAAATTTGTTAATAATGAAATATTTTTGAAAATATTACATAAATCTGTGGGTTAAAAAATGGTTACTATTTTTTGGAGACAAATAATTTTTGACTTCTAATAAATCATAATCCGGTTTTAAACCCTATAAACTTTATACAAACTTGTAGAACTCATTGAGATACTACATCGAATGGTTTATAAAATGTCAAGTTTTGGCACAAAATTAATGTGTTTTAAACGATCTAACTAACATATTGTTTATAGAGTTTAAAACCAAATAATTACATTTTAATACAATTTATTTTCTCAATTTTTATTTTATTGCATTTAATTTTATATGAACAAATTTTCGAAAATAAGATTAAATTTAAAGTAATAAATTCATAATTAATACCAACACAATTTATTTTATAGGCAATTTTGCCCTTTTTCAATTTGGCCATTTCCACTATCTTCATCATTGTGAATATTTTTTCAATATCAAATGGACAAACAGCAACTGGTGAAAATGACGTCGAGGTATTCATAGAACATACAACGGTGGAATTATTAGTCAGCATGACGGTTCATTGGCTGCCCGTGCTGAATCCGTTGATCAGCATTTTGACCAATACACCATATAGGAGGGCATTAGTGTCAACAAAATCAAAAATAACGACAATCATTGTGAAGACGACAAATGTGGAAATTGAATAATCATTTAGTTGCATAATTCGTGAATTTTAAAATTTAAATCTATTTTGATTCGATGCATTTCATTTCTGGACATTTTTAAGAAAATTTTTTTTTAATAGAAATAAACATTATTTTTAATTAATTAATTAATTTTATGTTAATGAATTATATTAAAAATGATTTTTTATTAAATTATATTCCCAAATTAATTTTTATTTATTAATTTTTATAAATCAATAATGAAAGCAGTGAACATCATTTATTTGGATAATTTGCACTTTTAAGTAAAAATCTAATTTGTGTAATGAATAAGTAGGCAAATATTATTATTAATAAAAATAGTTCATTTTCTAATTTATTCGATTCAAATTTCGTTCATTTTGCTGGCCAATTTTAAGCAATTTCGGCAGCAGCCGCCTTTTGAAGAATATCTTTGAAGAAGAATGGAGCGAATATATAGCCTTGGCCTAAATAGAATTTTGATTGGAATTCGACCCTGAAAATGTTGCATAAATAAAAATGAATCAATTAATTATAAAACAAACCAATGAAGTCGAAGGGCATGAAGGAAGGCGGAAAGCCCTTCCATTAGCACCAAAATTGAGAAAGTGAGAACAGCAAAGGCAAAGAAAATCACATAAAGGGCAATATAGCCTGGGGAATATTATAAATACAGTATAATAAAAGGCAATTTTCAATATGAAGGCCAATTTTTTAACCCATTTTAAATTTTTTTACTACAAAATTAGTTTTTAACTTTTAATAAATCAGAAATTAGTTTTAAACCCTACAAACCTTATACCAATATAGATCTAATCGAGACGCTGAATGGTATATAAATATCAGGTTTTGGCCGAAAATTAAAGAATTTTAAAACCGAAAACTAGAAATATGATTTAAATAGTTTAACTCTCTAATTTTCGATTTAAAATAAATTTGTCAAAAGATGCGTCTCGATGAGATCTACAAATTGTTATAAGGTTTATAGGGTTTAAAACTAATTTAGAATTTACTAGAAGTCAAAGACTACTTTTTGGGGTAAAAAAGTTGGAAAAAAAGAAATTTTATCATTTCCATTATTAATTTACCTTTAATTCCATGCAAACCGAATGCATTTTCAAGCACCTGAAAATTGAATGAGAATTTACAAAATATTTAAATTATTTTTTACCATTTCCCAAAGCACTTCTGAAAGTTGAGCATGGGCCAGGGAAAGGGCCCAGAGTCGGAGATATGAGGCCGTGTGCGAAACACAGCCAAGCACATACTAAAATATAAATATATATTCAGTAATTATAAATAATTCACCTCAATTGTGTGAATGGATTGATGGACCATGATGTCGCCAAATGCCTTTAAAATTTATTGAATCAACCAAAATTATTTAATATTTTGGCCATCACCTCATCATGGTGTCCACCTCCATGTTCGCCATGCGATTTCTCGTCCAAATGGATTTCCTCTTGTTTTAGTCCATTTCGACCATTCCTAACCACTTCCGTCTCCTCTTTTTGCATATTTATACGGACACTCTAAATGAAAAAAAATGTATAAATGTTAATAATTTCCAAACCATATTGTCCGAAACAGCACGTTTTGCTCGCCTTTGATGCATTAAAATGTGGAATGGTTTGCCAAAAAGCATCACTGGTATGCAAAGGACGGCCACAATGACCAATATTGCTTCCACAAATGACTGAAAAATGAATATTTTAATTCGGGTAAATATTTCAAAAATATTCTTACCTGTCCCGGATACCATTGATTGAGGAAGCAGCCTTGCATTTGATGCCCATTTTCATGCACAAAACCAGCAGGACGTTCTTTGAACATAAACCTATGGAAATTGGGAATGTAAAATAAAAAATTATTTGGAAGAAATGCAAACATATTTATCAATCCAATCTGAAAATTAATTAATTAAAATTAATTAAAAATTATTAAAATTGACCAAAAGTGAAGGGGCACAATGTGAACCGGGATAATGACGACCTAAATAAAAATTATTTTTTGTTTATAAAATAAAATTGTACCAAAAATATTGCCAGGTATAACCCAAAATGTCAGCCATTTAACAACAATTTGAAGGCAAAGATAAATGAAAATGGAGCCCATGAAAATCATTTGTGGAATGAAAACCGTGTAAATTTCAATGGGCGAATTGAAAAATCTGTTCAAATTTTTGGATGAGATTAATTTAAATAAATTATCAAAAATGACTTGTAATTTTGATAGGAAAGGCAAACACCGAATGTCATTTGGGCAATTCCCATAATTACACTCAATTTCATTTTCATTGAATTCGCAAAATTCAGCTTATTTTCGGCCAAATTCCAAATTGGGTCCAATCCAAACTGTAAAATTTAAATAATATTTAATTCCGAATAAATTTTGCCAACCGCATATGGGCCTGATTCTTTCATATAGGCCTTTTCCGATGGAATTTCTATCATGAATTCTTTGCCCCCTGATTCAGATTGATTCATCCATCCGCCCAATTCTTGCATTCTAAAAAATTAAAAAATGTGAAAGAATTAATTAAGTTACGAACGTATATGGATTCCTCCATGCACTGTTGAATAAGGCAAATGATTTGGCGAAGGCATCATTATAAATGAAACCGGCATGCATTGAGAATAGACCCATCAATAGGATTATATAGCGACCACCAAAGAACATGTTGAATATCTGAAAATTGATTGAATATTTATAAGTTTATTATATCCTTTAAGTTCAAGTCAGATTTTAAGCAAATTAAATTAAATTTATTTATTTATGAATATTAGATCCAAAGCCAAAGGCGGATCGCCGAAATAGGTATTTTAATCGAAGTATCAAAAATTAATACTCTTCTAAAAATCGAATTAAGTATTCATCTTAAAATCAAGCATTAGCTTAATTAATTCTATGTTGGACTATTAAATATTTATATTGCAAAAAAGTGAAAATTTGTTTATTTTCTCCATTATGCTTATGAATGAGTTTCAAACCCCCAAAAATGGCAAAATTTGGGGTCTAACTCTATCATATAATTTTAAAAACATAGTTTTTTTATTAATTTTATATACTTTCCAGATAATTAAAAAAAGAAAATAGAATTAAAGTTTTAAAATTGATATTGACATCGGCTACAGTACCTAAATAAAATCGAGGGTGGGCTTCATTTAGATTGCTTCTAATAGAGAAAATTCGATATGTTTTTTGGTAATTTGTGTGCCAATTCAATTGACATCCATTCCCCAATAATAAATTACCTCATCCTTGATATTCCTTGCTTCCAAATTCTTTTCACGTAGCACCATATAGAGACCGGCCAAAAACATCAAAATGCCATGGCCAAGATCGCCGAACATGCAGGAGAAGAGGAAAGGAAAAGTAATGATTGTGTATGGAGCTGACAAAGAAACAATTATTTAATTGAATCCTCCAATAGAATATACCCGGATTAATTTCCAAATATGAGGCAATCCCATATGAGTCAACAATGCCTTGGAAGACGGCCGTGAATTTATTTGTGCGATTGTAGGTTGGCGGTGGTTCATTTGTATGGACAATGTTGAGTACCGGCTTCACACTTCCACCATGCTTATTCTTTTAAAATTATATTTAATTAATATTTAATTATTATTTAATTAATTCAAAATTTTATTTATTATTCAAATAATTTAATTATTATTCAATTAATTTAATATTTATATATTTAATTTAATTATATAATATTAAAAAACTTGAAATTTAATTCATTTAATTTAATTTTTAATTTATTTATTTAATCAGTTAATTATAAATTAATTTAATATTTTTAATTAAATCACCACTCCAGTCTCGAGTGCCTCACGCACACTTGGCACATCTTGAAGTGGCACCCAACATTCGGCAACAAAAAATTTGCCAATTCCATCGAAAGTGAAATTGTTCAGTGTCAAATAAATTGATTTATGGATTCGCACCTTCAATAAAAAATAATAAAAAAGAAATTATTTTTTCGACTTGTTTGATCCAATTTTGATGATTTGCCGCCACCGCATTCAACACTTTCATTCGATGTTCACGCGTTTGCGACATTACCTTTAATTCATTCAAATAAATATTATTTTGGCCTTATTCACCATTCTCATATCATTTATATTCGCTTGGACTTGTTGAAGGGCAGTGTGCCTGTCTGGACCAGTTTTTGGGCATTGATTGTATTGTCGAGCTTTGAAACCATCGCAAACCTTAAAATTAAATTAATTATTTTTCAAAATATTTGATTTTTTACTTTATCAATGATGGTTCGAAGTCGATCACCGTTGTAGAAAACAATGAACACTGATTCTTTGATTTCCTCGCCCTAAAATAAGTATTTAATTGAATGAATTGATTAATAAAATGGGAAAGGCAATTTTACGCCATTTTTAACATAAATTTTATTTTTTTACCCCAAAAATATTTTTTGACCTTAAATCAGAAATTGGTTTTAGAAATTACAAACCCTATACCAATTTGTAGATCTCATCGATACACGTCTTTAGACAGCTATATCATATTTTAAATCGAAACTGAGAAAATTAAACCATGTAAACCTTATTTCCAGTTTTTAGTTTTAAACATATTAATTTTCGGCTAAATGATATTTTTATACGATTCTTTCTATGCGTCTTGATGCGTTCAACAAATTGGTAGAAGCTTCGTAGAGTCCAAAACAGGCTCAGATTTATTAGAAGTCAAAAACTACTTTTGGGTAAAAAATAAAATAGATAAAAAGATATTTTTCTATTAAAATAGGATTATAGATGGAATTCACCGTTTCCGGCTGCTCCAATTGTTCCTCAATTTCAATGTGGCGAACGAAGGCAGTTCGACGGCAAACACGCCAAAGGATTCGCTCAAAGGCATTCACTTTTTCAGTGTTGATTACACCAACAGTATAGCTGAAAATGAATGGAATAAATTTTGGTAATTGGAGCAAATGAATTGACGAATGAAAAGCACCACCACCACCAACACCAATGATACTAATAAAATTCCAAATATTTAAAATTTAAAAAATTCGTATCCAAAATTATTTGGAGGGAATATTTTGCAATTATAAATTTGTGAAAGCAAAGGACAATATACAATACTAGAGGCCGGCCCGGATTCCGGATCCGTACGGATTCATACGGATCCGTAGTCCGGAATCCGTATATTTTTCAAATCCGTACGGACTAATCCGTACGGAATCCGTATAATCCGTACGGAATCCGGTCCGGTCCGTACGGATCCGTACGTTTACCCAATCCGTAGTCCGTAATCCGGTCCGGACGATTTTCAATTCGCCGGCCTCTATACAATACCCAAAGCCAATAATAATAATAATAATAATTTGTGCAATGCCATTCACCAATAATTATATTATTCTATTTCTAATCTATAAACTAGGCAAATAATAGCCAAGCAAAACACACACAAAAAACACCAAAAAGTCCAATCCAATATATTCAATTTTTTACCAGGAACGGAATTGATTTTGTTTGGTGGACTTCCTCCATTCTGCGCCATTTTTTCTAGATATTATTATTATTATTTATTTAATTAATATTAATTAATTCAAATTAAAATAAAATATTGAAAATGTGCCAACCCCATTGGCTCCTTTTCCTTTTGCATCATTGCCATTCCGGCCTCCGTTTCGCTGGCCGTTTGTTGTTCAATTTCGTAGACGGCTGCATCCCCAATTCCCTAAAATTAATTTATTTTTGACCCTTTAATTATATTTTATGGATTTACGCCAGCAAAAAAATGGTCAGCCTTTTCCAGGACATGTTGCCATTCTTTTAACTCCAAAAAATTCTTCTTCAATTGTTGGTCACTGTCATTCATGTGAATCACATCGCGTTCCAAATCGCTCAAAGTTTGCTGCAAAATTAGTAATTTTATTATTTAAATTTTTTATGTTTTTTTTAAAATTTTTTTACCAAAATATATTTATTAAAAAATTAATTTTTCAAAATTTTTTTGACTACCAAAAATATATTTATTAAAAAAATAAATTTTTAAAAATTTTTTAAAAAAATTACCGAAATATATTTATTAAAAAATAAAAAAATTTGCTCACTTCAAGTTGATTTATTTCGCTGTGGGGCATAACTTCCACATCCGCCTTTATTCCACTGTCCACAATCATTTGATTATCTTTTCGAATTTGTGCCTCCAAAAATCCTCAAAAAACAGAAAAAATAATTTTTAAAATATATTCGACTGACTTAATTTTCTCTCCATTTCATCGAAACGTCGAATATCCTTGGCAAACATTCGTTGGAATGAATTGACGTCGGCATTCAGCTGAAAATCAATCCAAAATAATTTTAATAAATTTAAACAAATTTAAATTACATCTTTAAATTGGACATATGGCTTTTTGCCAAGTTCGGCAACACAAGCAAATGCCGCATCCTTTTCCACAATTAACTGTAAAATTAAAAGGATTAAATGTTATTAAAATATATTTTTTTTTACTTGGCAAAATCGCATTTCCTCACTTCGATACAATGAGCCCATTTTTTAATAATAATTTGAATTTATTAATGAAAGGCACAAATTTCTGTAATTTTATTTATTATTTAATTATAATTATTTTATTTTCAAATAGGAAAGGCCAAAAATGTGAAAAAGGGTTTTAAAAAATATTTATGGAGGAGGAATAAAATTAAAAATATATATTTGTATATTTATTTATTTTATCTAATCCGACTACTCACCCAATTATGAATGTTATTATTTTGTGGGCTAAACATTTTCCTATAAATGTAAAAAATTCCCACCTCTTTGGGATGTTCATTAAAAAACATTTTTGAATGGGCTTACAATGAGTTTTTAGGAATTAGCTGGGGGAATAATGGCGGATTATCTAACCAATATTCTCGCTAAATCTGCCCATCCGCCGGCATTGCGCATTTCCTTTTCCCATTTTGAATGAATGAATGCATATTCGTCCCTACTGGGCCAAATTGTGCGCAAATGTGTTCAATTTCCTTTGCCGACTTTTTCCCCCTATGTCTATGTTGGTATGTCGGGAATATGTTTGTCCAGGGGGATTTATTTTATATTTACAGGTATTTATTAATAGGTCCGAAATAAATAATTATCTCTGCCGGGTAATGGGTATCATTCTATAAAAGGTCATTCCAATTTTCCATTTAAATAGAAGGCCAAAAATATAAAAATTCGCAAATTGTCTTCGACAATATTTTTAATGTGAGGATTTTTGGAATAAATCAGAGCAAAAGATCTTTGATTAAATAAATTAAATTAAAAATACAGGAATATTTTGTCAATTACAGCTATAATTTTAAGAGAGCAATTTTATTGAGCAATAGGTTAAATAAATTTGCTGGGACTTTGTTCCCATCAAAATATTATTCTTTTCCGCCCGCACGCATTCATTCTCATTAAGGCAAAAATTTCACGCACTTGCGCATGCATTTGAAAATATTATATGCCAATAAAATTTGTGGGAAAAAGAAGGAAATATTTGGCAAAAGTGCAAAAAATTTAATGCAAAAAAACGGAAATAATTGAGGAGGGAATAAAAATTACTTTTGTGGAATTGCTCTGCTGGGAAATTTGTTTACATAACGTGTGATGAATGGATGACTCAAAAATAAAATATTTTACAAAATATCATTTTTTTGAATGTTTTGTTTGTTGAATCACACTTTTTTTGTGCCCACCCACAAACTTTGACTACAATGGAAATGAATTTTGATCAAAAAAGTTACCAAAAATTTATGAAAAGAATACAATAAAATGAAGGAAATTTAAGGTAATTTTGGCCAAAAATAATTAGAGGAAAAAATCGGAAACAAATTAATAGGAAATGGAACATGTCAGTAGAGAGGAAATTGATTAGCTTTGAGGTAAATATTGAGGGAGGGCACAAAATTGTTGGAAATGGGAAATGAATAGAAGTAAAAGGAACACGTTAAAGTGAGTTTTGGGTGAAGCCACAGGCACATTCGACGGGTAAAAAGCAGCCCCCACGGGGCGACAGCGACGAAAGCCGCACTAATTAGCAAGCAATGTGGGTGCGCGAGGAAAAGCCATCGAAAAGTAAAGAAAAAAAATGTGGGGGTTGAGAGGTGAGTGAGACAAAAGTAGAGACAATTCTCAATTCACCTCACCCCCATACATCGACTCTAATTTCACATCTGCGTTTTCCACTCATAAAAAACTTTTTTTTATCATCATTGGGGTTATTTGGATTCGATTTTACAAGTCGTCGGTTTTAAACAGGGGTGGGGTCGAAATTTCGATTTTCGATTTCGATCTTCGAAATTTCGATTTTTTTATGTTTCGACCCCAGCCCTGGTTTTAAAACCCAGTTTTCGATTTTTGAAAAATGTTGATTTTTGGTTCCGCTTTCTCCTTTTTTCTGTATTTTGAGCAAAAAATCCCAATTTCGTTTGAAATTTCATCGATTTTCTGAAAACAATAACAACCCTAATTATCATCAACCCCATGAACCATGAGATGTAGAAAATTTCTTTTTTTGGGCCAATATTTTGTAAAATTAATAGAATGATGATAATGATAAGAAGGAAAGGTACGTAGGAGAGGATGGATTCCCTGTATAGGAGAATGTTTGCTTAACACTCGAGTAATAATTTTTTATATTCCACTCAATTATGGGAAATCTTTCTTCCAATCCAATATTATTTGAATTATCTATGATGTTTTCCCGAGAATAATTACAAAAGTCAAAGAGAAAATGGGCTTTTAATAATCAATTAATTAAAACATTAAATTAGAAAATAAAAACACACAAAATTTTTTTTGAAATTCAATTTGAAAAATTGCAGAAATGAAGGGGGATTATACACAGAAAAGAAGGAATTTTGGTCGCGCACAATTGGGGGGAGCTTTTTATTGGGCGGAATAAAATGAAAAGAGGATGTGAGGATGCGGTCCGCTGATTTCGATTGAATTCGGGAAAATGAATTGAGGAGTTGAGATTGGCGGGACCAGAAGTGGGACTGGAGAGGAATTTAATGGGTAGAATCAGCAATAAATGAATGATTGAGTGAAAGATGGTTTATTTAATTTAGTTTTAATTATTTTGGCTATTTTGGTGGAAATAAATTCAAGGCCAAAATGATAAGCGGAAAAATTGATTGGTAATTAATATACTAAGTTGTCAATTTTAAATTTAATTTGATTTATTTATATATTTAATGATTCTACTTCCCAATGAGCTTATTTAGAACCAATGAGCTTATTAGAATTAATTTTGATAGTGAATTTACGTGGAAGAATCCACAAAATTTGTTCTCGGATTATTATCAGCAAAACACAACTAAAATGAAACTGCCGTAAATTTGAGTGGGGTGAATGAGGAGTGAGAATGAGCGCGGCTGACGACCATTTTTTGATTTTCGGTTTTCGTCAGTGGTCGCCCGCGCCAAACATTTACCAAACAAATATTTTGGGCGACATGGGAGGGGGGCGTAAAATTGGTGGAGTATGAAAAAGATAGTGTCGTCGATAAAAATTGCACATCGCATTTTTCAGCAGTAATACACACAATTGCGCATCATTCATTCTACTATTGCTGTCATTTTCATTCCTACCAGCCACCTCCCCCCGGGGCCCCACCTTTCCCAAATTCGTCCCTACTAATAGTACTAGCATAATTTCCCTTCCCATGTTTGGCGTTTGGCCCAAGCAGAGCAATCAGTCCCTCTTTAAATTAGCCTTTTTTATATTTTAAACTTCTTCTAAACTATATTGATGTTTTGCAAATTTTTAATTGAACCAAATAAATATATAAAAGAACTTTTATCATATATCAACAGCAGATGAATATTTTGAATAACTTGTATCATCATAATCGATTAGAGAATTTGCTTTTTGTTAAATAATAAAAGGAAAAGGGGAAAAAGACTAATAATTGTTTGATTAAAAATATTAATTTGTGCTTCTTCCAATCAATTTCCTTTCCTCCATTGTTTCATTTTTATTATTTTTTTCTCATTTTTGTTGAACAACCCCAGCAGCAACATTTTCGACCCTATTGATTGTCGAAATTCCTCTTTTTCCTTGACTGCTTCGCTGATTTTGTGGATGAATTGTGGTGGATTGGCCATTCAAAATCTGGGGCCATTTTGACATTTTTATCATTTTAATCAAAAATTTTTGACAATCATTTCGAAGAGTTTTATTGAAGCAAATATAAATGACCGGCGGAATGCCATGAATATGGAACCTTATTGAAGAAAATTATATTATTTTGGGTGAATGTTTTACCAAGCAAAATGACCAACAATAATTGTTGTTGAGGTGACCAATGCAGGGAATTGGTTCATTAGGAAGAAAATTCCACCAGTGAGAATATTGAAAAGGGAAATGAGAAAAACTTGTAGAAAAATCTAAAGATGTCGAAAAATGATTGAAAATTATTTTAGGTAATTGATTACACTTTTTTGCATTTTTGAGAGTGAATCTCGATGCACTGTTCCATTGTTGAAGAGTAAATATTTAATGTAGAATGCGGCAAGGAAAAGTGCATAAATTGTGGAAGTGCCAAAAACTAGAACGAGACAAGCAAAAACGCACAAATAACTTTTGAACTGAATTAAAATAAATATTATTTAATCATTAAAATATAAAAAGAGTACAGTGTCTTGGGGTACACTGAAAAATCCCTCATATGGATTTGTGAACCATCCAAAGAAAAGGCCATTATAGACCAACGGCATTTCATGCACAAAAGTGTAGAGGCCAAATGCGGTACAGGGAAATAGCCAAAGCCAAACACGTTTACCTCGGAACCATTTGATGGCCAATTCAGGGCAAAGAATGTCCAAACAACGATTCAGGGCAAGAACCTATATTGGGGTCAAAATGTGCCGAAAAATGATGGAATCAAAACCAACCACATCGGCCATAATTTCGGCATGGGCAAAATCTAAAATAAAATTATTTTATTTATTTAAATATTTAATTATTTTTACTTGTTCCAACCAATCCCACCCAGAAACTCAATGCCGGATATGTACAATAGACGGCTCCCATCAAATACAATAATCCGTGCATAAATCCGGCACTCCAAATGCAGACCAAATCCACAATACTGATATAGACCAAAATAATGAAGCAAGGATTACTTCGGCCACGTTCATCGCGCAAATGTCGTTTTAGGGAAAAAATGCAGGGAATGTAGAGGAACTGGTTTAAAATAGTTATTTAAAATATTTTTTAATTTTTTAAACCGAATAAAAAATGCAAAGCCCAATGATAATGCAGGAAAGGGTGGTATAACGACGTTGTTCCCATGGAAGTGGTTCGGCATTGATTGTGGAACAATTGTTGTAGAGACGATCCCATTTATCGTGTTCGAAAAGGAATATATTCATTTTATGAAATGCTTATTCTATTAATAAATTAATAATTTTCTATATTTTTATGTTTTGTAAGAAAAAGTAGACGGCCTTAAAGAAATTATGTTAGTCATAAAGGAAAAAGGGTTAATCAAATTGTCTATCACCATATTTTTCCTATTAGAAGCCCATCGACTTATAAATTTCATAGCATCTGTAGGTTGGCCTTCTAATATAAAAAGTATGATATTTCTATTTTAAAGTAAATTTCAACAAAAATCATTAATCAAAATAAATATAATTCATTCAACCTCCTTAAATAATATTTTGACTCTTGAGTAAAAATGACAAATATTTTTACTCGAAATGAAAAATATTTAAAAATTTTTGACATCGAATCATAAAATTAGGGAGTGGATATTTAGCAAAAAATGCCCATTTATTGTTGAAAATAATGCCAATTATTATTCTCTTTTAGTTGAATTAAAATTATATATTCACATTCTCTTGTAGAAAGTTAAAATTATACATTAGGAAAACGCAAATTCGCAAATGATGGCATTTGCATTGAATGTAAACAGGATGTCTATGGGATAAAGTCCATAAATTTAATAAAAACCTTTATGAAGTACTATAAAGAGAATATTTTACAAAATAAATTTAACAATGTAAAATGAATCAAAGTTCGGTATTAGTACGAATTTTGTAAACTTTTATGCCATTTGACAATTGCCATTCCCCCACCCCCGCCCCCCCCCCTCAATTTGCTTATTCCTTTGGGAATAAATCATAATAAAAAACTGATTCAGCCATATTATTATTTACCAACAGAGTACTGAAAAGAGAATTGTCAAATGCGTCAGTAAATAAATTTCTTCGGAAACCAAATTATAATATTACGAATATTATAGGTACGATCATAAAATTGAGCATTTTTTGTTTCACTCTATCCAAATGCCATCCTCCCCCTTATTTAATTATTCCCTTGCGAATAAATTAAAATAAATAAAGTGTGAGAATGATTCAGCTTTATTTACTAATACTGCAGGAATTGTCAAATGCGTCGGTTATAAAATTCTATGAAAGCTATATTACATTTATATTTCTAGATAATATTTATATTTAGGATATAAGGAAAAGTACATATAAATATTCTTATTGCATATTTGCCAAATACCAAAATAAAAATATTAAATTTATTAATAAAATATTTATATTATCGTATAAAAATTCCTAAAAAAATTTCTCGAAATAAAAAATAATATGGAAATAAAATGCAAAATAGAATAATGGAAATGAAAGTCATAAATTTAAATGGCCATCATCAAAAATTCAAAATTAAAGTCATTTATTTTGTCCGATGTAAGATCTTGATGTTATAAAAACAAAGGCCACGAGACAGAGATGGACGCAAATCCGTCCATTTTTCCACATTTCATTGTCATTAAAAATTCCGCAAAAAAGTGCAAAACAATTAAACAACATTTGTACCTTAAAAATCAAACCAAAATGTCAAATTTTTTTCTACAACTAGGACTCGGAAATTATTTTTAAGAAGTAGACGATACGAAACAAATAATTAAAAAAAAACAAAATATGGATAAAAAATAGACAGAAAATGGATACGGAAATAATTACGAAGAATTCATCATTTTGAATTAGGCAAAAAATGAATTATTTTTTGAATAATAGTTCTTTAACCAAAAATATAAATTTTGTTTTTGACTTCTAATAATTCAGAAATCGGCTTTAGACTCTACAAACTTTATACCCATTTGTAGATCTCATCGAGAAGCGTCGAATGGTATATAAAATATCGAATTTTGTTCCAAAATTAAAGTGTAAATAACAACAAATTTGAAAATATGGTTTAAATGGTTTAATGCCATTTAAATTTTGACAAATTTATATTATACCATTCGATGCACTTCGATGAGATCTACAAATTAGTTTTAAGGTTTGTAGGGCTAAAATCAATTCTGATTTATTTAGAAGTCAAAAACTACTTTTGCGGTAAAAAATAGTATCCTTATTTTTTATTAGATATTGTAAAAATATTTTAAAAATTTTTATGCAAATTTATTTTATCAATGGAATGAATGAAATGGAAAATATTATAAAATATTAGAAAGAAAATTCACGCATTAATCCAATAATCGCTTTAATGCAAATAAAGCTCATTCTTAAAAATGTATTTGAGCACTGTTTTGGCAGTAAATTCTTGAATTTCTTCAACATTCTTTTCCCCTTTGCTGATGGCCTCCCGAATTTGTGTGCTGCTCATTTGTGGCAGTCCATCATCCTCGAAAATGGCCAATCGATCCAAAAATGGACAAATATCCTTCCACTGGGAATTTGCCAAAATGTCCAGAACACTTGTTCCCCTTGTGCCCATAACAATTCCGAATTGGCCAAGAATTTGAGGAAGCTCATTTTGGTTCCATTCTTTGTTGGTCAAAAATTGAATGAGTAAATCACCGCCGCAAAGGAATATCAATTTTGCATTGGAATGCCTTTAAATTGGCCATTTTCAATTAATATTATTTCCCCCAAATAATATTTTACTCATTGTCCAACAATTGTTGATGATGTTTGAGTACATCAATGATTGGCACCCAATTTGATTGTTCCGACTCCCATTGGCTTACTCCAATCCATCCATTTTCGCCCATTTCCTTCAATAACAAATCCCACATTTGAATTCGATGCTCGGATGAGGCCAATGTACTTTTCTTTTTGCGATATTTGTCGCTGACTGGACTCACAATTGTCCCAATAACATTTGCTCCGAAATTCTGAAAAAAATGAAATTATTTTCAATTAATTTTGAAATATTTTTTTTTGAAAATTAATTTTAGAATATTTATTTTTTTAATAAATTTAAAATATTTTGAACCTTTTCTAGGAAATCTCGAGCCAATTTAACCATCCGAAGATGTCCAAAATGTGGCGGATTGAAGCATCCACAAGTCAGCAGAATGATATCCTTCCCCTAAAAATATTCATTTGCAAATATATTATTATGTTGATTTTTACCTCAATAAAATTGTGGCCATTCTGTTGCTCTCTCCCATTAATTATGCCATTTTTGGAATATTCACTATTATAATTTTTAGGCAAGAAAATATTCTCATTGATATTTAGCATTTTTTCGGAAATTTTGGAAAAATAAAAGGGCCAATTCGCGCTTTATAAATAAATAAAAGTGGGTTGTTTATTATGTAGAAGTGTGAATGAAAAATAAATAAAGCAAGGAAATATTTTCGATCTTTGAAGTCTAAGGGAAATAGGAGGGACAAAGCTAAAATAAGCAATGTTTGTTTGTTTCGCTTTAAATTGATGAAAAACATACATACCAAATTTAGAAATTTTTATATTTATTGATTAGATTTGTGTTAATAAATTTATGGTAAATAATTCAAAAAAACATTTAAAAAAATAAGTTGATTTTTTTATTAAATTAATTAAAAAATAATTTTTTAAACTAATTTATTCTCTCTCTGTCAATGGCTCATCGACTTAATAACGAATTCACACAAAATAAAATAATTTATACAAAAATTGTAATAAATTAAAAACAAAAAAACTCCTATTAAAAATATATTAATCTAAAAGTAATTAAAGTGGTCGAACAATTGGTTTCACATCTTTGTCATCTTCTTCAGCTGAAAGTGGGGGAATTGAAATTCGAGGCATTCCATCATCGGCATTTCGGGCTAAATTTGAATGAATTATTAAAAAATAACAAATTAATATGAATGACTTGGCGGTTTTCGTGGCGGCGATCGTGGCTTGAATCCTTCATTCGGGCCCATTTCCATAATATTCAATGGGGATTCTTGGCGTCCAGCTCCGCCGCCCACATCTTTATTTATCAATTAATAATAAATAAATGCTACTGTACTTGATCCGAATCCGCCCATCATTTCGCTGGTGTCCATCATTCCTCCACCCATCATTCCACTATTCATCATTGACCCACCGCCGCCCATTCCGCCGCCTCCGTTCATTCCGCCTCCTCCCATTGCGCCACCCATTCCCATTCCTAATTAATGGAATAATTTGTTTGATTAATTCATATTTCGAAAATTCATAAATTTAAGAAATTGATTAAATTGACATTTTAGTCTTTCTAATTTTGGAATAATTTTTAAAAATATAATTTAGGTACCTCCGCCACCCATTCCCTGATCCATGCCACCTCCTCCTCCGCCCATTCCTCCATCCATTCCTCCTCCTCCGCCCATTCCTGGGCCACCCATTCCCATGCCACCTCCTCCCATTCCTCCTCCTCCACCGCCCATCATTTGGCCATTGCCCATTCCACCGCCTCCTAAATTGTCAAATATCAATTTTTATGGCCAATATTCCATTCCAAACCATAATATCCCCCTCCTCCGCCCATATTTCCGCCACCGCCTCCTCCTCCCATATTTCCCCTTCCTCCCATGTTTCGGCCAGTCCCATCCGTTCCCCCATTCAAAATGTTGTCCAACGAAAAGCCGGGATACAATTCGCCGTCGTCATCATCACCGGGAATTATTTTGCTTGGTCCTCCTGCCTTTGATGCGCCCATTCCTCAAATAATATTCATTTTTTGAAGGGAATTTTTATTATTTACCTCCATTTGCCCCATTCATGCTGCTCATTCCTCCATTCATTCCCATTCCTTCAAATATAATAAATTAAATTAATTTTTAATTGAATATAATCAAATAAATAAATTAGTTCATTTACCTTGACTTTTAACGAGATCAAATATAAAAAATCCAATCAGGGCAAATAATGATTGTTGAAGGGCATTCGAATTCATTTTAGGAACAAAAAATATTAAAAAATTTAATCAAAATTAAATTATTTATTTTTATTTTTTTGCTTAAATATGGAAAAAATGAAAGTGAAAATAAAATTGTTCTTTGGAGTGGAATTAATATTATTTTGAATTGTCCTTTATTTAGGCATCGCATTGTCGTTGAGAATGGCCAAGGAATGAAAATGAAGGGAAAGAGAGGGGAAACAATGCGCGAAGGAAATGGACAATCAAAGTGGACATAGGACAATGGAAAATGAATGGGGAATGAATTGGAAGAGGACCATTTAGTTAGGTGTACGGAAATCACTTCCCTTTAAGGGAAATTTCTCATCCAATAGACACGCCATTTTTGGCGTAGTAATTGAAAAGAGTGAAACAATGCCTCAAACATTTGTTATTAATAAAAATTTTGAGTCTGTTCATTCTGTATTTTGTGAAAAAATATTAATTAATAAAAATGTAAATAAATATATAAAAATTTGGATTGAAAAAAATTGAAATTATAATTTGAATTATTCAATTACAAGCATTTATTTTTATATTTTATTTTATTTTTGGTTTTATATGGATATTTTCAGTAGAATAGTCCAATGTCAATTTTATAAAGTTGTCGGCTTAAAACCTGGTTTTCAGCTTTTAAAAATATTGTTTCCGGTCTCCTATTTTCGGTTATTTTGAGATTTTCTGAGGTCACATATACATATAGTATTAGAAAATAGACGCAACATTTTCTTGCTTTTTTGCCCCTCTCAAAATTTGGGTCATGGGAAATGGTCCATTGCTTTTTTGGTGCGCATTTAAATTGCCTTCGGTTTTTTCTTCACATTCCCATTAAATTGAAGCAAATTCTTTTTCTGTGAGGGTTCTTCTTTTTTATTGAACAATTTCAATCCAAAACCATTAAATGGAAATTCCATCACTTCATTTTGCTCCTTGCATTTTGGCACTTGAATTGATGGCCATTTTGGCCATTTGCTTTTTCCACATTTGGCCAAGTCAATTTGGCAATGGATTTTTGGGCGTTGATATGTTTGTTCAATTTTAAATTATTTTTAATTTCCCAATTTAAAAAGGCTTTTCGTAATTTGGGGCTTTTTTGCCACTTCCAAATTGTATCAATTAGAGAAACAAAATTGGCTGGGAATTGTGGCGAAATTGAGCATGTTTTATGGCATTTATTTGAGACAAATAATTTTGCCATCAATTTTAACAATTTGTTTGACATTGATTGGAGGTAGAATAATTTTTAATAATTTAATTATTTTAATATTAATTTTTCTAGGATTTTCATTATTTCTAGAAAAAGAATGGAATTTATTGATTACAGATGCCAAATGGGCAATGGGATTTGCCATTAATCATGAATTCACCGAATTGGATTGGTCAATCGAAATGTTAGGGGTAATTTCGATAATATTAAAAATAATTTCACTTTAATTTTCCAAGTTGCCCCATTCTCGTCCTTTACTCCATTTTTGGATTATTTCAATTTTCCTCCAATTCAATGCCCTTTTCCCTTTATTCTTCACAATTGCCCAATTCTTCATTTTCAACTGTAAATGTAAAATATTATTTTTATCAATTAAATTTTATGCATTTTTAATATTTATTTCAGCATTTTTCTACAATATCTTCATTTTCCCATTTCTTCTGATTTTTTCCTTCATCCCCTCTTTCCTTCTATGGCTTTTACACCCTTCAAAGGCAATTAGTATGGGATGGATGTTTGCTCGAATTTGGCAATTCATTTTCGGTGCAATTGCATTTTTGGTCTCAATAAAATCTTTTAAAGAAGAAAAAGTTTCTAATCAATCAAAAAAAGGTTGTTTTATATTTTTAATTTAAATTTATATTTTTAATTAATTAAATTTATATTTATATATTAATTAAAATTACATTTATATTTATATTAATTTAATTTATATTTTTTAATTATTTAAATTTATTATTTCACTTTTTAAAGTTGGATTCCTTGCCATTTTTTATTCTCGTCGTTCAATTTTTGAGCATTTGATTTTCTACATTTTGGGTCTTTTGGTCGGCTTCATCCTCTTTTTGCCTTCACTTTTTTGGCCTCAAATTTTTTATTATAAAATTATTTTGTCCATCCTTCTTTGCTCTTTGTCCGCTTTTTTACTATATTTTTATCCAACCAAACTGAAGGTAAAATAAATATACTTTTAATTATTTTTAATTTAATATTTCAGAGGAATTTTGCCCCTCTTCCTTCAAGCAAATTTCTTGCCGAATATTTCTCTCAATTTCCATTTATTCTTTTCCTTTTCCATCAACCAATTGCAGAATTTTTGAAATATTATTTGTCCATTTCACTGCTTTCTATTCAATGTAAATATATTTTAAATAAATTAAATTATTTATTTTTAGCTGGATTTTTGGCCCTTGGATTAATCATTATTTGCGCATTTATTGCCAATATTCTGTTTATATTTTGCTTCAAAAATACCAAATTCTCAACAATTATTCTCATTTTTGCTTATCTTTTTGCATTTTTCTGCACAATTTCCCCAAAATTAATGCAAAGACAAAATCGATTGGTTTGCTTCAAATTTATTAATTTATATTAAAAATAATATTTTTATCTATTAAATTTTTCGCGGAATTTTTCTAAAGAAATTAATTAAAAATTACAAATAAAATATATTCGCTTTTTTGCCAAAAAACATTTATAAAAATTATTTAATTTAAAGATATATTGTAATTTAACAATTTTCAAAATTTATTTTTAAAAATATTAATAAATAGAAATCCGACTTGACTTTGCCCATTTTCAATGAATCAATTGGACGCATTCAATTCAAAGAATTTAATGTGAATAATTCTCGAATATTATTGGAGCAACTTCAAATGGATGAATTTATTAGGCGACAATTAATTCCACATTTAAATGATGGGCACAAAATTAAATTGAATGAAATGTTGAAGGCAAATATTTAAAAATTAAAATTCCAATTACAATAATTTCTTTTAAGAGTACATTCACTTTTGATCCACTCATTTTGATGCTGGGCAATGAAAGCAATGATTTTGTTGAGGAAAATCAGCTGAAAATTTACAGTCGACATCTGAACAGAATATTTGAATGGAAAATTAAGGCAATTAATTATTGAAAAATACTCATTAATTAATTTAAATATAAAGGGAAAAGGCCATAAAAATATACTATTATTTGGCAATTCCCATGGCCAAGTGATTTGGCGCGAATTGGAACAAAAATTCCAATCAAATTATTCAAAATTCCATGTAATCACCGTACCAGGTAAATTTTAATATAAATAATATTATTCCTCTTGCTTATTGTAGCTTGTATGCCAATATTTGAGCGAGATTGGCGCACAATTTATGGCATTTCATGTGCACAAATTCATCAAGCTTTGATGAATTTATTGCACAAACAAAAACCGGATGTCCTTTTCTTCGTATTCAAGTGGAGAAAATTTATTAAATTAATTAAAATTTATCTGACATAGATGGTATGAAGAATTGGCCCAAAAATATGTGGAAGGGAAAATGGAGAATGATGAAATATTCAAACAATTTAATTCATTCCTTTTGAATGCCCAAAAAATGGTCAACGAAAGGATTTTCATTTCGGCTCCAAATTTACAATTTGAGAAAGAAATTGCCCAACAAATATCCAAAAGAATTTGGCAAAATAAAACATTGGCTGAATTGAATAAAAAATATCAAGTTCCAACTTAATTAAATAATAATAATTGATTATTTTATTCATCAGATGCATTTAATGGAGAATAAATGGAATTATGCCAGAATGAATGCCATCAAATGCGAAAATTGCATTTTCTTTGATATGGCTGATGTATTTTGTAATAAAAATGGCCAAGAGGGAATTTGCAATGGATTTGACCCATTTTCACAATTGGCCTATTTCTCTGACACGAATCATTTATCTTATTTTGGACGACTGAAAGCAAAGCCATTTTTGAGAGAAATGATCGAAAAAATATTCCATTAAATATTAATATTGTACAAAATATTTATAATAAATATTTCTAAAAAGAAAAAATCCAATATTCATGAAAATTCAATTAATTTTTTTTATTTTTCAAAATAATATAATTAAAATTAAAAAAATAAATTTTTCCCAAATCAAATTAATTTTTTTTTGGTTTATTTTACTCAAAAGATCAAAACCAATTTCTTGAAATAAATTTACTTAAAAACACCAAAACCACTTGAAAGAGCAGAAAATAAAATATTTTTTGAAAGAATTCAAAAAAGACCAAAGAATTATTTTTGAGTAGGTTTAAATTTAAAACGAAGAATTATTTGTATAATTGAAGTGATTGAATTGGACAGAATTGCAGCAGAAAATAAAATCTTTGAAGGGGCACTCAAAGAAAAGGAGAATAATGGAAAATAGCAAAAATGACGAGAATTTGCGCAAATGAAAATGAATAAAAATTGAAGTGGTCACAAAAGGAAGAGAGGGAATAATGGGTTTAGTAGAGAAATGTTCAAATCCAGACTGATGGACCCTTTTGTGTCGAATGGGGAATATAAGGACTATAAAATGAAGAATGAATTTGCAACAAATCACATAATATTTACCTCAAAACATTTTTAAAAAATTTTCTAATTCCCAAAATGTCCGGAAAATTTATTTTGATTACTTTTGGCCTCATCGCAGTTTTGGCTATGTTAACTTTGGGTAAATTTATTTAAATTAATTAAATATTAAAATAAAATTTAGGTGAACAACAACAATCTGCGGGACAATCGGCACAACAAGGCGCAAAAGTGGCACCACCAAAAGGGCCTTCTCCATTCTGCCGCCAATACCCAAATGATCCGGCGGTGAAGAAATGCTGCGCAGCTTTGAAGGCTCTTGGACCATCAAAACGAGCCCAAGGTGCCGGTGGCCCACCAATAGTACCGGCTTGCCAACAATGTGGCACAAAATGTGCACCTCCCCCTTTAAAGGGGGCAGCTGGCAATGCTTCACCTCCTCATCCAGCAGCTGGGAAAGCTCCACCACCTCCATCACCGCCAAAGAAGGCCTGAACAGAATTGGGCATTGTTTTTAAGTCGCGAAATATATAATCTTGCCCCTTTTCTTTATTTTTTCCCAAAACGCAATTACCATTTTATTTTCTCCTCCTCCAAAATTCATTTTATTCTAATATTTTAATTCTTTTATTAGTACAAATTTGAATGCAATGCATTTTTTATTTGATAAAATCTAGAAATTCAAATTTTACAAAATTTTAATAGTATTAATGATAAATGTTAATTTGGAATTTTTATTGTTCTCTCTAAAAATGATTAATAATTAAATTTCTACTGGATGGAACCAAAATTTGTTTACTTCATGACCTCCTAAAAATTTTTTAAAGTTTAATTCCTCACCTTTATATTTCAAATTTCATTCATACGAATCCAATATAATTTGCACTTTTTCTGGTTGCACTTTTCCGGAAAGAATAATTTGCACTTTTTCTTTCCGGAAAGAATAATTTGCACTTTTTCTTTCCGGAAAGAATAATTTGCACTTTTTCTTTCCGGAAAGAATAATTTGCACTTTTTCTGGTTAACTTCTTTCCGGAAAGAATAATTTGCACTTTTCCTTTCCGGAAAGGATAATTTGCACTTTTTCTTTCCGGAAAGAATAATTTGCACTTTTTCTTTCCGGAAAGAATAATTTGCACTTTTTCTGGTTAACTTCTTTCCGGAAAGAATAATTTGCACTTTTTCTGGTTGACTTCTTTCCGGAAAGAATAATTTGCACTTTTTCTGGTTAACTTCTTTCCGGAAAGAATAATTTGCACTTCTTCCGATTGCACTTTTCCGAAAGAATAATTTGCCCTTTTAACCAGTTGCTTCTTTCATGAATAAATAAATTTGCCTTTTTTCTACTAAATTTTATCAAAAATGGATTTTTACAATTAATAAGAAATAAATAAACAGTTTGGAGTATTTCAATTTAATAATTGTCATAGAGAAAGATTTTAATAAATTAAATAAATAATTTTTCAAAATAAATAATATATCCTTATTCACATTATTGCCAAGCGGCATTTAGTTCCTTAAAATATATATATGTGCTTCATCGTCAGCATTTAAAACAAATTTTTCGCCTTTCATATTTGTCAATGTCAATGCTATTGGTTGTCCGTTCGCATTTGGATCCACTTTTTTATTAAAGAATTTTTTTATTGACTAAATCCGAAAAAATTCTCTTTTCAAAAATGGATGGAATCTAAAAATAAATTTGATTAATTATTTTTTTTTCTGACATTATCATAACAATTCAATAAAATAATTAAATATAGTAATTGAACAGTCAGCTTGAAGCATGAAATCATAGATAAATTGTCGTTCTCCAAGCCAACAATCATTGCCCATTAGGACTGTACACTGTACCCGTTGTCAAGGTGATGTTGAGAAAATGGAATTAGAGTGGGGAAAAGCTGCTTGGCACTTGGCAGTCCGAATATTCTCCGAGAGCTAAAATTAGATGGAATAAAACACAAAATAAATAATTTGGTAATTAAATTATTTATCCGCAAAAGAACACAAACTATTATAATAAAATTTATATTTTCTAAAATTGCAATTTTGTAAATTTTTTGAATTAAATGAATTTCATTAATTGAATGAGGTGACTAAATTATAGATCGGAATTCTCTCTTTTCAAATTTACTGGACAATTGAAAAATAATTGAGCTGACAAATGAGATTTAATTATTGCAAAAACCAAACTAGAACTAGACTATAATTATATAACAACAATATTAATTAATCGATTTACTATTTTTTAGAAATTATTCACAATATCTCATCATCATCTTTTAATTATAATTTTCGACATTTTAAAAAATATTTATTTATTTCAAATTATATATATATATAAAAAATTTGAAATTCGTTAATTTATTATTTATAAATAAACAAAGAAGCGATTATAATTATAAGCTCATTTTTGGTCTAATCACCCCAACGCCCCAAGCAATTTGTAAATGATTGAAATGTCCTTCGGCCTCCTCACTCGCATTTAAGACCAATCTTTTGCCGTGCATATTCCGCATTGCCAATGCACTTTCACGGCGACCTTCCACATCAGTGGTCGGTGAAATTGTGTTCCCAAATTTACGGGCAATTGAACGCCAAAGGCGGTAGAAATCACGTCGCAAAAATGGATGATAACTGAAAAATAAAATTGAATTTTAATAAATTAATCACTATATTACATTAACATGGACAATTCAATGAGGAAATTGACAATTGTGGCAATGGAATAGGCGAGTTGAAGGGCAAAATCATAATTGAAACGGGATCTAATCAATACCCGATATAAAAGGATGATTGCAGTGTCGATGGCAATATTGATGAAATACAAAATTAAAGTGGGAATTAATTGTTTTCCAGTTCGAATATTCTCTGAGAGCTAAAAAATGAAATATTTTTATTTGAGATCAAATTTTATTTAGAGAGGAATATTTTTTACAGAACAATATTGTTTTTGTTTGAGCCTTAGGAAAAATATGTATATATCCTTTCTTTTTTTGGAATTCATGATATATAAAAAAATAAGAATTACAGTAAAAAAATATAGTAAATCGTGTGCTTTAAAAATTGTGTTATCCTCCTAAATTATATGAATAATTAAACCAATTTTGCAAATGCTAACAAACTAACTAATTATTCTATGTTTTGACAAATGACAAAACAAAACAATTATTAAATCGGAATATTTTGATAGTGGTACGTAATTATGATATTAATAATAATTTAAATTGACCTGATATCTTTCGCTGAGACTGTGCATATTGAAAAACATTCGATTATAAATGTTGTCATTGTATTTCCAAATGGAAATGAAAATGAGAATTTCAATCAACACTAATAATGCAGTGAAAATTACCAAAATGTAAGGAAGGAATGAATTTAAATAGTATCCAAAACTTTCCAATGAAGTCAAAGTTATCTGATAATAAAAGGAAAATAAATATTATATATTTAATGTATTAAATACCACAATTAAAAACCAAAGAATTGAGAAAAATGGCCTCCTTGAATGCTCATAAGTTCGTACAAAAATTGTGGCCAAAATACGTTCAATGACGAGAACATGGGCCAAAAAATTACGCATAAAAATTGGAAAAATAAAGACAGCGGCCCAAATTGGTGGAATTGAATATTGCAAATCAACAAAAATTCGCAACCAATTCAATGGAATTCTGGCTGAAATTTATGTCAAATATTAATATTCCTTAATTTGCGAACATATTCCGCGCATAAAAATGCAAGTGCTTTGGCAAAGTAAAATGAATTTGAGATTTGGGTGCAAAATTGAAGTCTGTAAAATTAGCCAAAAATTCAATGCCGAAACAGGGCAATCGAGGAAATGGCCAAGCAATTCAAAAATATTGAGGAAATACATTATAATTGATTGGCATTCCGAATATTCATATTTCATTTTGGAAGAAAATGTTGATGTTGGTTGAATTGTTGTCGATTCTATGGAAAAAGTTGTTGAGAATTCATTTGTCCATTCGTCCATTTGATAAATAATCTTTTCGGTTGTATTTTGTTGGATAATTGAATCAATGGATATGGATTCCATTTTATCCAAAATTTAGCTGTATGAAAAATGTCAAATTAAATTTAATTAAAAAAATTTATGAGAATTCTCTAAATTCTAAATCATTATACCATTTTTAAATGCTAAAATGATGAATTAATTGTAAAATTAATGATTATCGAAATTTAAGAATGGAAGGGAACACTAAATGTACCTAAAATTGACCAAATTAAGCCATAATAAAATAAATTGAATAGATTAACTGAAAAACTATCCATGCTAAATTTTATTTTGGTGTTCTTCGAATTCAGGTAATTACGCAATATCAAAATTTCATTATATTTATATGTGCATTTTTCATTATAAAAATGAATTATTATATTAAAGTGGCATAGATTACATCAAGTAAATTGAATTTCTTAATTTACCAAATTTGCAAATACCGTATTTATTCTATTTTAAGGTATGTATTATACATTAACTAAGAATAAAAAATTTAATAAGGCATAGGTGAGGATAAAATTTTTAAATTAAAGAAAAATGAAAGCTAAAATATAAATTGCATGTCTGATTTTTACTATGGATTTATCAAATTTTAAAGCTTAATTAGATTAATGAAATCATTAAAATCAGAATACACTGCTCATTTAAAACGGTAAGAATATTTGTATTTTTAGTATAAAAAAATAATTTTTTTGTATCTATTTATAGAGTATTATTTATTATATAATTGTATTTTACGCAATTATTTATTTCAAATTGATTGTATAAAATTATTTAAGCTAATTCAAATATTATTGATTCAAAATTTAATAGAATGAATTTACAAATTTAAAAAAATTCATAAAATAAAATTATTATTCTTAAATATTAATTGAATTAAAAGAATGTCCTTGTGATTTTTTTGATGGCATTTTCATATGTAATTGTTCAAAGAAATGTGTCTCCATCCAAAATGGGACACCGAAATACGGTTGGTCAATAGAAGAAAGTAGCTGACTTTCTATAGATAATGAAAAATGATGGTGAAATTGGTTTTAATCTCACTTTGTGAATTTATATGGCAATTTTTCATTAATTGAAAGGCCAGATGATGGATTAAAAAATTTTTTAATTTTTAGATTAAATCTTTGGTTACTAAAACAACAAAACCTGGAAACATTTATGGATTTTCTAAAAAATGTCTAATAAATTTTCGACATAAATGATAATTTAAATTCTATTTTTGAGTTATAATATATTTTTTAATGAAATGATAGAAAAAGGAAAAACCAATTTATTGAAATAAAAATGGCCAAAAATGGACATAATAATAATAATAATAAAATAAAACTCATTTATAAAAATCATGCACCTCCGCACAACCAGGAACATTTTCTTATTTTATAACCAAATTTTCACCTGCATTTTTATGGAATCATTCACCTGCCCTTCTGACACTATTTTTCTTGGAATAAATTCAACAATATTCGAGTAAACATTGAATATTCATAATAGAATTGGTATAAAAATGGAAATTTAACTTCTAAACTAGATGTTCTTGCATAATTGATTAGACGGCGAAATTTTGAACAAATTTTTTGAATTAAAAATTTCATGGAAATGAGAAATGAACAATTTACGAAAATGTATTTTGAAAATTCGTCACAATGAACTTTTTTCATTATGGAAAATAATTTTAGGTATTTATAGGTTTCTAAAAAACTGTTATAATCAATTTCATCTAAATTATATACGCTATGCTTATCTTATACAATTGCATTCACGCTCGTTGATTTACATTACATATATTTTTTAAAATGTTGACCAAAATAATAATGAAATAATTCATTTAATTGAGGTATAATTTCTTTTATTAGAAAGAAATTCAAAATTAAATTAAAAATAATTCAAATTTATGAGTATAATATTTCACTTGATAAAAAGGAAATGTTGAATATAAATTTGTATTATTAATTAATATTTGGCAACAAAATTCAAAAATTTGTGAGAAAAATATACGGAAGAATCTGAGACGGCAAAATGTAGAGTCTGAGAAAACTGTACTGAGCCCTATTATAAACTTTGTTGGTTTGGTATGTATAACATATAATTTTTGAAGGAATTTTGAAAATAAAAATATATTTTTATTTAAATATTTATACGTTTATATTATGATATATTTTATATATTTTTTCATTATACTGGGCCATTTTTGGTTTTAATTTACCGTAAATTTCCTATTAGAAGCCACGAAGTTTATAAATTTCAGAGACCCTCCGAGTGGGAACTTTTCGGAATTTTTGAAACAAAAAATGCTTATTTCGGCTTAATTTCACCTAAAAATTGGTCATTTTTGACCTATATTTTTTGATGGGAGGGGGGGGGGGGGGTCTTCTAATAGAGAGGGGGCTTCAAATAGCAAATTTATCGACGCACAATTTTTTTTAAATTTTTGCCAAGTATCTAATCAAAAACTTATTATAAGTATTAGCCTCTTCCTTGTTGGTTCTCTCTCATTTTTTCTTAATCATTTTATATATTTGCTTAAAATGAAAATCTTGAGCCAAAAATCTTTATTTTTTTGGTCACAGTGCAATGTACTTTATTTTTATTTTGAAAAAATCTGTTTAGGTTTATGCAGTGCTGGCCATTCATATTCATACTTACATGAATTAGGGAAAAATGGGTGGAATGGAAGCAATACAAATGCGAAGTGTCGTAAAAGAGCGGTACGAAGTACAAGTGTTGGCAAATTATTATGCACTATGCTATAAATTTTTAGCTTTGGATTAGAATTTGAAAAAGGACCTAGTGTTGCGTGAATGGACCATTATTTCCCAAAAAACGGCATTTTCCCAAAATTTTGTTTAATCCGTTTAATTAGCAAGGGCGTACACGGATCTATGAACTGGAAATTAACATGTTTTTTCCGTATCGTGCACGCATTTTTTCAATGAATGAGTAGGTAAATAATATTTGTATACTTAATTAAAATAAAACATCATATTTCATTAATTTGTTCATTTTATTTATTTTTTGTAGGAAAAAATAATTTCTAAGAAAAAAGAAATCTTGCACTGTGTTTATTAAGTTTTTGCACTTTTTTGGGTAAAGGTTAAAATTAAAAGTTAATATTTAAAAAGTAAATATGGAAAATCCGCTCTCTACTTTGGAATGGATGAAAAATTTGATAGACTGAAAAATGTAAAAATATGACAAAAGAAGAGAAAATATTTTAAATTTAATTATTTATAATTTTTTTTTCAATTTGGCCAATTAATATATATATTATACTAATTTAATTAGCCACTTTCTGTTTTTAAAATGATATATTGAAAATCTGAATTTTAATGCGATAGTATCTCAATTATGCCCTCCAAAGTCCAAAAGCCCACAGAGTCTACAACTTCCATTCACATAATTATATGTTTTGATTAGTCTGTCTAGTATTGAAAATTTATTGATAAAAAAAATTAAATATGGCATTTTTAAATTATATAATTTCATTCTTTGATTTTGAAGCAAATCATTTCATTCTTTGTTCCATTTTATGATTGATACGGAGCAATGTTATATGCCTTCATGAAGGATGTGACCTGTGATTCAAAATTAATTCCCAATCCATTATTCCCCTTTCAATTTACCTGTCCAGGAAGTTCCGCCAGCACTTCACGGGCCAAAACTGCCTTCAATTTTTCTTGCTCCGCCGGTGTGGTGCCAAACATTGAGCCCATAAATTCACGGAATGGCACAAATTGGACAATATCGCGCACTGCCGTTCTCCCATTAAATGTAAGGAGTTTATCGTCCGAATCCAAAATTTCCATTTTCTCAAAGTCTTCACTGCCAATTCCAATTACTATAAAAATAAAAATAAAATTGAATATTAATTTAATTTTATTTATTACTTATTATTGAAAGTGGCTGATAGGAGGCATCGATGATTGCTGCCATCGTTTTATTCATATCCGTGATTATGCCGTCGGTCAAAATTAACAAAACCTTAAATAATAAAATATAATTAACACATCAATGGATCCATAAAAATAGGTATTATACTTGTCGTTATCGGTTATCCACGTATAGATTTTGCACCCCTAGAAATACCCCTAGGTTACCCTTTAAATTATATTTAAAATGCGAATCTCAAAAATTTTTTTCGATTCTTGAGGTAGATAAAGATAACCGATAATTATAACTTATAAGTACCCGAAAATATTGCCTGATATGCAGATCCATTCCTTGGCATTCGTTTGCATTTTTCGAGGAATGCACGAATTGTGGGCTCAAAATTGGTTGGTCCATAAAGTTGGGTATTCTGAACGGCCAATCTATATGCACCCAAAACACCTTGAATCCCATTGGCCATTCTTTCGGAATAATTTAAACTCTTCAAAAAAAAAAGATTAATTGAGATGGAATTCAAACTATCAATTTACCAGAGGGAACATGTGGCTAACTTCATAGTTTGGCGGAATTTTGGCACCAAAACCGAGTGCTTCGAATTGCTTTGACTGATTATAATGTTCACAAATTTCCAAAACCGCACAAATTGCACATTCATATTGGTTCAAATATTGGGAATTCAAATAATGCAGCGAACTTGGTTTTGACACTTCTCCATTTGAGGCGGTCAAATCGACGGCCACAGCAAATTCCAATTGCATTCTAATATAAAAATGAAATAAATAATAAATTCTTTAGGCTACCTACCCTGAGCTAATATAATCGATGAATGTGTAAACTTGACGAATATCAACGCCAAAATGAATTATTCCCTGAACACCGCTATTTCCATGCAATTTCAATTCAATTTCTTGTTGCTTATCAATCAATGCTGAAACCGTTGTTCGCGCTGATCCAATCAATTTATGGCTTAAAATTAAATAAAAATTAGTATAAATTATTTAAAAATTTTTATTAAATACTATTATAAAATTATATTAAAAATAATTTTAAAAATATTATTATTAAAAATTAATTTAAAAATTTTATTAAAATTATTTTTAAGATTTAATTAAAAATTATTTTTAAAATTCTATTAAAATTATTTTAAAAATATTATCAAGAAATTTTAAGTTATTTTAAAAATTTTTAAAAAATAATATTTACTTTCCAGACATTGCTTTCTGTTCGAAACATTCCACCAGAAATTCTCTTAAATTAAATATTAAATTAGTTAATTATTTTTTGTGTCCTTTGCCCACCTAGTTTTTTCCCCTTCACACAAATGTTTCATTGTAATTTCAAATGGACGCCATTGTGGATTTCCAAAATTTTTTGTTACTTCCGTTCGATGAACCATTTGTCGACTGGAAAATGAATTATACAAATTTCAATTAATTTTTATTTTGTACCTTCCATCGCCAAGCAATCGATTGAATTCCAAAAACACGTTGGATTGGCCCATACAGGCACAATCCCAAATTGAGCCAGTTTTCAATGAGGCAGCGGAACAAACAAAACGTAAACATTCATGTTGGCCTTCGTCCAATTCAACCGCACAAATTGTCAGCATTCCCTTTTTGTTGCCTTTTGGTGCATCTCTATAACTGTAAATTGAGTTTGGGAAAACAAAAATTATTTTAATTTAATATATTTTAAAGTTGAATTAAAAAATTTTTGACTTTATTGGCAGATTATGCACTCCATTTGTGGCTGCCACAATTTCGGCCAAATCACATTCACAGCGACCCAAAAAGTCATGTTTCGATAAATCAGCCGTATCCGCATCCACATCATAGCTTAAATAAATAATAATTTAATTTTTAATATTTTAATTTTTATTTTACATGCTAAAACGCAATTTCTGTTTGCACTCAAAATGATAATCCATGCAAATTTTCTTATTCCATTTTGGATTTAAATTGTTCAAAATCCATTCGGTTCTGCCAATTTCAATGAAAACATTTTGCATATTATTTCCCATCCCTCGGGGCTGCAATTCTTCCACAACACAAAGTGGATCAGATTTGGAAAAAGTGTCCATATCCGACAAATTACTGCAAAAAATGCTTAAATTTTATTAAATATTTTTTTTTTGTTTTACGTAGCCGAAAGTGTCAATTCAACTCGTGAACAAGGTCCTTTCAGACCAGCGTGAAATTGTTGAGCATTTTTTAAGGGCATCATATCCGCTGTGAAACCTTAATCCAATAAAAAAATGGATTAAAGGATAATTTTTTCAACCGACCAGGTGCCGATGGATTAATCATTTTAAATATTTATTTAAATTTTTTATTCTAAAAAATTAAAATTATTTTATTTTAAGAGTATATATGAAAAAATATTTCTTTGAAATTAAAGGGTAAATGGGGTCCAAGGATTTGGGGGAATGAGAGTCCTCTTTCTCTCACATATGCTCTATCAGTTTTAATACTCTTATTTTTCAATCATTTTTAAACATTAAATTAAATAATTTAATTAATGAGAATAAAGGGCCTGCTTTATTAGTAAAGATATCAAAAATTTCTTCAAATCGGAATACCATTCCAAAAAATTTTAACAAATGTTTTAGATGTAAAGGGCATTGTAAGAGAATACACAATTATTTTGCCATTTTCATAAAGTTAAGGCTACGCCTACGGCTACGGTTATCAAAAAAAAAATGACAATGCGGATTGTGGACAATGATCAAAAAATTTTTACATAAATTGGAAATTTTTTTGCAAAAAAAGGAAAAATCTAGACAAATGAATGTCGAGAAAAAATGACCACTTGTTGCTATTTTTGATGGAAAGAAATGCCAAATGACACAAAGGGAAAAAGAGGTAAATGAAGAAATTGGCCAAAGTGCGTATATTTTTATTTTTGGCACAAAGCTTGTTGTGGTGTGGTGACGTAGTCAAATGTGCACGGCAGTAGTAGGGATCGGCAAATGTGCTTATGCGCACAAAATGTGCAAAAGAGAATAGACGATTAGAGGAAAAAAGCACATTTTATGCGCCTATTTTTTTAAGAAGGAAAATGTGCCTCAAATGTGCTTCCCCGTTTTCCTCTTGAGCGAGAGATGTATTGAAGCGTCGGAGAAAAGTTTTCTAGAGAAAACGACAAAAGGGCGAAATGACAGAGGCACATTTTGTGCGCATAAGCACATTTGCCGATCCCTAGGCAGTAGCAGTCTATGTGAATTTAGTGGACGGGGGAAATGAGGAATGGGAGAGGGGAAGGGGAAGAATGACGCCATTATTTGTTTGGAAATGCGTCCAAAAGTGTCCCCCACTCCCCTGACCCAGCAGCAGGACATTCTATACTTTGACTTTGAATAGAATGGAGGGTTTAATTTTAGTAATAGTAGTAATCCTATATATAATTTTAGAGGAAATTGTCTGCATGTCCCCCTAATTTTCTCTATGTTTTGCAAGATGAAATGAGCTGAGTTTTTGTACTCGGGGGTTTTCGGGGGTGCTGATGCAGAATTTTGAATCAGTTTTTTGATATGGCCAAGCCTCGCGCAGCTAGGCCATAAGTTATGGCCAAGTGTAGTGATTCTGGATATAGGTGATGAAAATGTCTATTATAGGGTAATTGAGGGTGCTGAAGATGATGGTGATAATGGTTTTGCATTTGGTTCAAGTCTCGCGCAGCTAGGCCATAAGTTATGGCCAAGTTTGGTGATGTTGGATTTTGATGCTGGAGAAGTGAAATATAAGGTAATCGACTATGCTAAAGATGATGGTGATATTGGTTTTGCATTTGGTTTAGGTTTTGGCCATGAAATATGCATATGTTAATTGTTATGGCCTAGAAGGACTATTTTGGATAATGTGGAATATTCCACATATCGATTTTTTGCCCGCCCTATGAGTAGTATAGTAGAATTGATTGATGCATTTTTTAATGACTTGAATAGCTCAGATGGTAGAGTGCAAGCCTTTGCTCTGTGGGCCAAGTTCGATTCCCAGTGGTAATAAATAATTTTTTTTTATCATTTTATCCTTAATAATTTAATTCTCTGAGCCCTGCTGAAGGGGCAAAGATAATATAGGGAAACAATCGAAGGGCGAGCGAAGCAAGCTGAGCCCCGAAGGGGCGAGAGATAAGCTTATGTAAAAGATAGAGTAGAGAAAAAGAATTTAGATAAGATGAATGAGGTAGAGAAAAGAAAAAGAATAAAGATACGATGAATGAGATAGAGAAAAGAAAAAGATATGATGAATAAGATAGAGAAAAAGAAAAAAAGAATGTAGATAAGATGGATAAGATAGAGAAAAAGAATTTGACTAGCTCGGAAGCGCGCCCGATAGGGCGTGCGCCCGAGCTAGTATGTATTAATATCTCAGAAATTAAACCAGCAGAGTTATTATTTTTGGGCTGAGATAAATTGTTCTCAAAATAAAATTTTCGAAATAAAATTATAAATTTGATAGTGAATTAAATCTTCTCAAAAATATATTTAAAAATTGATTAATTTTATTTTTTAAATTACTAAAAATTTAAAAAGGAATTACTAAAAGATGTGTTGAAATTTTACCGGGAAAAATAAAAAAAAAAGTAAAAAAAATATTATTCCGGTTGGGGATGACGGATGAATTATTATTCTACATAGACCGCGAAAACTAAAATCGATTTGATTGGATGGGAATTGGGTCTTTTCTCTTTTTGCTTGTTTATATTACGCCATCAGAAAGGTGAAGCGTGAATTGGCTCTTGAATAGAAATTACCTATTCTGTCTTTGTCAAAAAGGAAAGCATCCGTATTATTTGTTAAATATTCTTTATAAATTTTATCAATATCACGTTATCATATCATTATCACGTCAATGATTCATTGAATTAAAATTGTCGACGACTTTTTAACTAATATTGAATTAAAAACTTTAAAAAGCATTTCCTGCTCCTGCTGGGATGGCTATGGCCATTATCATTTTAAATTTTTTTATTCATCATTGAAACAAGTATTGAATCAAGTTCATGTGAAGAAAATAAAACATCTTATACAATAGAGGATAAATTCATGATTGATTCCAAGCTTGTCTTATGCTCGTTCTTACACTTCCAATGGAAAATTTGCATTTGAACATTCCAAGGATTTGAGCCCTCAATAATTTATGGGCCCAGAGGAGTAGCCATGCGGGTATACAAATAAAACAGAGATCATAGACCCACGGAACTTGGTTAAAAATGGCCAAGAAAATTAATTGTGCAATTTGCGGATTAATTCCCCAATGTTCAATTTCATTTGACGTTATATAAAGGATAATCTGAAAATAAAGAATAGAAATATATAAATCTCATAAATCTCACCAAATATGATGAATAAATGTATTGGCCAAAGAAGGTGACCAATGCATAAATTCTCATTTTTCTTTCAATTTGTTTTTGGACAATGTCTATTTGGCTGACACCAGCAGCAGTCGAATTGGAATTGGAACACCGAAGAATGATCATGGAGATAATATTGATGGAAAGACAAATCAAAGTAAAGAGAATAGCCGAAATGAAAGCATTTCTTGTTGAAGAGTCCAAATTCTAATAATTTATTTTTAATTTAATTCGGCAGATTATTTTGGTACCGTATTTACCCGATAATGAGTGTCAATTGTGAAAGTTCCATCATCTTGAATTCGAACATATTCATCCAATCCAAAAATAGGCCATAAAAATGCGAATGGTAAAATAAATATGGCCAAAATTAGGAAAATTAATGCTTTTTTCCACTTCTTTAAAAGGGAAAAAATTTTAAAAAATTTGATAATTTTCTGCCTGTTCATAATCAAATGGAAATGCAATCGCAATTAGACGATCCAATGATAATACGGCTGTGGCAAAATATTCAACAAATAAAATGTAATTCACTAAAAAATAAATGAGCACAAGAGAGAATCTGGGCAATTCCAAATAAAGTGGAAGAAAAAATCCAAGCCGAGGAATTCGGTGGTATAAAAACCAAACAACATATCCGATTAAACTCTGGAAAATAAATATCATCAATTTTCAAAAATGCGTATAATTATGATTAATTTTGCTCCATTTCTGTGATAATGCCGACTTTAAAATGGTACATATCGTTTATCCTCACAGTCAGATTTTTAACCTTCAAAATTTAACCAAAAATTTCAATTTCTGCCCGAGGATAAACAACTGTTAAAAGTTAAAACATCCATCTCTATTCCTCTCTTTCTTTTTTTTGACACCCTAATCATAATTAAAATAATTCGTATTAAATGGTAAAAATAAAATGAGAAAAATCTATTTCGGGATCAAAATAATTTAATTCAAATTTTAAATGTGCTTACCGCAATGCCTCTAGCTGCGCAAAGTGCCAAAAAGGAAGATTGTAGCCTATTTTTATTATGCTTGATGATCAGAATTATTTGAATCAGATAAAGAATTGCTGAAGGAAATCCAATAAAGACTGATATGAAGATTGGCAATAATTGGGAGTTGGCCAAATATGACAAAATGCCGGGAATTTTTTCTGCATCCATCTTCTTAATAAATTAATTTATTGAATTTTTAAAAATATTAAAATAATAATTTAAGCATTTGTTATTCGAATGAATTTTACTGACAAAGAATATTAATATATCGAATGAGTGATTGCGTGGGTCGTTGTGCAAATGCAAAACTTAATAATATACCCTTTATTTTACATGTATTTTTCATATGTTATTGGATTACTTTTACCAAAAATTTGGATTACTAAGAAGAAAAGTAACGACAGGTGTAATATATTTGGGCATAGTTTGATGAGATAATTTTAATTCTTTTTCACCTGTCTTATAAGTATAGATGAATTTTTGTTCAATTTTAAGAATTAATTTTAGTTTAATTTTGGTTGTATTTTAAAGTAAGAAATACAAAAATAAATATTAAAAATTAAATTTATGTTCAATTTTATAATAAATAAAAGTGTCATCATCATCCTGTAGCAGTAAATTCCAAAAAAGTTGAATTTAAAATAACATAAAATTAGACCATTTTTTTATTTGACCATATATTTCCACTCCCATCTCCCATCTTATCTTTGGAATGATTTTGCCTCGAGCCTCAGCACTCATTTAACAAATTTTCAATCAACAAAGAAAGATAGCAATAAGATTAAATGATATTTTTAAGCCTAATTCATTGAACACAGCGCCGGAACCGTCCATCATTTTATATTCACCACCAATTTCCTCCAAAAGAATATGTCGTTGGCTTTTCGCGCAAAAACAATTATTTTTGTTGGCTGAAGCCGTCCTTCTCCCTCCTTTGTGCTGCTGTACAAAATGGCGTTTCCCCCCATTCAGCTAATCATTCCCTCTCTAAAGCATTCTTAGCTAGCGAATTCCCCACAGAAAATTGTGCGCATTTCCTCCTCCAATTATCCATTTTCCATTCATCCACCAATTCGCCCATATTCCAGCATTAGCCCAAAAGCTAGGAGTCAAAAATATGTTTCTTGCCCAATTCTTCAGGCTTTTCAATTATTCTTCTACTAGAGTGGCTTATTTCTTTAGCATAAATATTCTACTTTTTCCTTCCTTAATCCTATTTTTTAAAATATTAATTTGATATTCTATGATTGTTTAATGATTATTCCATATGATTAATATTATAATCATTTTCTTCAAGAAGAAATTGCGCTGAAAATGTCATCGATCAGCGCCATATCCAATTCGGAAAATCAAAATAATACAATACAATCTTCCAATTTGTCCCAATCCGAATTCCATCATCGGCCAAAATGCCATCATCGTTGCCCTTCTTGCAAAAATGGGGTCTCTAAAAAAACCACTATTCGTCGCGTTGCCTTTATTTCCGTCGTTTTCTCAACTGTTGCAATGTCCGCCTGCCTTCTTTCATTCCCACTCGTTTTTCATTATGTCCAAGCATTGCAAGCCTCTGTTCAAGGAGAGGTGGAATATTGCAAATCACGCAGTCGAGATATGTGGCAACAAATGGTTGGTAGATGAAAAATAAAAATTATTTAAAAAGCATTGATAAAGGGGAATGTGATCTTCAAAAGTTGATTAGTTAATAACAAAGGGTTTAATCTAGAAATATTAGAAAAATTAATTTAAATTTATTCCAAATTAGCATTAAATATCAATATCATGGCGCCTAATAAAAAGTCCCAAAAAAAAGGTTGACGTAGAATTGGCGACCGCATTGGACACTGAATCCATCGATACCATTGGAGGGAATGGATCCACTCAGGATCCCACGAATGGTCAACGTGCGGAATTGGATGAGCAGGAAATGCTGGTCATGGAATTATTGGGACTGGGGCATCGACGACGACGGAGGCAGGCGGATGAATCACTTTGTTGTACTTGTCAACAAGGACCACCTGGATTGGACGGTACGGTTAATAATTAATATGAACAAAATTAACAGAATAAAAATAAATATAGGCCTTTGTTTATTTAAAAATGTAAATATATTATTTAATTAGGTTTACTTGGAAAACTGAGGTAAATGTTAAGGTGAAGACCCAGGGTCGCAAAGAAAATATGGGAGCATTGTAGCCTCAGATTTCTCTCATATTTTTAAAATTTTTTAAGATTATCCATATTCTTAGATTAGTGTTAGAATGTGTGAATTCTGAGATTTTGTCTCAGCATATGATATAATTTCAAAACATATTTTCAACTTATTTTCAGATAGAATCTCAGATTAAGTTAATAATATATTCTCAGAATATGAATAATCTCAAAAAATTCTAAGATTTCATATAATATCCTGAGAAAATGAAGAATTCCTAAAATATTCTCTATATGTTTATAATCTTAGAATATGCTGAGAATAAAAATATTTTGACAATTTATTTTAAGTCTCTTTTTCACGAGATATTTTGAGAATTTGACATAAAATATTCTCAGATTTTAGCAAATTTTCAGTATATTTCAGAATTCCTTTGAATTTTCACAATAAGAGCTCTATTTTGAAAATGGAAGAATGTGTACTATTTCTGTTAGACGATCAGAGATGGCTCTGTCTATTTCCTCCTATTGTGTGCTTCTCATAAAATTTTTTTACCCTTCAGCCCATATAGCACCCAGATTTTAATGGGAAGACATGGCTGCTGCCCCTTTTTGGGGCATGCTTCAGGTGTATTAGCCTTTGGGAGACTCGCGCGGGGTCCTAGGACTCCCGAGTGCGCGGGATCTTGGGATTCTCGAAATCCTGGGTGCGAGAGATCCTGGGACTCCCGAGTGCGCAGGATCCCGGGATTCTCGAAATCCCGGGTGCGCGAGATCCTGGGACTCCCGAGTGCGCAGGATCCCGGGGTGCGCGAGGATTCAGATTTTTGCCCAATATTCGCAAAATATTCTGAGATTAAATAAAATTTTGAAATTATATTTTGTCGATAATCTGAGACTACATGCTGTAAATACGGTGAAAATATCATCTGAGAATATGATATATTCTCAAAAAAAATCTCAGAATTTCATATATTCTGAGAATTCATTTTTTCGCCATATTTTCATCATATTCTGAGATTAAGAACACGATACAATCTGAGAATATTTTCAGATTGTTTCATATTTTGAATCATAATCTCAGAATATGTATGTTCCAGAAGCGGTTTAACTCAGAAGATATATGCGTAATCTCAGAAAATTCTCAGAATATATGACAAAGTTTGCGACCCTGGGGATTAAACAAAATTGAATGAATTGGATCTCTCTTTAAGTTGATTAAAAGAAATCAATAACTCATGAAAGGAAATTTTAATACATTTCTTTTCCTTTGAAGGACCTCCTGGCGAACCAGGTTGGATTAACATATTTAGAATATCTTCTATATCAATTGAAAAGGCAAGGATGGTGCACCAGGCGAAGGTCCGGGACCTCCGGGTCCACCGGGAGTTGATGCCGAATTGCACGATCGCCAATTGCCGGTCCCACCCCAATGTCCTTGCCAAGCACCCCATGGACCGTTGGGATCTCCTGGTCTGTAAAGAGGTCCAATAATGAGAATTAATGCCAATTTTAGGTCCACCCGGCAATGATGGCCAACCGGGTTCACCGGGGAAAAGTATGTTTTGGATGGGTGAAAATTCATGAAAGGAAAATGAAATTGACAGATGGCGAAGATGGCCGTCCGGGATTGCCTGGTCCACCGGGCCCTATAGGTCCACCGGGACAGCCAGGCCCCACAGGTAAACCGCAAATTAGTAATGCTAAAAGCATTATTGGTATTTAGGCCAGCGAGGTGCTCCTGGAGAGCCAGGCATTCTAATTCCTGGCGAAAAGCCACCACCTGGACCACCGGGAGCATTGGGAAGACCGGGTCCACCTGGCCAAAGTGGTAAACCGGGACAGGTTTGTAGAGGGAAGGAAAGGAAAATATAAATTGGCAAATTCAGCCTGGCAAAGATGGCGAGAATGGACCGCCAGGACCACCTGGAGAGGCAGGACAACGAGGTTGGATAAAGGGAAATAAAGTGCCAGGAGAATTTATACCTCTTAATAGGACCACCCGGACCGAATGGACCAACTGGATCGACTGGCGCACCGGGACAGCCAGGTGCAACCGGAACATGCGATCATTGTCCAATGCCGAGATTGGCACCGGGATATTGATGAAAGAAAGATAATGAGAGGAAATTGAATTAATAAGAAGAAATATAATTGAAATACTGATAATGATAAATGAGAAACATTATCAATTGTCATCATAATCAAAATATAAGCATCATTCATATGAAAAATTTTGTAACATTTGTAACAAAAAAGTTTTACGAGTTGTATCATTTCATTTGGTAATGATTTGGTATTGATTTGATTATGATTATTGATTAACCATGAACCAAAAACTAAAATCACTTTAAACGGTTTAATACTTATTTTTTTATCAAACCATGGCAAATTATATACCATTCGATGGGCCTTGACGAGCTCTATCCAATGGTTTACGTTTTGCGAATGCAGAGGACAAACCATTAAACCACAATAATTATTTTGGCATTATGTATCCATTTTAATCGATTAATTAAACCAAAAATAATTGGATGCGCAAAAGCGAAGCCAAGCCATAGCCATAGCCACCATTTTAGTACATTTGCTTCTTTCGACGCAATTTTATTATTTTAATAATACATCGTTTCTTATTTTCTAGCCCTTTTCAATACATTAAATTTGTTTTATTTAGGTAATTTAATTCGGAATTTTAATTAAACAAATCTGCTCCTATGGCCAATGCAAATATTAATACACAACAATCTGGCACAATTTTGCTGACAATAAATAGCACCGATACAGAGAATCTGGATATTCATGAATGGACCAAAAGAGAGAACATTGGCGGGTTCAATTGGTTCGTTTATTGATCCGATGATCAATTAGAAGTTTAATTTTACACGAAATTTACTGGCATTTTTGGATTTGTCAGGCTCTTAAGCTGTATAGCAAATACTATTAGCAAAATATGTACTATAATAAAGTAGATGCTAAGCTAGCACCCCGGAATGAAATGAAAAATGAACAACATAAATTATAAATTCATTCGAAATTGTTCAAAAATTCAGGTGCCTTAAAGCGGAACGGAATCAACTGAATGGGGAACCTAAAATGGATTTGTTCATAATTTGCAACGAAGATTGCACGGATAAACTTTGGTTGGCCAAAGTGAACATTTCAATTGAAGTCAAGCAGAAAAACCGCTGTCCAAGACGAATTTCCACTGATGGATGCTATTTCCACAATGGCAGTGTTTTTGAGCTGAGCGATGTTTTCTTCAACTGGAACCGTGTGGAAGACACTGTTTTGAAGGTTGAACTCCACGTTCTTCGCAGCAATTCCAAACATCGGTTTATTCATTTTATTTAAAATTAAATTAATAATTTACAAAATAGATTGATGGCATTGGACACCGATTTGAGATTATTTTATGCCAGTGAAGCCGAAAATGAACAACGGGATGAGGAAGGGGTCATCGCAGTGAACAAACATGTTAACCAAAATAAAATAATTAAAATAAATTCATTGTTTTTAGGCATTGGCCTCAATTTCGGGATACTTTCAAAATTTGTTTTTTGGCAATTGGTCAGAACGCCGTTCAACGGCCGCCGATGGAACTGATTCATTCACAATCAATGAGGACGCTGGTTTTGATTTGCACGCATTTTCCACCATGATTTATGCATCAATGGCAATGGGGTGGATGGTCCATGACTCAAAAATGTTCCCTTCAATGGTCCAAGACCCACCGGACCCAAAGAATTTGAACGGTTTAATAATTAAATTAGAAAATAATTTTGACAATTTTTAGACAGAATGGCAATGAAAATACTCAAATTGAGTGTGAAATATGATATTCCAATGATGATGGATTATAGCGAGAAATATTTGATCTCCCAGCTGGAAAAGTCCAATTTCCCAAAAATTGAATTGCTCGAAGAGGCCGAGCAATTGGGGCTACAGGAATTGAAGGTTTTTACATTTATATAAATTAAAAATGGGCAGAATAAGAATATATGGACTAGGGTACTGGCAATACCCGAGTAATGAGAATCATAAATATTGACTATGACTAGGGGGTACTCCCCAACTTAAGACCGATAAGATAATTCGCCAATGCCTAAACCAATTATAATGTTTTTAGTATCAAATTAAAGAGCGAACTTTTGGCTATCCATTGATATTAATATCATTTAAAATGGTTAAGAAATGATGAAGTTATGTCCAAAAAAACCATGGAAAACCACCGAAATTCCGTTTGAGCGGTTTTTTCGGTATAACTCCAGAAATTATGAACCATTCACACAGTAAATTGATGTCATTAGAAAGCGAAAAGTTTGTTCAATAATATAATAACAAAAGCATCCAAATTGGTTTAAATTTCGACGAGTTATATTAATCGACGACTAGTTGGGTCAGCGATATGTTGGGCTGTTCGCTGTTCCTTGCCTAGCTCTATAGACAGAAAATTTACTTAATTTCAGATTCTAAGTATCATACTACTTCAAGAATAGGCTCATTCCGCCCAATATTGTCGAATTAATTTATTGAATTTTAATTTCAAACCGATATGAGCTTGGTCAAAAAAGTTAAAACCGTTGTTTAAATCTAAACTAGTTTTGGTTAAAAATTTTGTCTAAGTCTAAGCACTATGACCGGTCTGAAATTGAAATTTCATAAACTAAATACTTAATAGACAAAGTAGGGTCATCTATGTGCTGTCTTTACTTGAATTATTTAATTTAATATTTAATTCTTTTATTTAATTTCTTTATTCCTATTTATTTTTTTAACTTCTCCATTCGCCCTATTTTATTTCTGTCAATCATTCTATCGTAAATGTCATCCAATCCTTTCTCCCCCTCTGAATATTCATCCAATCTCCTCTTTATGTTGTAAAATCCTTCTAGGCATTGCCCAACCCCCAAATCTCCCCTTTTGATGTCCATCCAATCCTTCTGGCGAATATTCTTATTTCTGTCCAATTCCCCCTTCGCTCCTCCCAATTTCTTGGCCTATTTAAGATGCCCCCCTTACTATGCAAATCACCGCTCTCACCCCTCTTTCTCGACCCACTTTTCGTTTACTCAATTGAAGCCAATCTTTCTTTTACTCAATTGAAGTTTTTAATTTATTTTGGAAGTAAAGCATATTTGGAAAATTGAGTTAAATTAAAAGGGTTTGATAAAAGAACCGGAAGGCTCGGACAGAGCAATCTAAAATTTTTAAAAATTTTTTGTCCAAATTAAAATTCATTCCACATTTTTTCAAGGAACATTCACTCAAGTCCATCTCTCCATTGGATATTGCCGATAATTTTGTCCGAAATGCCGAAATCCTTTCCCGTCTTGGTCGGCGCACTCAAGAGGAGCTGGACAATCATTTGAAGGAAAGGGCCCGGAAAATGCGAATTGAATTCCAACTCAACCACATTCCATTATCGCACAATGCACCATCATCAACTTCGAATAGACGAAGGTAAATATTTGAATGTGAAATTTGGCCAATAATTTCTTTTTAAGGAACAATATGAATGATCCGAGAGTAAATCAATCACGTGATGTTGGATTTGATTTGGATTGGCAACCTCAATGAAATTGGATGTGGAATGTTTGCCAAAGTGATGAAAATGAATAAATTTACATTCAAAACCCAACCAAGGATATGAAACTTTGCTGAAATGAAATGCTTTATAATATCCATTTCCACTATTATCCATCATTTTATTTATTAAATTATCAAGGATAAAAATGTGGATTTGTTCCCATAAACCAAGAAATTTGAGCAATTTTATGCCAAATTTTGACCATCCAGGATTTAAAGAATTAATCAATTAGTAAAATTCTTCAAAAATTCCAAATGCTGTTTGGTTTAAACTAATTTCGGACCAAAAATACAAAACACTCAAATGTTAGCTTATCATAATTGATCGAAAAAGTTTTATATCATCTATCAATCATTTTTATTTTTAACAAATTCTATCTTCTCCACATATCAGAATTATTTAACAATAAACATCAAGTTATATTCCGCACTGCTTTACTCAACAATTCATTCGTCCTCTTCCTCTTCAATCTCCTGCATAGTCTTCTTATTGAATTTCTCTTTCGTTTGAGTTGCCAATTTGTAGAGCGTATAGAACACGCTTTTGTATTCTTCGTAAGTTTGGCCAAATAATTCGTCCTCAAGAAAGATCTGAAAAATAAATGCTATAATATTTAATTCAAATTAAAATACTTACACATCCATCTGCCAGTTTGGCTTTTTCTTTCGCGAATTTGTAGAAGAATTCATAGCATTTCTTCTTGCCAATTGGATGTGCACATTTGCTCATTTCCGCACCACCAAGGGAATAGGCAAGTCGAACCAACATAAATCCATCAGCCAAATATTCCAAAAAGCTTTTTGGGGCAATCCTAAAGAATCTGGGTCCCTAAATTTTTTAAATTTTTTTTTGCCTAAAAATTCATTTTTAAAGGTAATCGGGCCGTAGAATTCAAAATTGATGTTAATTTTTTGATATCTTACCACCTTGGTAAAATACTGCCGACTTTTACCAAGAAAAAGCAAAGGGGGGACCAAGGGCATTTTTGCTGAAAATTTTTATATGGCCAATATATAGCTCAATCGACGCAGTTCGATGAGAGGAATTGAATGGTACCACTTTTATAAGGTAATATTTTAATAAAAGCAAGTTATGACCAAAAGAAATATTTGTCTTGGTAAGGGATTTAGACCTCTAACTTGCCAGTAATTAAATATACCCTATAAAAGTGATACCATTCGATTCCTCTCATCGAACTGCGTCGATTGAGCTATATATTGGCCATATAAAAATTTTCAGCGAAAATGCCCTTGGTCCCCCCTTTGCTTTTTCTTGTTAAAAATCGGCATTATCTTACCAAGATGGCAAGATATGGCAAAAAGGATGTCAGATTCGTATTTTACGATTTCGATTATACCTAAAAAACATATTTTGAGGAAAAAAATGAAAAATAATTTTGGGAATTTTAACAACTTAGCTTTCCACTTTCCTTCAATTTTCGCTTGAAGTCCATTTTTGTTTCACATTTCATTTCCACTCAACCCACAACCCATCCCCTATCCATCCAATCATTTGATAATCCAAAAATATAGATCTTCCATTATTTTTATTTTAATTATTTCAATTAGCTTAGCTTGATTGTTTTTGGCAATCCTAAAGAATCTGGGTCCCTAAATTTTTTAAATTTTTTTTTGCCTAAAAATTCATTTTTAAAGGTAATCGGGCCGTAGAATTCAAAATTGATGTTAATTTTTTGATATCTTACCACCTTGGTAAAATACTGCCGACTTTTACCAAGAAAAAGCAAAGGGGGGACCAAGGGCATTTTTGCTGAAAATTTTTATATGGCCAATATATAGCTCAATCGACGCAGTTCGATGAGAGGAATTGAATGGTACCACTTTTATAAGGTAATATTTTAATAAAAGCAAGTTATGACCAAAAGAAATATTTGTCTTGGTAAGGGATTTAGACCTCTAACTTGCCAGTAATTAAATATACCCTATAAAAGTGATACCATTCGATTCCTCTCATCGAACTGCGTCGATTGAGCTATATATTGGCCATATAAAAATTTTCAGCGAAAATGCCCTTGGTCCCCCCTTTGCTTTTTCTTGTTAAAAATCGGCATTATCTTACCAAGATGGCAAGATATGGCAAAAAGGATGTCAGATTCGTATTTTACGATTTCGATTATACCTAAAAAACATGTTTTGAGGAAAAAAATGAAAAATAATTTTGGGACCCAGATTCTTTAGGATTGCCTTGTTTTTAATACATTTTTCTTTTAGAAATTTATTAAGCAATTTTCAATAAAAATTCAATGACCGAATATAAATTAAAATTGTCGGAGTGGGTTGGCATCGATTTGGGCACCACAAACACCGTCGCAGCAACCTGGCAATGTTGAAGTCTTTTATGTGGTGGAATGTTGGTTTTTAATGGCAATAATTTTAATATTTGTAATATTTTTTAGCAAATGGGACACTCACTGATTCATGCCGTCTACTTCGACTTCGACCAGGCAGCGATGTCGTTTTGGTTGGGAAGCAGGCAGTGAATGAGAAGGCCAATAATCCGGAGAATACCATTTGTGGTATGAATCAACACATTACATTGATAAATGTTAATTCAATTTCAGACTCGAAACGTCTCATGTGCTTGCCATATTCAGAGGATTCAATCCGAGAATTCCAGGACAAAATGAAGCAATTTAAAATCGTCAATTTGCCGGCTATGCTGCCTTCGAAATCAATCATTCCGGTCGCACCATTCGTCAAAGTCCAATCAACATCGCAGCGATCAGCGAAAATACCCGAAAAAATCCGTGAAACCGCCGATGAATGGGCCAACGGAGAGAAGAAATACAGCAAAGCGGTCATCACAGTGCCATTGAAATTTGGCCAAGAACAACTGGTTGGGACAATTCATGCGGCAAAAATGGCAGGTTTTTCGGAAGTCCATTTGATCAAAGAGCCAAATGCTTGTGAGTTATTTGTTAAAATTATTCAATGACTAAACCAAATTGTTTTAGCCGCTATCTTCTACGGTTTCAAGCATTTGCGCTTTGATGGTTACACAATGTTGGTCCTGGATTTTGGCGGTGTCACTCTGGACGTGTCCATTCTCAAAGTGCAAAAGGGCGAATTCGAAGTACTGGCCACTCGCGGGAAAAATTGGTTGGGCGGACGAGACCTGGACGAGCAAATTCGCAAGGAAATGGTCAAACGAATCAAAACACTTTCGCATATGATTGCACCCACTTCCGCGAAAATCCGAGGGTTGCCATCGAGTCAAACGCGACATGCAAGTGCTGTTTGAACGATGCAAATGTCTGAAAATCAATCTGTCCACTCAACGAAAATCCAGGTTAATTTTTATTTCAAAATAATTTTTTCGAATAATTTTCAGCATTTCACTCGATTTCATCGGCATTCGAGGACAAGTCCATTTGACCCGTGAGGAATACGAGAATTTGGTGAAGGGTGAATTACGTGTTACGTCAAGTGATCGAAACCGTCAATGAAGCAATGAAATCGGCCGGATTGACTCCCAATAATATCCAAGAACTCCAAATGACCAGTGGCTCATCTTGCACTCCAATTCTTTCGGATATGTTAGAAGAAATTGGCTTTGTTCAAGCCAAAATCAAACACCTCGAACCAAGCATGCAATGGCAAAGGGAGCGGCCATTGTTGGTGCCCAGCTGTGAACAATTGAATGTGAGTTCATTTAGATATCCTAATATACTAATTTATAACCGATTACAATTCACTATTTACATATAGGCTCAATTGCCCGCAATGAACCTGATTGAGACCTGTCAATTGGCATCAAAACCAACGGTGATTTGTTCAATCCGGTGATTCTCCGAGGCACCAAAATTCCATGTTCGGCGGAGGCCACCTTTCGTACTGTCTATAATGATCAACGCGCCGTTACAATTAGTGTAAGTAAAAGGAAATTAAAAAAATTGATCCAATTTTGATTAGATTTACGAAGGTGAGCGCAAATTGGCATTGGAGAACATCATCTCGGCGATTTTACTCTCAACGATCTTCCGAATGGGGCAGCTGGGGAAGTGAGGATTACTGAAAAATTGTCGATTGACCGCGACGGGATTTAGCATGCCAGGCAACTCATAAGGACAAAATCGCTATTTTGGACACCAATTATAAGGTTAAAAGAATCATTTTTGGTTACACACTGTTTTTTTAGGAAAAGAAGATCGACTCGAACAAAATCGACCAAATGAACCCTTACGCCGAAGTGAATTTTTGGCCGATTTCGTGAATATAAGCGCATCAAAAAGAAGAATGATTTGATACAAGCGATGGAATTGGCCAAATACAAGGTAAAATTACTATATAAATATTTAAATTGATTCCAATTTCAGTGCACTGATCCGCGTATTCTGGCAATCTGCGCTGAATTCAATGCCTGGCTTGATCGCAACCCCACCGTCAATTCTGAAGCATACGAAAATTGTCTGGCCAATTTCCGATCCCGCATTGCACAAATCGTGAAATGTGAATGTTAATTCAATTGAGTGGATTTCCAATTGGATGAAAGATTAAATATCGATTAAATTTGTTTTGCGACTTATAATGACATTTTTGACATTCCTTCTTGATAAATTTGCCTTCTTATAAACATTTATTATTTTTATTCTGTTAATTGGATTAAATTCTTAAAAAATTTAAAAATCTAAATTTTTACAATCGAAAACAAAAAAAAGAGAATGCCACATTTTTTAGCCGATTCCTAATTGCCACCGGTGGTCCGACAATTCGTCAGTGAGACAATTCGGCAGTACGACAATTCGGCAGTGCGACAATTCGGCAGTGATTTTTTTTGTAAAAAAATATGTATATTTAGGGACAATCGATGATGGGGAATCCGAATATGATATTGGTTTTTTAATAAAATAATTTTTTAAACCGTTTTCGGTTTACAAACCGGTTTGAAAAAATTTGAACTTTAATATTTTGGGTCATATTATATACCAATCGACGCGTCTTGACGAGCTGATCACGAATCTGCCATTGGTTTCGCATAAAACCTAAAAATAAAAAAGTTATGACCATTTAAGTCATGAAGTAAGCACTTTATGCAAATTTAAGGCCATAACTTTTTTATTTTTAGGTTTTATGCGAAACCAATGGCAGATTCGTGATCAGCTCGTCAAGACGCGTCGATTGGTATATAATATGACCCAAAATATTAAAGTTCAAATTTTTTCAAACTGGTTTGTAAACCGAAAACGGTTTAAAAAATTATTTTATTAAAAAACCAATATCATATTCGGATTCCCCATCATCGATTGTCCCTAAATACATATTTTTTTTACAAAAAAAATCACTGCCGAATTGTCGCACTGCCGAATTGTCGTACTGCCGAATTGTCGCACTGACGAATTGTCATGGAACCATTGCCACCTGCAGCTTAAATTTAAAAGTACAAAAAATTAAAAATGCCGGACAGCATTATTTCCGGTGCCGGCTCGGAATCGAGTGCCCATTTTTACACCGCCCTTTAACTTTTGTGGAGATGTCCCCGCACGTTTTCACTTTTCCTCCATTATCAAAATATAAAACCAAAACCCAACAAATTCCTAAAATCGATCGATATGTTACTCCTTATTCCATTAAATCAATTTTTTAAATTTCCGCCCATTTTACAGCCCAATGGGTGGCCAATCGCCAATACCGGGACATTGCAATGGAATTTCCGGCAATTTTGAATGTTTTGCTACTTTTTGATGATTACCAACACATTGAACATATTCGAACATTGGTAGAAAAAGTGCAAAGAATTCGCGAACAATTGAGCATTCAATTGGCCGGCGATTTGAAAGCAGCATTCTAAGTTTATTTTTTCAACCAATATTTTATTTAATATTATTTATATTTTAGTCTGGTCAAATCAATCAACAAACCGGCGATATGTGTCGCATTTTGGTATGAAAAAATTGGAAGAATTTGAACGAATTTATTTAAATAATTTAGGCAGTGTTGGGCGGAAAATTCGAGGAAGATATAGTTTTGCCTGGTTCATTGGCCAGCAATTGGCCATTTATGGAGTACTTTATGCGGAATCAGGGGATGCAGCATGGATTGACAAAATTGAAGAGAGGTTTGATTGTGGAATTAATTAATAATTAAAAAAAAAAACTAGTAATTGCACAAAAGACAAAACTCAAACGACGGGGAAGGTGGGAACATTTGGGTACCGTCGATAGGTTCCCTGGACCATTCTTTTGTTCATGGATCAAATCAAAGAAACAATCGATCGCGAAAAGCAATATAACATTTTAAAGCTCAAAGTGTTCTCTATTTCGAAAATTAAAAATAAATTATGTAACTTTAAATGTAATAAAGTCGGTAGTCGGATTCTCATAAGTTAAGGTTTTTTTTATCTAGAAAGCATTTTAAGATTTTCAAAAAATAGTTAAATTACTTTGTAGAGGAATCTAAGGGTTTTCGAATAATTTATCACTTTCCCAGATTAGTTATTTACTTGTCGAGCTATGGCCAAAAGAATGGTCAATTTTTATATTTATATATTTCGAAAACCCAATAACCAATTTTAATATAAAAAAAAATTCCTCAAAATTGCAGAATGTATCGTTGGTTTGTCACAAAATTGGCGGAATTTGAACGAACAGGATTGTCCAAAATATTCCCGCCCAAATGGAAAATGGGCCGAAAAATGGCAATGGAATTTTGCACAACCACAAGGTTTAAATTTAGGATTGAAAAATGAAAACATTTACACATTTTTAGGCAATCTTTGGCCCGAATGATAGGAAGATGAAGAGCGGAAATTTATTGGAAATTGTTGGCCCATGCCATCAATCATACACAAATGTTTGAGATCAACAAATTCCTTGGCTCCCTTTTCAAATGTCGACCAATTTCAATTGCCGGCGCTGAACAACTCCTTTTGGAAACTCATTCAATCAAATTTTCCTCCTCAATTTGTTCGTTTTTCATTCACATTTAAATTTATTTTTACACAAATTTTTAGGTCTTCAATTGAGAGTTCAATCGTCATTAAGCCACCACAATTGTACCGAACATTAAACAAAAGAATGAATCGGGCCGAAAATGATCCTCAAAGTGGATTTTGATTCTTATTTCTACATCAAAAAAATTTCTTGAATCAAATTAATAAACAATTCTTGAGTGGAAAAATTGTAAAAAAAGAATTTGGATAATAATTTTTGTTTTAAACTACAAATTTTATTCTGATTGTAAATTGCCCCATTCTGATTTCCGGATTTTTCCGCCGGGCATGCTTCTGTATTCCGCCGGGCATGCTTCTGTATTCCGCCGGGCATGCTTCTTTATTCCGCCGGGCATGCTTCTGTATTCCGCCGGGCATGCTTCTTTATTCCGCCGGGCATGCTTCTGTTTTCCGCCGGGCATGCTTTTGTATTCCGCCGGGCATGCTTCTGTTTTCCGCCGGGCATGCTTTTGTATTCCGCCGGGCATGCTTTTGTATTCCGCCGGGCATGCTTCTTTATTCCGCCGGGCATGCTTCTGTTTTCCGCCGGGCATGCTTCTGTATTCCGCCGGGCATGCTTCTGTATTCCGCCGGGCATGCTTCTGTATTCCGCCGGGCATGCTTTTGTTTTCCGCCGGGCATGCTTTTGTATTCCGCCGGGCATGCTTCTGTTTTCCGCCGGGCATGCTTTTGTATTCCGCCGGGCATGCTTCTGTTTTCCGCCGGGCATGCTTTTGTATTCCGCCGGGCATGCTTTTGTATTCCGCCGGGCATGCTTCTGTTTTCCGCCGGGCATGCTTTTGTATTCCGCCGGGCATGCTTTTGTATTCCGCCGGGCATGCTTCTTTATTCCGCCGGGCATGCTTCTGTATTCCGCCGGGCATGCTTCTTTATTCCGCCGGGCATGCTTCTGTATTCCGCCGGGCATGCTTCTTTATTCCGCCGGGCATGCTTTTGTTATGGAAATTTCTCCGCCATTAACAGAAGAAAGGAATTTTTTCAGAAATTGCAGTCAAATCAAATATAATTTAATTAAAAAGATCTAAGTAACAGCTGATTGCCCTAGTGATTTGGAAGAAAAATTATCAATTTATTTAAACTCTCCCATTTCATCCTTTAAAAGTTATATAAATCAAACATTTATATTTTCCGATAAAATTCTTTGATAAATTTAGACAAATCTAAACAAAAAACTATATTTTCATTTCATTCCTTTATCAAATTTCAAACAAATCCAAACAGATTAAAACTAAATATTAATAATACTAGCTCGGACGCGCTTCCGAGCTAGTCAAATTCTTTTTCTCTATCGTATTCATCTTATCTAAATTCCTTGTTTTTTCTCTATCTCATGCATCTTATTTGTTGTGTCCGATGTCAACAATTAAAACGAATAAAATAAAGTTGTCTTTGAATATTTATCGCAATGAATAAAATGGATAATAAATTTGCGAATGACTGGGGGAAGTCTCATTTGTGAGGAAGAAGGCTGTCCTTTTATTGGCGAAGCTTGGGTGGCTTGGCTTGGGGTAGACAATCAATCGATAACATAAAGAGGGAAGGGAGGAATGTTAGGATAGAGAAATATAAATGAACGAGGAAAGAGGAGGAATGTCTTTTGGTTCTTCGGAATGCCATTTGGTTCATCTCCAACATCTCCTTTCTTAAATTGCTTCTTCCTCTGATTGTTGTTTCTGCAGGAACCCTTTTTCTTGGAGTTGGCCTGTTGCACTTGGTTCATCTCGGAGGCATTGGTCCGGTTCTTGTCGTTGCTGGATGGTTGGTTCTTTCGTGTTGTTCCAATCGGCATCCAATTGTCGTCGCATTTGGTTCTTTTTGCGATGAACGTTGCATCCAAGTGATGGCACATGAACTCGATATGTTGCCGAATCGTTGAGTTGCTCCAAAATGGTTCCTGGAAGCCAATGTTGTTTCCCGAACGGTAGTTCATGAAGAAAATTGGTTCCTTCGAATGAAATGTTGTCGGTTCCTTTCGACGAATTTCCGATTTTGGTTCATGTTGGCGGACCTTTGATTTTGGTTCATATGGGCCGACCCTTGTTGTCTTTGTCCCACGATGCTGCGTTTCCATTGCCATTTTCTTGCCAATGGCTGGATGTTGAGCATTCTTTGAGCCAAAATGTCCTTTGAACCATGTTGTCCTTTTACTTTTGTCGTTGTGACGAATGATTGTAGTCGTTTCTGGTGATGTTGCAATGTTGTTCACCTCAGACATTTGAATATTTGCCTTGTTTTTGATGAGTACTTCCACTCGAATAAAATTAGTTCTTGGATCGTCCTTGATCATTTTTGCATTGATGTTGGCCTTCGGATCGTCGTTGACCATTGCTGCCGAACAATCTCCAATTCCGAACACTTTGTTGTCCATCGTTGAACTGTTGTCGTGGGCCTTTGGATCGTCGTTGACCATTGCTGCCACACGATTTGCACTTTGCTTGTTGATGATTGCATTTGACTTGATTGGTTTTCGTTTGAGCTGGCAAACTGATGCGATGTGCCCTTTGTTGTCACATTTGTAGCATGTTGCCTCTCGGAATTTGCAATCGGTTCTTGAATGATTTGACATACCGCATGATTTGCATTGAGCTCTTTTGAATCGCACTGAACCGTCGTCAGATGAACTGTTGTCTGATGGATCATCTCCACGTGCATTCGGTTCCTTTGAGCCAAAGGCATGATTTGGTTCTTGAGAATTCTTCTTCAATTGATTTGGTTCTTGCCAATTCTTCTTTCCTTCCTTTGATGCATTTCCCATTGCTGCGCCGTCCACTTCAATTAAATTGCCACATCGTTGTTGCAATTGTTCAAATAATTGACCGGCCTCCGTGCAATAATTGAATGTGTTGAGACGTGCATTGATTGAATTGGCCAATCTTGCTGCGTCGGAATTGCTTGAATTGACATTTTCGTCGTTGTTGTCTGCATTTGTCTCCTTGTTTGAGCCTGACTTTGTGCCAACGGCAGGATTTTGAGCCAACAAATTCATCAGTTGTTGATTTTGCAGCATCATGATTTGTTGCATCATTTGTTGATGTTGCGCCAAAATTTGTTGAAATTGTTCCAAAAGTTGCTGGAATTGTTCAGCCGAAATAGTTGTCATTTTGAATAATTGTCTTGAATTGAGCCTTTGCTGCTTTTGCCCTTTGCGGCCTTTGCTGACTTTTGTTGTTTGGCGATGAATAATGTTGCTGCTTTGCGCTTTGTGGCCTTTGCTCACTTTTGTTGACTGTGTCAAAATTTGTTGACGTTGAATAAACTTGCTGCCTTTGCGGACTTGTTGTTGCCTTTGCGGACTTGTTGTTGCCTTTGCAGACTTTTGTTGTTGCCTTTGCGGACTTTTGCCTTTGCTGACTGCGCCAAAATTGTTGGCGTTGAATAAAAATTTGCAATTTGCTGCCCTTTGCTGACTGCGCCAAAATTGTTGTGTCCGATGTCAACAATTAAAACGAATAAAATAAAGTTGTCTTTGAATATTTATCGCAATGAATAAAATGGATAATAAATTTGCGAATGACTGGGGGAAGTCTCATTTGTGAGGAAGAAGGCTGTCCTTTTATTGGCGAGGCTTGGGTGGCTTGGCTTGGGGTAGACAATCAATCGATAACATAAAGAGGGAAGGGAGGAATGTGAGGTTAGAGAAATATAAATGAACGAGGAAAGAGGAGGAATGTCTTTTGGTTCTTCGGAATGCCAGTTGGTTCATCTCCTCATTTGGTTCATCTCCAACATTATTTTTATACTTTTTCTCTATCATTCAAACCCTAAATTTGACATTTCAATAATCAAAACTCACAATAAATAAATATTGCTTAACATGATTGTGAAATTTTATGCATCAAGATTGTGGAATATACTACATCGAGATAGTGGAATATTCCACAGCGTGCGGAATAATCCACATTCCATAGAAAATAAAAATTTGCATATTTAATGGCCAAAATCTAAACCAATTGCGAAATCATTATCACTCTCATACTCATCACTATAGATTACCCCATATTTGACATATCTATCATCAAAATCCAACATCACCAAACTTGGCCATAACTTATGGCCTAGCTGCGCGAGACTTGAACAAATGCAAGCACCCTCGATTACCCCATATCAGAAATTTCTACCATCAAAATCCGACATCACCAAACTTGGCCATAACGCTATGGCCAAGCTAGCAAGATTTGGCCATATCAAAAAACTGATTTGAAATTCTATCAGTAACCTCGAAAATCTCCGAGTACAAAAAATCAGCTCAACCCATCCACATATCTTCGAGAAAATCGCGTGACAAGAAGAATTGGTTCTCTAAAATTATAAATAGGATTATTGAAATTATCAACAATATAAAAATTTAAGTAAGAAATCATCTTTTTGAATAAATAACAATAAATATTTTAGAGGGTTCGAAAAATTAATATTTAATTCTTATAGCGCCTATATTCTAAGCACTAAAATTTTTTCATTCCCTTTTATTTTAACACGAATTTTTATAAATTTATTTTTCAAACTTGACCAAAATCTTATTTCAGCAAAAATATTGCATCAAATATGTCCAATTCTGAACGCGAACACGAACGAAATCGCCAAATGCGACAAAATGTTGAACGCTTGGTGGAAGAGTTGGCTCGACATGAAGAAGGAACTCGACGATGGGAAGAAGAACTCAGGCGAAGGGAGGATGAAGTTAGGCGAAGGTTGGAGGAAGTGGCTCGACAGGAGGATGCTGAACGCCGTCGTCAAGATCGACTGCGGGAACAATGGCACCAACAAAACGAACGTCGACGCGAACGCCGCCGGAATCGTGATCAGCAAGATTGGCAACAGTGAAAGATGATGAGAATTATGCAATAATAAGAAGTAAACAAGGAAGATAAATAATATTGTCGAAAAAACAAGTCATATTAAATGCAAAAAACCATATATAATTGAATGATTTTCTATTTTAATAAATAAATTCCCGACTTTAAATCAAAGCGAATCGTTCGAATTTAAAAAGTTGTAAAATAATAACAACTAGCTTACTCAGCATGTGAATCCATCCACACATCTTCGAGAAAATCGCGTGACAAGTAAACAAGATCGGTTCTCCAAAATATATATAGGATTAGGATGCAATAAATAAATAAATTTAATTTTATATTTTTATTATTTTTCAACTTTTTGTTGCTAACATTTTTAAGAATACGAATGTTCTCTTCCTACAAAAATTCGCATTGGGCCATTTTCCTTTTCTGAAATAAGGCAATTTTTAATAATTTAAAAAGGAGTTTAAAAATTAATTAAAACCGTAAAACAATAATTAATTAATCGATGATTAGGTTTAATTTACCTGATGCAACATCAAATTTAAAACATTTTTTGCGAATCTTTTTGTTCCATATTCATAATCATAATCTTTCCCAAGAAATAAAATCAATATCATTCCAAGTTTACCATGCACATATATGGTGTTACTATAATTCTTTAAAAATTTGTATTTTTCGAGACGACCTTTTTATTTAGCATGGGAAATTTTTATAGAAAGCAAATTTTTAAAAAATTTTTTATTCAATTTTTATAATTATAGATTGAAATTTTATAAAATATCATTTATTTGAAAGAGACTCATGCCGATGCTGAATTCAAACATAAATTTATTTTCTTTTTTATTATTTTATTAATTAAGTATTAGACACATAATGTACAACATATTGAAAATATTCCATTCAAACTACTAAATTCCATTCCAATTTTAATTCTTAGAAAAAAGGAGCATTGCGATTCCATTTCATTGGCTTAAACAAAAATACAAAATTTTCCATTCATTTTTCCATATTTAATTTGGGCAGAAAATTTTATTCTCAAGACATTTACACAGAATAAGATTTATAGTTAATTCATTGCGTAAATTAATGTTATAAATCCATCCAATTTAATATATAATTTTTGAAAATAAAATTCATTTCATTAAAGAATGTTAAATTTGTCCACAATTTCGCCCGGCAATGTCTACAATTCCAGTCAATTTGCCACTTTGTTTGCTTTAAATTTGGTCGAATTATTCAGCCATTTTCTCTTGGATTGTCCATTTTCATTGGTCATTTTCTTCCTCATTTGGCGCACTTCAATTCTCCATCCCAATTTGAAATTCATTCTTTTGTCCCAAAGTGCCTGTATTTTCTTCCGTGGAATCAGTGAGAATATTTGAAATATTTATCAAAAAATTCATAAATTAGGTCGAACCATTCTTCTCATTTATCGAATTGCCCTAAACGATGTGACAACTCTTGGCCCTCCATTTTTGAATTTTATGATAATGCAGCCAACATTCATTCGTAATTTTATCATTCATATTCTCGTCATTGAACGAATTATGGCCACTCTTCAATTTAAAACTTATGAAAAACAGACGAATTGTTGGTTCAATGTTTGGTGGTTTACTTTGGCTGTAAGTTTATTATTTAGAAATAATTCTTTTACCATATTTTTTTTTATTAGAGCTTCGTGAGTCATGAATTTTTAATTTTCTAAAACCCTGGAAATTTGTAAAATTTAGGGCTCTTATCTGATGAAATTTACAAATTATAGCGTTTTTTATAGACCATTTTACTAAAAAAAAATAAAATATTTTTCAAAAAATTTGCTTATCAAGAGCTACGTACATCAAAATCGGGGATATATGTACTATTCTTTTAGGGAGCAAAGATTAGAGAATTGGCCTCTAATAGAGAATATTGTAATTAAATTTTAATAATTAAAATATTCTTTTTGAAATTCGATTCAGTTGAAGACGGGCTACTATTAGAGAGTAGAAACTAGAAAGTGGATTTTTAATAGAGTATACAGTTAAATAAATTAAAATATTACTTTTTTAATTTGAATCCTTCATTTTTTAGTTTGTGACGGCATTTTTGAACGCATTGGCCAATACAATGGTTGATTATGCATCGGAAATAAATTTAATTACTTATTGCGTGATCATTTTGTTGGGCATTTTGGAATTGTTGGCATTTGCGTGGATTCTGCAACAAAATATTGGAGTTTATCAGAAAAAAGTGTTTGACGCACAAAGTTTGTCCGAAAAATATCAGGTCCAATTTTAGAGCAAATTTTGGGCAATTTTTTAATTTTTTTTAAGTTGGCTGAAAATATTCGGACGGCGAAGCAATTAATTCCCTGCATTTCTCTTCACCTCTTCAACATTTCTTATGGGGCATTCGTAAATTTTGCAGTTTATTTTAAATTTTTTGGCATTGAAATATTCAATTATGAATTATTTTGCAATCATTTACTTTACACTTCAACAACATTCAGTTGTTTTGGCATTGAATTGTCTATGATTATGTAAATTTATAAATTATTATTCTTTTATAAATATTTTTAATTTCACAGATTCCATCCCCGATTACGTTCTGATTTATTCACATTATTCCACTCAATTATGGATAATATCAAATTTAATTTGAATTCCCCATCAAAAAACATCAATATAACACCGGTCATCGATATCAGTGAACAGCAAAGAAAAGCATCGACAATTACGGTGAAGAATATTCACGGACAATTGATGACCCCCAAGGAAAATGGCGAATTAGGAGAAGAATATTTTCGACAACTCCATTCATCTTGGATGATTGGCAGAAAAGAATAATAATTTTAAATATAATTTGATGAAATTACATTTTATTTAAAAAAACAATATTTAATTTTATTTAATGACTATTTATTTTATTAAAGGCAGTCTATTTTATTGTATATTCTAATAATAATTAATAATTTGTTTAAATCTGCATCTAATATATTTTAAGGATGAAATAAAAATTAAATATTCCAATTCATCCAAAGTTTATCCAATAAATTTATTTATCAGTTTCAAATTTAATAATGTATATTATATTTGCGATTTCAAGACATGAATTAAACATTTTTAATTTTGTAATTATAATCATTTAACCGGGGAAAGATTCCACTTCTTCATTCAAAACATCCTTCCATTATTCATAATCTTCTTTTTCCTCCGCTTCACTTGCAGCCCCGGCTGCTGCTGGTTCAACACTGCCATATGCGACACAATGGTTTATTTCACAAATGTATGGATGCGATTCCTCAGGATCCCAAACTGGGTCATCGAATTCTTGGAAATCATTGCCAGTTCCATCCTAAAATTATAATTAACATTATAAACTCTGTCAAAACCTCGGGAGGAATTATTTTTTATCCCTTCAAATGAGAAATTTGGGTCCAAAATTTATGGATATTTTTGAACAATATAGCGGATTTTATAGTTTTAGAAAAAGTTCACCCTATCTATAGCTATGGGTCTTCAAAGTGGAGGATGGAAATTAATAGAGGCTATACGTAATTGATTTTTATTTCCCAACTGCCCTTAGTAAATATTTCATGAAATTCGATAAAATCACCTCCCCCAAAATATGTTCAAATATTAAAATTTTCCTCGAGAATTCATTGACTCTTTTTTCTCTCTTTTTCAATTTCACCTCATTTTCATGACGTCCATCCTCATAGCTTACTACGCCAATCCAATATTTGTTCAGGTCGAAGCTCTGTTTCACGAATGCATATTCCTCCTTGCTGTGAATTGACACAAAGTGAGCCCCGTATTTTCGGCATTGTTTGCTGACGTCAAAGAAGGGCAATGGGGGATCGGTGATGCCACGGTAACAATGGGATTGGTATTGAACCCATCCAGGAGCGCAACATTGTTTGTAAGTGGATACTAAAAGCATTGTATTTTGCAAAATATTCATTTCATATTATTTTTTTTCATTTTAAAAATGATTAAGCATAGCCGAAATATCAAATTATTAGATTTTTTTTATCAAATTATTAGATTTTTTTAAATAAATTTCAAAATGTAAAAATTAATTTTCTACCTTCGGCCGCGGGGGCAGATTCTTCTTCATCATCCGAATCATCCTCTTCTTCATCAGAATCATTTCCAGAATTAACGGGTGCTGGCTTCACTTCAGGCGCAGGTGCCACAACGGTTTCCGAGAGGGAAGGCCTCGATTCAACATTGGCAAAAAGAGTGAATAGGGATATGGCAAATCCAATGAAGAATAATTTTCGCATTTTTGTGGATTTGGGATAAATTTGAATGAAAAATGAATTTGAGAGAATGAAACTGAAACGGCCTAAATGGGTCATTCAAAATGGAAAATGGATTAAGCTGGGCAAATAAAAAAAGAAAAATTTTATTAGGTAATAGGTATCGCAAATTAAGCAAAATATGGGGAAAAATTATTTAAATTTTATATGAAAAAATTAAACATTGAAAGCATCAATATAATTATGATAGACATTGGTGGAGAATATTTTGAAAAAAAATCAATTTCAATTTTCAATTTGCGCGAATAAGCTTCATCGTAATATAATAAGATATAAATTAAATAGCGTAGATGAAGAATTTCACTGTTAAAAGATCAAATTAAATGCTGAAAGACCAATTTTTTCTTCTTATTTTATTCATGATTGAATCATATCAATTTTTCGATGCCATGTTTAATTTTAATTCCACATGTCTCATTCATCAAATTTCTATTAATGAATAATGGTAAGATAAATTAACAAAAAAAGTATTATTATTTTTAAAATTTAAACCAAGAGTGGACTACAGAAAAAATAATTTAATTATTTTAGCTTTATAAACAGGAAATACCAATATACTTTTTTTAAAATTATTTTTGATTAATATATATTTAATTTAATTATTTTTAAATAAATTAATTTAAATTTAATTCTCACGATTGCCGTCATCAAAAATAATAATGAAAATTTTCCCCCATTCATTCAAATATGTCGATGCCGAGAATTGAATTTGTATTGGTGTGAATTAAAAATTTCCAAATCTATCCAATAAATAGAAAGAAAAAGAATAAAAAAACAGTAGGAACGAAACAGCAAAACGAAATACATTTCCAATTGACAGAATTCGGTTGCATTCTTTTCTATATTTTTTTAAATCTCTAACGAATATTTTAATTTTTCCGTTAAAAATTCGAAAATTTAATTCATTCATTTATATTATTACTTAAATATTCAATTATTACAAATCGATTTCCATATGCATGAAAGTTTTATCATGTGATAAATTATCACAAATAATTTTATTAAATATTGAAAAAAACGAATTTGTGCTTGAGGTTATTAAAAAATTCAAATAAAATTCAATTATTTGAAAAATCACCTTTTCATGATATATTCCTTAAATATACCAATTTAATTTATTTTAAATATTCAATTATTTGACAAACTCTAAGTATTATTAATCAAATTTGAATGTTTTCATTTACATGTTCCTTTCTAATTGTGAATTATGGTCGAATGTTCATTTAAAAATATTTTTATTTATTTCTAGAATTTTACAATTAATCATAGATTTTTTATTTTTTTATATTTTTGAACCCAAACTTTGCCTCTATTCCGCGAATTTTGCAAACTCACCATTTAATGAGCAATCAAATTATTACATTCGAATAAACTTAAATACAATAGGGGCCAATTTTTTAATTGGCTACAAATATTTTTCAAATTATTTTAATGAAGACAAAAGTGAAATTGTTAACAAATAAGAATTTTTATTTTATTATTATACCTATTTTAAATTCATAATTCAAAATAATAAAAATTGATTAAATTTAAATTTATTAAAAGACATGAATTCAATTTCCATTTCCAATAATTCTGCAATATTGCCTGGGGCTGGCTGCCGACCAATTTATTCTTATTCCCCAATCCCAACAATGCAAAGACATTGAATTGGCCCTTCTGAATCCTCCATATTCCATTGTTTTCCATTTCCATTTGATCCTTTTATTGGTCACTATTATTTCAATTGGAATACTCATTCGACAATATTTCCTTCATAAAATTAAAATGCATGGAAATTTATCGGTAAAACCAAAGAAAATAATTTAATGAATTAATTTCATTTTTATTGAAGATTTTGATGTCAAATTTGGTCATTGTCTTTTTCTTCTATATTCTTAGCCAATTTTCATGGTTATTTCGATATCGGGTAAGCGCGAACAAATTTAACAAAATATTTTTATTTTGTCTAGTGTTAAATTAATATTCACACGTCGCTTACAATTTTTTTTTGGCTATTTTCTCAAACTTTTCGATTTTTTAAAAGAATTTTCATTCATTTTTATTTCGCGCGAAAAAAGCAATAAATATTTTAATGGGAATGAAATTGAAATTTTGAAAATATATTTTGTGGGAAATTTATATCTATTATTTTACTAAAGTTGATTCTCTTCTACTACTCGGATCCATGCGATTTGTTGACCCCATTTTGGATGGCTATAATTTTTTATGGACCAATTTATGTCCAATCGGTTGCCTGTCCGGCATTGCATTTTTGCATTATGATTGAAAGGGTCAGGGCCACGATGCTGGCAAATAAATACGAAAAAGAGGGAAATGGAATGGGCATTTGGATGGTCGCAATAATTGTTCGTTTAATTCAAATTAATTTAATTAAAATATAATTTAAAGTGGTTTATTTCCCTCATCATTTTGGCATTTGTGGTCTTCACCGCCTATTTTGATTCATCTATTCCCAGCAATTTTGGTATAATTTATTTGGCATCAAAATACAGCACCGATATAATTTTATTTGTGAATATTTTCACAATGATTGTCGTCCTTTGCACAACTTTTTTTCCGATTGGCGAATTACATTGTTGAATAATCGACTGCGTAAAACAAGGTTAACGAGGTGTGTAATAATTGTATTGTTATCTTAAAAAATTATTACGGTGAATGAAAAGAATTCTGCAAATTCAAAAAATATTTTTTCTAATTTTAAAATTAATAATAAATTTTTTAAGAGAAACATTCATGGATGGATAAAGCTAAAAAATATGTATTCATACTAATATAACAACAAAGTTTATTTGGTTGTTTTACATTTCCTGATTCCAATCAACAATTGCGAGTCCAATTACTAATTATGCCCTCTCATAATATTTTTAAGGGTCCCATTAAAAGTGTAAATTTCTCTTAAACCTAAATCCTACCTTAACTTAAACCTAGCCTTGCCTAGCTTAAACTTAACTCCAGCCTTTCTTAAACTAGGTAGGGTAGGCTGGGGATTTAGAGTTAGAGTAGGGTAGGGTTTTGGTTTTTCAATGATAAAAATTGGTGGGACGCATAAAAATATTACTGAACGCATAAAATTTTTTGAGACGCATAAATTTTCACGGTATTCATAATTATTTATCGGATTCATAATTGTTGATCGGAAGCGAAAAATGTAAAAGAACCTTTTATTTTATTCTAAATTTAAAAATAAAAAGAATTTGAAAATAAAAATGTCGTATTTTTAAAAATTTTACAAATATTTAAACAAATTTTTATCATTTTTAAGGAGCAATATAGAATACAGCTTGAGTATGAATTATCAATTAAATGAGAATGTCCTGGCCATGCGCCTCATTTTGCCAATTGATTTGGCGTATGCCATTCTCTATTCTCTGTTCAATGCCCTTGTCATTGTGGACAGATTTTATCGATCATCATTGTCTCTTTCCGATTATCGATTTTATTACAATCTCATCAATACGGTGAATTTATATTTTCACAAATAATTTAAATTAAATTAATTGTTCAGATTTTATTCGCCTATACCCTTTTGACCACATATGTTTATATTCGATTTGTACAATATGTTAGCAAATGCCAGAAAAGAACAATTGAAGTGAAGCCAAAGGCTGAAAATACTCAACAATATTTCCAACAATTACAGTCCCAATGGAATCGAGCAGATCATCCAATATAATTTAATAATTAATAACTTCATTCTATTATTAATTTATTTCAAATATAAATATTAATAACAATAAATGTTAATTTTTGGAAATTTTTTAATTTAAATAATTTTATATATTTAATATAATAAGATTTTTTATTTTCGATGCTCAAATATATTTACAAAAAGAATTTATAAAAATAAAGCGCATTCATAAATAGCTGATTTTTGATTTAATAATCGAAGATATTGTAATTGAAAAAGAATCGAAAGTAAAATTCCTTAAAAAAGAAAAATTTCGCCATTCATTGTTCAATTTTGAACGCTTTTATTTCTTTTTGTTCAATTTTTTATATGTATTGTTTTTTCCCTTTCGTTCCAATTCCCTTAAAAACATTTGAAGAGGAATATATAAAAATGAAAAATTTCATTCAAAAATTTATGATTAATTTTTAATAAAAATGTTTATCAAATATTGTTGCTGTTATTCTTGTCGACTTCGAGTGGACAAGGTGCGAACTGGGAAGTTTTTAAATTAATTTTAATAATGAATATCCCACAGGCATCATTGGTGATTGCAATCTTAAATATTGTGATTCGTCTCTTCTTGTTTCCATTCAATTATATTTTGGACAATCACATTGATCAACTAATAATTTTGGATTCCTTTATAACAATTGTGAATATTCTGCTGTGCTGTGCCGTTATTGTTGGATATTTCAAAAGATGCGCCGAATTGTATTTGCCGTATTTGTTCGTGAATGTAAGCGCTAAATTAAGAAATGGATCAAAAATTAATTAATTAATTAATTCCATAATTGAATCATTTTAAAATTAATAAGGCGATTGGATTTGTCATCCATTTGGTGGCCATAACGTTAATAGCATATACTGCATACCAAATACATGATCCATTGTCGGAAAAAAATTCACCAAAAAATGAATCAACAAATGCTGAACTTGAGAGTTTTTATTGGAAAATTGCTGTTGTTAACATATTTTTTCTGGTGCTCACTTTGTGGACATTGCGAATTATTTTCCGAGCCTACAAAATGCTGAAATCAGAACGACTCTTGGATATCCCACAAATTGACCAAAATTCTCGTCAAATTCAATCATTACAGTCTTCATGTTCATTGCCACCATCAACAGCTCCAATTGCGTCAGTTTCATATTCAAGTTCATGCATGCCACCGCCTATCTACAATTCCCCGAATATTTGCCGTCACTGCGAGTAAGAATTTATTTAAACTCGATAATAATTTTTCAACCTTCCAGTCAACAATGTGGACAAGATGGAAACAATAAAGTTGTGCGCATTTACTGATGTTTAAGGAATTTCTGATAAAAGATATAATATAATATGAGAAAAAGTGATTTTATTTGTTATTACATATTTTATGGCAATGCATAATAATTAATTAATAAATAATATAAATTTGACGAACAAATACATTAAAAATTGTACAAACTTAATAAATTTAAATAAAATTTTCAAAATTAAAATTTAAAATTTTATTTTCTTAAATTTATAAGCATTAATTAAATAAGTAAAAAATATTTTATTGTTATTTTTTAATGAATATTTATATTATGTTATTGTTCTTGTCGCAAAAATTGTTCCATTATCCCCATTTTTGTTGCTTCTCTTTTCAATTTGAATTGTGTGGGTGTCATTCAAATTAATGACCGGCGTAATTTCCGGCATTTTACTCTTGAATAATCTTCGAAACCATTTTGGCGTAAAATCTTCGATTAATTGGTTTCGAAAAGAATCACTGGCCCAGAAAAGGAGCCAACTTGGCAAAACAACAGAACCAAGGTCCATTGTCCATGGATATTGGGTATAAATGCTACCAATCAAGGCCAAATCATTCATTGATACAACCAAATAAGAACCTAAAAATGAATTTTAATTAATTTTTCATTAAAAAATCATTCATAAATCATAACTCATAAGAGAGAGGCATAAAAAATTAATTTTAAAAAATTTTTATATTTATTTAATTTTTTTATGCATTAATTCACTTGATTTATTGCCATCACCAAATGGCCCACAAAAGTGAGCAATGCGTAGGCCAACAATTTGTTTTCCAATTTTTGCTGATTTCTTTGCGCCACATTTTTTGTTGCCGAATTTTGATTTTTTCGATATTCACACAAAATGATTACATTGATGAAAATACAAATTAGCATGAAAGCACAAGAAATGATAACATTTATTGGGAAAGCACCAAAAATGGGCTAAATTAAATGGAAACAAAATAATTAAAAAATTTAATTTAAAATTTACATTAAAATCTTGTGCAATAAAAAAACTGGTAGGAGAATTGTCGCCATTTGCTGCCGTATCAATTTGGTTGAAAGCATTGACGAAAAATTGTTGAAAATAAACAATTAATGGAAATCCAAAGACTGTGAATGCCGCAAATGGTAGATATTTTCGCCAAATCTTTTAAATAAATTAATAATTAATTGTTAAAATTAAAAATGCTACTCTTTTATGGCCTAGAGGCATTTTAATTGCAGTCCAACGATTTAGGAGAATAAGAATTGTGGCCAAATAATCAGCCAACATTGTGTAAAATGTCCAAAAATAGGACATCCGTAACATCCAATTTGGAAGATTTTGATAAATTGGATATAAAAAATGGCCAAATAAAATGGTCAGTCGGTAGCAATAATAGGAATCAAAGGTGTAGAGTAAATTCTTGGAGGAAAAAAATAAATTAATTAATGAATAATTAATATTTACTGGGATTGCCCTGATGAGGATGAGAGCATAAAATGAATTATGGAATTGTTTATGCCGTAAAATGGTAAATATTTCCGCCAAATACAACAAAATTGAGGGTAAACTGATGGAAATGGCAAAAAGGATGAATTGATTGCGAAGAGAGGAGATCAGTAGCAAAATTGACTCAATCGACATTTTTGGGCAAAAAATAAATATTATAAATATTCAGCTTGAACTGCTTTTAATTTAGAAAAATAAATTAATAATGTAGGAAGAATTAAGAAATTAGAGTCTAACACCGGACATGATTTTAGATAATTTTTCTAATAATGCAAAATTAAGAGTGAAATGAGTTACGAAACATTTCAAATAAAATTTTAAATAAAAAATTAGGGAACCTTAAAGTAATCCACACTTTACAAATTCCATGTATTCCTCTTCGGAAATATAAACCATCTTTGCAGAAGCTTAATTAATTTGGAAAAATAAATGCAATTGAGAAGAAAGGAAAAAAATCAAAATGAAAAATAATATTTAGATTAATGATTTCCGGTGAAATATGAAGAAGGCCAATTTATTGTAGAAAATTTTAATTAAAAAAGGATATTCTGCTTATTCAACACAGTTAATTGGTAAGAAGCATTTTTGTACAATTTAATTGTTTTTCTTGGTTCATTCCTCCCAAATTATAACTAAAAGTGACGAATTTAATTGAACCATGAAATGATTTCAAATTTATATATTTTGAGGCTATAAGGGATTCATTTCATGATTTTGACGCAAATTACATCGGATTTTATTAATTATTCAAAAGAGGAAATATATAAAAATAGTAAATTAAAATAGATATATTTAAATTAATTGAGTTTTGTGGTAAATGTAAAGTAAAAACATGGAATCAAATTAAAAATATAAAATAGTGAATTAGAATAAATATCATCAAATAAATGTGTTCATTTTCATGAAAAACAAATCTAAAGATGGAATAAAATAATAAATAATAAATGTTTAAGTATCCTCATCAACTACAAATCATCATCCATATTTCTTTTCAGCAGAAATCATATTCGAATTATTCACTTAATGTTGCGAATATTCATTGAAATTTTCAAAGAAGAATTTCGCCCCATTGCTTAAAGCTGATGAAACTGAAATGCAGAATATTATTATATTAATATTATTTGCTTTTTTTACCTCGATATTTCAATGAAGATGAATTGCGTCGAATTGGTCGAATTGGTTTGCCCAACATGCTGTTAAACTGGACAAAAATAAAAAAAAAAAACAATTAAAAAAATCATAAAATAAATAAAATCACCCCTTGATTGCCCCTTTCTTTCTGCTTATTGAACATTTGTCGGATCTGCTCGCCGGTATATTCTAATGCAAACAATTCTTCTAAGAATTTGTTGATGTCAATTGCCTCGATCTTTTCTGCCCCTTTTGTAATGGCCGCATCAATTATTGCCTTTTCTTCGTGATATTCGCGCAAAAATTTCTGTACAAAAATATCAATATTTAATAATAAATATTGCCTCAAAATAACCTCTAAAGCATCTAGACGTCGTCGATCGCCACTTTGTTCGGCAATTCGCTTGGCCAATTGGATGGCCAAATTCAAATAGCCTTCAAGCCCATCATTATATGGCAAAATTGAATTGTGTTTGAGAAAAGAGGCAAATTTTGATGCAATTTTATTTATGATGGCTCGTTCATCCTCATATTGTTCCACTCGTTGTTTAAGCACATTGATTTGTGCCTTGAGCACATCTTTTCGACTGGCATTGTTGTTCAACATTGACACAATGTGTTCATCCTCGAATGTGGAATGCTCCTCTGTTTGGTCAACTTCTATGTGCATATGAACATTATAACCGCAATTGCAAACCTGCAAAAAGGGTATTTAAATCTTATATTTTCTAGATGAATTTTGTAAGAATTTAAAGGTTTTAGGATCATAAACTATGAAAAGGAAATGTACAAAAATCGAATTCTATTTGTTTTTTTTTAAATTTTATTATAATTATAATTACCCGACAAGTTTGGCCGCCCGAGTCCAACATTGCCCAACATTCTTTCAAGGCCACATTATTATACACATTCATTTTCACGCCCTTCAAATAACAATGCGGATGGCAATGACTTTTGTAATGGATAACATTTTTGCCTTTCTTATCCTTGCGCACTTCTGTGCATTTATCTGCCACACACACGGTCCGAGGATATTCCAATTTATTTTCCACAATTGCAATGTAGGGTACAAGCAATTTTGCATTAAAATTTACACAGTTCAAATCGATTGTTGACAATTCTTTTTTCTTATCTTCCAATGCTTCAATGTTGCTCTAAAAATTGCAAAATTGAATTATTTAATCTTTTATAGAACATGCTATTTTTTTCTCCCCAAAAAAAACTTTTTTCCCCAAAAAATCTTTTTTTTCCCCAAAACTTTTTTTTCCCCAAAAAACACTTTTTTATCCCCAATACCTCTTTTTCCCCCAAAAAACAGTTTTTTATCCCCAATAAACCCAAAAGTGAAAATTTTTTGATTTTTTCTTAAAAATCATAAAATAAATGGAATTTAAGCTTCAGAAGATGAAATTATCTCAATATTTTTAATGTTATAAATTTCTTTCAGCATTACAAACTTAGCTTTACCTAGCTCAAAAACTTACCCTAATCTTAGCCCTTAGCCCCTAGAACCCATCCTCTGACCCTAACCTACCCTAACCCTAGCCCGTAGCCCCTAAAACCCATGCTCCGACCCTAGCCTAACCCTATCCCATAGCCCCTAAAACCCATAGTCTGATAGCCTAGCCCCTAATTCGGAAAACCACATCCGAGTCATAAACATTAAACTTAAAAAAATTTATTTTTTTGCACATTGGAACATGTGAAATGAGTTGCATTTCATTTACTTTTATGATTTTTAAGAAAAAATCAAAACATATTCACTTTTGGGTTTATTGGGGATAAAAAAGTGTTTTTTGGGGGAAAAAAGTTTTGGGGACAAAAAAAGATTTTTTTGGGGAAAAAAAAGTTTTTTTTGGGGAGAAAAAAGGTTATCACTTTTATAGATCTATTTCTTAATAGTACAAATTTTTAGTTTTTAATTCTTTTTATTTAAAAAATTTGTAATAAAAAAGTTTCGAATAAATAATTTGAAAAAATGAATAATAAAAAACAATCTTTATAAAACAAAAATTCAACATTTTTGATTTTTTTCTATTTCTAATCTAATCTTTTATTTAATTCTATTAATCTTTTCAAAATTATATAAAAAAAAATTAAAATTAGCTTTTGCATATAAGTGGGCAATCTAAGCTGTATTTTTTTTTATAAATTTTACCTGAATATTTTGCACTTGAAGGGCCAAAACCTCCGACAATTTGATGATCGTGTCACGGGAATCGTTCAATGAAATGGTTTCCATGGTTCGATGTGCTTCAAGATCAAATATGTGGGATAGCATTCGCTGTGTTTCCTTTGCCGAAATATGCCAACTTTCAGCAAAATTTTGGCGCACATTTTCTTTAAAGTGAATTCCCTGCTTATTGCTGGCGGCAAAGAAACAAAATCCCTCATTGTCCATACAATATACTGTGTCCGAATTAAGCGGAATGCGAACACCATGTTTCCTTTCCAATTCATTCAAATAGAAGCGCAGAAGTTCCAAAGTTTGACCTAGAATAATTTATTTTATTTTAAAAATAATCAATAATTTTAGCGGCACCAATTTTATAAAATGTTTCACGGGTTCGTGTGAAGCAAAAAACAATATTATTTGCTGCATTTCTGTGCAAATGGGTCAACAATTCGCCAATATAATACTGCATTGGTTCGCTTAGCCGTGACTCATTTGGACGCATCAAAATGCAAATGCCATGCAATTCACGAATATTACCAACCATTTCCAGCACCTTTCCGAAATTCTCGCGATCTTTCTTTATTCCTTCCGTATCGCCAATGCCCGGTGTGTCCAGAACGATTAATTGTTGTCCTCGGTAGATGAATGGATGCGGCTTTGGGTCTTTTGTTTTGGATTTACCGACTTCATGAACATTATCCTTCTTTTCATTTTCATCATCTTCTCCAAATTGCACAGTAATCGAACTGAGTTGATAATCATCGCATGATAATAAAAATGAAGAAGGAATTAAGCAGATTGGATTTGCTGCCTAAAAATTTGAATAGAACATTATAAAATGAAATAAATATATAAAATTGCCTCGATTGCATCCTCCATGCGTTCAAAGAACATATAATTGGCCAATGAATTTATCCATGTGGATTTGCCAATGCCAGTTTCACCCATTACCAAAATGCATTTTTCGCCAGAAGTATTCAATCGATTCAGGGTTGTACGCAAATGATCATTGTTGAACTTGGCAAATGTATTTGGTGGATTTTGATGTTGTCCAGAATTGCATCGAAATGCAAATTGATTGACCGGAGTGCGCCCACATGCGCAATAGAAATATTTGATGACGGGATCCTCATTACTTTCTGCTTTTGCTGTTCCTTCAATGGCCAGAGCATTGGACGTAGATGCTTTCAAAACATTGTTGTTTATGCCCATTGACTTGGAAAAATAATTTGCCAATGAAGATAGGATTCCGCTGCCACCGGTCGTTCCCAATGAAGTATGATGGGCTTTTGTCTTCTCAAAATGGAGCCATGCCCCACATTCATCGCATTCCCATTGTTTTTCCTCATCTGGACATTGGCCACATTTGCTTGAAATTGAAGTTGGACAACAGATTTCAACGGGAAGCATTTCTTCTCCATTTGTTGGAAATATTTGTTCAGTTTTGCTGTTGTCCATAATCTAATGAATGAAATGATTAAATTATTGTATAGAAACGCACTTTTGCCAAGCAAATTTGCTGTTTACGCTTTTCCTCTTTCAAATGATTCTCCACAATTGGATGTTGCTCCCGGAATTTCATGATGGTCGATTCCATATCCAATTGATGGCGGACATTTGGGATGTCCAAAGAAACCAATTCAGAATCCACAAAAACGCATTTATGCTCGCCCCGAGTCACCAAATCCTTGAAAAGTGCCAAATTCTCTTGGTAAAGTTCTTTCTGTTCATTTTTAGCACCAAAAGAAGGTGGCAAGTGGAAGAAGACAAAACTTGTTGGAAATTGGCGAATGCATTCGAGTAGACCTTGGTTCCCATTTTCATGGCTAATATAAGGTACATCTATATTTTTATAGAATTAATTTTAGCATTTAAATTTCCTTACTATTTTTTTGTAAAAAATTCGCAATTTCCAATTTTTTTTGCATTTTGCCATCCATGATTGTGTCCATTTTCAAGATTAATTCGGAAATTTGTGCGAATGAATGGCTGGATATATTCTCAATTTCTTCTAGTTCTTGGAGGCCCCCTTTTCCTCTGCGATAATTCAAAACCAATTCGCGGAATTTGCAAATAATAGCTTCTTTTAGTCCAAAAAACTCATCACAAATTAATTTGCCGTTGAGCATATTTTCTTGACTAAAAAATAGAAAAAAATAATAATTTATTCATTTCTGATTATCTCACCTGAAACAATGGGAAAACCCGTCGATTATTTGTTGAAAATTTTGGAATTTTCGCTGAACATTCAAAAATTCTGCCAAAATATTTTGAATTGCCTCAATGGAATTTCCTAAATTTAAATAATAATTTTTAATCAATTACAAAACCATACCATTCAATTCTGTTTGGGGCAAAACATCCAATGAGCTTAACTGGCAAAGCAATGGTCCATCGAATTTTGTTGCCAAATTTGGCAAATTTGCGAACAATTGAATTGCTTCGAGCATTCTAAGTGGAGCTCCACATTCAGGGAAGCAAATGTGCGGGTGATTGGTGAATAGTTGGCAATGAACGTATGGATCGAGTGAGGAAAGAATTGCCTCATCGGTTGGTGGTACATAACAATGGCGAATTTTTTGATGAACAATCTGAAGAGTGTTATATTATTCAATGTTTTGTTGCATTCCAATTGGAAACCAACCTTCTTCAATCGATTCATATCAATAGATTGTTGGCGGCAATCTTCTTCCGAAACACAAAATACGATGACCAAAGCCAATCCAAATGATATTCCGCTCACAACATGCGTCATTTTCATTTCCATTTGTTCATTCCCACAATTTGGATTCAAATTTGATACATGCAAATTTGATGGGTCAATACTGATTTCCTGTTAAATTAAATGTGTGTAATTTTAAAATGAATGGAAATCTGCCTTTGTTGGAATAATTCGACAAATGGCAAATGAGCATTCGGATGGGAATGAATATTTTTGGACATTAAAGAATTCACCAAATCCTTCCAAATTAGTTAAACCCAAAAGGGTGCTGATCTGAATGCAAAATATTAGCAATTTTTATATTTTATTCTTTTAACTTTTTGTTCATCGTCAATATTGAACGCATGGAAACGATCACCCAACTCGTATGGCGATAGTTTATCAATTGGTGTATAAATTGTCTGTAGCATTCTGGGTTTTTTGCTGCAAATAATGTCTGATTGCATGAATTCAATACGTGGATTGGCCATTGAATTGTTGATGAACAAATTGTCCGTATTCACATCGTAAAATGAGCCAATTTGGATTGGAATTCCATTGTTAGCCAAAACAAATCGAAATCTTTAAATTTAAAATACATAATTTATTATTTAAATTATTAATTATAATAAAAAATTATATCCCAAAATATGAATTTGGATTTTTACACTAATCGGAAACGGGTTCACAATAGGCAATTAATTTAATCTTATTAGAATTCATTACATTTTTGGCGTATTTTTGTTGAGAATCAATTGGTGTTGTTGCTGCTTATTTGAACCAATTCCTTTTAATGTTTCTGCAATATTTCCGATTGGTGCTATTACATTTCCATCATTTTTTCCATTTGAATGAGTCATTTCAGCCGAAATGGACTTTAATAAATTTTATTTAAGATTATATTGAAATAGAAGTAATAATAATTGCCCTTACATTTTTCACAATATTTTGTATTCCATTTCCCAATTTTGAATTCAAATTCAACGAATATTCAATGGTGGCATCCACCAATTCATTCGGATCTGCTTCCATAATTTCCTCATCTTCTGTGCAACAAACTGTCCAATCAAATTGATTTTCCTCCAATTTAAGTCTGCCAAAAGCATCTTTCACTAATTCGGCAACAGTTTTGTGCCCATCAATTTGAAAACGAAGAATTCGAGTGCCATTTGCAGTGGCCACTCCAAATACCTTCACTTTCGCTATCTCTTTAATGTAAAATTAAATAATTAAAATTTTATTAATAAATTCCAACTTTTTTGTGCAGCTTTTTCTTTGGATTCATCTTTTCCATCAATTTGATTTGCAGTAGACAAAAGTTGATTAAGGAAAACTAAATTAAAATGGAATTTATACTTTGGTAAATTTAAATATTTTTTTTTATTAATCGCTAATTTTATTCAATTTTTCAAATTCACTAATGCCATTATCCATTTTTTCGAAAAAATATACACAACCATTTAAATCAGAATGATCAATCTTCCCAAACTTTTTTTTTTGCTGACCATAATCGGATGTAATTTCGCATAAAGAGGCAGAATGGTTTGGATTTGGACTTGTGATGCGTGTTGAGCATACAAATTCATGGTTTTGTTCATCCAATCCTCCGTCCATCGCCAAATTCTTATCCATTGGTTCAATGTTCTCATCGACATCATCGACATTGGTGCCATCAATGCCAATTTGATCTTTTTCTTCGTTTAATTGTTCCATGGAATTTTGATTGGTTTGGTCCTCCATTGGGCCAATACACACTTTCACTTTTAAATTATGAAAGTTTACTTTAAATTTATCCTTATTATATTGAATTTATGGAGTCAATCTTGTCTAATTTGTATAAAAAATGGAAAAATTTCCCAAAAACTTACCTTAAATATTCCCCCTCCTTCATCAAGGTAGATGACTCAATGAAATGGAATATGGGAATGACCCAATTTTTCCTACTAATAAACAATTGTTGGGCATTATTTTTCAAACTGAATTGATGAGAAATTAGCCTAGAGCAAGAAAGGAATACATTTTAGATTGGTAGTTGGTTAATGGATTTGTTATTTACTTTTGGAATGCCCTGAATGAGAAAATATAGACGTAAATCAAATTAATGCATTAAAATTTGAATTTCTCAGACTTTTAGAATTTTTTGGTTTGCCAATTTTTTATGGCCTAATTGAGGATCAGAACATTAATGAAGAAATTATTGAAATCACATTAATTGTCCACATTTAAAGTTGTAAATTTCGAATAGAATTTAACAAGGAAATTATTAATTATTTTCAAAATAAAAAAAGTGGCAGGCAGCAACATTCACTCTTAAAAATGTACAATTTAGCTACACATTTGTTTATTTTTTATCAATAAAATTCAAAGAAGGAGAATTATTTTTTAGATGTTTTTTATTTGCTTTTTGTTTTTAACCCATTTTTTTTTTATCATTTTCTTTAATTTCTCAAAATAATGATACTTTTCCCATCAAAAAATTTATTTTTATGATTTCAAGCTCATTTAAGATTGCTTTTCTACATTTAATACTCCAAGTGATGAATAAAATAATGAATTAATAACTTTTGTTTTTAATGTACCCAATGCTACAATTTTTAATTAAAGAAATTTCCCAATTATTCTCACTCTTTTTAATATTTTTGCCACTTTTCTATTCTTGGCTACAATAATTTTGCTATGGTCAAATAAACAACAAAATTCTCACATCGTTCAAGAAAGAGCATTCACATATTAATTAGCAAGCATTCAACATTCATTTTAATTTTCACATGACAATGCAATTTTTTTTAAAAACAATTTATTATTCATTTTATTACAAATTGTATACAATACAAATATAATTAAGAATTTCCGGTTAATTTTATGAATTAATATTTAAAATTTTTTAAAATATATTTTACGATTTTTTTGCCCTTTTTGTAAAAACATTTTATTTCTCTGATGAATATTATTCAATTCTTAATTGCTTAAAATCCCATATATGAATATCATTGTAAATTTTTCAGTTATTTTTGTTCTTTTTGCTCATTTAATTAATTAAATATTACATTTCCATAAGTAAATTTTTCATTTATTTCAACAATATTCTTTAATAACTAATTTACCATCAACTATATTTTGTGAATTATTTGCAATTAAATTTGCTCCATTTACCATATTTAGTATTCAATTTTCTACCATATTTCGTTAAAAGTAGTTTTCCATTCCAATATTGAATTACCATTCTCAAAGAATTATTTTTTGTTTTTGGACTATTAAAAGATCATCCAAAACATTTAAGAAATATTCAAAAAATTTAAGTTTTAAATTTAATATCTAAAATGTAAATTTCTCTTTTCCTTATGACCAAAATGTTGCAATTTTTTATTTTTTATTTGGATTTTATTATTTATTAATCATTGGTTCAATACTAAAGATTAAATCCATCATTAATCCACTCTAAATAAGGTATATTGTAAACTCATTTATTCGAAAATTATTTTTAATCCAAACAAATTTCCCCAAAAAGCATTCATCCATCCATTTTTAATTAAGCTTTTTCTTTTTTTCGAATTTTACAACATCATCTCAATGTTTGGAAATGCAATTTTGTTTATATTAATGAGCAGGGGTAAAATATGGCAAAATAAAAATGAATGAATTGTATCAGTAAGTTGATTGGATGGTGGTTTTGTTGAGTGGATTGTACCTAAAATGCTCACTTTTATATTTTACGTTTCCTCTCAATTTTGTATAATTGGCATTTTTACATGTTAAAATACCAAAAATATCCACCATAAGAATGAATTTCCTTTTAAAAATGAATTTCGTCCACAATTTAATCACAAGATGCATCCGATTATCGAAAATTTCATCTTTTGATGACTAGTGAAAAGCAAGAACTTGGAAAATTGTAGAGGATTAGCAAAATTTACACAATAATTTCCATTTGGCCACAAAGTTGAGGGGGCGGATGCGGATAGCATTTTTGTTTCATTCAGGGAAAAGTGCCTATAGTGCGAATAAAAATTAATAATTATTTTTTAAAAATATTTATTTTATAAAAAGGAAGTGAAATTAAATATTATCCTGTAATTATTATTCTTATATATTTACGAATGATCTGTATTAATTCAATTGAAATTGTTACTACCAATTTGCATGAACGAATGTTCAATAAATTTTAGGTTAATTGAGGAATTAATTGGAACACTTTTCCCTCTATAATTTGTGATTTTTCAATTTAAATTTTTCTCCCTCAACCTTTAATTTAATTTATGTCATAAATAGTCTACTTCGGATTCGGACCGAAAAAAAGCAAAATTATAAGGACATATTCGATAGTTACCAAATTATTAAATTAGCCACAAATATAGCATAAAATGGCTCTAATCTTTTTAAATTTGAATTAAAGTTGATCCATTATCCACATCCTAAACTTTCATTTTTTAAATTCTAGTGAAAAGTTTCTAAATCCATAATTTGTGACCTCCATAATTTGTAGCATTTCAATCTAAATTTTTCCATCTTCGATCTTTTAAATTTAATTATGTTTATAAAATAGACTGCTTCAAATATTTCGAACCGAAAAAAATGCAAATTAAATTAAACATTTTCTAAAGTATCCAAACTATCATATTCAATGTAATTGGACACAAAAATATATTATAAAATGGCTCTAATTTGTTCTAAATTCTGATTCTGATTCAGACTGAATCCATCCAAAAATTTTCATTTTTAATTTCCAGCCAAAAGTTTCCAAAAATTTTAAAAAAAAATGACTTCCACTGTTCGAATAATTAAAACAATTTGTGAATGGACTTCATTCTCATCGGGTTCATCCCTCAATTTGGTCCTTATTTGGTTGATTATTCGGCATACGCCCCAATCCATGCGTCTGTATAGCAAAGTACAAATTAAATGAAAAATATTTAAAAAATAAATTTCCATCAGATTTTGTTGCAAACTTGCATAACCGATTTGGCATTGGTCAGCATGACAATATTCAATGATGTGGTGAGGGAAAAGAGATATATTTAGATATAAATAATTTGTTAATATATTTGTAGATTTTCTTTGTGGCCGATGGTGGCACTGCAATGTGGAATAATGGCCTTTTGAAGGTGACCGGAAGGGAATGGATTTTCGCATCCTGGCTTCTCGAATTCGTTTGGATGTTTTTCATTTACGTTTCAATGTTCAATTTTGTTGCCCAATTCATTTTTCGCTATTTGACTTTGAATCAGTAGGAAAATATTAATAAATAAATATTTTTTTAATAAATATTTTCAGTTCAATGCAAATTACCCCAGCCAAATATTTTGCCCTTTGGTCGGCCATTCAATGCATTCCCCTTATTTATGTGATTGTTTGTGGCCATCAATATTACCAAATTGAGACTGAACATGAAATGTTACATGACCAGGATGCGGCCACTCTTCTTGGCCTAAATATAAGTGATGGTGTTTATTTGACCGGATATTCAGCTGAGGATGTAAGTCAAATGCCAAATTAATTAATTATATAATTAAATAGGATGTATTTATGAAATATGCTTTTTATTACAACATTATAACCTGCCTGTTGGGCTATTTACTCATTTTGGTCCTTGGCTATTTGATGCATCGTTTTGTGCGCCAAAATATGAATGGCGCATCAAATAGTCGAAAAAAGACGCTGGAATTACAAAGGCAATTGACCCGATTACTCATTGTTCAGGCAAATAAAATATTTTAATTCATTTTTGAATCATCTTTTAGGCAGCCCTTCCGGCCACAATTCTTTTCCCTTTAGTCCTCATGTTGGCCACGGTGGCATTCGGCATTGACCAGGAGTCACAATTTTTTGCGCGAATTTTGAAAATATGGTGAAAATGCACCCAAATTTTAGCAAATAAGAACAAAATGGGAATGCGTGTATTTTGGGAATATTATTAAAATTGCTTATATTTTGCAAAGATATTTAAAAATTTTTACATTTCCATTTTAAAAATCAAGTGAAAATAGAGTGAATATAAAAATTATTCAGAATTTCAAAAATAATTTGAAAATATGAAATATTTTCAAAATCTTTTAGGACATATTTGCAATATCTATTCAAAATACCAAGAAAAATATTTTCAAAATGGCAATCATATTCGGAATATTTCGATACATTATTTTTCAACATCTATTCAGAATTGTAATAGAAAAATATTTTCAAAATGGCAATCATATTCAGAATATTTCGATACATTATTTTTCAACATCTGTTCAAAATTACCTATATTGTTATAATATTCCTAATATGCTAACCTAAATTCAGAATATCTTTACCTGTAATAATAAATTATAATTTTTATTAAATATTTTATAAATAAATTCAAATTAAATAAAAGAATTATCATAACTTAATCACGATCAAATATGTTCATTGGAAAAACAATTCTTCATCTTTCCATCATAGCCATCGTACTGAACAATAAGACCTTTTGTAAAGACTGAATTGAATAAGGTGAACTAAAATTTGCATATGATTATTTCGATATTTTTCTATAAAATAAACCTGGCCATAATCCTCTTATCTACAAAAGAATTGTAAATAAAGCATTTTGCTGGTGTTCCATTCATTCAAGATTTTGCCAGAATTTTTTCCGAGAAATTCATAAACACACAAATTTATTGCAATTGAGAATTCTAGAATAAAATAGATTATTTATCTAATATTTTAAAGCTCAATATATTTTTCACCAATTGAATTTTAATAAACTAATATATTAGATTTCATTTGCTCTTCTTAATTCCAGTCTCTATTAGATATTTATATTCAAAAGCTTCCTGTTTTGATCTATATTTTATTTTTCATAATTAATTCCATTTCAAAAAACATTCTCCTAAAAACCATATATTTTATCCATAAACTTTTTTTAATCCCAAAAAATTTTGTATACCCTTAAATTTTGTTACTCAATAGCGAAACCATAAAACCTTTAATATTTTTGGCCCAAAATTGAAAATACCATAGATTTTCCAAAATGTTAAAAACTTTAAGGTTCAAGTTTTGTTAATTTTAATATTTGAAGAAATTAAAGGAAACCTGCGTAATTTTTTAATCCTGGTAGCAAATCATCAGTGCAGATTTAAAATTTTCCAATTTTGCAGCATCTTCAGAACCATTTCCCATGAAGTTAATAAGATAAAAGATTTGAAAAATAAAAAGTTTGTAGAATTTAAAAACTTACAATTACTTAAATCGTTTGAGTTGAAGCCCATGATGTCACTATAATTTGTCAATTTTTTTTTAAATTCCATAGTTTGCAAAAATCTCCTGTGATTTTCATCTTTTGTACTTTTAAATATTGAAGAGCAATTGCAGATTTCAATTTATTGTCACGCAACTGAATTATCGTTATTTTAATATTTTTTAAAAAATTCTTACATCCCGAACAAAAGTTATAGAATCGTCACCATACTTTGTAAGAAGACTTGAGCGAAAAGTGGTCCTTCTTTACTTCTTTTGCACATAATATTATTCATTAGTGAAGTTTGATCTTTTTAAATTATTTAAATTAATTAAAATTTAGAATAAAATGACCTGGTTAAATCTTGGTATCCACCATGTCCAATGAGAATTTTAAAAACGTCGCATATTGTTGAGAATTTTCGATTGAGAATTCTTGCCTTATATCATAAAATTCTTGACAATTTAGAGTTCTCATTCAATTTTCAATTTGTTTTAAAGCCGAAGATGTATGTGTAATTTTGCTCCGACAAAACTCGCAACTGAAATTTAAAAATAAATAGAAAAAATAAATAAAAGAGTTACGAAAAAGCAAGAATTAGAAATGGACGAGCCAAATTTTTTGCTGCAATTGACCAAATATAAATGCAGATATGCTTTGTAGGTCCAATAGAATTTACTAAAAAATAATAGATTTTTATCAAATATTTGGAACATAAAAAACCTTAATTTCGCAGTTTGGGAAAATATATGCCGGTGGTATTTTCATTCCTAGAATTTCTGCGCTGTTATCAACATGACCCGAACATAAAAAGAAAAAAATTATTATAGTAATTTAATATATTAAACCTTGAATTGACTATGGATTTTGGGTCTTACTTCTCTTGTCGATAAATTTATGAATTTGGCCAAATTGGTCTAAAGAATTATCCCATTCCGGGTTAGTTTCATCGACACTAAATATTTAATTATTTTTCTGTTTTTTTAAATCTTACTATAATTCTCATTAAATATCACCACCGAGCAAGAGTTCGATTCGATTTCATTGACTTCATCGACATCGATGCTCATAAAAATCAAAAAGCTGGTATCAGACATTCCATCTTCTTCTTTGATTTCTCATCATATCATTTTGAATTTTTTAATTTTAAAGATTCATTTTTTAAACCTCGAATTTTTCGTCCACCTCCATTGCAAATTTTCGATCCTGAAGATTTTCCAAATCTGTTATTGTGTTGGCGAGCATTCCATCCTTTAAATTTTTATCAGCTTTAGTGTTTAATTGAAATTACCTGAGAATTATTTTCGTTGTAGTCTTCTTTCCATGGTAGTTTGTGTCATAGAATTCCTCATCATCACTCGATTTGATGTTTTCGAAGATATTAAAATTTTTGTAAATATTTCTATTTTCTTAAACCTGCATATCCTCATATTCAGAGTTCCATTCGCATGGTAATTTGTAAAGATTGTAGAAGATAAGACATGCCAGAAAAACATTGTTAAATTCAATTCTGGTGGTGCCTTCTTGGACAGTTGTGAAGACTTATTGACTTAAAATCTTAGTTTAAATGTTTTTATATTAATAATTAAACCTGTTAATGTATTATTTTTGGACGCTTTCCTGTGATTCTCCCAAAATGCTCTGAGATTTTTGGGCTCTGGATTATTTGCAATCGCCTTGATCGCTTCGAAATTTCCTTATCATCAGCAAGAATTGAGGAGAGAGCAAATTTCAAATAGGAAGCATTCCTCCGAGATCAGGCAGAACATTCTCTGGATCATAAGTATCCTTTAATTTGTACTTTTACTATTTTTTATTATGTTTACAATTACCTCAATTATATCCCTGCTTAAATCCATTTTGACGAGAATTCTCTGATAGAATTAAATTTAGTCCGAAGAATTCAATTAATAAAATTTAATCTTTTATTTAGACTTCGAAAAGTTTGTTTCAATTAATTTTACTATTTGTTTTGTTTTTATCGATTTCGATAACTTTGTGAATTTCTTCTAATTCTCTGACTATGTTCTCTCTCACTTTTCATGTATGATTTATATAGTTATTATTTCTTATTAGCTCATAATTAAGATATTTTTACAAAAATATCTACATAATAAATGCTTACTTGTTTTTTTGGTATTTAATTATTCTGAAATATAAAATTTTAATATTAAAGGTTATAAAAACTTTGTTTGTAATACATGGTTAAAAATTAATAAAATCGAAAATAAAACGATAAAATATTTATACAATTTCTCAAATAAAAAAATAAAATCAATTTTTAGTCTAGCTAAATTCTCTCAATTATTTGGCAATTCTTAAGTGAAACAAATTGCAAAATGTCAAAGACTGATAAAGAAGGCGGAGGAATTAACGAGGTAAAAGAAATATAATTAATAATTAAATATAAAATATTATTTAGCGACCGCGTATTTTGCCAAACGGAGAAAAAAATGATATGAACTTCAATCTGGAAGATTCTGTGGTGGAAAGTTCTGAAAGCAAGAATTAGAAGAATTTGCAACGAACTGCTGGAAATATGTTATAGAAATGATGGAAACGAATTATTGAATTTATTCAAATCTCCAAAATCTTCCAAAAATATCCACCATAACAAATCTCGCAAATATTATTCTCAAATTCAAATTATACACCGTTTTTTTAAAAATATCTCATCTACCAGAACAAAATCCCACAATATAATGATCTGCTGGTTTTCTTCTATTTGATTGTTATCCTCAAAAAATCATCCCAATAATATTTGTCTCCATAAAACCAACGCAAATTCATTTTGTTTCTCTTATTTTTCATCTAAATATTACTTTCGATCAGTTATCTTGGCGAAAATCAAACAAAATTATTTAAATCTTTCAACAATTATTTAATTTTGATAAAGAAATCCTACTAAAAATTCCAATTTATATTCCTTTTTTAGGGATTTAAATATTCTTATTTTTCGGAAAAAAAATTAAATTTTGAAAAAATAGTGAAAATTTTGGAGTAATAATTTTCAATAATTAAAAAATTTTTAAAATATACTAAAAAAGATATTCTTTTTTAGTCTGCATTTTGGGTCTTATTTTCAAAAGCTTATCAAAATGAATACAAATATAAATTTTCAAAATTATTAAATTATCAAAATATTCCCTGAATTTTAGTAATTTTAAGAATATTATAACAGTTGATGTATTTTAACTTAATTTTGTAAATATGTAAAATTTTGAACATATTTTTTTTCTTTTATGTTCAAAATCTTTTGAATTTATTTTGAATTGGATTTTCAGAATTTTATTCATTTCTAATATATTTTACCAATTTATCTGTGCTCAATTTATGTTGAGGATTTTTTCTTTTTTTAAAAAATTTTCAAAATTACAATGAAATTTTCAAAATATTGTGCACATATTTTCTTTGTGACTCCGGGGATTTGAGTGCCATTGCCCTCCAATTACAATATTACGATATGCTCTCCTCCATCCCAATGTATATGCCAGCAGCCGTCAATCCACTTGTATATTTTCCCCAATATTATTCATTTTCAATCCACATTTTTAGGTGGCCATTCTTTTGATTCGTGACTATCGGGAAACAACTTTGCGCATTTTACGGCACACATTCTTGTGGCGTTGTTGGCGCCATCTTGGCCGAATCAATGTCATTGTTGAGCTTAAACCGTTGCCATCGTCCATTTCAAATTTGAGTAGTCGAATTTCTGGCCAAATTGGAAAGCCAAAAGTTTCAACTGGATTGACTGGCTATATGACAAATGTAGTCGATGGAAGTTCATGGGGTGGAATGGCAAATACTCATCAGCAACAAAAGAAAGTTGAATTTAACAAAGCAAGATTTGGTGGTCATCGTTTCTCGTGATTTGATAAAATAAATAATTTAAAAAATTAGTTTTCAATTATTGTAATTTTGTCAATTTACATTTTTAATAAAAATCAGTAGAAAAATTGAAAATTAAAACATTTTTAATCTTCAGGGACATATCCTTAAATGTTTGTAAGTTATTGGTAAATGCAAAATGGTACAATTAAAAATATTTATTTTATTTTAATTTATAATAAAAAAAATATAAATAAATGTTTCGAATTAAAAATAAAAAAGAAACTATAAAATGTATTGAGAAAAAAAAAATTGTTGAAAAACAAAAAAAAAAAGCAGTAGATATTCTTAAAAATAAGAACAAAATGTCTGGAAAAACAAAAAAAAAACAAATTTTAGAATAATAAGCGAAAAAAATTTTGGTAAATAAAAATATGAAAATGTTTGGTGAAAGTGAAACATAAAAAATAAAAAAATATATAAAAAAATATATATAAATATTTGGAGAAAAAACAAATTTTATAAAAACAAAAATGTAAAAAATACTTGGTGAAATAATAAAAACATAAAAAGTTTGGAAGAACAAAAACATAAAATATTAGACAAAAACAAAAATATGAAATGTTTATTTAAACAAAAACATTTAATTGTTGGAATTGGGATCGCTGGCTTGACATTGTTTTAAAAATATTGTCGAAACCATTTAAAAAAAATCTTTAAGAAAGGGTAATGCCGCATTCCGAATTGATTCACTCATTAAAATTATCACCCATGGATAGCTGACCGAGCCAACATCGTCCACCCATGGTTGTTGGAGGAAAACATAATAAATGGCGAATTTTGTTTGAACAGACCCAACTGGGCTTATTAAGCCACTACGAAGAATAGAAAGGGTTGACTAGAAATAATTTTGGTGAGGAAATTGAAGATTTAATTATTATTTTTACCTGAAAAATGATCAACATTGTTAAAGTGCACATCATCCAAAAAACAATGATGAATAGGCCCATTTCTAATTTGGCCTTGGAAATATTGGCCAAATTGCCGGATCTTCTCAGTTTAATAATTTTGATCAAAGTTCCGGCATTGATGAACATCGAGAGGATGACCACAATTGAATTATAAACAGCAGTCAACAGATTTGTGTCCAACTAAATTTTCAATCAATTTGATATAAGCGTCTTTTTAAATGATGTGTTTCATTTATAATCTAAATTGTTATTTTTTTTATTAAAGTACAGAGTAATATTCGTATTTGACGAATGCAGGTGTGTATCCAAATTGGGGATAGTCCTCTACAAAAGGGACTAATTGAGTGGTGGCATTCAAAGGGCAACGATGAAATGTCATAATGGCCGAAATTATGAATGCCAACAAAACCAATTTACGCCACCAATATTCCCAAAACTATAAATTTATAAATATTTTTTAACTTTAAAAATATTATATTACAATTTTATGCTGAACCGGACGCCATAGTCCAGTGAAACGATTAATGGAAATTGCAACTTGCATAAAATTGACAGGATATTTGAAGAAATACAAAAGAAACGGGGCAAAACTGAGCATCCGGGAAGGAGATTTGTCAAATAATTCGGCAGTCCATTCTAACATTGTCAAGCGATAATAAATTACATCGGCCACATAATGGATAATCTCCTGTAGATTTATTATATTAATAATAATATAGTTTTACTTTATTACGCATATTCCGATGATCCAAAGGAATTGAAATAATGGGTCCGAAAATTTGGGATTAGTAATCAAAACATAAATGATGCGCAAATACAGGGGCACAGTCACAATTTCATATAGTGTCGTGGCAAAAAAAAGGGCAGTAGGAATCATTTTTGAGTAAAAATTAATTATCTTTCTAAAATAACTTTATTATAACCATTTGATGATAACATCAACAAAATAGAAATTTTATTAAAATTAATTGCTCTTTGGTATTGGTACTTTTCCTTTAGGGGCCATTCTAACCAAAAATTGTGAAAATCCAATCTTAGTAGGGGCAATTTTGAGCATAGTTCATTTAATCAAATCTGACCATCTTCGTAAGATTATGCCGAGTTTTACCAAGAATAGAGGAGATCAGGGGCATTTTTGATGGAATTTGTATAGCCAATATTTAGCGCATTCTGAGCAACTGTCGAGCAGAATCGTTATTAGGTAATATTTTAAAAAGAGGGTGAGATATGGTTAAAGTGAATGTCAGATTTGTTTTCTTGACAGACATGATTTTCAAAATTTTTGTTTAAGATGTCGCATAAAGGAAAAACATCTGCTATTTTGCTCAATAAAATTAGTGAATAATTTTCAAATTTCCATAAAATATTCACCTGCCTTCTGTTGATGGTGAATATTTCATTATTAGAGTTTTCTGTCTTAGGAAAAAGTGCAAGAGTTCAGTCATTAACGGTATTCATAAATAATGATTTTAATATTTATTTTAGAGCAAAAGGACAACTGTACTATTGAAATTTTAGATAAAGAAAAGAATATAAATTTGTAATTCCAACAAATTATTTAATTATATTTTCCTCTATTTTCGATATTAAGATGGGATTATTATTATTATTTATATTTTTAAAGCAACCTTTTACCGATAAATGATTTAAATTCATTTTATTCTTTGCTCTTATTTATTTTAATATTTTTTAAATTGAATGATTTAATAAAAATTATTATTAAATAAGGAATATTTTATGAAATATTAAAAAAATATATTGATTAGAAATGAACAATTAAAAAACATTTTATATTTTTGTAATAATTGTTCGAGTATATTGTTGAGTTTGCACGGCTGGTTTCACTTGGGTCAGTGAAGCAATCGTCGAAACCACTGTTTGATTGTTCCTTGATTTATTAAAAAACCCTTTAAGAAAGGGTAATGCCGCATTCCGGATGGATTCACTCATCAAAATTAACACCCACGGATGGCTAACTGAGCCGACATCGTCCACCCATGGTTGTTGAAGATAAACAATATAAGTGGCGTATTTTGTTTGGACAGAACCAATTGGGCTTATTAAACCATTTTTAAGAATGAAAAGAGTGGCCTAAAAATAATTGGTGAGAAATTTAATTTAAAAATTTAAAATTATTACCTGGAAAATGATTAACACAATTAAAGTGCACATCATCCAAACAACAATGATGAATAGGCCCATTTCCAATTTGGCCTTAGAAACATTGGCCAAATTGCCGGATCTTCTCAGTTTAATAATTTTAAACAATGTTCCGGCATTGATGAACACCGAAAGGATTACAACTATTGAATTGAAAATGCCAGTCGTCAAATTTGTGTCCAACTAAATTTGGAATTTATTATTTTAATTTTAATAGTTGTATTTGTCATTATTTAAAATAATTTACGCTATAATAATCGTATTTGACGATTGCCGTTGTGTAGCCAAATTCGAGAAAAGCAGAATCAAAGGGAACAATTTGTGTGGTGGCATTGAATGGCAAACGATGGGCAGTCAAACAAATGGAAATGAGAAAGGCAATTGCCACAATTGGCCGCCACCAAATATTCCAATACTGAAAAAAATAAAAATATAATCAAAAAATAATTATTTTATTTACTCTTTTATGCTTCATTGGCCACCATACTCCAGTGAGGCGATTGATAGAAATGATGACTTGCATAAAATAAACTGGATAATTGAAGAAATATATAAGGAATGGGGCCAAGCTGAGCATCCGGGAAGGATTTCGACCGAACAATTCGGCAGTTAATCCAAACATTGGCATTCGATAATAAATCACATCGGTAACATAATGGATATTCTCCTATGGATTTATTAATATTTAATTGGATATTTTGATGAATTTGTTTTACGCATATTCCAATGATCCAAAGGAATTGGAAGAATGGTGACGAAAATTCTGGATTAGTGATCAAAACATAAATGATTCGCCAATACAGTGGGACAGTTACAATTTCATAGAGGGTTGTGGTGAAAAAGAGGACATTGGGAATCATTTTTTATATTAAATATTTATTCTTCTTAAATCATTAAAAAATTATTATTATGAATTAAGCATTTGATGCATGAAATGGTTCAATGACGAGATTTAATTAAAATGTCTATTTTGTATAATTAAATAAGTAATATTCATTAAGATATTCACCTGCTTTCTGTGGTAGTATTATGTCTTACTAAAAATGTAAAAATAGTAAAAATGGATGAGTGAATATAATAAATAGTCTAATGAATTGAGAATTTGTACTTTCTTTGAAGGAATATTTTAAATTTTACTATAGGAAAATTATAGAATTCAAGCCTAACAATTAAATAGAATTTTACTTCCTTCAAATAATTATTAGTTGAATTTATTCTTATTGGCTAAATAAATTTGTACTTTATTTACATTTAATTTCAACATGAAATAATCATATTGTGTGGGCACTGGGCTGGGCATATTGTACAAAAATGAAGAAGGAATTGGCTAATGTAATTTTGATTGGCAGGTGAACAACAAGATGGACCAGACAATTAAATAAGTTAATTTAATTGAACCGTAATTTAACTATTAATTTTATAAAAGACTTATAGCGGAGAATATTAAATTTTCTGAGTAACATAGAAAATTTTTATCCAGTCATACAGTCAAAATAAAATAGAAAATTTGATTAATGTCTTACAATAAATGTAAATTAAATAAATTTTTAGAGCAAAAGTAAAAGGACAATAAATTGTACGAAAATTAAATATTAAATAAAAATTAAAAATCAATAATAAAAGGTACTTATCGGTTATCCAAAACCTGGTTTGAATTTTTTTATAATTTTGATTTTATTTTCCAAAAATAATAGTAAAATGATTAATATAATACTATTTAGACATTAAATTCTTATGAATAATTTGTGAGTGGCATGAAGTGATTTTGGGTATAGAAAAAATTTTGTGGTAAAGAACCAATAATTACCAAAATAAAACATACCGAAAAACTTTAAAAAATAAAAATGTAATTAAATAAATTTAAAAATTCCATATTTTTTTTATGGATTTTGTTCAGTTTTGATCTTCTGCTGGTGGTAAATTCAAATCAAACAATGACCTTGGACTTTGCTCAACTGAATTTTATTTTACAAATTTGAAATACATTTTATATTACCTGCTGATCCTCTCGCTTGGCCTTGTGAGGATGAGGAAGCTGATCCATTCATTGATTTTGATGATTCCGACTGATGAGGGGATTTATTTGATGGTGAATGTTTTGATTGTCTGACATGTTTTGAACTTGATGGTCCAATTTCCTTTATTAAATTTGGTGAATGATGCATTTGTGGCAAATTAAATTCTATCGGCAATAATTGCTCAATTGGAATCATTGAATTTTTATCGGCAGAGATTTGTTGTGATAATGATGTGCCAGCAACATTTCGATTTTGAACCGAATGCGTTTGCAAAAATGGACTTTCCATTAGTTGATTTATTGGAATTCCCAAATTTGGATGAAGAATTGATCCCATTTCCGCTTGATAAATATGATCAGAATTTTTGGCGTTTTCTGTGTTTATGGCTGCTGAATGTTCGTCGGAAACTTGAATTTGATTGGACTCAAATTGATTTGTTTGTTTCGGATTTAAATCTTTGGACTGCTCATCTTTTAACCCTTTTCCTTTGTACTTTCTGAGGCTTCTTTGCCCTTTTGGAACATTCGATAATAAAGAATGTGTTTTTAATTTTTGTTGTAAATGGTCAATTTGCTGATTATCCGTCGCGTGCTTTTTGGAGGCAGTTGGATTATTTGATGATTCTGGATTGTGTCTTTTTTGGGATGAAGTTGAATCCAATTTAGGTGGCGAATTTTTTGATGAGGAAGAATCGGAATGGATACTTTCTGAATTATTTTCAATATCCATTGGAGAATGAATCATTAATGGGTCGGAAGATGAATTTGAATGTGCCGAATGACTTTTAAAATGACTTTGATTTGGCGACTTGGATCTGAGTGTTCCGGATGCTCTCGAATTTGATGGATTTGAATGTGCATTTTTTGAAGGACTTGTATGGCCATATCCGGAATTGTTAGGAGATTTTGAACTGTTTCTTGGCCTCGTTTGCAAATTTGGGAACCGCACTTCCGAAGGATTTATTGGTTGAATTGGCAAAGCTTGTACTAAAATATTTCGCCTTTTTCCAATTGGTTGATTATCTTCTGAATCAGAATTTTGCGGATTTATTTGATGGTTTCTTTTTCTTTTCATTCCGTTTCTACTTTTAGTTGGCTTATAGTCATCATCTGCTGATGTTTCTTCCGCCTCATATTCAAAATCACTCGTTGAAGATGTTTCCATTGAGCTCTGATTATCATTTTGAATTCCTTTTAATCTTTTTGATCGATCACTTAATGTCTCATTATCATCATCTTCATCATCCTCATCCTCTTCATCATCATCTTCATCAATATCATTTTCATTTTCCGTTTTATCATTTTTCAAATTTATTTTGATTTTATTGACATAATTTTCCATGAAAATTTTATAATTTTCTTCTTGGTTGACCTTTTTCTTGTTAATGACCCTTTTCTTTTTGATCCATATTTCAATTAGGTCAATGGATTTTTTAATTTTTGGACCATATAATATTTCTTTATCATCTTTATTAATTTCATTATCTGATTCGGTATCCGATAATAGTATTTCTATGCCTCTTTTTCCCTCAATTAAATTTGCAATTTGTAGCATAATTCGAAAGAATAATATGTGTTCCAAACAATTTTTGATGTATTTATCCTCGATATTTTCTTAATTTAAATATTTATTATTATTAATATATTATTATGTTTTGCATTTTTTTACTTATTTCATTTCCAATATTTCGGTCCATTTTCCGCATAAATTTGTTGAATTCTGTGTCTTTTTCTTTTTTATTCTCTTTGATATTAATTTTCGCTTTGAATTTTTTATATTGTTTAATTACTTCATCTTCCTTTAAAATTTTGCAAGCATCATCCCTAGCTTTAATAATATGTTCAGTAAATGTAATGAAAACAGGTCTTAACATATTCATCAAAATTCTGATGGCTTCTCTTTTTCCCAAATATAATTCCATTTCTGTTTCTAAATTTAAAATTATTAAAACTTTTTCTTAATTTGTTACCGGCTTTTCTTTTCTTCGAACTCGAGGCTTCATTTCTTTCATTTTCGCCAATTTCCACCATTTCTTGAGAACTTAATGCCATTTTTTCTTGCCCAACGTTTGCCGACTCTAAATTTTTTTTATTAAAATTTAAAAAAAAATAATTGAAATACAATTTTACCTTCATTTTTCGAATTTGAATCAGTTGCATTAATTTTAATTAGACAAAAAATTTGGATAATCCAAAAAAATTTCCAATGAATTTTCATTTAAAAATTAATTCTGAAAAATTATACTCAATATTATAATTTTTTGGATTTCTATTTCCATTTTAAACATTAGTTAATCTTCTTATCATTTTAAATGACATTTCATTAAAATGAATAATAATAAATCTCATAGAGAATTTTCATCAGCAATTTCTCATTTTTCCCTTATGTTTTTAAAATTTTAATCAAGTACATGGAATAAATGTTTAGGTTTTAATAGAATTGGGATGGTTATTCTAGGCATGGGAATTTTAAAATTAAAAAATGAAATTTCCAAAATAAATTAGGAGGAGGGTTAGGGACGAGGGACGACGATCACAACTATATGAGACCGGTTCATGACTGAAACAGTTAATATATATGGCCATAAATTAACAAATAAACAAATCACCATTTGATGAATGAATAATGGAAAAATTAAATTAATTAAAAGCATAATAAATTAGTCCGAAAATATTATAATGGAGGAATTGCCGTTATCCCGATTTCATTTTTTTCCTTATGAAAATGGCGAGGATTGATTGCATTTTTGGATCGACTATATTGAATCAAATGATTTGAATTGAGATCGAGAGGGGAGATTATAATAGGCCAGAGAAGCCTAATATTGAGAGTTGTAGAGAAAAGATGTAGAGAAAATGCGCGAGAAAATATTTTATTGTTGGCAAATAAAAATGGGTCAACTAAAAGAAAATAATGAATAATTAATTAATTAGCAAGATAATTTAATTTGAAAAGAATAATCAAATTTAATCATAATCCATAACATAATGGTTTATCAGTCGCCTTCTCTTTGAATTCAATTTCAAATAAAGGGTTTTTTGAATTCGACTTTGATCAAACCAAGGAATAATAATTCTTTCTCCCCTCTCTCTCTTTTGAGTCCAAAGGCAATGAACGATGTGTCAAGCGCCCGTATTTTGCTCCCACGGTGAATATGTGCTATCTGTGGTGCTATATGTGAGCAGCAATTTGCGTGGCACGCAGCGCAGTGCTTGACGCGGACGCTTTACATGAAGAGAGAGGCTCTCACAATGCAAAATTCAGCATGGATACTTGACATATCGATCAAATAAAAATTTGAAAAACATGAGGAATTTTGGGCTCAAACTGCTTTCAAAGCAATTATAAAGAATTTTCGTGTTGATTTGGGGTCGATGATGAGCAAATTTTGTTTTCAGTTTTATAATAGGGAGCGAACTGTTTTACAAACTGGTTAGTCTAATTGTGGTTGTGATGAGTGTCAAGTTTAATTAAGTTTTCCAGAAAGATTTTAATTCATTTTCTGACATTGAATGCGGTATCAAAAGAGGTCCAAGGAAAGGGAAGTGATATGGATTGGCCAAAATAAATGTTTGTTTGGCCAAAATAGATGATTCGAATGGAGGGAAAAGAATGAATGCTCGGCCAAATTGAGGGAAGGATTGAATGAATGCTTGGTCAAGGGAGGCAACAAACGGCGGAATGGATGGGCAAATAGAGGAATGGGATAGAATTATGGTCGGTAAATGGATTAGAAATGGGAATATGAAGATTGGGATTTTTAATTTCATGTGAGCATCCCAAGATGCCATTGGCCATATAATAGTGGGATGAAGGTAAACTCTAATGATGTAAGATTAAAGAGAGGGGGAAATACACGATTCTGATTGCGTTTTTAATGACCTACTTTTGTGTTGCCCTTCTTCACTCTCTAAAAAAACTGAATATTATTCCAAAACCCAAATTGATAGCCCTTAGAAATTCCTTTATTTTCTGCTGAAAATTCCTTTTAATTTTGTAATTATTTGGAGAAAAGTGACAAATTAAATGAAACAATTTATTTTCATAATCTTTGTTTTCGCCAATTTTCTTCAATTTTTTGGTTGCACTAATTTAGAATCGGTTGGACAAAGTTCGAGAGCGAATTATGAGGCGAATGTGCGAATTTTGGATGATTGGAAGGTGGAAAAGGGTTTTGAATTCCTCCTAGATTTTGTTCCAAAAGCGCGTTTCAAAGTGGAAATGTATAATATAAGTAATCCAAAGTTAATGTTTGAAGGCGAATATAAGGAAATTGATAAAAAACATCATATAATTTTCAAAAATATTCCATGGGATTCAGAAAAGGAAAAAAAAGAATTGGGATTGAAAATTGGCATTGGACCAGATGAAATTGGATTTGGACAAGTGAATAATATATTTAATTTATTAATACATTATTAAATATATAATTTAAATTAGATTATTAAACGAAAATTCAATGAAGAAATTTCGATCATTTCTGCTAAAGGAAATAAACCAATTGATGAAAATGTCGATGAAAATTCTATAATAGAACCAAAAACGGAAAATGAAATCGAAGCGGAACTTCAAAACTTATTTATTCCATTATATGCATGCTATCATCAAAAATTCGAATGTGATTGGCAAAGTTATTACATAAATAAGCAAAAAATTAATTTGATAAATGTGAGTTGGAAATAACTCACTTTTTTTTAATCATTTTTATTCATTAAAGTGAAATAAGGTCTCAGATGATTATTTTTTTCTCATAATAAATTAACAAAAATTGAAGCCATAATTTTAAATCCATATTTATGAAAAATTTTCAACCGGGCAAATTTTATTTCCATTCCATATTAAAAATATTCTTATTTTCAATATTGCAATTAATTCACATTTAGAAATTAATTTCGATTAATCAATTTATTGTGAATGGTGGAAATTCGAATACGATGGATTCGGAACCACTAATACGAAATGCCAAACTCAATATAGAAAAGCGACGTTTGGAGCTGAATAATTTAATGGAAAGTACACGAAGAATGTATTTGCCATTGATACAAAAACAATATGGTATAATTTGATTAATTAACAAAAAATTGAATATGAATTTTAATAGATTGGCAATCAAAGGAAGGATGGGCTGTTGGGCCGAGTAGACCGTCTATTCCGGATAATCTGCTTCGTTCATTGTTTCCCACAATGTGCGGTGTTCACTTTTCACAAACAGCACCAGCTGCTTTACCATCTCCATCCAATTTCATGGGAATGAACACTCCAACGAATGCCCAAATTCCATTTCCCCCCTCCGCATCCGGACCCGGTGCCCCATTGCGAACTTCCTCTACCGGTGGTATTGGATTGCCTGCTGCTCTTGGCCAACCACGACCAATGAATTTGAGAATGAACACTCCAACAAATGCTCAAATTCCAATTCCCGCCTCCGCACCTGGTGCCCCCCTAAGAACATCTACCGGCGGTGGTGTGGAAATTCCTGTTGCTGGCCAATTGCGACCAATTAATTTCAATGCTTCACCAACTTTTAATCGTTCCACTTCCCAAACAAATTCAACAGATGGATTTCTACATCCGAAATTTATGAAAGAATTATTTCCTCCTCCCAACCAACCTTCTGGCTCACAACAAATTCGAAGTGCATCAACTGGCGTTGATCTTCGCAGCCAAACTGTTGGCAGTTCAATGCAAATGCAAATGCCATTGCACGGAAGTCTTCCACAACAACAAAATCCATCACAATTATTGTTAAATAAGATGGAATTTATGGAGGCTAGGTTGCGACAAATGGGTGCTGGTGGTGATGGTCGAAGCCAAATGGCTGGTCCAACAGCAATTTCCCCTCACCAATCCCATATATTTGGAGGCGATCAAAGAAATTTACGTCAAATAATACCTGACCAAAATAATCCAAATCCTCAAATCCAATTTCATCCTTCATTTGTCACCGGCGGAAGTGGTAAAGAATTGAGCGGTGGCAGCCGTGGCAAAGGCAAAGGGAAAAAACAAGCAGAGATTAGTTTGAGTAAACATTTTCCCCCGGGAACGGATCAACCAGATACAGAGGTTGGCGGGTCGAAAAAGTCAAGAGGAAAAGGTAAAAAGACTGGCCAAGATATGTCTGCGGCTAATGAGCCGATTGGATCAACCGTGGAAGAAATACCAAAAAAGAGAAGATCCGGACGACCCCCAAAAATTGGACAAGGGAACCCTAAACGTAGAAAGCAAAAGGAAAAGCAGGGAGAGGGCAGCAATGTTCCCCTTATTGCTGAAGACAATCATCCAATTGGGGCAATTCCAATTCGGAGCATTGCGATGCCTAATCCAATGATGGATGTTGACAGAAGGTTATATGCTTTTAAATTCAATCCTCCATATTAATATGAAAATATTTTTAGTCATCCACCTTCAGCAGCATCAGCAAGAAATGAAGGAGAAGATGCTAGCCAAGATTTGATGCAAGAAGGAGTTGGCGAGTCGCAAATGTGATCCAACGGAAAGTTTCGAATGACAAATTTAAAATTCTAAAATTAAATACCACACATTCTATTCTTTATTCTATTTCAATTCCATTTTTATAATTTTATTTTTCTATTTATTTCGGTATAATTTTTTCGATTCTACAAATTTATTTTATATCATTTTGTTATTATTATCATTATCACATATCCGTTCGGTTTAACAGATAAATTATTTATGGTAATGTTCATAAAAAACATTTAATCAGTGGATTTAAGGGGAATTACTAGTCTATTAATTAAAATTAAATAATTTTAAATTCATTTCAAATGATCAAATTTTAAGATTTAGTCCGAATTTTAAGAATATAATTTCATAATTATTCTCTATCATCCAACAGCCAATTGGCATTCATTAGTTGAACCCAAATATTTAATAAATCATTAATCATCCTCATCGGTGAATTATTTGTTTGTTTGTTTGCAAAAGTGTTTATGTTCACATTTGGAGAAGGGAAAAGGAGTTTGGGGTTCACCACAAAATGGAAAGGCGTTGATTTAAGCCGATTTTTGGGTTTAGTAGCAGACCATCAGCAGAAAATATTCCTCTGATAAATTCCTCAAATTTCATAAGAATGATGCAAAAGGAAGTAAATTATTTGGCAATTATTTTTGAGCTTTTTGCCCTTTTAAAATGAATGCCATTCTTTATTGCGAGATTAGTAGATTTCTATATGCAGTTTAGCCATTTGTTTTATCAAATGCCATAATATATTAACCCATCATTCGCATTTTTATTTTTGAATAATTAATTATTTATATTCATCCAAAATTTATTATTTCATAAACCATCAATGGGCGGAGTTAGGACAAAATTCTATTTTTTTTTGCAAGTTTTTTTAAGCCATTCTGAGAATTCCACATTGGCTATTTTTTCTGCAATATCTTCACGTGATTTTCGGTGCATATAAATTCTCGAATTTTTCCTCAATTCTGATCATTTTTTTTCCAATCAAAGAGATAAAGAATTCCCAGAAATTAAAAAAAATGTTTTCTGTAAATCGTGGCGGCATTATTCGTCATATTTCTGCCTCGTTCCAATTTTCTATACCCTCCCATTTCGACTTCGAATTTCGACAAAATTGCGGCAATTTTCATCAAATTTTGAGGCATTTTGGCAATTTGGAAGCAAAGAAATCAATTCAACAAAAAAGGACAATAAATATGGCGAATTTGTATGAAGGAAGAATTGTTCCACAAATTCAAATGGGACAAATTGATGAGGTAAATTTATTGATTTTTAATTTAATTAAAATTAATCATTGAAAATTAAGCAACCAAGAATTGGCCATCATTCAAATGAATTTAAATTGAATGGGAAAGAGGCATTCAAATCGAAATCAAATTTTGAACTAATTCGGGGATTGTTGGTCTTTCGCTGTTGTCAATTTGATTGGCTTGTTCAGTGCGTTTTTGGGAATGGGAAATAAATTTATGGCATTCATTTCCACAGGAATAATCAACAAATTTTGAACGCAATGCAAAAATTGCTTGGAACCCAATTATTCAATCGACTATTAAAAATGACATTTTATGGACATTTTGTGGCCGGAGAAACTTTGGATGAAGTAAAAATTCGCAAAATATTTAATAATAAATATTTTTTTTATGTCTCCAAAACGGTCTCAAAATTGCAACAATTTGGAGTGCAATCAATTTTGGATTATAGTGTTGAGCAGGATATTGGCCAAACAAAAGGCAAAAATGAAAAAGAAGAATTCGACAAAAATGTGGAAATATTTTGTCAATGCATTGAATCAACAGCGAAGGCAACCAATGGAAAAGGATTCACCGTTTTGAAAGTCCAGCAAAAATGAATCTCAATTTAAATTTATTAATTTTAATTTTAGTTAACTGCATTGGGCCCTCCAGAATTGTTGATTCGCCTCACGGAAATTATTGAAGAAAGGAAAGAGCTTTTCAACATTTTGGCTGGAGAAGATGGACAAATTGAGGGAAAAAATTTGCAAAAACAACTTCAAGTTGGCTTAATAATATTTCTATTTTCGATGAAAATAATTACAGAATATTGGGATCAAAATGGATGAGACAAAAATACGAAAATTGCTTGAACAAATTGAAATGCCCGAATATGGAATATTTGATCCATTGACATGGGAAAATATATTTGGATTTGATTTTGAAAATGTGAAAAATTCAAATAAAATTTTTCATGAAATTGAGGTGAATAAAAAATAATTAAAGACATTCCATGAATTAATTTTAAAAAATATTTTTAATTTATTTAAATAATTATTAATTTTAACAAAAAACCTCATCCAGTTTATGAATACGAAAACAGGCCAATTAGAGCCACTTGTCCAAAAATTGACTGAAAAAGAGCAAAAAGAATGCATCGAAATGAATGGCAAGTTTTGGCCAATTCCATTCAATTATTTATTTTAATTATTTTTTGGATCGACTTATTCAAATCGCCGAATATGCAAAGGAAAAAGAAGTTCGGCTAATGATTGACGCAGAACAAACATATTTTCAGCCGGCCATTTCCCAATTTGCAATTAGCCTTATGAAAAAGTGAATTTTGAATATGAATAAATTAATTCAATTTATTAATATTATTAGATTTAATAAAGGAAATGCCCAAATTTTGAACACTTATCAAGCATATTTACGCTCTGGATTATCCAATCTTTTGGCTGATATGAATTTGGCAAGACGAGAAAATTTTCATTTTGGTTGCAAATTGGTGGGAATAAATATTTCAAAAATAATGGAAAATATTCCAATTTCAGGTCCGTGGGGCATATATGGAACAGGAGCGAAAAGGGGCTATAAAAAATGGACAAATGGATCCAATAAATGGAACATATGAAGAAACTACAAAAGTTAGAAGCAATTTTTATATTTAATAAATAATTGTTTAGATGTACTATCAATGTTTGGAGGCAATTTTGGATGAATGGGAGGCCAGAGGACGGAACAAAGTGTCAGCAATGGTGGCAAGCCATAATTTGGAAACAATCAAATTCGCAATGGAATTAATGAGGCAAAAAGGCATTCAACCGGGGGAAAATGTTCTCTCTTTTGGACAACTCTACGGAATGAGCGATGCGGTAAATTAAAAGAAAATATTAAATTTATCCAATTTTAATTTAAGATTTCATTCACGCAAGCCCAATTTGGTTACAACATTTTCAAATACATTCCCTGGGGACCCGTCCAAGGTGTTCTTCCATATTTGTCACGAAGGGCCTTGGAAAATGAGACAATGTTGAAAAAAGTGGGCGAAGAAAGAAAATTGCTTTGGGAGGAATTGAAGCGTCGAATGGCCAATTGGGAATGGACACATCGACCAACAATGAAAATTGAAGGAGGGAAAATAGAGCCAAGGCCATTGAAAATTGCACCACAAATTGTGAATTAAAGGAAGAAAATTTTATAATCATTTTTGTTATTATTTATTGTAGAAATGGATTTTAAATTACATATAAGATTACTTATGTTAAAAAATAAAAATTCAAAGAAGGTAACAAAAATTTTAAATAAAAATTTTTTTTCACACTCGAATTTAACGGCTTCATGACAATTTTTTTTAAATTCACTAAATAAATTGACCCATATCTACGAGCAAAGCAGTATAGCCCTATATGAACACGTTAAACATTTCAAATTAAATAATTAATTTATTTATCTTTTCATCGCTAGAAACTATCAGTTTTGGGCAGTAAAATTTGAAGATTTAGAGAATAATTTTCTTGCTGGTTTGAAGGTGTGATATTTGTTTATTTATAGAAAAATTAATTTTATTTTACAACTTCCATATTTCCATATCTATTATCCCCATAAATCCTCATTTATTTTCTACAATTTCGATAAAAATATTTTTGTCCATTTTTATTGGGAAAAAGTAGTAAATTGTGATGATTCATTCGATAATGTATCAATATTATATAACAGAGAAAATTAATAAATTGAAAGGGTGAAAATGGATGAAAAATAATGGGAGGATGGCTTTATCGTGTAAAAAAATGTTGTCGGCAGGGATAGGAAATGGGTAAAAAATATGCAAAAATTGATTGGAATTGGAAATTTATGTTTGCATCATCTCTCATTTTTCCGTTAATTTAGCACATATTTATTAACTTTTATAATTATTTCAATATTTATCTGTTCGAGCATTTTATCATATTTCGAGATTTTCTCCATCAAATTACCTTCAATCCCCTTTAGAAAATTTTGATTATAAAATAAAATCTTATTGGATTTATTGCTTTAGGTTTTATCAATTTTGTCTCAATTTTCTCTGATTGGGTGTTGCACTTTTTGAGCAAACCATTCCTTCCTCTCATTCTTGATGAGCTAAATTTTAATTTTAATTTGTACAAATTCCCCTGATTTATTTAATTCCTTTCCCAAATTGTAGAAAAGCAAAAAAGCCAATAAATCTTTTTGTCAAAATCAAAGAAAATGAACAGTAAACAAGCAATTTATGACTGGCAAGAGGCAGTGGAAGAAGAAATCAAAACAAATTCTGAGGTGACGGATCATCAAATGGAGGAGCTTAACACAAATTCTGATGCCCGAGAACCTGTAATAGAGGAAATCAATGCAACTTCTGCTCACATACCGGAGGATGTAATGGATGCAATTAATGAGAAAAAGGCAAAATTAGAAGAACTTGGTATTGGCCACAGCGATTATGAAAACTTAAAGTGGGTGAATTTCGATGCAATAATTGTGCATTTTTTTGCAAATTAATTAAGTACAATTTGGATTTTTTGACAAACATGCCGTGGGGCAAAACATCACTGGACAATGAGGACATCGAATTGATGAGAAAAGTGCTTGATGAAGATATGGTTGGGATGAATGCTTTGAAAAAACAAATTCTACAATTCATTGAATGTGAACAACAAAAAACTGGGAAGATTTTGCTATTTTGTGGGTCATCTGGCATTGGTAAAACCGCCATGGCCAAATCAATTGCGCGAGCATTGGGCAGAGAGGTTTATTTAAATTTTTTAAAAAAGAATAATGCGTTTTGGGTACTTTCCTGTTATCAGGGGGGCAAAGTGATTATCGGTGGGGCCGAGTGATTATCAGGGGGGCAGGGTGATTATCAGGGGGGCAGGACGCAAGATCTATAATATATATATATAGGATGATTAAGATGATGATGATGAAGAAGATGATGAAGATGATGAAAATGATGATGAAGATGATGATAAAGATGATGATGAAGATGATGATGAAGATGATGATGAAGATGATGAAGATGATGATGAAGATGATGATGATGAAGATGATGATGATGAAGATGAAGATGATGAAGATGATGATGATGAAGATGATGATGATGAAGATGATGATGATGAAGATGAAGATGATGAAGATGATGATGATGAAGATGATGATGATGAAGATGATGATGATGAAGATGATGATGATGAAGATGATGAAGATGATGATGATGAAGATGATGATGATGATAAAGAAGATCATCATCATCTTCTTAATCATCCTATATATATTATAGATCTTGCCCCCCTGATAATCACCTTGCCCCCCTGATAATCACTTTGCCCCCCTGATAACAGGAAAGTACCCTGGATTTGATCTTAACTTTTACCCTTTCTGACAATGGCCTTAAACAGTCAAAAGATTCGCACCAATATTTTTGTTGTTTGATATTTGTGATCATAGGATTTAAAAATAAAAATTGTTAATTATCGAAAAATCTAAATAAATTCATTTTTTAGTTTTGTGAATTTTCGGTTGAATGTGGAAAGATTATGGGCTCTGCTGCAATTAAAGGTGGCGTAGGACCGGGAAAATTGGTTGAATGTTTGTACGAGGCCCAAAATGAAAACCCGTGAGAATTTGCAGTCTTAAAAAATTTATTTAATTCGAATTCTCTTAAAAGGGTGATTGTTATCAATGTCAATGAAATTGAATCAGGTTAACATGGGAATTCGTAGTAATAATTAAAATATTTCATGCAGCAAGTGATGATTTTTTGCATTATTTGTTTGAAGCGCTCAACCCAGAAGAAAATTACGATTTTGTTGACCGTTTTTTGGATGTACCCGTTGATCTGTCCAAAGTGTTATTCATTTTAACATCGACCGATAGTTGGGAATTGATCCAGCGATATTGGAAAGGTCGATTGGGACTATTGAAAAATCGAATGGTTCCAATTGAATTTTGGGGATATGCTGCAGAAGAGAAGATTAAAATTGCTAAAGAACACTTTATTCCCAAGTTGGAAGGAAAATAGTAAGTAAAATATACAAAATCTTGTACTTCTCCATTATGTCACCATCCTCGAAATTTTTTTATTAAAAATAATTTTCTAGGTAATTTTCAACGCTGAACACGAATTTGAACATTTTTTACCTAATTCACATGAGTTATGTGAACTTGAAAATTGAAAAAGTCAGGGGTCCCTACTATAATTCGAAACTCGAAAAAATGCCCAAAAATTTTTTCATTCAAAATATAGCTAAATCGACGCGTCTCGGTTTGCCGTGTAATATCTGCCAAAAAAAAAGCATTTACTAGTCAAGCATTTTACGTAAAATTTCACGTGAATCATTTAAATCACGTGTTATCAAAAAATAATATCTAATTCGTATTCAGCGCGAAAAATAACCTGGAAAGGAAAATGATTTTTAATAAAAAAAATTTCGAAGGGGGGGGGGGTGATATAACGGAAAAATACTCAAAAACTTTCATTGAATATTTAAAATCTTTTTTCTTCTAGTGGCCTAATGGACGACAAATTGAAGATGACGGACGATGCCATCGCGATGATTATTAAATTCTATTGTTACGAAGCTGGAGTGAAGAAATTGGAACAATACCTGGAAAATGTAAAATTAATCATTTTTCATTCTTTTTTTTTTAAATTTTTTGCAATATTCAGATTTATCTGGTTGCAAAAAAGCGTCTGGAACGAGGAAAAGTGAAGGAACCTTTGGTGGTGAACGAAGGAATATTGGAGAATTTTTTTGGGCCTAAACTATTCAATAAATTGTCATATGATGATGGAAAAACACAGCCTGGAATGATCATGGGATTATTATCATCGTTTTCACTTGGTTCAGTTTATTTTTGGGAATTTATTTTAAAATTATTTTAGGCTGAGAAATATTTTTACATCAAAATAACTTTTTTTGCATTAAAAGTTTATTTCTAATAAATCATATAGTGGTTTCAGACCTTGCCTTATACCAATTCATAGATCTCATCGAGAGGCGCGTCTTTTGAAAAAATACATTTTTTAGTTTAAAAACTACTTTTGATGCAAAAAATGAATGTATTTTAATGCAAAAAATAGTATACTTTTAGGGTTGAATATTTATTTCTGAATTTCTATTTCAAAATTAAGGTGGTAGCTTCAATTACATTGAAGCCGATATTAATATCGGATCAGTGGAAAAGCTGAAAATTGTGGGCGTTTCGAACAATGGAGTAAAAGAATCGATAGAAATAGGTAAATTCTTTAAAATTTAAAAAAATGCATCTTACATATTTTCAGCCTATAAAGTTGCCAAAAATGTGTTGAAACGCCACGATCCCGAAAACAATTTCTTCGACCAATTCAATGTTATTGTTCAATTTGAGTTTGAAGGGACAGGCAGTTCGGCCGGTACCTCTTTTGTGAGCGTATTCCTCTCATTGGCTTTGAATTTGCCAATTCGGGGAATCGCAATGACCGGGTCAATATCTGTGCGGGGAAGAGTGCTCGCAGTTGGAGGAATCAAAGACAAAGTTGGTTATGTAATTGCAAAATAATTTACAATAATTTTTATAAATTAATTTGATTTCACAGTAGAAAATTAAAATTTGTAAATTTAAATATGTATTTTATGACCTAATTTCCGGAAAATTAAAATTTAAAATTCAAACATTTTTATGACTTTAATTCCAAATTAAAATTTCTAAATTTAAATTTTAATCAATTTGATACCCTTGATACCTTTGAATGTAATAATTAATTAATTTTAATTATTTATTCCAGTTGGATGCTGCCAAACGTGTGGGCATTCCGCTTGTGATTTTGCCGGAGGACAATCGAGAAGATTATGATGAATTGGAAGAATTCATCAAAAAGGGCATTGATGTTGAATTTGCATCCGATTATGACCAAATTTTTCATCGAATTTTCCCCGATTTCAAGCCGAAAAAAGCCAAAAAAATGGATTCTTCAAATGTTGCTCAATTCTATGAGTGAGGAAGAAAAGGAGATATATAGAAAGAAAAACAAATAACCCAATTTTTAGCCATAATTATTACCAGCAGGGCTGCCATAATACCGGGGAAACCCGGCATTTCCCGGGTTTTTGATGTCCCGGCCGGGGTTTTGCCGGGGTTTTGAAAGTGCCGGGTTTTTTGCCGGGTTTTTCATATTTTGCCGGGTTTTGCCATGTTTTTAAATTTTTAGCTAAATTTTTCGCTGCGCGGCCATTTTTGGGTCTAATTTTTCGCTGCGCGGCCATCTTTGGGTCTAATTTTTCGCTGCGCGGCCATCTTTGGGTCTAATTTTTCGCTGCGCGGCCATTTTTGGGTCTAATTTTTCGCTGCGCGGCCATTTTTAGCTAATTTTTCTTCCAATCAGGGCCCATTTTTAGCTATTTTTTCTCCCTATCAGGGCTTTTTTAGCTACTTTTTCTACCTATCAGGGCCATTTTTAGCTAATTTTTTTCCTTCCTTCGCGGCTTTTTCTGGCTAAACTTTTTGACGGCAGACCGATTTTTAAAGCTTATGATATCTTTATTTCATAACGCACATGCTCAAAAAGTCAATTAAAAATATGCTCAAAAAGTCAATTAAAAATATAAATCTGAAGTAGAAAATTTTTACAAGCTTTTACTAAATTGCATTTTAACACGTTTTAAAAGATGCCGGGTTTTTACCGGGGTTTTGAAAATTTTTGCCGGAGTTTTGCCGGGTTTTTAGACCCGAATGCCGGGGTTTTGACTTTTGGAGATGGCACCCCTGATTACCAGAATATTTTTCCTATGAGAAGAAAATTTTAATTTTGATAGATTTATGATCACAAACATCAAATTTATTATTTATAAATAAATTAAATTGCCACTGATTTCTTGAAAGATAAATATTTGCTTTGTTTGATTCTAATTTTGAATAGACTTAATTAGTATATTTATTGGTCAATTTATTATTAAATATTTACATTCTAATTCATCTGGCTCAAATTCGCATATTTTAATGCACTCAATAAACAAAAACTTGGTTTTTCAATTTTAATCGTTGGCATTTGCCACAAGCCTTTTAAAGGCAAAAAAGTTAGAGAAAAATAGAAATAAGTAAATGCAAAAAATTTTCCAGTAAAATTGGAAATAAATAAAAGTGATAAAATATTAAGAAATATTTTGCTTTAATATTAGTTTTTTTCGCTAAATGATAAAAATTTTACAAAATTGTTTATTTATTATTTTTTAAAAATTATATAGTTATCTGTCTGCTGGGCTCTGGGGGTCACTCATCTTTTTTCAGACATGGCTTGTGACAGTCCTTGGCAGATTTCCCCCCCCCCAGACCCCAATTTTATTTTTAAATTTTAATTTTTTCATTAGTTTTTTTTATTAGGGATAATACTTATTTTATTTTTTTAAAATATATAATAAATTCATTTAAACTTAAATATTTTTATATATAAATATTTATTTTATTTTCTTTTTTATAGTTAAAATTAATTTTAATTATTCATCTTTTATAAAATAGTTTATAAAATTAAATGACTTCCTCCCAATGTTCGCGCTCATGGTGTTTGATGCGGCGAATATTATCCATTTCTTCATATAATTATATATTAATTAATATTTCACTATTATTAAATAATTTTATAATAGATTAAATTTTTTACAATTATAATTCATTATTAGATTTTTATTTTCATTATTATAATTATTTTCTTTCTTTATTCTTATTAATTTAATACCTCCATGTCATTTTTCTAAATCTTATTTTTTTATAAATAATTATTATCCGCACATCTCAGAAGAATTCATTTTTTTAAATTTTCTTTATATTATTCAATTATTAAATTTCATCGATATATTTAATAGTTAGTATAATCGGATCAATTTTAATTATTTAAAACTCTTTAAAATCTGCTAAAATTTGTTCAAAAATTTCCACAAATTAAGTAAGGAATTTAGATTATTTTATTTTTTAGTTTTTATAGTAAGAATCAATTTTAATTTTTCATCTTTTATAAAATAGAATATTTATAAAATTAAATGACTCGGTGTTCTCCATTTCTCTTTCTTCTTGGCGACGGTGAAGTTCCCGTGCCAATTTTCGTTGAATTTTATTGTGCCAAAAGAATTTTTTTAAATAATATATTTTAATTAATTTTTCACTATAATTAAATAATTTTATAATGGATTAAAATTTTTTACAATTATAATCCATAATTTTATTTTTATTTTCAAACTTTTATTTATTTCATTCTTTATTCTTATTAATTTAATATCAATATACCTTCTTTCCAAATTTTAGTTAATTTTATTATAAATTATTATTTTCCGCATATATCAAAAGAATTAAATTTTATAAATTAATTGCTATATATTATAAAATTTTTCACTATTTTTATCGAAATATTAAATAGTTTGTATAATAGAATATATTCTACTTTTCTTTATAAATTAAATTTTGTAGTCTTATATATTTTTAAATTATATTATATATAAATAAATTATTATTTTTTCATTTTTTATAGTAAAAATTAATTTTAATTTTTATCTTTTATAAAATAAATATTTATATAAATGACTCGATTTCGACGGTGGTACTCGTTTTCTTGGCGTTCCCATTGCCGGTGGATTCTTATTAATTAAATATTATTAATTTTTTCAATATATTAAATAATTTTATAATGGATTAAAATTTTATACAATTTTAGTCCATTATTTTATTTTTATTTTCATTATTATATTTGTTTTCATTATATATTCTTTTAATTATAATATCATATCATTATGGATTTTTTTCCAGATCTTAATAATTTTATATTTTCCGCACATCTCAGAAGAATTCAATTTTTTTAAATTAATTTGTTTTATATTATTCTATTATTTAATTTTATTGATATATTAAATAGTTAGGTATAATAGGATATATTTTAGCCTTTCTTTATAAATTAAATTTTGTAGTTTATATTTTTTAAATTATATCGAATTATATATTAATATTTGTTTGATAGGGCTTATTAGTAAATTATTTATTTGTGAATGAAATGATAAAATCTCACCCCAAATAGGTAAATGGGATTGGAAATGAATGAATCAGCAGCCAAAAAGGTGTAATGTAAAATTGGTGATGAAAAAAAATTAGTCGATAATTTATTCGCGAATTTTATTTTTTATTTTAAAATAGATATGGAATGAGATAAATACAATTTTTCAACAAATTATAACGAATTTTGGGATTTGAATCAGGGGTGGAACCGAAACTCAAAAAAATCGAAATCGAAATTGTCATCGAAATCGAAACTCGCATCCAAATTGAAATCGAAATCGAAACGAAACTAAAACGTCGAAATTTCGACAATCGAAATCGAAAATCGAAATTTTTCGAAAAAATTTCCAAATCCTTTAAAAATTGAAAAAAAAAATTCTGAAAATACAAAAAAGTGAAATTTTTATCCAAAAAATAATATTCAATGATATTTAAAAAATAAAATTATAGAGTTTAGCATTTTGATGAAATAAAATAAGCTTTTTCAAATTTTCTTGTTTCTGTTATTGGCAAAATAGTTGACAATGAAACCATTATCCAAAACCCAACCGAATTTAACTTTTATTTTAGGAAATTTTTGGTTTTTTTCATAAGGTTTTATTTGATATTTTTTAAATGACAAATTAATTGTTAGATTCTTTTTCAATGATTATTTTAGGTGCGGTTCTTTCCATGTTACTCAAAATAATATTATTAAATCTTGAACTTTTCATTTTTTATTCCTAAAACAATTATAAAACATATTTTGATGATTTAATAATTGAAAAATAAATTAAAAAACTAAATATTTTGAGCAAAAATAAGAAAATTTTAAGTAAAAAAGGAATTCGTTTCAAAAAATATACCAAATTTTTGATTGAAACTAACAAAGGGTCCCCCCTTTGCCTTTTTCGAAATTTTTTCGAAATTCGGCACTTTTCGAAATCGAAATCGAAACGAAACTAAAACATCGAAATTTCGACGATCGAAATCGAAAATCGAAATTTCGATTCCACCCCTGATTTGAATTGGAATGGAAGCAATTATATAAGATAGAAAAATGTTGCTGAATTTCTATTAGAGTATGAAACAGTCAGTCAGGTTTTCGAAAGTGTCGACTTGTAAACCAGCAGTTTTTCCCTTTTTGAAAAATGTCGGTTTTCGATTTTAATTTCTCTTCTATTTTTGGTTATTTTGAACAAAATTACTCAATTTATTTTTTAAATTAGATCGATTTTCCCAAATCGTAACCAACTCTGTCCTAATCTAATTTCTATTCTCCTTATATCTCCCCTAAATGGCTTCATTTTTATGGAAGAAGTGGAAGAATGTGAAAATGCGGGAAGCGGGAATATGGCCTGAATTTTGTCTTATTATGCCAATATTCAAATTTTTCCCATTTTTTGTAAGCTTTTCCATGAAATTTCTTTGGTAATTTGCCCTATACGACAAAAATTTATAATAGCCATTTAATGATGATGGCAGGTCTCTAATAGGACTAGAGATCGGATAGAGTGGTCAATCAAGATATTGAACCCAAGATCTTGATAAATCTTGATATTAATCAATCTTGAAGAAATTCCCAAAAAATTCAATCAAGATCTTGGTATCAATATGTTGATAAATCTTGGTGAATTTTGGTTCAAAATCAAGATTGCAAATTTTAAAAGAAAATTTTTTCCTCAACAAAATTTTTTCCAAAAATTTTTTCATCTAATTTGTTTTTCAATAAAAATAATCAATTTTTAATAAAATTAATGGCAAAGCAAGATTCAAAAAAATTCAATATTTTACACAGCCGAGGCGAAATAAATTATGAATAGTTGGGTTATTAAGGAGGAGAAATAAATTTTAATTGCATTCAATAAAAAAAAATTAGGATTGTATCCTCGAAATTTTGAAGAGAGGATTGTCAAGGTCGGAGTTTATTTTAGGTGGCCTTGTCGATGGTGGAATGGCATAGTTTTTTTGTCGTGGTCCAACTACACGTATCGAAAAATTAAAGCCAGACATTGCTGCGCAGCGAAAGATTTTAGTCATTAGGGCATTAAAAATGACACCAGAAATTGTGAATTTAAATGAGTCGATTGGAAGAAATATTGATATGTTTTTATTCATATTCTACTAAAATTTCTAAATACTTTTTTTCCTAAAATTAACTAAATTTTTATGAATTTTATAAATCCTAACTTAATTCATTTTTTAATTTTTAATTGCTTTTTTATTTATAAAACATTTAAAATAAAATATATTCAAAATATTTTATTCATCAAAATAAGTTAAATGAATGGATGGACGGACATAAATAATTATTAACAATTATGGGCAGACCCATAATTTATAAAATTTACAAGATTTTTCTATTTATCATATTTATAATTTTTTCAGGCATTTAACTTTTCCCTCACTTTTTTCATAAATCCATCCACAAATTTTCTTGTTAATTTTTATGAAAACAACTGAAAATTAGAATTAATATAGTAAAATTAATTAAATAAAATTTGTAACCAGGCAATGGATTTTGGGATGACGAATTTCGCAAAAATTGTTTTGAGGCAATTCCAATATTAAACCAGCGCCCATTTTCATTAAACATCAGTGCACTGCCACTATCACCCTAAAATTATAATTTTTATTTTTACAGTATTCTATTATTATTTTTTACCTTTTGTAATGTGGAATAATTCTCTCCTTGAACACAAAACCTTGACTCGAATATTTTTTCCTTTGATTTTACGCAATAATTAAAAATTTCCTCCTGATATACAAGGCAATTAGCTATTTCATATTTTAAACATTCCTTAATTGGAATAATTTTGGCTTTTGTTTCATGAAGATTGTCTTCTGCTTCTGGTAAACTAAAATAATTTTATTAAAATATTTATTTAATAAAATATCGCATTTTACATTTCATCACTCCCTTCTTTTGGATTAAAATCAACCTCTGAAAAAATTATAATTTTTTTTTAAATTTAAATATATGAAAAACCCTGAGAAAATCCCCATCCAGCCATGAGAATATTTTCAGTCTCATTCAATGTTAAATCTTCGAATAAACAAATTGAATTAATTTTCTCATTGAATTTTAATGGATTGGGCAACTGAAAATTATTTTAAAATTATTTATAAAAAAGCAATTATCACTTTTATTAATGCAATATCCAAATTAATTTCCTCAAAATTGTAATTCCTTTCAATCGTAATGATTTCATCGAATTGATCATTCGGAAATACATTCTCTGGGGGAATATTCAATATTTGCAATTCCGAATTTTTGATATTTGTTTGGCCAGCAAAAATTACAATTTTTGACAATTTTGCCCAATTATAATCTTTATCCTTAAAATGAATTTCATTTAAATATAAAATTTTTTGATTATTTTATCACTCCAATCTGCCAAAAATTTTAAATATTTAATAAACAAACAATTTTCTTGACACAATGGGCCGCAGTGAGCAAATATTCTTCATGAATAATTGAACCCGAACATTGGAATGGGCCAATTTCCATATTTTCGTCATTTTTTGTCACCGAAAAATTACTGTGAACGGCAACAAGCCATGGCCATTTTTTGGGATCATTCACCTCATCACCTCCGGATATAAATGTTATTGGATGCTAAAATTTTTTAATTAATTTTCAATTTTTAAATTGGTTACTTTTTTCGCTGGACATCGACAATGTTTCCCACATTCACATAAATATAAAAATATATTTTCAATTTATTATTAAATATTTACATTCTAATTTATCTGGACCAAATTCGCAAACTTTGATGCATTTAATTTGAATTGACCGCTTCATCTATTTACCATTACCCAAAATTGAACAAACATTTTGATGATGAATTTGGAAATATTGTGTTGGCATTCTCAAATTCATTGAATTATTATTTTCCATTTCTTTATCATTTTCAACAGCAACATAACCATGGACATTATTGAAGAATGTAGAATTTTAATTAAATATTTAAAATTATATTGACCACATTTTTTTGCATCATTTTATTTCCATTGAATAAAAATTATTTTTGGAATTTTCCTTCGCCCAATTGGAATATTTTGTTAATCATTTTATGATTCGTGTAATATTTGAATGCTAAGTGTATTTTTTTGAAGCTTGAGAATAGAAAATTAATTGCAAAAAAAATTTATAATTTTTAAGATTTTTCAAAATATAAAATATTCGATTATAAATGCATAGATATTTCAGCAATGATTTTAATTGATTTTATAGATTTTAAATTTATTAATAGCCAGACGATCACTAATGGAAGTGTATTTTTTTGAAGCTTGAGAATAGAAAATTAATTGCAAGAAAATTTATAATTTTTAAGATTTTTCAAAATATAAAATATTCGATTACAATTGCATAGATATTTCAGCAATGATTTTAATTGATTTTATAGATTTTAAATTTATTAATAGCCAGACGATCACTAATGGAAGTGTATTTTTTTGAAGCTTGAGAATAGAAAATTAATGACTAAAATATTTAGAAATTTTAAGATTTTTCAAAATATAAAATTTTAGATTACATTTGCATAGATAATTCAGCAATGATTTTAATTGATTTTATAGATTTTAAATTTATAGATAGCCAGGCGATCACTAATGGAAGTGTATTTTTTTGAAGCTTGAGAATAGAAAATTAATTGCAAGAAAATTTATAATTTTTAAGATTTTTCAAAATATAAAATATTCGATTATAAATGCATAGATATTTCAGCAATGATTTTAATTGATTTTATAGATTTTAAATTTGTAGATAGCCAGGCGATCACTAATGGAAGTGTATTTTTTTGAAGCTTGAGAATAGAAAATTAATTGCAAGAAAATTTATAATTTTTAAGATTTTTCAAAATATAAAATATTCGATTATAAATGCATAGTTATTTCAGCAATGATTTTAATTGCTTTTATAGATTTTAAATTTATAGATAGCCAGGCGATCACTAATGGAAGTGTATTTTTTTGAAGCTTGAGAATAGAAAATTAATTGCAAAAAAAATTTATAATTTTTAAGATTTTTCAAAATATAAAATATTCGATTATAAATGCATAGATATTTCAGCAATGATTTTAATTGATTTTATAGATTTTAAATTTATAGATAGCTATGCGATCGTTAATGGAAGTGTATTTTTTGAGACTTGAGAATAGAAAATTAATGACTAGAATATTTATAAATTTTAAGATTTTTCAAAATATAAAATATTCGATTACAATTGCATAGATATTTCAGCAATGATTTTAATTGATTTTATAGATTTTAAATTTATAGATAGCCAGGCGATCACTAATGGAAGTGTATTTTTTTGAGACTTGAGAATAGAAAATTAATGACTAGAATATTTATAATTTTTAAGATTTTTCAAAATATAAAATATTCGATTACATTTGCATAGATAATTCAGAAATGATTTTAATTGATTTTATAGATTTTAAATTTATAGAAAGCCAGGCGATCGCTAATGGAAGTGTATTTTTTTGAGACTTGAGAATAGAAAATTAATGACTAGAATATTTATAATTTTTAAGATTTTTCAAAATATAAAATATTCGATTATAAATGCATAGATATTTCAGCAATGATTTTAATTGATTTTATAGATTTTAAATTTATAGATAGCCATGCGATCGTTAATGGAAGTGTATTTTTTGAGACTTGAGAATAGAAAATTAATGACTAGAATATTTATAAATTTTAAGATTTTTCAAAATATAAAATATTCGATTACAATTGCATAGATATTTCAGCAATGATTTTAATTGATTTTATAGATTTTAAATTTATAGATAGCCAGGCGATCACTAATGGAAGTGTATTTTTTTGAGACTTGAGAATAGAAAATTAATGACTAGAATATTTATAATTTTTAAGATTTTTCAAAATATAAAATATTCGATTACATTTGCATAGATAATTCAGAAATGATTTTAATTGATTTTATAGATTTTAAATTTATAGAAAGCCAGGCGATCGCTAATGGAAGTTATTTTTTTGAGACTTGAGAATAGAAAATTAATGACTAGAATATTTATAAATTTTAAGATTTTTCAAAATATAAAATATTCGATTACAATTGCATAGATATTTCAGCAATGATTTTAATTGATTTTATAGATTTTAAATTTATAGATAGCTAGGCGATCACTAATGGAAGTGTATTTTTTTGAGACTTGAGAATAGAAAATTAATGACTAGAATATTTATAAATTTTAAGATTTTTCAAAATATAAAATATTCGATTACAATTGCATAGATATTTCAGCAATGATTTTAATTGATTTTATAGATTTTAAATTTATAGATAGCCAGGCGATCACTAATGGAAGTGTATTTTTTTGAGACTTGAGAATAGAAAATTAATGACTAGAATATTTATAAATTTTAAGATTTTTCAAAATATAAAATATTCGATTACAATTGCATAGATATTTCAGCAATGATTTTAATTGATTTTATAGATTTTAAATTTATAGATAGCCAGGCGATCACTAATGGAAGTGTATTTTTTTGAGACTTGAGAATAGAAAATTAATGACTAGAATATTTATAAATTTTAAGATTTTTCAAAATATAAAATATTCGATTACAATTGCATAGATATTTCAGCAATGATTTTAATTGATTTTATAGATTTTAAATTTATAGATAGCTAGGCGATCACTAATGGAAGTGTATTTTTTTGAGACTTGAGAATAGAAAATTAATGACTAGAATATTTATAAATTTTAAGATTTTTCAAAATATAAAATATTCGATTACAATTGCATAGATATTTCAGCAATGATTTTAATTGATTTTATAGATTTTAAATTTATAGATAGCCAGGCGATCACTAATGGAAGTTATTTTTTTGAGACTTGAGAATAGAAAATTAATGACTAGAATATTTATAAATTTTAAGATTTTTCAAAATATAAAATATTCGATTACAATTGCATAGATATTTCAGCAATGATTTTAATTGATTTTATAGATTTTAAATTTATAGATAGCCAGGCGATCACTAATGGAAGTGTATTTTTTTGAGACTTGAGAATAGAAAATTAATGACTAGAATATTTATAATTTTTAAGATTTTTCAAAATATAAAATATTCGATTACATTTGCATAGATAATTCAGAAATGATTTTAATTGATTTTATAGATTTTAAATTTATAGAAAGCCAGGCGATCACTAATGGAAGTGTATTTTTTTGAGACTTGAGAATAGAAAATTAATGACTAGAATATTTATAAATTTTAAGATTTTTCAAAATATAAAATATTCGATTACAATTGCATAGATATTTCAGCAATGATTTTAATTGATTTTATAGATTTTAAATTTATAGATAGCCAGGCGATCACTAATGGAAGTTATTTTTTTGAGACTTGAGAATAGAAAATTAATGACTAGAATATTTATAATTTAAGATTTTTCAAAATATAAAATATTCGATTACAATTGCATAGATATTTCAGCAATGATTTTAATTGATTTTATAGTTTTTAAATTTATAGATAGCTAGGCGATCACTAATGGAAGTGTATTTTTTTGAGACTTGAGAATAGAAAATTAATGACTAGAATATTTATAAATTTTAAGATTTTTCAAAATATAAAATATTCGATTACAATTGCATAGATATTTCAGCAATGATTTTAATTGATTTTATAGTTTTTAAATTTATAGATAGCTAGGCGATCACTAATGGAAGTGTATTTTTTTGAGACTTGAGAATAGAAAATTAATGACTAGAATATTTATAATTTTTAAGATTTTTCAAAATATAAAATATTCGATTATAAATGCATAGATATTTCAGCAATGATTTTAATTGATTTTATAGATTTTAAATTTATAGATAGCCATGCGATCGTTAATGGAAGTGTATTTTTTGAGACTTGAGAATAGAAAATTAATGACTAGAATATTTATAAATTTTAAGATTTTTCAAAATATAAAATATTCGATTACAATTGCATAGATATTTCAGCAATGATTTTAATTGATTTTATAGATTTTAAATTTATAGATAGCCAGGCGATCACTAATGGAAGTGTATTTTTTTGAGACTTGAGAATAGAAAATTAATGACTAGAAAATTTATAATTTTTAAGATTTTTCAAAATATAAAATATTCGATTACAATTGCATAGATATTTCAGCAATGATTTTAATTGATTTTATAGATTTTAAATTTATAGATAGCCATGCGATCGTTAATGGAATTGTATTTTTTGAGACTTGAGAATAGAAAATTAATGACTAGAATATTTATAAATTTTAAGATTTTTCAAAATATAAAATATTCGATTATAAATGCATAGATATTTCAGCAATGATTTTAATTGATTTTATAGATTTTAAATTTATAGATAGCCAGGCGATCACTAATGGAAGTGTATTTTTTTGAGACTTGAGAATAGAAAATTAATGACTAGAATATTTATAAATTTTAAGATTTTTCAAAATATAAAATATTCGATTATAAATGCATAGATATTTCAGCAATGATTTTAATTGATTTTATAGTTTTTAAATTTATAGATAGCTAGGCGATCACTAATGGAAGTGTATTTTTTTGAGACTTGAGAATAGAAAATTAATGACTAGAATATTTATAAATTTTAAGATTTTTCAAAATATAAAATATTAGATTACAATTGCATAGATATTTCAGCAATGATTTTAATTGATTTTATAGATTTTAAATTTATAGAAAGCCAGGCGATCGCTAATGGAAGTGTATTTTTTTGAGACTTGAGAATAGAAAATTAATGACTAGAATATTTATAAATTTTAAGATTTTTCAAAATATAAAATATTCGATTATAAATGCATAGATATTTCAGCAATGATTTTAATTGATTTTATAGATTTTAAATTTATAGATAGCCAGGCGATCGCTAATGGAAGTGTATTTTTTTGAGACTTGAGAATAGAAAATTAATTGCAAGAAAATTTTATAATTTTTTTTAAGATTTTTCAAAATATAAAATATTCGATTATAAATGCATAGTTATTTCAGCAATGATTTTAATTGATTTTATAGATTTTAAATTTATAGATAGCCAGGCGATCACTAATGGAAGTGTATTTTTTTGAAGCTTGAGAATAGAAAATTAATTGCAAAAAAAATTTATAATTTTTAAGATTTTTCAAAATATAAAATATTCGATTATAAATGCATAGATATTTCAGCAATGATTTTAATTGATTTTATAGATTTTAAATTTATAGATAGCCAGGCGATCACTAATGGAAGTGTATTTTTTTGAAGCTTGAGAATAGGAAATTAATGACTAAAATATTTAGAAATTTTAAGATTTTTCAAAATATAAAATTTTAGATTACATTTGCATAGATAATTCAGCAATGATTTTAATTGATTTTATAGATTTTAAATTTATAGAAAGCCAGGCGATCACTAATGGAAATGTATTTTTTTGAAGTTTGAGAATAGGAAATTAATGACTAAAATATTTAGAAATTTTAAGATTTTTCAAAATATAAAATTTTAGATTACATTTGCATAGATAATTCAGCAATGATTTTAATTGATTTTATAGATTTTAAATTTATAGAAAGCCAGGCGATCGCTAATGGAAGTGTATTTTTTTGAGACTTAAGAATAGAAAATTAATTGCAAGAAAATTTTATAATTTTTAAGATTTTTCAAAATATAAAATATTCGATTACAATTGCATAGATATTTCAGCAATGATTTTAATTGATTTTATAGATTTTAAATTTATAGATAGCCAGGCGATCACTAATGGAAGTGTATTTTTTTGAAGCTTGAGAATAGGAAATTAATTGCAAGAAAATTTATAATTTTTAAGATTTTTCAAAATATAAAATTTTAGATTACATTTGCATAGATAATTCAGCAATGATTTTAATTGATTTTATAGATTTTAGATTTATAGATAGCCAGGCGATCACTAATGGAAGTGTATTTTTTTGAAGCTTGAGAATAGGAAATTAATGACTAAAATATTTAGAAATTTTAAGATTTTTCAAAATATAAAATTTTAGATTACATTTGCATAGATAATTCAGCAATGATTTTAATTGATTTTATAGATCTTAAATTTATAGATAGCCAGGCGATCACTAATGGAAGTGTATTTTTTTGAAGCTTGAGAATAGGAAATTAATGACTAAAATATTTAGAAATTTTAAGATTTTTCAAAATATAAAATTTTAGATTACATTTGCATAGATAATTCAGCAATGATTTTAATTGATTTTATAGATTTTAAATTTATAGATAGCCAGGCGATCACTAATGGAAGTGTATTTTTTTGAAGCTTGAGAATAAAAAATTAATTGCAAGAAAATTTTATAATTTTTAAGATTTTTCAAAATATAAAATATTCGATTATAAATGCATAGATATTTCAGCAATGATTTTAATTGATTTTATAGATTTTAAATTTATAGATAGCCAGGCGATCACTAATGGATGTGTATTTTTTTGAGACTTGAGAATAAAAAATTAATTGCAAGAAAATTTTATAATTTTTAAGATTTTTCAAAATATAAAATATTCGATTATAAATGCATAGATAATTCAGCAATGATTTTAATTGATTTTATAGATTTTAAATTTATAGATAGCCAGGCGATCACTAATGGAAGTGTATTTTTTTGAAGCTTGAGAATAGGAAATTAATGACTAAAATATTTAGAAATTTTAAGATTTTTCAAAATATAAAATATTCGATTATAAATGCATAGATATTTCAGCAATGATTTTAATTGATTTTATAGATTTTAAATTTATAGAAAGCCAGGCTCACTAATGGAAGTGTATTTTTTTGAAGCTTGAGAATAGGAAATTAATGACTAAAATATTTAGAAATTTTAAGATTTTTCAAAATATAAAATATTCGATTATAAATGCATAGATATTTCAGCAATGATTTTAATTGATTTTATAGATTTTAAATTTATAGATAGCCAGGCGATCACTAATGGAAGTGTATTTTTTTGAAGTTTGAGAATAGAAAATTAATTGCAAGAAAATTTATAATTTTTAAGATTTTTCAAAATATAAAATTTTAGATTACATTTGCATAGATAATTCAGCAATGATTTTAATTGATTTTATAGATTTTAAATTTATAGATAGCCAGGCGATCACTAATGGAAGTGTATTTTTTTGAAGCTTGAGAATAGGAAATTAATGACTAAAATATTTAGAAATTTTAAGATTTTTCAAAATATAAAATTTTAGATTACATTTGCATAGATAATTCAGCAATGATTTTAATTGATTTTATAGATTTTAAATTTATAGATAGCCAGGCGATCACTAATGGAAGTGTATTTTTTTGAAGCTTGAGAATAGGAAATTAATGACTAAAATATTTAGAAATTTTAAGATTTTTCAAAATATAAAATTTTAGATTACATTTGCATAGATAATTCAGCAATGATTTTAATTGATTTTATAGATTTTAAATTTATAGATAGCCAGGCGATCACTAATGGAAGTGTATTTTTTTGAAGCTTGAGAATAGGAAATTAATGACTAAAATATTTAGAAATTTTAAGATTTTTCAAAATATAAAATTTTAGATTACATTTGCATAGATAATTCAGCAAAGATTTTAATTGATTTTATAGATTTTAAATTTATAGATAGCCAGGCGATCACTAATGGAAGTGTATTTTTTTGAAGCTTGAGAATAGAAAATTAAGACTAAAATATTTAGAAATTTTAAGATTTTTCAAAATATAAAATTTTAGATTACATTTGCATAGATAATTCAGCAATGATTTTAATTGATTTTATAGATTTTAAATTTATAGAAAGCCAGGCGATCACTAATGGAAATGTATTTTTTTGAAGTTTGAGAATAGGAAATTAATGACTAAAATATTTAGAAATTTTAAGATTTTTCAAAATATAAAATTTTAGATTACATTTGCATAGATAATTCAGCAATGATTTTAATTGATTTTATAGATTTTAAATTTATAGAAAGCCAGGCGATCGCTAATGGAAGTGTATTTTTTTGAGACTTAAGAATAGAAAATTAATTGCAAGAAAATTTTATAATTTTTAAGATTTTTCAAAATATAAAATATTCGATTACAATTGCATAGATATTTCAGCAATGATTTTAATTGATTTTATAGATTTTAAATTTATAGATAGCCAGGCGATCACTAATGGAAGTGTATTTTTTGAAGCTTGAGAATAGAAAATTAATTGCAAGAAAATTTTATAATTTTTAAGATTTTTCAAAATATAAAATTTTAGATTACATTTGCATAGATATTTCAGCAATGATTTTAATTGATTTTATAGATTTTAAATTTATAGATAGCCAGGCGATCACTAATGGAAGTGTATTTTTTTGAAGCTTGAGAATAGGAAATTAATGACTAAAATATTTAGAAATTTTAAGATTTTTCAAAATATAAAATTTTAGATTACATTTGCATAGATAATTCAGCAATGATTTTAATTGATTTTATAGATCTTAAATTTATAGATAGCCAGGCGATCACTAATGGAAGTGTATTTTTTTGAAGCTTGAGAATAGGAAATTAATGACTAAAATATTTAGAAATTTTAAGATTTTTCAAAATATAAAATTTTAGATTACATTTGCATAGATAATTCAGCAATGATTTTAATTGATTTTATAGATTTTAAATTTATAGATAGCCAGGCGATCACTAATGGAAGTGTATTTTTTTGAGACTTAAGAATAGAAAATTAATTGCAAGAAAATTTTATAATTTTTAAGATTTTTCAAAATATAAAATATTCGATTACAATTGCATAGATATTTCAGCAATGATTTTAATTGATTTTATAGATTTTAAATTTATAGAAAGCCAGGCGATCACTAATGGAAATGTATTTTTTTGAAGTTTGAGAATAGGAAATTAATGACTAAAATATTTAGAAATTTTAAGATTTTTCAAAATATAAAATTTTAGATTACATTTGCATAGATAATTCAGCAATGATTTTAATTGATTTTATAGATTTTAAATTTATAGAAAGCCAGGCGATCGCTAATGGAAGTGTATTTTTTTGAGACTTAAGAATAGAAAATTAATTGCAAGAAAATTTTATAATTTTTAAGATTTTTCAAAATATAAAATATTCGATTACAATTGCATAGATATTTCAGCAATGATTTTAATTGATTTTATAGATTTTAAATTTATAGATAGCCAGGCGATCACTAATGGAAGTGTATTTTTTTGAAGCTTGAGAATAGGAAATTAATGACTAAAATATTTAGAAATTTTAAGATTTTTCAAAATATAAAATTTTAGATTACATTTGCATAGATAATTCAGCAATGATTTTAATTGATTTTATAGATTTTAAATTTATAGATAGCCAGGCGATCACTAATGGAAGTGTATTTTTTTGAAGCTTGAGAATAGGAAATTAATGACTAAAATATTTAGAAATTTTAAGATTTTTCAAAATATAAAATTTTAGATTACATTTGCATTGATAATTCAACAATGATTTTAATTGATTTTATAGATTTTAAATTTATAGATAGCCAGGCGATCACTAATGGAAGTGTATTTTTTTGAAGCTTGAGAATAGGAAATTAATGACTAAAATATTTAGAAATTTTAAGATTTTTCAAAATATAAAATTTTAGATTACATTTGCATAGATAATTCAGCAATGATTTTAATTGATTTTATAGATTTTAAATTTATAGAAAGCCAGGCGATCGCTAATGGAAGTGTATTTTTTTGAGACTTAAGAATAGAAAATTAATTGCAAGAAAATTTTATAATTTTTAAGATTTTTCAAAATATAAAATATTCGATTACAATTGCATAGATATTTCAGCAATGATTTTAATTGATTTTATAGATTTTAAATTTATAGATAGCCAGGCGATCACTAATGGAAGTGTATTTTTTGAAGCTTGAGAATAGAAAATTAATTGCAAGAAAATTTTATAATTTTTAAGATTTTTCAAAATATAAAATATTCGATTACATTTGCATAGATAATTCAGCAATGATTTTAATTGATTTTATAGATTTTAAATTTATAGATAGCCAGGCGATCACTAATGGAAGTGTATTTTTTTGAAGCTTGAGAATAGAAAATTAATTGCAAGAAAATTTTATAATTTTTAAGATTTTTCAAAATATAAAATATTCGATTATAAATGCATAGATATTTCAGCAATGATTTTAATTGATTTTATAGATTTTAAATTTATAGATAGCCAGACGATCACTAATGGAAGTTTATTTTTTTGAAGCTTGAGAATAGAAAATTAATTGCAAGAAAATTTTATAATTTTTAAGATTTTTCAAAATATAAAATATTCGATTACATTTGCATAGATAATTCAGCAATAATTTTAATTGATTTTATAGATTTTAAATTTATAGAAAGCCAGGCGATCACTAATGGAAATGTATTTTTTTGAAGTTTGAGAATAGGAAATTAATGACTAAAATATTTAGAAATTTTAAGATTTTTCAAAATATAAAATTTTAGATTACATTTGCATAGATAATTCAGCAATGATTTTAATTGATTTTATACATTTTAAATTTATAGATAGCCAGGCGATCACTAATGGAAGTGTATTTTTTTGAAGCTTGAGAATAGAAAATTAATTGCAAGAAAATTTTATAATTTTTAAGATTTTTCAAAATATAAAATATTCGATTATAAATGCATAGATATTTCAGCAATGATTTTAATTGATTTTATAGATTTTATATTTATAGATAGCCAGGCGATCACTAATGGAAGTGTATTTTTTTGAAGCTTGAGAATAGGAAATTAATGACTAAAATATTTAGAAATTTTAAGATTTTTCAAAATATAAAATTTTAGATTACATTTGCATAGATAATTCAGCAATGATTTTAATTGATTTTATAGATTTTAAATTTATAGATAGCCAGGCGATCACTAATGGAAGTGTATTTTTTGAAGCTTGAGAATAGAAAATTAATTGCAAAAAAAATTTATAATTTTTAAGATTTTTCAAAATATAAAATATTCGATTATAAATGCATAGATATTTCAGCAATGATTTTAATTGATTTTAAATTTATAGATAGCCAGGCGATCACTAATGGAAGTGTATTTTTTTGAAGCTTGAGGATAGAAAATTAATTGCAAGAAAATTTTATAATTTTTAAGATTTTTCAAAATATAAAATTTTAGATTACATTTGCATAGATATTTCAGCAATGATTTTAATTGATTTTAAATTTATAGATAGCCAGGCGATCACTAATGGAAGTGTATTTTTTTGAAGCTTGAGGATAGAAAATTAATTGCAAGAAAATTTTATAATTTTTAAGATTTTTCAAAATATAAAATTTTAGATTACATTTGCATAGATAATTCAGCAATGATTTTAATTGATTTTATAGATTTTAAATTTATAGATAGCCAGGCGATCACTAATGGAAGTGTATTTTTTTGAAGCTTGAGGATAGAAAATTAATTGCAAGAAAATTTTATAATTTTTAAGATTTTTCAAAATATAAAATTTTAGATTACATTTGCATAGATAATTCAGCAATGATTTTAATTGATTTTATAGATTTTAAATTTATAGATAGCCAGGCGATCACTAATGGAAGTGTATTTTTTTGAAGCTTGAGAATAAAAAAATTAATTGCAAGAAAATTTTATAATTTTTAAGATTTTTCAAAATATAAAATATTCGATTATAAATGCATAGATATTTCAGCAATGATTTTAATTGATTTTATAGTTTTTAAATTTATAGATAGCCAGGCGATCGTTAATGGAAGTGTATTTTTTTTTTGAGACTTGAGAATAGAAAATTAATGACTAGAATATTTATAAATTTTAAGATTTTTCAAAATATAAAATATTCGATTACAATTGCATAGATATTTCAGCAATGATTTTAATTGATTTTATAGATTTTAAATTTATAGATAGCCAGGCGATCACTAATGGAAGTGTATTTTTTTGAAGCTTGAGAATAGGAAATTAATGACTAAAATATTTAGAAATTTTAAGATTTTTCAAAATATAAAATTTTAGATTACATTTGCATAGATAATTCAGCAATGATTTTAATTGATTTTATAGATTTTAAATTTATAGATAGCCAGGCGATCACTAATGGAAGTGTATTTTTTGAAGCTTGAGAATAGGAAATTAATGACTAAAATATTTAGAAATTTTAAGATTTTTCAAAATATAAAATTTTAGATTACATTTGCATAGATAATTCAGCAATGATTTTAATTGATTTTATAGATTTTAAATTTATAGAAAGCCAGGCGATCACTAATGGAAGTGTATTTTTTTGAAGCTTGAGAATAGAAAATTAATTGCAAAAAAAATTTATAATTTTTAAGATTTTTCAAAATATAAAATTTTAGATTACATTTGCATAGATAATTCAGCAATAATTTTAATTGATTTTATAGATTTTAAATTTATAGAAAGCCAGGCGATCGCTAATGGAAATGTATTTTTTTGAAGCTTGAGAATAGAAAATTAATTGCAAGAAAATTTTATAATTTTTAAGATTTTTCAAAATATAAAATTTTAGATTACATTTGCATAGATAATTCAGCAATGATTTTAATTGATTTTATAGATTTTAAATTTATAGATAGCCAGGCGATCACTAATGGAAGTGTATTTTTTTGAAGCTTGAGAATAGAAAATTAATTGCAAGAAAATTTTATAATTTTTAAGATTTTTCAAAATATAAAATTTTAGATTACATTTGCATAGATAATTCAGCAATGATTTTAATTGATTTTATAGATTTTAAATTTATAGATAGCCAGGCGATCACTAATGGAAGTGTATTTTTTTGAAGCTTGAGAATAGGAAATTAATGACTAAAATATTTAGAAATTTTAAGATTTTTCAAAATATAAAATTTTAGATTACATTTGCATAGATAATTCAGCAATGATTTTAATTGATTTTATAGATTTTAAATTTATAGAAAGCCAGGCGATCACTAATGGAAGTGTATTTTTTTGAAGCTTGAGAATAGAAAATTAATTGCAAAAAAAATTTATAATTTTTAAGATTTTTCAAAATATAAAATTTTAGATTACATTTGCATAGATAATTCAGCAATGATTTTAATTGATTTTATAGATTTTAAATTTATAGAAAGCCAGGCGATCACTAATGGAAGTGTATTTTTTTGAAGCTTGAGAATAGAAAATTAATGACTAAAATATTTAGAAATTTTAAGATTTTTCAAAATATAAAATTTTAGATTACATTTGCATAGATAATTCAGCAATGATTTTAATTGATTTTATAGATTTTAAATTTATAGATAGCCAGGCGATCACTAATGGAAGTGTATTTTTTTGAAGCTTGAGAATAGGAAATTAATGACTAAAATATTTAGAAATTTTAAGATTTTTCAAAATATAAAATTTTAGATTACATTTGCATAGATAATTCAGCAATGATTTTAATTGATTTTATAGATTTTAAATTTATAGAAAGCCAGGCGATCACTAATGGAAGTGTATTTTTTTGAAGCTTGAGAATAGAAAATTAATTGCAAAAAAAATTTATAATTTTTAAGATTTTTCAAAATATAAAATTTTAGATTACATTTGCATAGATAATTCAGCAATAATTTTAATTGATTTTATAGATTTTAAATTTATAGAAAGCCAGGCGATCACTAATGGAAGTGTATTTTTTTGAAGCTTGAGAATAGGAAATTAATGACTAAAATATTTAGAAATTTTAAGATTTTTCAAAATATAAAATTTTAGATTACATTTGCATAGATAATTCAGCAATGATTTTAATTGATTTTATAGATTTTAAATTTATAGATAGCCAGGCGATCACTAATGGAAGTGTATTTTTTGAAGCTTGAGAATAGGAAATTAATGACTAAAATATTTAGAAATTTTAAGATTTTTCAAAATATAAAATTTTAGATTACATTTGCATAGATAATTCAGCAATGATTTTAATTGATTTTATAGATTTTAAATTTATAGAAAGCCAGGCGATCACTAATGGAAGTGTATTTTTTTGAAGCTTGAGAATAGAAAATTAATTGCAAAAAAAATTTATAATTTTTAAGATTTTTCAAAATATAAAATTTTAGATTACATTTGCATAGATAATTCAGCAATAATTTTAATTGATTTTATAGATTTTAAATTTATAGAAAGCCAGGCGATCGCTAATGGAAATGTATTTTTTTGAAGCTTGAGAATAGAAAATTAATTGCAAGAAAATTTTATAATTTTTAAGATTTTTCAAAATATAAAATTTTAGATTACATTTGCATAGATAATTCAGCAATGATTTTAATTGATTTTATAGATTTTAAATTTATAGATAGCCAGGCGATCACTAATGGAAGTGTATTTTTTTGAAGCTTGAGAATAGAAAATTAATTGCAAGAAAATTTTATAATTTTTAAGATTTTTCAAAATATAAAATTTTAGATTACATTTGCATAGATAATTCAGCAATGATTTTAATTGATTTTATAGATTTTAAATTTATAGATAGCCAGGCGATCACTAATGGAAGTGTATTTTTTTGAAGCTTGAGAATAGGAAATTAATGACTAAAATATTTAGAAATTTTAAGATTTTTCAAAATATAAAATTTTAGATTACATTTGCATAGATAATTCAGCAATGATTTTAATTGATTTTATAGATTTTAAATTTATAGAAAGCCAGGCGATCACTAATGGAAGTGTATTTTTTTGAAGCTTGAGAATAGAAAATTAATTGCAAAAAAAATTTATAATTTTTAAGATTTTTCAAAATATAAAATTTTAGATTACATTTGCATAGATAATTCAGCAATGATTTTAATTGATTTTATAGATTTTAAATTTATAGAAAGCCAGGCGATCACTAATGGAAGTGTATTTTTTTGAAGCTTGAGAATAGAAAATTAATGACTAAAATATTTAGAAATTTTAAGATTTTTCAAAATATAAAATTTTAGATTACATTTGCATAGATAATTCAGCAATGATTTTAATTGATTTTATAGATTTTAAATTTATAGATAGCCAGGCGATCACTAATGGAAGTGTATTTTTTTGAAGCTTGAGAATAGGAAATTAATGACTAAAATATTTAGAAATTTTAAGATTTTTCAAAATATAAAATTTTAGATTACATTTGCATAGATAATTCAGCAATGATTTTAATTGATTTTATAGATTTTAAATTTATAGAAAGCCAGGCGATCACTAATGGAAGTGTATTTTTTTGAAGCTTGAGAATAGAAAATTAATTGCAAAAAAAATTTATAATTTTTAAGATTTTTCAAAATATAAAATTTTAGATTACATTTGCATAGATAATTCAGCAATAATTTTAATTGATTTTATAGATTTTAAATTTATAGAAAGCCAGGCGATCACTAATGGAAGTGTATTTTTTTGAAGCTTGAGAATAGAAAATTAATTGCAAAAAAAATTTATAATTTTTAAGATTTTTCAAAATATAAAATTTTAGTTTACATTTGCATAGATAATTCAGCAATAATTTTAATTGATTTTATAGATTTTAAATTTATAGAAAGCCAGGCGATCGCTAATGGAAATGTATTTTTTTGAAGCTTGAGAATAGAAAATTAATTGCAAGAAAATTTTATAATTTTTAAGATTTTTCAAAATATAAAATTTTAGATTACATTTGCATAGATAATTCAGCAATGATTTTAATTGATTTTATAGATTTTAAATTTATAGATAGCCAGGCGATCACTAATGGAAGTGTATTTTTTTGAAGCTTGAGAATAGAAAATTAATTGCAAGAAAATTTTATAATTTTTAAGATTTTTCAAAATATAAAATTTTAGATTACATTTGCATAGATAATTCAGCAATGATTTTAATTGATTTTATAGATTTTAAATTTATAGATAGCCAGGCGATCACTAATGGAAGTGTATTTTTTTGAAGCTTGAGAATAGAAAATTAATTGCAAGAAAATTTTATAATTTTTAAGATTTTTCAAAATATAAAATTTTAGATTACATTTGCATAGATAATTCAGCAATGATTTTAATTGATTTTATAGATTTTAAATTTATAGATAGCCAGGCGATCACTAATGGAAGTGTATTTTTTTGAAGCTTGAGAATAGAAAATTAATTGCAAGAAAATTTTATAATTTTTAAGATTTTTCAAAATATAAAATTTTAGATTACATTTGCATAGATAATTCAGCAATGATTTTAATTGATTTTATAGATTTTAAATTTATAGATAGCCAGGCGATCACTAATGGAAGTGTATTTTTTTGAAGCTTGAGAATAGGAAATTAATGACTAAAATATTTAGAAATTTTAAGATTTTTCAAAATATAAAATTTTAGATTACATTTGCATAGATAATTCAGCAATGATTTTAATTGATTTTATAGATTTTAAATTTATAGATAGCCAGGCGATCACTAATGGAAGTGTATTTTTTTGAAGCTTGAGAATAGGAAATTAATGACTAAAATATTTAGAAATTTTAAGATTTTTCAAAATATAAAATTTTAGATTACATTTGCATAGATAATTCAGCAATGATTTTAATTGATTTTATAGATTTTAAATTTATAGAAAGCCAGGCGATCACTAATGGAAGTGTATTTTTTTGAAGCTTGAGAATAGAAAATTAATTGCAAAAAAAATTTATAATTTTTAAGATTTTTCAAAATATAAAATTTTAGATTACATTTGCATAGATAATTCAGCAATGATTTTAATTGATTTTATAGATTTTAAATTTATAGATAGCCAGGCGATCACTAATGGAAGTGTATTTTTTTGAAGCTTGAGAATAGAAAATTAATTGCAAGAAAATTTTATAATTTTTAAGATTTTTCAAAATATAAAATTTTAGATTACATTTGCATAGATAATTCAGCAATGATTTTAATTGATTTTATAGATTTTAAATTTATAGATAGCCAGGCGATCACTAATGGAAGTGTATTTTTTTGAAGCTTGAGAATAGAAAATTAATTGCAAGAAAATTTTATAATTTTTAAGATTTTTCAAAATATAAAATTTTAGATTACATTTGCATAGATATTTCAGCAATGATTTTAATTGATTTTATAGTTTTTAAATTTATAGATAGCCAGGCGATCGTTAATGGAAGTGTATTTTTTTTTTTGAGACTTGAGAATAGAAAATTAATGACTAAAATATTTAGAAATTTTAAGATTTTTCAAAATATAAAATATTCGATTACAATTGCATAGATATTTCAGCAATAATTTTAATTGATTTTATAGATTTTAAATTTATAGAAAGCCAGGCGATCGCTAATGGAAGTGTATTTTTTTGAAGCTTGAGTATAGAAAATTAATGACTAAAATATTTAGAAATTTTAAGATTTTTCAAAATATAAAATATTCGATTACATTTGCATAGATAATTCAGCAATGATTTTAATTGATTTTATAGATTTTAAATTTATAGAAAGCCAGGCGATCACTAATGTAAGTGTATTTTTTTGAAGCTTGAGAATAGGAAATTAATGACTAAAATATTTAGAAATTTAAGATTTTTCAAAATATAAAATTTTAGATTACATTTGCATAGATAATTTAGCAATGATTTTAATTGATTTTATAGATTTTAAATTTATAGATAGCCAGGCGATCACTAATGGAAGTGTATTTTTTTGAAGCTTGAGAATAGAAAATTAATTGCAAGAAAATTTTATAATTTTTAAGATTTTTCAAAATATAAAATATTCAATTATAAATGCATAGATATTTCAGCAATGATTTTAATTGATTTTATAGATTTTAAATTTATAGATAGCCAGGCGATCACTAATGGAAGTGTATTTTTTTGAAGCTTGAGAATAGAAAATTAATTGCAAGAAAATTTTATAATTTTTAAGATTTTTCAAAATATAAAATTTTAGATTACATTTGCATAGATATTTCAGCAATGATTTTAATTGATTTTATAGTTTTTAAATTTATAGATAGCCAGGCGATCGTTAATGGAAGTGTATTTTTTTTTTTGAGACTTGAGAATAGAAAATTAATGACTAAAATATTTAGAAATTTTAAGATTTTTCAAAATATAAAATATTCGATTACAATTGCATAGATATTTCAGCAATGATTTTAATTGATTTTATAGATTTTAAATTTATAGAAAGCCAGGCGATCGCTAATGGAAGTGTATTTTTTTGAAGCTTGAGTAGAAAATTAATGACTAAAATATTTAGAAATTTTAAGATTTTTCAAAATATAAAATATTCGATTACATTTGCATAGATAATTCAGCAATGATTTTAATTGATTTTATAGATTTTAAATTTATAGAAAGCCAGGCGATCACTAATGTAAGTGTATTTTTTTGAAGCTTGAGAATAGGAAATTAATGACTAAAATATTTAGAAATTTAAGATTTTTCAAAATATAAAATTTTAGATTACATTTGCATAGATAATTTAGCAATGATTTTAATTGATTTTATAGATTTTAAATTTATAGATAGCCAGGCGATCACTAATGGAAGTGTATTTTTTTGAAGCTTGAGAATAGAAAATTAATTGCAAGAAAATTTTATAATTTTTAAGATTTTTCAAAATATAAAATATTCAATTATAAATGCATAGATATTTCAGCAATGATTTTAATTGATTTTATAGATTTTAAATTTATAGATAGCCAGGCGATCACTAATGGAAGTGTATTTTTTTGAAGCTTGAGAATAGAAAATTAATTGCAAGAAAATTTTATAATTTTTAAGATTTTTCAAAATATAAAATATTCAATTATAAATGCATAGATATTTCAGCAATGATTTTAATTGATTTTATAGATTTTAAATTTATAGATAGCCAGGCGATCACTAATGGAAGTGTATTTTTTTGAAGCTTGAGAATAGAAAATTAATTGCAAGAAAATTTTATAATTTTTAAGATTTTTCAAAATATAAAATTTTAGATTACATTTGCATAGATATTTCAGCAATGATTTTAATTGATTTTATAGTTTTTAAATTTATAGATAGCCAGGCGATCGTTAATGGAAGTGTATTTTTTTTTTTGAGACTTGAGAATAGAAAATTAATGACTAAAATATTTAGAAATTTTAAGATTTTTCAAAATATAAAATATTCGATTACAATTGCATAGATATTTCAGCAATGATTTTAATTGATTTTATAGATTTTAAATTTATAGAAAGCCAGGCGATCGCTAATGGAAGTGTATTTTTTTGAAGCTTGAGTAGAAAATTAATGACTAAAATATTTAGAAATTTTAAGATTTTTCAAAATATAAAATATTCGATTACATTTGCATAGATAATTCAGCAATGATTTTAATTGATTTTATAGATTTTAAATTTATAGAAAGCCAGGCGATCACTAATGTAAGTGTATTTTTTTGAAGCTTGAGAATAGGAAATTAATGACTAAAATATTTAGAAATTTAAGATTTTTCAAAATATAAAATTTTAGATTACATTTGCATAGATAATTTAGCAATGATTTTAATTGATTTTATAGATTTTAAATTTATAGATAGCCAGGCGATCATTAATGGAAGTGTATTTTTTTGAAGCTTGAGAATAGGAAATTAATGACTAAAATATTTAGAAATTTTAAGATTTTTCAAAATATAAAATTTTAGATTACATTTGCATAGATAATTCAGCAATAAAATTTTATAATTTTTAAGATTTTTCAAAATATAAAATTTTAGATTATAAATGCATAGATAATTCAGCAATGATTTTAATTGATTTTATAGATAAATTTATAGATAGCCAGGCGATCACTAATGGAAGTGTATTTTTTTGAAGCTTGAGAATAGAAAATTAATTGCAAGAAAATTTATAATTTTTAAGATTTTTCAAAATATAAAATATTCGATTATAAATGCATAGATAATTCAGCAATGATTTTAATTGATTTTATAGATAAATTTATAGATAGCCAGGCGATCACTAATGGAAGTGTATTTTTTTGAAGCTTGAGAATAGAAAATTAATTGCAAGAAAATTTTATAATTTTTAAGATTTTTCAAAATATAAAATTTTAGATTACATTTGCATAGATAATTTAACAATGATTTTAATTGATTTTATAGATTTTAAATTTATAGATAGCCAGGCGATCACTAATGGAAGTGTATTTTTTTGAAGCTTGAGAATAGAAAATTAATTGCAAGAAAATTTTATAATTTTTAAGATTTTTCAAAATATAAAATATTCAATTATAAATGCATAGATATTTCAGCAATGATTTTAATTGATTTTATAGATTTTAAATTTATAGATAGCCAGGCGATCACTAATGGAAGTGTATTTTTTTGAAGCTTGAGAATAGGAAATTAATGACTAAAATATTTAGAAATTTTAAGATTTTTCAAAATATAAAATATTCGATTACAATTACATAGATATTTCAGCAATGATTTTAATTGATTTTATAGATTTTAAATTTATAGATAGCCAGGCGATCATTAATGGAAGTGTATTTTTTTTTTGAGACTTGAGAATAGAAAATTAATGACTAGAATATTTATAAAATTTAAGATTTTTCAAAATATAAAATATTCGATTACAATTACATAGATATTTCAGCAATGATTTTAATTGATTTTATAGATTTTAAATTTATAGATAGCCAGGCGATCACTAATGGAAGTGTATTTTTTTGAAGCTTGAGAATAGAAAATTAATTGCAAGAAAATTTTATAATTTTTAAGATTTTTCAAAATATAAAATATTCAATTATAAATGCATAGATATTTCAGCAATGATTTTAATTGATTTTATAGATTTTAAATTTATAGATAGCCAGGCGATCACTAATGGAAGTGTATTTTTTTGAAGCTTGAGAATAGAAAATTAATTGCAAGAAAATTTTATAATTTTTAAGATTTTTCAAAATATAAAATATTCGATTACAATTACATAGATATTTCAGCAATGATTTTAATTGATTTTATAGATTTTAAATTTATAGATAGCCAGGCGATCATTAATGGAAGTGTATTTTTTTTTTGAGACTTGAGAATAGAAAATTAATGACTAGAATATTTATAAAATTTAAGATTTTTCAAAATATAAAATATTCGATTACAATTACATAGATATTTCAGCAATGATTTTAATTGATTTTATAGATTTTAAATTTATAGATAGCCAGGCGATCATTAATGGAAGTGTATTTTTTTTTGAGACTTGAGAATAGGAAATAAATGACTAAAATATTTAGAAATTTTAAGATTTTTCAAAATATAAAATATTCGATTACAATTACATAGATATTTCAGCAATGATTTTAATTGATTTTATAGATTTTAAATTTATAGATAGCCAGGCGATCATTAATGGAAGTGTATTTTTTTGAAGCTTGAGAATAGGAAATTAATGACTAAAATATTTAGAAATTTTAAGATTTTTCAAAATATAAAATATTCGATTATAAATGCATAGATAATTCAGCAATGATTTTAATTGATTTTATAGATAAATTTATAGATAGCCAGGCGATCACTAATGGAAGTGTATTTTTTTGAAGCTTGAGAATAGGAAATTAATTGCAAGAAAATTTTATAATTTTTAAGATTTTTCAAAATATAAAATTTTAGATTACATTTGCATAGATAATTTAGCAATGATTTTAATTGATTTTATAGATTTTAAATTTATAGATAGCCAGGCGATCACTAATGGAAGTGTATTTTTTTGAAGCTTGAGAATAGAAAATTAATTGCAAGAAAATTTTATAATTTTTAAGATTTTTCAAAATATAAAATATTCAATTATAAATGCATAGATATTTCAGCAATGATTTTAATTGATTTTATAGATTTTAAATTTATAGATAGCCAGGCGATCACTAATGGAAGTGTATTTTTTTGAAGCTTGAGAATAGGAAATTAATGACTAAAATATTTAGAAATTTTAAGATTTTTCAAAATATAAAATATTCGATTATAAATGCATAGATATTTCAGCAATGATTTTAATTGATTTTATAGATTTTAAATTTATAGATAGCCAGGCGATCACTAATGGAAGTGTATTTTTTTGAAGCTTGAGAATAGGAAATTAATGACTAAAATATTTAGAAATTTTAAGATTTTTCAAAATATAAAATATTCGATTATAAATGCATAGATATTTCAGCAATGATTTTAATTGATTTTATAGATTTTAAATTTATAGATAGCCAGGCGATCACTAATGGATGTGTATTTTTTTGAGACTTGAGAATAGAAAATTAATTGCAAGAAAATTTATAATTTTTAAGATTTTTCAAAATATAAAATATTCGATTATAAATGCATAGATATTTCAGCAATGATTTTAATTGATTTTATAGATTTTAAATTTATAGATAGCCAGGCTCACTAATGGGTGTGTATTTTTTTGAAGCTTGAGAATAGAAAATTAATTGCAAGAAAATTTTATAATTTTTAAGATTTTTCAAAATATAAAATATTCGATTATAAATGCATAGATAATTCAGCAATGATTTTAATTGATTTTATAGATTTTAAATTTATAGATAGCCAGGCAATCACTAATGGAAGTGTATTTTTTTGAAGCTTGAGAATAGGAAATTAATGACTAAAATATTTAGAAATTTTAAGATTTTTCAAAATATAAAATTTTAGATTACATTTGCATAGATAATTCAGCAATGATTTTAATTGATTTTATAGATTTTAAATTTATAGATAGCCAGGCGATCACTAATGGATGTGTATTTTTTTGAAGCTTGAGAATAGAAAATTAATTGCAAGAAAATTTTATAATTTTTAAGATTTTTCAAAATATAAAATATTCGATTATAAATGCATAGATAATTCAGCAATGATTTTAATTGATTTTATAGATTTAAAATTTATAGATAGCCAGGCGATCACTAATGGAAGTGTATTTTTTTGAAGTTTGTAGAAAATTAATTGCAAGAAAATTTTATAATTTTTAAGATTTTTCAAAATATAAAATTTTAGATTACATTTGCATAGATAATTCAGCAATGATTTTAATTGATTTTATAGATTTTAAATTTATAGATAGCCAGGCGATCACTAATGGAAGTGTATTTTTTTGAAGCTTGAGAATAGAACATTAATTGCAAGAAAATTTTATAATTTTTAAGATTTTTCAAAATATAAAATATTCGATTATAAATGCATAGATATTTCAGCAATGATTTTAATTGATTTTATAGATTTTAAATTTATAGATAGCCAGGCGATCACTAATGGAAGTGTATTTTTTTGAAGCTTGAGAATAGAAAATTAATGACTAAAATATTTAGAAATTTTAAGATTTTTCAAAATATAAAATATTCGATTACATTTGCATAGATAATTCAGCAATGATTTTAATTGATTTTATAGATTTTAAATTTATAGATAGCCAGGCTCACTAATGGAAGTGTATTTTTTTGAAGCTTGAGTAGAAAATTAATTGCAAGAAAATTTTATAATTTTTAAGATTTTTCAAAATATAAAATATTCGATTATAAATGCATAGATATTTCAGCAATGATTTTAATTGATTTTATAGATTTTAAATTTATAGATAGCCAGGCGATCACTAATGGAAGTGTATTTTTTTGAAGCTTGAGAATAGAACATTAATTGCAAGAAAATTTTATAATTTTTAAGATTTTTCAAAATATAAAATATTCGATTATAAATGCATAGATATTTCAGCAATGATTTTAATTGATTTTATAGATTTTAAATTTATAGATAGCCAGGCGATCACTAATGGAAGTGTATTTTTTTGAAGCTTGAGAATAGAAAATTAATGACTAAAATATTTAGAAATTTTAAGATTTTTCAAAATATAAAATATTCGATTACATTTGCATAGATAATTCAGCAATGATTTTAATTGATTTTATAGATTTTAAATTTATAGATAGCCAGGCGATCACTAATGGAAGTGTATTTTTTTGAAGCTTGAGAATAGAAAATTAATGACTAAAATATTTAGAAATTTTAAGATTTTTCAAAATATAAAATATTCGATTATAAATGCATAGATATTTCAGCAATGATTTTAATTGATTTTATAGATTTTAAATTTATAGAAAGCCAGGCGATCACTAATGGAAGTGTATTTTTTTGAAGCTTGAGTAGAAAATTAATTGCAAGAAAATTTTAGAAATTTTAAGATTTTTCAAAATATAAAATATTCGATTACATTTGCATAGATAATTCAGCAATGATTTTAATTGATTTTATAGATTTTAAATTTATAGAAAGCCAGGCGATCACTAATGGAAGTGTATTTTTTTGAAGCTTGAGAATAGAAAATTAATGACTAAAATATTTAGAAATTTTAAGATTTTTCAAAATATAAAATATTCGATTACATTTGCATAGATAATTCAGCAATGATTTTAATTGATTTTATAGATTTTAAATTTATAGATAGCCAGGCGATCACTAATGGAAGTGTATTTTTTTGAAGCTTGAGAATAGAACATTAATTGCAAGAAAATTTTATAATTTTTAAGATTTTTCAAAATATAAAATATTCGATTATAAATGCATAGATATTTCAGCAATGATTTTAATTGATTTTATAGATTTTAAATTTATAGATAGCCAGGCGATCACTAATGGAAGTGTATTTTTTTGAAGCTTGAGAATAGAAAATTAATGACTAAAATATTTAGAAATTTTAAGATTTTTCAAAATATAAAATATTCGATTACATTTGCATAGATAATTCAGCAATGATTTTAATTGATTTTATAGATTTTAAATTTATAGAAAGCCAGGCGATCACTAATGGAAGTGTATTTTTTTGAAGCTTGAGTAGAAAATTAATTGCAAGAAAATTTTATAATTTTTAAGATTTTTCAAAATATAAAATATTCGATTATAAATGCATAGATATTTCAGCAATGATTTTAATTGATTTTATAGATTTTAAATTTATAGAAAGCCAGGCGATCACTAATGGAAGTGTATTTTTTTGAAGCTTGAGTAGAAAATTAATTGCAAGAAAATTTTAGAAATTTTAAGATTTTTCAAAATATAAAATATTCGATTACATTTGCATAGATATTTCAGCAATGATTTTAATTGATTTTATAGATTTTAAATTTATAGAAAGCCAGGCGATCACTAATGGAAGTGTATTTTTTTGAAGCTTGAGTAGAAAATTAATTGCAAGAAAATTTTAGAAATTTTAAGATTTTTCAAAATATAAAATATTCGATTACATTTGCATAGATAATTCAGCAATGATTTTAATTGATTTTATAGATTTTAAATTTATAGAAAGCCAGGCGATCACTAATGGAAGTGTATTTTTTTGAAGCTTGAGTAGAAAATTAATTGCAAGAAAATTTTATAATTTTTAAGATTTTTCAAAATATAAAATATTCGATTATAAATGCATAGATATTTCAGCAATGATTTTAATTGATTTTATAGATTTTAAATTTATAGATAGCCAGGCGATCACTAATGGAAGTGTATTTTTTTGAAGCTTGAGAATAGAACATTAATTGCAAGAAAATTTTATAATTTTTAAGATTTTTCAAAATATAAAATATTCGATTATAAATGCATAGATATTTCAGCAATGATTTTAATTGATTTTATAGATTTTAAATTTATAGATAGCCAGGCGATCACTAATGGAAGTGTATTTTTTTGAAGCTTGAGAATAGAAAATTAATGACTAAAATATTTAGAAATTTTAAGATTTTTCAAAATATAAAATATTCGATTACATTTGCATAGATAATTCAGCAATGATTTTAATTGATTTTATAGATTTTAAATTTATAGAAAGCCAGGCGATCACTAATGGAAGTGTATTTTTTTGAAGCTTGAGTAGAAAATTAATTGCAAGAAAATTTTATAATTTTTAAGATTTTTCAAAATATAAAATATTCGATTATAAATGCATAGATATTTCAGCAATGATTTTAATTGATTTTATAGATTTTAAATTTATAGATAGCCAGGCGATCACTAATGGAAGTGTATTTTTTTGAAGCTTGAGAATAGAAAATTAATTGCAAGAAAATTTTATAATTTTTAAGATTTTTCAAAATATAAAATATTCGATTACATTTGCATAGATAATTCAGCAATGATTTTAATTGATTTTATAGATTTTAAATTTATAGATAGCCAGGCGATCACTAATGGAAGTGTATTTTTTTGAAGCTTGAGAATAGAAAATTAATTGCAAGAAAATTTTATAATTTTTAAGATTTTTCAAAATATAAAATATTCGATTATAAATGCATAGATATTTCAGCAATGATTTTAATTGATTTTATAGATTTTAAATTTATAGATAGCCAGGCGATCACTAATGGAAGTGTATTTTTTTGAAGCTTGAGAATAGAAAATTAATGACTAAAATATTTAGAAATTTTAAAATTTTTCAAAATATAAAATATTCGATTACATTTGCATAGATAATTCAGCAATGATTTTAATTGATTTTATAGATTTTAAATTTATAGAAAGCCAGGCGATCGCTAATGGAAGTGTATTTTTTTGAGACTTGAGAATAGAAAATTAATTGCAAGAAAATTTTATAATTTTTAAGATTTTTCAAAATATAAAATATTCGATTATAAATGCATAGATATTTCAGCAATGATTTTAATTGATTTTATAGATTTTAAATTTATAGATAGCCAGGCGATCACTAATGGAAGTGTATTTTTTTGAAGCTTGAGAATAGAAAATTAATGACTAAAATATTTAGAAATTTTAAAATTTTTCAAAATATAAAATATTCGATTACATTTGCATAGATAATTCAGCAATGATTTTAATTGATTTTATAGATTTTAAATTTATAGATAGCCGGCGATCACTAATGGAAGTGTATTTTTTTGAAGCTTGAGAATAGGAAATTAATGACTAAAATATTTAGAAATTTTAAGATTTTTCAAAATATAAAATTTTAGATTACATTTGCATAGATAATTCAGCAATGATTTTAATTGATTTTATAGATTTTAAATTTATAGATAGCCAGGCGATCACTAATGGAAGTGTATTTTTTTGAAGCTTGAGAATAGAAAATTAATGACTAAAATATTTAGAAATTTTAAAATTTTTCAAAATATAAAATATTCGATTACATTTGCATAGATAATTCAGCAATGATTTTAATTGATTTTATAGATGTTAAATTTATAGATAGCCAGGCGATCACTAATGGAAGTGTATTTTTTTTTTTGAAGATTGAGAATAGAAAATTAATTGCAAGAAAATTTTATAATTTTTAAGATTTTTCAAAATATAAAATATTCGATTACATTTGCATAGATAATTCAGCAATGATTTTAATTGATTTTATAGATTTTAAATTTATAGAAAGCCAGGCGATCGCTAATGGAAGTGTATTTTTTGAAGCTTGAGAATAGAAAATTAATTGCAAGAAAATTTTATAATTTTTAAGATTTTTCAAAATATAAAATATTCGATTATAAATGCATAGATAATTCAGCAATGATTTTAATTGATTTTATAGATTTTAAATTTATAGATAGCCAGGCGATCACTAATGGAAGTGTATTTTTTTGAAGCTTGAGAATAGAAAATTAATTGCAAGAAAATTTTATAATTTTTAAGATTTTTCAAAATATAAAATATTCGATTACATTTGCATAGATAATTCAGCAATGATTTTAATTGATTTTATTGATTTTAAATTTATAGAAAGCCAGGCGATCGCTAATGGAAGTGTATTTTTTGAAGCTTGAGAATAGAAAATTAATTGCAAGAAAATTTTATAATTTTTAAGATTTTTCAAAATATAAAATATTCGATTATAAATGCATAGATAATTCAGCAATGATTTTAATTGATTTTATAGATTTTAAATTTATAGATAGCCAGGCGATCACTAATGGAAGTGTATTTTTTTGAAGCTTGAGAATAGGAAATTAATTGCAAGAAAATTTTAAAATTTTTAAGATTTTTCAAAATATAAAATATTCGATTATAAATGCATAGATAATTCAGCAATGATTTTAATTGATTTTATAGATTTTAAATTCATAGATAGCCGGCGATCACTAATGGAAGTGTATTTTTTTGAAGCTTGAGAATAGGAAATTAATGACTAAAATATTTAGAAATTTTAAGATTTTTCAAAATATAAAATTTTAGATTACATTTGCATAGATAATTCAGCAATGATTTTAATTGATTTTATAGATTTTAAATTTATAGATAGCCAGGCGATCACTAATGGAAGTGTATTTTTTTGAAGCTTGAGAATAGGAAATTAATTGCAAGAAAATTTTATAATTTTTAAGATTTTTCAAAATATAAAATATTCGATTATAAATGCATAGATAATTCAGCAATGATTTTAATTGATTTTATAGATTTTAAATTTATAGATAGCCAGGCGATCACTAATGGAAGTTTATTTTTTTGAAGCTTGAGAATAGAAAATTAATTGCAAGAAAATTTTATAATTTTTAAGATTTTTCAAAATATAAAATATTCGATTATAAATGCATAGATATTTCAGCAATGATTTTAATTGATTTTATAGATTTTAAATTTATAGAAAGCCAGGCGATCGCTAATGGAAGTGTATTTTTTTGAGACTTAAGAATAGAAAATTAATTGCAAGAAAATTTTATAATTTTTAAGATTTTTCAAAATATAAAATATTCGATTATAAATGCATAGATAATTCAGCAATGATTTTAATTGATTTTATAGATTTTAAATTTATAGATAGCCAGGCGATCACTAATGGAAGTTTATTTTTTTGAAGCTTGAGAATAGGAAATTAATGACTAAAATATTTAGAAATTTTAAGATTTTTCAAAATATAAAATTTTAGATTACATTTGCATAGATAATTCAGCAATGATTTTAATTGATTTTATAGATTTTAAATTTATAGATAGCCAGGCGATCACTAATGGAAGTGTATTTTTTTGAAGCTTGAGAATAGGAAATTAATTGCAAGAAAATTTTATAATTTTTAAGATTTTTCAAAATATAAAATATTCGATTATAAATGCATAGATAATTCAGCAATGATTTTAATTGATTTTATAGATTTTAAATTTATAGATAGCCAGGCGATCACTAATGGAAGTTTATTTTTTTGAAGCTTGAGAATAGAAAATTAATTGCAAGAAAATTTTATAATTTTTAAGATTTTTCAAAATATAAAATATTCGATTATAAATGCATAGATATTTCAGCAATGATTTTAATTGATTTTATAGATTTTAAATTTATAGAAAGCCAGGCGATCGCTAATGGAAGTGTATTTTTTTGAGACTTAAGAATAGAAAATTAATTGCAAGAAAATTTTATAATTTTTAAGATTTTTCAAAATATAAAATATTCGATTATAAATGCATAGATAATTCAGCAATGATTTTAATTGATTTTATAGATTTTAAATTTATAGATAGCCAGGCGATCACTAATGGAAGTTTATTTTTTTGAAGCTTGAGAATAGAAAATTAATTGCAAGAAAATTTTATAATTTTTAAGATTTTTCAAAATATAAAATATTCGATTATAAATGCATAGATAATTCAGCAATGATTTTAATTGATTTTATAGATTTTGAATTTATAGATAGCCGGCGATCACTAATGGAAGTGTATTTTTTTGAAGCTTGAGAATAGAAAATTAATGACTAAAATATTTAGAAATTTTAAAATTTTTCAAAATATAAAATATTCGATTACATTTGCATAGATAATTCAGCAATGATTTTAATTGATTTTATAGATTTTAAATTTATAGATAGCCAGGCGATCACTAATGGAAGTGTATTTTTTTGAAGCTTGAGAATAGAAAATTAATTGCAAGAAAATTTTATAATTTTTAAGATTTTTCAAAATATAAAATATTCGATTATAAATGCATAGATATTTCAGCAATGATTTTAATTGATTTTATAGATTTTAAATTTATAGATAGCCAGGCGATCACTAATGGAAGTGTATTTTTTTGAAGCTTGAGAATAGAAAATTAATTGCAAGAAAATTTTATAATTTTTAAGATTTTTCAAAATATAAAATATTCGATTATAAATGCAAGATAATTCAGCAATGATTTTAATTGATTTTATAGATTTTAAATTTATAGATAGCCAGGCGATCACTAATGGAAGTGTATTTTTTTGAGACTTGAGAATAGAAAATTAATGACTAGAATATTTATAAATTTTAAGATTTTTCAAAATATAAAATTTTAGATTACATTTGCATAGATAATTCAGCAATGATTTTAATTGATTTTATAGATTTTAAATTTATAGATAGCCAGGCGATCACTAATGGAAGTGTATTTTTTTGAAGCTTGAGAATAGAAAATTAATGACTAAAATATTTAGAAATTTTAAAATTTTTCAAAATATAAAATATTCGATTATAAATGCATAGATATTTCAGCAATGATTTTAATTGATTTTATAGATTTTAAATTTATAGATAGCCATGCGATCGTTAATGGAAGTGTATTTCTTGAGACTTGAGAATAGAAAATTAATGACTAGAATATTTATAATTTTTAAGATTTTTCAAAATATAAAATATTCGATTATAAATGCATAGATATTTCAGCAATGATTTTAATTGATTTTATAGATTTTAAATTTATAGATAGCCATGCGATCGTTAATGGAAGTGTATTTTTTGAGACTTGAGAATAGAAAATTAATGACTAGAATATTTATAAATTTTAAGATTTTTCAAAATATAAAATTTTAGATTACATTTGCATAGATAATTCAGCAATGATTTTAATTGATTTTATAGATTTTAAATTTATAGATAGCCAGGCGATCACTAATGGAAGTGTATTTTTTTGAAGCTTGAGAATAGAAAATTAATTGCAAAAAAAATTTATAATTTTTAAGATTTTTCAAAATATAAAATATTCGATTATAAATGCATAGATATTTCAGCAATGATTTTAATTGATTTTATAGATTTTAAATTTATAGATAGCCAGGCGATCACTAATGGAAGTGTATTTTTTTGAAGCTTGAGAATAGAAAATTAATGACTAAAATATTTAGAAATTTTAAAATTTTTCAAAATATAAAATAATCGATTACATTTGCATAGATAATTCAGCAATGATTTTAATTGATTTTATAGATTTTAAATTTATAGAAAGCCAGGCGATCGCTAATGGAAGTGTATTTTTTGAAGCTTGAGAATAGAAAATTAATTGCAAGAATATTTATAATTTTTAAGATTTTTCAAAATATAAAATATTCGATTATAAATGCATAGATATTTCAGCAATGATTTTAATTGATTTTATAGATTTTAAATTTATAGATAGCCAGGCGATCACTAATGGAAGTGTATTTTTTTGAAGCTTGAGAATAGAAAATTAATTGCAAAAAAAATTTATAATTTTTAAGATTTTTCAAAATATAAAATATTCGATTATAAATGCATAGATATTTCAGCAATGATTTTAATTGATTTTATAGATTTTAAATTTATAGATAGCCATGCGATCGTTAATGGAAGTGTATTTTTTGAGACTTGAGAATAGAAAATTAATTGCAAAAAAAATTTATAATTTTTAAGATTTTTCAAAATATAAAATATTCGATTATAAATGCATAGATATTTCAGCAATGATTTTAATTGATTTTATAGATTTTAAATTTATAGATAGCCAGGCGATCACTAATGGAAGTGTATTTTTTTGAAGCTTGAGAATAGAAAATTAATGACTAAAATATTTAGAAATTTTAAAATTTTTCAAAATATAAAATAATCGATTACATTTGCATAGATAATTCAGCAATGATTTTAATTGATTTTATAGATTTTAAATTTATAGAAAGCCAGGCGATCGCTAATGGAAGTGTATTTTTTGAAGCTTGAGAATAGAAAATTAATTGCAAGAATATTTATAATTTTTAAGATTTTTCAAAATATAAAATATTCGATTATAAATGCATAGATATTTCAGCAATGATTTTAATTGATTTTATAGATTTTAAATTTATAGATAGCCAGGCTAATGGAAGTGTATTTTTTTGAAGCTTGAGAATAGAAAATTAATTGCAAAAAAAATTTATAATTTTTAAGATTTTTCAAAATATAAAATATTCGATTATAAATGCATAGATATTTCAGCAATGATTTTAATTGATTTTATAGATTTTAAATTTATAGATAGCCAGGCGATCACTAATGGAAGTGTATTTTTTTGAAGCTTGAGAATAGAAAATTAATTGCAAAAAAAATTTATAATTTTTAAGATTTTTCAAAATATAAAATATTCGATTATAAATACATAGATATTTCAGCAATGATTTTAATTGATTTTATAGATTTTAAATTTATAGATAGCCATGCGATTGTTAATGGAAGTGTATTTTTTGAGACTTGAGAATAGAAAATTAATGACTAGAATATTTATAATTTTTAAGATTTTTCAAAATATAAAATATTCGATTATAAATGCATAGATATTTCAGCAATGATTTTAATTGATTTTATAGATTTTAAATTTATAGATAGCCAGGCGATCACTAATGGAAGTGTATTTTTTTGAAGCTTGAGAATAGAAAATTAATTGCAAAAAAAATTTATAATTTTTAAGATTTTTCAAAATATAAAATATTCGATTATAAATGCATAGATATTTCAGCAATGATTTTAATTGATTTTATAGATTTTAAATTTATAGATAGCCATGCGATCGTTAATGGAAGTGTATTTTTTGAGACTTGAGAATAGAAAATTAATGACTAGAATATTTATAATTTTTAAGATTTTTCAAAATATAAAATATTCGATTATAAATGCATAGATATTTCAGCAATGATTTTAATTGATTTTATAGATTTTAAATTTATAGATAGCCATGCGATCGTTAATGGAAGTGTATTTTTTGAGACTTGAGAATAGAAAATTAATGACTAGAATATTTATAAATTTTAAGATTTTTCAAAATATAAAATTTTAGATTACATTTGCATAGATAATTCAGCAATGATTTTAATTGATTTTATAGATTTTAAATTTATAGATAGCCAGGCGATCACTAATGGAAGTGTATTTTTTTGAAGCTTGAGAATAGAAAATTAATTGCAAAAAAAATTTATAATTTTTAAGATTTTTCAAAATATAAAATATTCGATTATAAATGCATAGATATTTCAGCAATGATTTTAATTGATTTTATAGATTTTAAATTTATAGATAGCCAGGCGATCACTAATGGAAGTGTATTTTTTTGAAGCTTGAGAATAGAAAATTAATGACTAAAATATTTAGAAATTTTAAAATTTTTCAAAATATAAAATATTCGATTATAAATGCATAGATATTTCAGCAATGATTTTAATTGATTTTATAGATTTTAAATTTATAGATAGCCATGCGATAGTTAATGGAAGTGTATTTTTTGAGACTTGAGAATAGAAAATTAATGACTAGAATATTTATAATTTTTAAGATTTTTCAAAATATAAAATATTCGATTATAAATGCATAGATATTTCAGCAATGATTTTAATTGATTTTATAGATTTTAAATTTATAGATAGCCATGCGATCGTTAATGGAAGTGTATTTTTTGAGACTTGAGAATAGAAAATTAATGACTAGAATATTTATAATTTTTAAGATTTTTCAAAATATAAAATATTCGATTATAAATGCATAGATATTTCAGCAATGATTTTAATTGATTTTATAGATTTTAAATTTATAGATAGCCATGCGATCGTTAATGGAAGTGTATTTTTTGAGACTTGAGAATAGAAAATTAATGACTAGAATATTTATAAATTTTAAGATTTTTCAAAATATAAAATTTTAGATTACATTTGCATAGATAATTCAGCAATGATTTTAATTGATTTTATAGATTTTAAATTTATAGATAGCCAGGCGATCACTAATGGAAGTGTATTTTTTTGAAGCTTGAGAATAGAAAATTAATTGCAAAAAAAATTTATAATTTTTAAGATTTTTCAAAATATAAAATATTCGATTATAAATGCATAGATATTTCAGCAATGATTTTAATTGATTTTAAATTTATAGATAGCCAGGCGATCACTAATGGAAGTGTATTTTTTTGAAGCTTGAGAATAGAAAATTAATGACTAAAATATTTAGAAATTTTAAAATTTTTCAAAATATAAAATATTCGATTATAAATGCATAGATATTTCAGCAATGATTTTAATTGATTTTATAGATTTTAAATTTATAGATAGCCATGCGATAGTTAATGGAAGTGTATTTTTTGAGACTTGAGAATAGAAAATTAATGACTAGAATATTTATAATTTTTAAGATTTTTCAAAATATAAAATATTCGATTATAAATGCATAGATATTTCAGCAATGATTTTAATTGATTTTATAGATTTTAAATTTATAGATAGCCATGCGATCGTTAATGGAAGTGTATTTTTTGAGACTTGAGAATAGAAAATTAATGACTAGAATATTTATAAATTTTAAGATTTTTCAAAATATAAAATTTTAGATTACATTTGCATAGATAATTCAGCAATGATTTTAATTGATTTTATAGATTTTAAATTTATAGATAGCCAGGCGATCACTAATGGAAGTGTATTTTTTTGAAGCTTGAGAATAGAAAATTAATTGCAAAAAAAATTTATAATTTTTAAGATTTTTCAAAATATAAAATATTCGATTATAAATGCATAGATATTTCAGCAATGATTTTAATTGATTTTAAATTTATAGATAGCCAGGCGATCACTAATGGAAGTGTATTTTTTTGAAGCTTGAGAATAGAAAATTAATGACTAAAATATTTAGAAATTTTAAAATTTTTCAAAATATAAAATATTCGATTATAAATGCATAGATATTTCAGCAATGATTTTAATTGATTTTATAGATTTTAAATTTATAGATAGCCATGCGATAGTTAATGGAAGTGTATTTTTTGAGACTTGAGAATAGAAAATTAATGACTAGAATATTTATAATTTTTAAGATTTTTCAAAATATAAAATATTCGATTATAAATGCATAGATATTTCAGCAATGATTTTAATTGATTTTATAGATTTTAAATTTATAGATAGCCATGCGATCGTTAATGGAAGTGTATTTTTTGAGACTTGAGAATAGAAAATTAATGACTAGAATATTTATAAATTTTAAGATTTTTCAAAATATAAAATTTTAGATTACATTTGCATAGATAATTCAGCAATGATTTTAATTGATTTTATAGATTTTAAATTTATAGATAGCCAGGCGATCACTAATGGAAGTGTATTTTTTTGAAGCTTGAGAATAGAAAATTAATTGCAAAAAAAATTTATAATTTTTAAGATTTTTCAAAATATAAAATATTCGATTATAAATGCATAGATATTTCAGCAATGATTTTAATTGATTTTATAGATTTTAAATTTATAGATAGCCAGGCGATCACTAATGGAAGTGTATTTTTTTGAAGCTTGAGAATAGAAAATTAATGACTAAAATATTTAGAAATTTTAAAATTTTTCAAAATATAAAATATTCGATTACATTTGCATAGATAATTCAGCAATGATTTTAATTGATTTTATAGATTTTAAATTTATAGAAAGCCAGGCGATCGCTAATGGAAGTGTATTTTTTGAAGCTTGAGAATAGAAAATTAATTGCAAGAAAATTTTATAATTTTTAAGATTTTTCAAAATATAAAATATTCGATTATAAATGCATAGATTATTCAGCAATGATTTTAATTGATTTTATAGATTTTAAATTTATAGATAGCCAGGCGATCACTAATGGAAGTGTATTTTTTTGAAGCTTGAGAATAGGAAATTAATTGCAAGAAAATTTTATAATTTTTAAGATTTTTCAAAATATAAAATATTCGATTATAAATGCAAGATAATTCAGCAATGATTTTAATTGATTTTATAGATTTTAAATTTATAGATAGCCGGCGATCACTAATGGAAGTGTATTTTTTTGAAGCTTGAGAATAGAAAATTAATGACTAAAATATTTAGAAATTTTAAAATTTTTCAAAATATAAAATATTCGATTATAAATGCATAGATATTTCAGCAATGATTTTAATTGATTTTATAGATTTTAAATTTATAGATAGCCAGGCGATCACTAATGGAAGTGTATTTTTTTGAAGCTTGAGAATAGAAAATTAATGACTAAAATATTTAGAAATTTTAAAATTTTTCAAAATATAAAATATTCGATTATAAATGCATAGATATTTCAGCAATGATTTTAATTGATTTTATAGATTTTAAATTTATAGATAGCCATGCGATCGTTAATGGAAGTGTATTTTTTGAGACTTGAGAATAGAAAATTAATGACTAGAATATTTATAATTTTTAAGATTTTTCAAAATATAAAATATTCGATTATAAATGCATAGATATTTCAGCAATGATTTTAATTGATTTTATAGATTTTAAATTTATAGATAGCCATGCGATCGTTAATGGAAGTGTATTTTTTGAGACTTGAGAATAGAAAATTAATGACTAGAATATTTATAAATTTTAAGATTTTTCAAAATATAAAATATTCGATTATAAATGCATAGATATTTCAGCAATGATTTTAATTGATTTTATAGATTTTAAATTTATAGATAGCCATGCGATCGTTAATGGAAGTGTATTTTTTGAGACTTGAGAATAGAAAATTAATGACTAGAATATTTATAATTTTTAAGATTTTTCAAAATATAAAATATTCGATTATAAATGCATAGATATTTCAGCAATGATTTTAATTGATTTTATAGATTTTAAATTTATAGATAGCCAGGCGATCACTAATGGAAGTGTATTTTTTTGAAGCTTGAGAATAGAAAATTAATTGCAAAAAAAATTTATAATTTTTAAGATTTTTCAAAATATAAAATATTCGATTATAAATGCATAGATATTTCAGCAATGATTTTAATTGATTTTATAGATTTTAAATTTATAGATAGCCATGCGATCGTTAATGGAAGTGTATTTTTTGAGACTTGAGAATAGAAAATTAATTGCAAAAAAAATTTATAATTTTTAAGATTTTTCAAAATATAAAATATTCGATTATAAATGCATAGATATTTCAGCAATGATTTTAATTGATTTTATAGATTTTAAATTTATAGATAGCCATGCGATCGTTAATGGAAGTGTATTTTTTGAGACTTGAGAATAGAAAATTAATGACTAGAATATTTATAAATTTTAAGATTTTTCAAAATATAAAATTTTAGATTACATTTGCATAGATAATTCAGCAATGATTTTAATTGATTTTATAGATTTTAAATTTATAGATAGCCAGGCGATCACTAATGGAAGTGTATTTTTTTGAAGCTTGAGAATAGAAAATTAATTGCAAAAAAAATTTATAATTTTTAAGATTTTTCAAAATATAAAATATTCGATTATAAATGCATAGATATTTCAGCAATGATTTTAATTGATTTTATAGATTTTAAATTTATAGATAGCCAGGCGATCACTAATGGAAGTGTATTTTTTTGAAGCTTGAGAATAGAAAATTAATGACTAAAATATTTAGAAATTTTAAAATTTTTCAAAATATAAAATATTCGATTATAAATGCATAGATATTTCAGCAATGATTTTAATTGATTTTATAGATTTTAAATTTATAGATAGCCATGCGATCGTTAATGGAAGTGTATTTTTTGAGACTTGAGAATAGAAAATTAATGACTAAAATATTTAGAAATTTTAAAATTTTTCAAAATATAAAATATTCGATTATAAATGCATAGATATTTCAGCAATGATTTTAATTGATTTTATAGATTTTAAATTTATAGATAGCCAGGCGATCACTAATGGAAGTGTATTTTTTGAGACTTGAGAATAGAAAATTAATGACTAGAATATTTATAATTTTTAAGATTTTTCAAAATATAAAATATTCGATTATAAATGCATAGATATTTCAGCAATGATTTTAATTGATTTTATAGATTTTAAATTTATAGATAGCCATGCGATCGTTAATGGAAGTGTATTTTTTGAGACTTGAGAATAGAAAATTAATGACTAGAATATTTATAATTTTTAAGATTTTTCAAAATATAAAATATTCGATTATAAATGCATAGATATTTCAGCAATGATTTTAATTGATTTTATAGATTTTAAATTTATAGATAGCCATGCGATCGTTAATGGAAGTGTATTTTTTGAGACTTGAGAATAGAAAATTAATGACTAGAATATTTATAAATTTTAAGATTTTTCAAAATATAAAATTTTAGATTACATTTGCATAGATAATTCAGCAATGATTTTAATTGATTTTATAGATTTTAAATTTATAGATAGCCAGGCGATCACTAATGGAAGTGTATTTTTTTGAAGCTTGAGAATAGAAAATTAATTGCAAAAAAAATTTATAATTTTTAAGATTTTTCAAAATATAAAATATTCGATTATAAATGCATAGATATTTCAGCAATGATTTTAATTGATTTTATAGATTTTAAATTTATAGATAGCCAGGCGATCACTAATGGAAGTGTATTTTTTTGAAGCTTGAGAATAGAAAATTAATGACTAAAATATTTAGAAATTTTAAAATTTTTCAAAATATAAAATATTCGATTACATTTGCATAGATAATTCAGCAATGATTTTAATTGATTTTATAGATTTTAAATTTATAGAAAGCCAGGCGATCGCTAATGGAAGTGTATTTTTTGAAGCTTGAGAATAGAAAATTAATTGCAAGAAAATTTTATAATTTTTAAGATTTTTCAAAATATAAAATATTCGATTATAAATGCATAGATTATTCAGCAATGATTTTAATTGATTTTATAGATTTTAAATTTATAGATAGCCAGGCGATCACTAATGGAAGTGTATTTTTTTGAAGCTTGAGAATAGGAAATTAATTGCAAGAAAATTTTATAATTTTTAAGATTTTTCAAAATATAAAATATTCGATTATAAATGCAAGATAATTCAGCAATGATTTTAATTGATTTTATAGATTTTAAATTTATAGATAGCCGGCGATCACTAATGGAAGTGTATTTTTTTGAAGCTTGAGAATAGAAAATTAATGACTAAAATATTTAGAAATTTTAAAATTTTTCAAAATATAAAATATTCGATTATAAATGCATAGATATTTCAGCAATGATTTTAATTGATTTTATAGATTTTAAATTTATAGATAGCCAGGCGATCACTAATGGAAGTGTATTTTTTTGAAGCTTGAGAATAGAAAATTAATGACTAAAATATTTAGAAATTTTAAAATTTTTCAAAATATAAAATATTCGATTATAAATGCATAGATATTTCAGCAATGATTTTAATTGATTTTATAGATTTTAAATTTATAGATAGCCATGCGATCGTTAATGGAAGTGTATTTTTTGAGACTTGAGAATAGAAAATTAATGACTAGAATATTTATAATTTTTAAGATTTTTCAAAATATAAAATATTCGATTATAAATGCATAGATATTTCAGCAATGATTTTAATTGATTTTATAGATTTTAAATTTATAGATAGCCATGCGATCGTTAATGGAAGTGTATTTTTTGAGACTTGAGAATAGAAAATTAATGACTAGAATATTTATAAATTTTAAGATTTTTCAAAATATAAAATTTTAGATTACATTTGCATAGATAATTCAGCAATGATTTTAATTGATTTTATAGATTTTAAATTTATAGATAGCCATGCGATCGTTAATGGAAGTGTATTTTTTGAGACTTGAGAATAGAAAATTAATGACTAGAATATTTATAAATTTTAAGATTTTTCAAAATATAAAATTTTAGATTACATTTGCATAGATAATTCAGCAATGATTTTAATTGATTTTATAGATTTTAAATTTATAGATAGCCAGGCGATCACTAATGGAAGTGTATTTTTTTGAAGCTTGAGAATAGAAAATTAATTGCAAAAAAAATTTATAATTTTTAAAATTTTTCAAAATATAAAATATTCGATTATAAATGCATAGATATTTCAGCAATGATTTTAATTGATTTTATAGATTTTAAATTTATAGATAGCCAGGCTCACTAATGGAAGTGTATTTTTTTGAAGCTTGAGAATAGAAAATTAATGACTAAAATATTTAGAAATTTTAAAATTTTTCAAAATATAAAATATTCGATTATAAATGCATAGATATTTCAGCAATGATTTTAATTGATTTTATAGATTTTAAATTTATAGATAGCCATGCGATCGTTAATGGAAGTGTATTTTTTGAGACTTGAGAATAGAAAATTAATGACTGAATATTTATAATTTTTAAGATTTTTCAAAATATAAAATATTCGATTATAAATGCATAGATATTTCAGCAATGATTTTAATTGATTTTATAGATTTTAAATTTATAGATAGCCAGGCGATCACTAATGGAAGTGTATTTTTTTGAAGCTTGAGAATAGAAAATTAATGACTAAAATATTTAGAAATTTTAAAATTTTTCAAAATATAAAATATTCGATTATAAATGCTTAGATAATTCAGCAATGATTTTAATTGATTTTATAGATTTTAAATTTATAGATAGCCAGGCGATCACTAATGGAAGTGTATTTTTTTGAAGCTTGAGAATAGAAAATTAATTGCAAAAAAAATTTATAATTTTTAAAATTTTTCAAAATATAAAATATTCGATTATAAATGCATAGATATTTCAGCAATGATTTTAATTGATTTTATAGATTTTAAATTTATAGATAGCCATGCGATCGTTAATGGAAGTGTATTTTTTGAGACTTGAGAATAGAAAATTAATGACTAGAATATTTATAATTTTTAAGATTTTTCAAAATATAAAATATTCGATTATAAATGCATAGATATTTCAGCAATGATTTTAATTGATTTTATAGATTTTAAATTTATAGATAGCCAGGCGATCACTAATGGAAGTGTATTTTTTTGAGACTTGAGAATAGAAAATTAATGACTAGAATATTTATAAATTTTAAGATTTTTCAAAATATAAAATTTTAGATTACATTTGCATAGATAATTCAGCAATGATTTTAATTGATTTTATAGATTTTAAATTTATAGATAGCCAGGCGATCACTAATGGAAGTGTATTTTTTTGAAGCTTGAGAATAGAAAATTAATTGCAAAAAAAATTTATAATTTTTAAGATTTTTCAAAATATAAAATATTCGATTATAAATGCATAGATATTTCAGCAATGATTTTAATTGATTTTATAGATTTTAAATTTATAGATAGCCAGGCGATCACTAATGGAAGTGTATTTTTTTGAAGCTTGAGAATAGAAAATTAATGACTAAAATATTTAGAAATTTTAAAATTTTTCAAAATATAAAATATTCGATTACATTTGCATAGATAATTCAGCAATGATTTTAATTGATTTTATAGATTTTAAATTTATAGAAAGCCAGGCGATCGCTAATGGAAGTGTATTTTTTTGAAGCTTGAGAATAGGAAATTAATTGCAAGAAAATTTTATAATTTTTAAGATTTTTCAAAATATAAAATATTCGATTATAAATGCATAGATAATTCAGCAATGATTTTAATTGATTTTATAGATTTTAAATTTATAGATAGCCAGGCGATCACTAATGGAAGTGTATTTTTTTGAAGCTTGAGAATAGAAAATTAATTGCAAGAAAATTTTATAATTTTTAAGATTTTTCAAAATATAAAATATTCGATTATAAATGCATAGATAATTCAGCAATGATTTTAATTGATTTTATAGATTTTAAATTTATAGAAAGCCAGGCGATCGCTAATGGAAGTGTATTTTTTTGAAGCTTGAGAATAGGAAATTAATTGCAAGAAAATTTTATAATTTTTAAGATTTTTCAAAATATAAAATATTCGATTATAAATGCATAGATAATTCAGCAATGATTTTAATTGATTTTATAGATTTTAAATTTATAGATAGCCAGGCGATCACTAATGGAAGTGTATTTTTTTGAAGCTTGAGAATAGAAAATTAATGACTAAAATATTTAGAAATTTTAAAATTTTTCAAAATATAAAATATTCGATTACATTTGCATAGATAATTCAGCAATGATTTTAATTGATTTTATAGATTTTAAATTTATAGAAAGCCAGGCGATCGCTAATGGAAGTGTATTTTTTTGAAGCTTGAGAATAGGAAATTAATTGCAAGAAAATTTTATAATTTTTAAGATTTTTCAAAATATAAAATATTCGATTATAAATGCATAGATAATTCAGCAATGATTTTAATTGATTTTATAGATTTTAAATTTATAGATAGCCAGGCGATCACTAATGGAAGTGTATTTTTTTGAAGCTTGAGAATAGAAAATTAATGACTAAAATATTTAGAAATTTTAAAATTTTTCAAAATATAAAATATTCGATTACATTTGCATAGATAATTCAGCAATGATTTTAATTGATTTTATAGATTTTAAATTTATAGAAAGCCAGGCGATCGCTAATGGAAGTGTATTTTTTTGAAGCTTGAGAATAGAAAATTAATGACTAAAATATTTAGAAATTTTAAAATTTTTCAAAATATAAAATATTCGATTATAAATGCATAGATAAAATTCAGCAATGATTTTAATTGATTTTATAGATTTTAAATTTATAGAAAGCCAGGCGATCGCTAATGGAAGTGTATTTTTTTGAAGCTTGAGAATAGGAAATTAATTGCAAGAAAATTTTATAATTTTTAAGATTTTTCAAAATATAAAATATTCGATTATAAATGCATAGATAAAATTCAGCAATGATTTTAATTGATTTTATAGATTTTAAATTTATAGAAAGCCAGGCGATCGCTAATGGAAGTGTATTTTTTTGAAGCTTGAGAATAGAAAATTAATTGCAAGAAAATTTTATAATTTTTAAGATTTTTCAAAATATAAAATTTTAGATTACATTTGCATAGATAATTCAGCAATGATTTTAATTGATTTTATAGATTTTAAATTTATAGATAGCCAGGCGATCACTAATGGAAGTGTATTTTTTTGAAGCTTGAGAATAGAAAATTAATTGCAAGAAAATTTTATAATTTTTAAGATTTTTCAAAATATAAAATATTCGATTATAAATGCATAGATATTTCAGCAATGATTTTAATTGATTTTATAGATTTTAAATTTATAGATAGCCAGGCGATCACTAATGGAAGTGTATTTTTTTGAAGCTTGAGAATAGGAAATTAATTGCAAGAAAATTTATAATTTTTAAGATTTTTCAAAATATAAAATATTCGATTATAAATGCATAGTTATTTCAGCAAAGATTTTAATTGATTTTAAGATTTTAAATTTATCGATAGCCAGGCGATCACTAATGGAAGTGTATTTTTTTGAAGCTTGAGAATAGAAAATTAATTGCAAGAAAATTTTATAATTTTTAAGATTTTTCAAAATATAAAATATTCGATTATAAATGCATAGTTATTTCAGCAAAGATTTTAATTGATTTTAAGATTTTAAATTTATCGATAGCCAGGCGATCACTAATGGAAGTGTATTTTTTTGAAGCTTGAGAATAGAAAATTAATTGCAAGAAAATTTATAATTTTTAAGATTTTTCAAAATATAAAATATTCGATTATAAATGCATAGTTATTTCAGCAAAGATTTTAATTGATTTTAAGATTTTAAATTTATCGATAGCCAGGCGATCACTAATGGAAGTGTATTTTTTTGAAGCTTGAGAATATAAAATTAATTGCAAGAAAATTTATAATTTTTAAGATTTTTCAAAATATAAAATATTCGATTATAAATGCATAGATATTTCAGCAATGATTTAAATTGATTTTAAGATTTTAAATTTATCGATAGCCAGGCGATCACTAATGGAAGTGTATTTTTTTGAAGCTTGAGAATAGAAAATTAATTGCAAGAAAATTTATAATTTTTAAGATTTTTCAAAATATAAAATATTCGATTATAAATGCATAGATATTTCAGCAATGATTTTAATTGATTTTAAGATTTTAAATTTATCGATAGCCAGGCGATCACTAATGGAAGTGTATTTTTTTGAAGCTTGAGAATAGAAAATTAATTGCAAGAAAATTTATAATTTTTAAGATTTTTCAAAATATAAAATATTCGATTATAAATGCATAGTTATTTCAGCAAAGATTTTAATTGATTTTAAGATTTTAAATTTATCGATAGCCAGGCGATCACTAATGGAAGTGTATTTTTTTGAAGCTTGAGAATAGAAAATTAATTGCAAGAAAATTTATAATTTTTAAGATTTTTCAAAATATAAAATATTCGATTATAAATGCATAGTTATTTCAGCAAAGATTTTAATTGATTTTAAGATTTTAAATTTATCGATAGCCAGGCGATCACTAATGGAAGTGTATTTTTTTGAAGCTTGAGAATAGAAAATTAATTGCAAGAAAATTTATAATTTTTAAGATTTTTCAAAATATAAAATATTCGATTATAAATGCATAGTTATTTCAGCAAAGATTTTAATTGATTTTATAGATTTTAAATTTATAGATAGCCATGCGATCGTTAATGGAAGTGTATTTTTTGAGACTTGAGAATAGAAAATTAATTGCAAAAAAAATTTATAATTTTTAAGATTTTTCAAAATATAAAATATTCGATTATAAATGCATAGATATTTCAGCAATGATTTTAATTGATTTTATAGATTTTAAATTTATAGATAGCCATGCGATCGTTAATGGAAGTGTATTTTTTGAGACTTGAGAATAGAAAATTAATTGCAAAAAAAATTTATAATTTTTAAGATTTTTCAAAATATAAAATATTCGATTATAAATGCATAGATATTTCAGCAATGATTTTAATTGATTTTATAGATTTTAAATTTATAGATAGCCATGCGATCGTTAATGGAAGTGTATTTTTTGAGACTTGAGAATAGAAAATTAATTGCAAAAAAAATTTATAATTTTTAAGATTTTTCAAAATATAAAATATTCGATTATAAATGCATAGATATTTCAGCAATGATTTTAATTGATTTTATAGATTTTAAATTTATAGATAGCCATGCGATCGTTAATGGAAGTGTATTTTTTGAGACTTGAGAATAGAAAATTAATTGCAAAAAAAATTTATAATTTTTAAGATTTTTCAAAATATAAAATATTCGATTATAAATGCATAGTTATTTCAGCAAAGATTTTAATTGATTTTAAGATTTTAAATTTATCGATAGCCAGGCGATCACTAATGGAAGTGTATTTTTTTGAAGCTTGAGAATAGAAAATTAATTGCAAGAAAATTTATAATTTTTAAGATTTTTCAAAATATAAAATATTCGATTATAAATGCATAGATATTTCAGCAATGATTTTAATTGATTTTAAGATTTTAAATTTATAGATAGCCAGGCGATCACTAATGGAAGTGTATTTTTTTGAAGCTTGAGAATAGAAAATTAATTGCAAGAAAATTTATAATTTTTAAGATTTTTCAAAATATAAAATATTCGATTATAAATGCATAGTTATTTCAGCAAAGATTTTAATTGATTTTAAGATTTTAAATTTATCGATAACCAGGCGATCACTAATGGAAGTGTATTTTTTTGAAACTTGAGAATAGAAAATTAATTGCAAGAAAATTTATAATTTTTAAGATTTTTCAAAATATAAAATATTCGATTATAAATGCATAGATATTTCAGCAATGATTTTAATTGATTTTAAGATTTTAAATTTATAGATAGCCAGGCGATCACTAATGGAAGTGTATTTTTTTGAAGCTTGAGAATAGAAAATTAATTGCAAGAAAATTTATAATTTTTAAGATTTTTCAAAATATAAAATATTCGATTATAAATGCATAGATATTTCAGCAATGATTTTAATTGATTTTATAGATTTTAAATTTATCGATAGCCAGGCGATCACTAATGGAAGTGTATTTTTTTGAAGCTTGAGAATAGAAAATTAATTGCAAGAAAATTTATAATTTTTAAGATTTTTCAAAATATAAAATATTCGATTATAAATGCATAGATATTTCAGCAATGATTTTAATTGATTTTATAGATTTTAAATTTATAGATAGCCAGGCGATCACTAATGGAAGTGTATTTTTTTGAAGCTTGAGAATAGAAAATTAATTGCAAGAAAATTTATAATTTTTAAGATTTTTCAAAATATAAAATATTCGATTATAAATGCATAGATATTTCAGCAATGATTTTAATTGATTTTATAGATTTTAAATTTATCGATAGCCAGGCGATCACTAATGGAAGTGTATTTTTTTGAAGCTTGAGAATAGAAAATTAATTGCAAGAAAATTTATAATTTTTAAGATTTTTCAAAATATAAAATATTCGATTATAAATGCATAGTTATTTCAGCAAAGATTTTAATTGATTTTAAGATTTTAAATTTATAGATAGCCAGGCGATCACTAATGGAAGTGTATTTTTTTGAAGCTTGAGAATAGAAAATTAATTGCAAAAAAAATTTATAATTTTTAAGATTTTTCAAAATATAAAATATTCGATTATAAATGCATAGATCTTTCAGCAATGATTTTAATTGATTTTATAGATTTTAAATTTATAGATAGCCAGGCGATCACTAATGGAAGTGTATTTTTTTGAAGCTTGAGAATAGAAAATTAATGACTAGATATTTATAAATTTTAAGATTTTTCAAAATATAAAATATTCGATTATAATTGCAAAGATATTTCAGCAATGATTTTTATTGATTTTATAGATTTTAAATTTATAGATAGCCAGGCGATCGCTAATGGAAGTGTATTTTTTTGAAGCTTGAGAATAGAAAATTAATTGCAAGAAAATTTTATAATTTTTAAGATTTTTCAAAATATAAAATATTCGATTACATTTGCATAGATATTTCAGCAATGATTTTAATTGATTTTATAGATTTTAAATTTATAGATAGCCAGGCGATCACTAATGAAAGTGTATTTTTTTGAAGCTTGAGAATAGAAAATTAATTGCAAGAAAATTTTATAATTTTTAAGATTTTTCAAAATATAAAATATTCGATTATAAATGCATAGATATTTCAGCAATGATTTTAATTGATTTTATAGATTTTAAATTTATAGAAAGCCAGGCGATCGCTAATGGAAGTGTATTTTTTTGAAGCTTGAGAATAGAAAATTAATTGCAAGAAAATTTATTTCAGAGTGGCAAGTGAATGGGTACTTCTAGATAAATTGCCTCGAAGCAAACTTCTAATATTGTGTCCTTATAAAAAGGATAAATTTTGATAACTAACTAATTTAAACCCCATTTTCAACATCCATAAATGCATTTTTGGTTGTTGATCGGTATTTGCAGCAAAGTTTGAGCATAAAATTATTGAGAAAAGAAACAAGATTAGTAATTTAATTTTTCTTTTCCCCTCGGCGGAAAATTACAACTTCTGTTTGCAAATTTTAAAAAATAATTTTTTTAATGAATTAATTTTAATTTTTTAAATTTTTTTGAGCTTTATGTACGTCCCATCCTTATTATAATGAATGTGTATTTTAAGTTTTAAGGGATATATTTCCCTCTGTAAATAAATGATTTATGAGTTTTAAAAATTTTTATTTTTTAATATTAATTTTAATTGTGTCAATCCTTTTTTCAAATTTAATTCTTGTTCTCTCTACAAAGAATTTCTATTTGTTTTATGACTTAATAAAATAATTTATGAGTTTTATATTTTTTTTTAAATTTTTATTTAACAAATTAATTTGATTCCCTTTAAATACCGTATTTATTCTATTTGAAGACCCATTTGAAAAATGTAGGTCAAAAATAACCAATTTTAGGTGAAATTAATCCGAAATAAGGATTTTATTTCAAAAATTCCGAAGTTCCCAATCAGGGGTGGAACCGTAACTCAAAAAAATCGAAATCGAAATTGTCATCGAAATCGAAATACGAATCAAAATCGAAATCGAAACGAAACTATAACGTCGAAATTTCGACAATCGAAATCGAAAATCGAAATTTTTCGAAAAAATTTCCAAATCCTTTAAAAATTGAAAAAAAATCTGAAAATACAAAAAAGTGAAATTTTGTCCAAAAAATAATATTCAATGATATTTAAAAAATAAAATTATAGAGTTTAGTATTTTGATGAAATAAAATAAGCTTTTTCAAATTTTCTTGTTTCTGTTATTGGCAAAATAGTTGACAATGAAACCATTATCCAAAACCCAACCGAATTTAGCTTTTATTTTAGGAAATTTTTGGTTTTTTTCATAATGTTTTATTTGATATTTTTTAAATGACATATTTATTGTCAGATTCTTTTTCAATGATTATTTTAGGTGCGGTTCCTCCCATGTTACATTATTGTTTGGCTATTTCCATCAAAATAATATTAATAAATCTTAAACTTTTCATTTTTTATTCCTAAAACAATTATAAAACATATTTTGATGATTTAATAATTGAAAAATAAATTAAAAAAATAAATATTTTGAGCAAAAATAAGAAAATTTTAAGTAAAAAAGGAATTCGTTTCAAAAAATATACCAAATTTTTGATTGAAACTAGCAAAGGGTCCCCCCTTTGCCTTTTTCGAAATTTTTTCGAAATTTGGCACTTTTCGAAATCGAAACGAAACTAAAACATCGAAATTTCGACGATCGAAATCGAAAATCGAAATTTCGATTCCACCTCTGTTCCCAACTCGGAGGGTCTCTGAAATTTATAAGCCCGGGATTTCTAATAGAATAAACACGATTTAATTTATACCTATGATATATTTTTACCATGGCTTAGAAAGAAAGCAATCAATTCAGAAAGACAATATGTCATTTGAAAGCCCAAAATTTTATCTAAAAAGTGGACTTTATCTATTTTTGATCTTCACATTTTAAACTTTGTTTTGACCCTCGGAGAAATTTTCTCAGCATTTTTCGTTCTCCGACTATATTCTTCCTCTCTTCTTGAAAAATTTTAACATTCTTTGTAATAATTTTAAAAATAATTTCTTTTATATAATTAATTTTATTTTTTTTTAAATTTTTTGTTGAGATATTGGTTCATTTTCTTATCTGAATACTAAATTTTTAAAGGTATATATTTTGCATCACAAATAAATGGTTTATGGGTTTTAAAAATTTTTTTTGATGAGAATTGTAATTTAGTCCTGTTGTTTTTAATTAATTCTTGCTCTTTCCACAGAAAATTCAATCTCTTTTGAAAATTGTTTTATAATATTTTTTTGATGAATTAATTTTATGACTTTTTTGGGGGTCGGCAATATGCCATTTAGAAGGATTAAGATTCCTCTAAAAAGCCATGTTCCATTTTTTGTATTTTTCAAATTTTAAAACGGAATTTGACCAGGACAAATTTTCTAGTCAGTTCCTCTTTATAAAATTATTACACTTTTCTACAGAAAAGTTCATTTTTTTATAATTTAAAATAATATTTTTTTGTTTAGTTATTTTTAAATTTTTTCGATTGCGATTTTATTCGACCGTTTATAATGAATGTGAATTTTTAGAGGAATATATTTTCGTTCATAAAAAATAATTTATGGGTTATAAACTCTGTAAATAAATGATTTATGAATTGTAAAAAATTTTCTCTGTAAATAAATGATTTACGAATTGTAAAAAATTTTATTTTATGATGTTAATTTTAATTGTTTCAGTAATTCTTTGAAATTTAATTCTTCCTGTATTTAAAATAATTTATGAATTTTGTTTTTATTTTTAATTTTTTAGTCTAATGTAGTATAAAATGATATTTTTTCTTAATGTAAATTTTTAGAGGAATATATTGAATGTAAATTTTTAATAGGAATATGTATATTATATTTTCCTCTGTAAATAAAAAAGATTTGTGGGTTATATTTTTTTTAAAAGATTTCTTCCTTTTTCCAAATAACATTTCATTTCAATCTTTGACTTCAAAATAATTAAGAATATTTATTTTTTTATTTTTTAAAAATTTTTTCGAATTCGATGGTTTTATTATATCTTTCTTCTGATTTTCAATTTTAAAAAAATAATTCCCAAATTTATTATCCACACATCTTGTGCACTTATTTTTTATCGAATAAATTGCAATTTTTGCATCACATAATTTTTTTAATTTTGTGAAAATTTAAAAAAGAATATTATTTCTATTAAATAATAAGAACACGAGCTAAAAACGAACAAACTTATTAAAGAATAAAAAGATAACCAAATCAAAATTGAATCTAATTTTTGATATATCGAAAATTTTTTAATTAATTCTCATTTACTCTCTTTAATTTTCATTCGATGGAACACAATTTATAGTAGCAGAAACAGCAGGATATGGTATTAAATAGTTTAAACCATTTTAGTTTTTGGTTCAAAATTTATTCAACATTGGTTAAAAATAAAAAGCCAAATCATTATTAAACGAAGTTTCTTCCAGTATAGGACAAACCTTTGGAGATATATTTCCTTGCCTTCTCCTCAGAAACATTTAGAAAATTTTCAACTCATAAATTATTTATTAACAGAGTAAAATAGATTCTTTAAAATTGAAAATAAGAAAAAAAATTAAAAGAATGAACAAATTAAAAAAAAAATAAAAATTCTTTAAATAAATTCATCAATTACTTTAAGTTTTAAAACAAAAAATTTTGGTCATAATAAAGTTTTAATTTAATTCTTAAGAATTAAATGAAAAAAAAAAACAAAAGTCGTTTAAACTGTTTAATACCCTTTAATTGTTGATCAAATCATGATAAATTATATATTATTCAATGAGTTTTGCCCAGAGCTCTATCCAATTGGATATAAATGATTTACCTATAATAAAAATCATCGAGCTCTAAAATTTGTAAAAAATAATAATTCTTAGAATTAAATCAATTATTTTAAATTTGATAAAAGATTTAAAAGTTATTGGAAAAAGGACAAATTAAATTTCAAATAAAGACTGACACAATTAAAATTAATATAAAATATTTAATTTTTGCGACTCAAAAATCATTTATTTGCAGAGGAAAATTTAAAATTCACAATTATTATAAAAAAGCTTTCTATGATGAATCATCGATCTCTAAAAAATTTTTAAAAATAAAATTTATTCATCATAAAAATTATTTTTTGAAATAAAAGAAATGCTATTCAATATAGTAAAATTATTGTGTTTTGGTCCAATTTTTGGGGCTGGGGACATAGAATTTGACGAACCCCTGCACCGTTCGATCACACGCATCCTTGACGGCTAGCCACCTCCGGACTTGGACTTGTTCTCAGTTGATGAGTAATTAAGTGCCCAAAATGTAATTCATTCTCCAATTTATCTATCCAGAAAATTATAATCTCTCTTTGAATAATTTTATAACATAATTTTTGTGATGAATAAATTTATTTTTTTTTGTATAATGTCCAACATTGCTTTTTTAATGAATTGAATTTTTAGTGGAATATATTTTCTTTTGCCGATAAATTATTTATGAAGTTATAAAAATTTTTTTATGTTAATTATAATAGTTTCAGTCATTTTTTCAAATTTAAATTTTCCTCTCTTCACAAAAAATTTCAACTTTTTTTACATTTAAAATAATTTATGATTTAATTTTGTTTTTATTTATTTTTTAATTTTTTAAGGTAAAGCAATAATTTTTGTTTTTCATATTTTTAGGATTTACTAAAAGCAAATTTTCTAACATTTTTCCTTGCTCTGTATTTATTTAATTATTCTCCCCAGAAAATTGCAATCTCTGTTTGAATAATTTTACAAAAATAATTTTTATAATGAATAAATTTTTGTATTATTTAAAATTTATTGACTTGATAAACATAATCTTTTTTATAATGAATGTGAATCTTTGATGCAATAAATATTCCTTTGTAAATTAATGATTTATGAGTTGTAAAAATTTTTATTTTTTTAAATGTTAAATTGTGTCAACCCTTCCTTGAAATTTAATTCTTCCTTTCTCCAAAAAAATTTTAACTTGCTTTTTGATTTAAAAAAATTTTGGATTAATTTTAAGAATTTTTATTTTTTTAAAGATTTTTTAGGTCTATTGACGGCTCCTCACAAGACATGTTTTTTACTCAAAATTTTTAAACTACATTTAATTCTTCTTCTCCCCTCAGAAAATTGCACGGGGTACTATTCTAATGTTTGTCGCCTATAGGAAATGAGAATGATAATGATGAAGAAGAAAATGATGGAAGATGATGATGATGAAGAAAAACTTTTTTCGGATGGATGAAAATTGGAAATGGAGGAATTTTGACTTTGGAATATAATATTATGTATAGCACTATCTTATTGGGTGGCATAGTATGGTTTTGTTGATTACGACAAACTATTGGATATATTTTTTCTTAACCTCTCCTTAAAAAATTATAACCTCGATTTGATATATTAATTTATTTTATTATGAATTAATGTTGTTTTTATTTTTTTTTTGAATTCTTCAGACAGACATTTTTATAATGAGTGCGAATTTTTAAAGGAATATATTTTACTCTTTAAATAAATAATTTATGGGGTGAATTTTTTTATTTAATTGTAATCGAGTCTCCCGTATTTACCTAATTCTTCCAATTATCAAAGAAAATTTTAAATTGTGTTTAAAAAAATTTAAAATGGAATTTTTTTAATGAATTTATTTTACTTTTTGTCTTTATCGACTTTGTTATTTTATGTGAGTATCTATTTAAGGTTTAAGCACACATAGGAGCCCACTCTGAAATGCCAACCGGAGCAATTGCTATCCGTATTTCCTTTTCGCAATTGTAACTTTTTATATTGAGTGTTATGCAAAACCGATTTCAGATTCGTACTCTGCTCACGAAACGCATCGAGAGGATATTTAATCAAAAAATTTTTTTGTTAATTTTCGACCCAAAGGGGACCCTCCACTTTTCGAAAAATTCAAACATTTTTTTGGTCTAAAAAATTTTTCCGCCCTTTATTTTTTATTAAATATAATATGAACTTTCCATCGATTCTTTTATAATTTTAAACATGATCTATGCGAAAATTTTTGGTTTATATTAGTAATATTTTCTATTGAATTTTTAAAAAAATAATATATTTTCCTCGGTAATAAAATAATTAATGGGTTTTATAATTTTTTTAAATGATATTTGTAATTGATACTGTCCCTTTTTAATTTAATTTTTTCTCTCTCCACAGCAAAATTCAGCCTATTTTGATGTAAAGGAAAATTTGATGCAAAATACAGCCCATTTTGAGGGGCAATTAAGCCGCATGTAATAATTTTTTTTATTTTTAATTTATTAAGGCCAACGAAATGATAAAGGACTTGATCTTTTAATGTAAATTTTTAAATGATAATTATAAATAAGTCTCCTTTTTTCATTTAATTCTTCCTTTTTCCAAATACATTCCAATTTTTGTTTTTAAATTTAATATAATTATTTCTCTTTGATAATTATTTATACTTAAAATCATGTTTCAATTCCTAATGCCATTCTTTTGACTTTAATTAACAAAGAAGCAAACAATTTTATAAGGCAAAAATGCCATTTGGAAGCCCTAAAATTCCTTTAAAAAGCGATCTTCCTTTTTTTATTTTTTCAAATTTTAAACCTTAATTTGCCACGGATAATTTTTCTAGTCAATTCCTCGTTAATAAATTATTACTCTTTTCTACAGAAAAGTTCAAATTTTTTTAATAATTTAAAGCAATATTTTTTATGATTAATTATTTTTTTTTAATTTTTTAACTTTTTTTGGTCGAAGATGTTCAATGTGAATTTTTAGATGAATATATTTTCCTCAATAAATAAATAATTTATGGTTACAAATTTTTTAAATTTTTAATGATAATAATAATAATTGAATCTGCCCTTCAATTCTTCCTTCCCTTACATATATTCTTTCTCTCTCCCAGAAAATTGTAATTTTTATAAAATTTAAAAGTTGATATTAGATTTGATGAAAATAGCACATAAATAATGTTTTTGACCAAATTTTTGACCAATTTTATTTATTATGCTACTTTTTTCGAGAAAATTTCGTTGTAAGAATGTAATAAAAAACAAAGATTACCTATTTTTAGAGTACACGAAATCTTTATTGGTAAATTTAACAAAAAAAAATTTAATAGGTAATTATTTTACAATCAAAAAACCTGGAATCTAGGATTGGTCCAGAATTAGGAATCAAATTTTCAATTAAATTCTATCCGATATTCCCCTAATTCAAATGTTTTCCCATCCAACAAAAAATTGCAACATCTTTTGTTACAAATTAATTGATAACTTAATTTCAAGAATTTTATTTTTTTAATTTTTTAGTTCTATTTATTTAATTTGGGCCATATTTTTAATTGTGAATTTTTAAAGGAGTATATATATTCGCCCCAGTAAATAAATAATTTATGGGTTATAAAAATTTTTTCATGATAATTATAATTTTAATTCTGTTCTCTCTTTTTTTAATTTTTCCACTTTACTTAAATCATTTATTTGCAGCAGAAAATAATATTCCTCTAAAATTCACCTTCATTATAAAAAATACTGTTTTGTGGAGGGGTCAAGTTTAAAAAATTTGAATCCTTAAAATTAATTCAATCATTTTAATTTTGAAAACAAAGAATGGAATGCTATTTCAAAAAGAAGGAATTTAATAAAAAAGAGCCGACTTTACTTAATTATATTTATCATTAAAAACATTTGTAACTCATAAATCATTTATTTATAGAGGAAAATATATTCCTTTAAAAATTGACAAGCTCGATGTTGATCATTAAATAAAATTAAAAAAATTTAATATTTAATTAATATAAATTACCAACAAACTATATATCCATTAGTATAGTCCATTGAAACATGCGTTGTTGATATTGATTTGGCTAGCTTTAGCTAATTTAAAATAAGTTTTGAACTAAAAACCTTATAATGGTTTAGACGGTTTAATAGTATATCCTGCTGCCTGCCGTTATACTATCTAATTTTGCGTTTTATTTACTATTTACTTTTCTAACGCAACAATTTGAGCCATTTAGTTAATGCACGCCTACGGTCTTTATGAATGTAATATTATAGTGTAATATATTTTCCTCTGTAATAAAATGATTTATGGGTTGTAAATTTATTTGATTTAATTATAATTGAACCTCTTTTACTTAATTCTGCCCTTCTACACAGAAAATTGCTATCTTTTTTTTAATTAAAATAATATAAATGGATTAATTTTAATTATTTTTAATTTTATAATTGTCATCATGAAAGTTTTATTATAATGAATGTGAATTTTAAAGGAATAAATATTTTACCCCGCAAATAAATTATTTATGTGTTAGAAAATATTTCATATTTTTAATATCATTTTATTTGTAATTGAGATTGTTATATTTATTTTTTTGTCTTTAAACAAAAAATTTCAACATAATTTAAAATGTAAAATAATAATTTTAAGAGTTTTTATTTTTTAAACATTTTTGATACTATTGATCATTTCTGACATGTGTTTTTCATTCTTTAAAGGAATATATTTTCACGCGCAAAAAATTATTTATAAGTTATAAAATTTTTTGATGATTTTTATAATTGAGTCTCTCTTTTTCAAAATTTAATTCTTCATCTGCCTATAGAAAGCTACCGACTTTCTTTTAAACTTAATTGATAAATTAATTTTATATTTTTTAATTTTATTTTGTCATTATTTGAAATCAATGTTTTTTTCCTAATTTTTATTTTTTAAATATATTTTCAATCAATAAAATATTTATGAGTTGTAAATTTTTTATATTTTTTTTTCTGTTAAATATAATTTAGATTTTACATTATTTGAAAATTTAATTAAGTACAGAAAATTTCAGCATTTATTTTAATTTAAGGTATCATAAAGATTCTAATTTTTTAAAAATTTTTTAAAAGTCGATAAGGGTCAGATTTTTTTCTGGCTGAAGGTGATATTTTTAAGAATATATTTTACAATTAAATAAATAATTTAGGAGTTATGATTTTTTATTTTTTTAATAAGTCTAAATAACGATTTTTATAATTTTTGATGTTTAAATTTTAAACTAGGATTTAGCAAAGGGAAAATTTTCTGATTTATCCTTCCCTTATATATGTTGCTGCCAATACTGATTACCGGCCAAAACTGATTTTGGCCGGCCAAAACTGATTTTGGCCGATTTTCGGCCAAAACTGATTATGGCTAGCCAAAACTGATTTTGGCTAGCCAAAAGTGATTGTGGCTAGCCAAAACTGATTATGGCCGACCAAAACTGGATTAAGCGATTAGGCCGGATTAAGCCCCGAAATGGAATGGAAATGGCCCGGAAGGCAAATGGAAGGTCGGGGAAGTGGCTGTGAGTGCTCGGGATTAAGCCGGATATAGGGAGATTAAGCCGGATATAGGGGGGATTAAGCCGGAATAAGTATAGTTAGGGACTAGGGTTAGGGGTTCGGAGCATAGGAATCTCGCGAAGCCGGAAGCAAAACAGCCAAACCAGAACTCGCGCCCATCTCAGGGCTTAATCCACCTTAATCCCCCTTATATCCACCTTAATCCCCCACCTTAATCTCCCTATATCCGGCTTAATCCCGAGCACTCACAGCCACTTCCCCGACCTTCCATTTGCCTTCCGGGCCATTTCCAATCCATTTCGGGGCTTAATCCGGCCTAATCGCTTAATCCAGTTTTGCCCGGGCATAACCAGTTTTGACCGGGCATAACCAGTTTTGGTTTCTTTATTTAATTATTGCTAGCATTATTTAATTATAGTTATTTTATGAATTATTTAGACATTTTTTGCTTTATTTAGTTATTTTCCATCTTCAATCAGTTTTGGCCGGCCATAATCAGTTTTGGCCGGCCATAATCAGTTTTGGCTAGCCACAATCACTTTTGGCTAGCCAAAATCAGTTTTGGCTAGCCATAATCAGTTTTGGCCGAAAATCGGCCAAAATCAGTTTTGGCCGGCCAAAATCAGTTTTGGCCGGTAATCATTATTGGCCGCAACATATACATTCTTCCCCTCTTTATCAAAATTGCTATTTTTCTGCTTTAAAAATTGAAAAATTTTATAATGAATTAATTTTAATTTTTTAAAATTTTTTGATGGGTCGTCCTTTTTTTATCTGGTTATGAATTTTTGCAGGAATATATTTTCCACTGTAATAAAATAATTTATAAGTTATATTTTTAATGATAATAATGGGTTATAAAAATTTTTTAATGAAATTGATCTAATTTTTTTAATTGAATTCTTTCTCAAATTTTAATCCTCCCTGAAATAATTTTTAAGATTTTTTCTTTTTTTTATAAATTAAATTTTTAAAGGAATATATTTTCTTTTTTTATTTTTATATTATGAATTATTTTCTTTTATTTTTAAAGATAATTATAATAAGCCTTTTTATTTAAAATTTAATTAATTAGAGAAATTTTTAGCCTTTAAAAATGATGAATTAATTTTTATGAATTTTTAAGATTTTTTAAAAATTATTTTAAAATTTTTTGAGGTCGATTGTTGATGCCTTTCATGCTTAATTTAAATTTGATAATTTTTAAAGAAATTTATTTCCTAATGCAAATAAATGATTTATGGTCTATAAAATTTTTCATTTTTTTTTATTGAAATTCAAATTGAGTCTGTCCTTTTTTGTTTGAATTATATTAATAATTATCTATTCACATTTTTACATTTTTCCTTTATCATTTACAAATTTTAGATAATTTTACTGTGCTTAAATTTATTAATAATTATAATTGTATTTGTGCCTTTTTATTTAATTCCCTCTGCTTATAGAAAATTATAAACTTTGTTTAAATATTTTAAAAAATCCCAGAAATAATTTTATAAATTTTCCTTTATTTAAATTTTTTATAAATTTTTTTGAGGTTCGATCGATATCTTTCAAGACTTTTTTCTGAATATGAATTTATAATGGAATATATTTTCCTCTGTAAATAATTAATTTATGAGTTATTTTTTTTATTTTTAAATTTTCTTTTAATTATTTTCCTTCCACTACTTTAATTATTCTCTCTCGAAAAATTCTACGGTACTTATGTCTGTCCCCTATAAGGGAATGATGATGATGAAGAAGAAGAAAATGATGAAGAAGATGAAAAAGATTATCCTCAATTTCATCTTCTTTTTCTTCTTCGGCATCATGCTCATGCTCATCCTTTCCCTTTGCATCTCTATTGGAAAAATTTTAATTATTTTTATGATGAATTATTTTTAATTCATTTAAATTTTTTGTTTTTGTCGGTTGATAATAATGTTTTATTATGAAAGAGAATTCTTAAAAAATATATTTTTCTCTCTAAATAAATGATTAATGAGTTGTAAATTTTTTATTTATTAATGATTTATTTTATTATAATTTAGTCTGTTTTTAAATGAAACCGATTTTTGGCACCATTTTTCAATTTTTTAATTGGCAATTCAATTTGATTTGAAAGCCCTATAAAAATCGGTTTTTCTAATTTTTTGATTAAATTTTGACTTGCTCTCAAAAAATTTTCTAATTATTTTACCTTAACCTCTATATAAATATTATTTCCTTTCCTTAGAAAATTTCATTTCCAACTTCTAATTTAAAAATTTAAAAATTTAAAAAACAATTTTTTAATTGAATCAATTTTAATTTTTTAAATTTTTATGTTGACTTCAAAATTTGTTTTTTTATCCGGATTTGAAATTTTAAAGTAATAAATTTTCCACTGCAAATAAATAATTTATCGTTTATAAATTTTTTATTTTTTAAAGAGAATTGTAATTTTAATTCTGTTCCGTTCTCTTTTTATTTTATTCTTCTATTTTATATAGAAAATTTCAACTCTTATTTAAAAATTTAAAAAAAAAATAATTAAAAAAATATTTGGTCGTGATCAACATCTCCGAAAACTTCCGAAAACAAAAAATTAGTTCATTTCTTTTTGCAAAACTTATAGAAAACCGGGGATAGACAAATTTTTCGGACGAGATACAGAATTTTAAATTATAATATTGGATAATGTACTAAAATTTAATCAATTAATAATTTTCAATAATTAATTTATTTTTAATTTAATTGATTAATTATAATTTTAAGAGTTATAATTTTTAATGTCTATTGAAGAATATGTGTCAGGTCTTTTTCTTCTGAATTAGTTTTTATTTTTCTTCTCTCCTCAGAAAATTGTACGGTACTAATGTTTGTCCCCTATAAGGAAATGAGGATGATGATAATGAAGAAAAAAGAAAATGATGAAAAAGATTATCCTCAATTTCTTCTTCTTCTTCATCATCACCATCCTCATTCTTTCCCTCATAGAGGAAAAACACCATTAATAGAATTAAAAATATTTATTATTATTAAATGATAATTTAAAGTATTTTTATTTTTTTAATTTTTTGAAACGATGCACATCTCGCTCGACTTTTTTCTGGTTTCGAATTTTAAAGGGGGTATATTTTGTTTCGTAAGAAAATAATTTATGAGTTATAATTTTTATTTTAATAATTGTAATTGAGCAGTTTATTAAAAATTCGTTTGAAAATTTGTTATTTTATTTTTAGGGCTAAAGTTTAATTTTTAAAAAAAACAACTTTAAAAAATCTTTAAAATTAGTTGTTTAATAACAAAATTCTATGGACTATTCACCCTTAGCAAAGTTAGGAAAAAAATTAAAAATGCAAAAATTAGCATAAGTTATCTCGAAAATTGGTCAAACCAAAATTACCAAAAATGTTTTTTCAACATTTAACAATCAATTATGAATAAGAATAAAAATCTCAAAGAAATTTTTTAAACCTCAATGATTAAAAGCAAAAAATGAATTTTAATAAATATAAATTTTTTAAAGAAATATATTTTCGCCTATAAATAATTTTTATGAGTTATAAAATATTTTTTTTTTGATGATTAATTCTAATTGAATTGGTTTAATTTAATTCTTTTCAACAAAGAAAATTTCATCCCTTACTTTAAAATTTAATGTTGAATTTTATTTTGTTTTAATTTTTTAAAAATTTTTTAAAGGTCGTGGGCCTTCGTATCGATGCATCTTTTATCTCTTGATATGAATTTTTAGAGAAATATATTTTCCTCTCTAAATAAATAATTTACGAGTTATAATTTTTTCTATGATAAAGTCTGCACTTTTTCATTTAATTCTTATTTTCCTTTTAGATGCCTTTTTCATAATTTTTAATAAATGTAAATAAAATATTTGAAAGATTGAAATTGAATTTTTGGTGTAAATACTTCAGAAAATTAATTATCTTTATTTGAATAATCTTAAAACATAATTTTTTATGAATAAATTTTATTTTTAAATTTTTTTTAGGTCGATGACTCCAATACAACGATGCTTTTATTATAATCAATATGAATTTTTAATGGAACATATCTTCTGTATTGCAATATGGCCACTAAAATCCTCCAAAAAGCCAAATTCCAATTTTTTAATTTTAAATTGAAATTTGCTCAGTTTTTTGTAACTAAATTATTGCTCTTTTCTAAAGAAAGGTACAAAATTTTTTAATAATTTAAAATAATTTTTATGATTAATTAATTTTTTTAATTTTTAAAATGAACCTCTCCTTTTTTTTATAACGAATGTGAATTTTTTGTTGAAATATATTTCCTCTCTAAGTAAAATATTATGGGTCGTAAATTTTTAATTATAATTGAGATCTGTCCTTCAATATTTTTCCTTCCCCTTATATATATTCTTTCTTTCTCCATAAAATTGCAATTTTTATGTTAATTTTGTGCTTGGAAAATGATACAGTGTTCTAAATAGATAAGTTTTTAAAATATTTTTGAAATGAGTTTAATTCAAAAAATTTAAGACCAAAACAGTTCTGAGTCATTCATTATAGGATTTGAGTCATTTAGTAATAAAAAAATCATCTCACTTATCCTTAATCCTAATCAGATTACCCTATAGATAAGAAGCCTTCACCTTCATTCTTTTGAAATCTTCATTCATATAATACGAAAGTATCTGATTTTTTGTTTCCATATTTTAAACTAGGATTTGATCACTGCATAAATTTTTACAACATTTTCCCCTACCTACATAGATTTTTCCCCCTATCCAATTTTTTTATAAATTTGAAAAATAAATTTTTAATTAATTTTAAGATTTTAAATTTTATGGGAGCAGTGGATTATTGGCTTTTTATAATGAATGAGAGTTTTTAAATGAATATATTTTTCTTAGTAAATAAATTATTTATGAGTTATAAAATATTTTTTTAATATTGATTAAGTCTCTCCTTTTATTTTTCTTTCCTAATAAAATCTGAATTCCTTTTTTTTAAAAAAATAATTTTATATTATGAATTATTTTCGATCCATTTCGCTTAAGCTTTTATTATAAATATGAATTTTAACGGGAATATATTCCCATCTGTAAATAAATGATTTATGGGTTATAAAATTTTTTAATGTAATTGATCCAATCTTTTTTATTTAATTCTTCCTCAAATTTTAACTTTTCTTTTTTGATTTAAAATAATTGATAAAATAATTTTTATTACTTTTGATATAAAATTTTTTATTATTATTATTTAATGATAATTTCAAGAAATTTTATTTTTTTTTATATTTTTAATCGATGTAAACTCTGGACTTTTTTCTGGTTTTGAATTTTAAAGAAATGATATTATTTTACTTGGTAAGAAAATAATTTATGAGTTGTATTTTTTATTTTAATAATTGTCATTGAATAACTTTTTTTATTAAATTTATTAAAAATAGTTCGAAAACTTCAAAATAATTTTTTATTTATTTTATTTTTAGAGCCAAAATTTATTTTTTAATTAATAAAAAAAATTCAAAAAATATTAAAATTAGTTTTTTTGTAACAAAATTCTTTGTACTGTCAATTATTCCTTTTACTTCATACTTTTCCCACCAAATAAAATATTATCTTTTATTGTGCCATCGCCAGATGGACATAGCCAAATGTATAATATAAAATTAAAAATGTCTGATTTTATTTCATTTTCCCAAAATTCGTTATCGATTCCTGGGATTCGTCAGAAATTACTGACGAATATAATTATTCCTCGAATTCGTTAACGATTCCCGTTAATCATCAACCAGTTTGACAAAATGCGAATTTCCAGGATTCCTTAACGATTCCCGGGCATCCCCAAATTCGGCGTAACATATACGGACCTATAAACAGAATTTTGTTCTAATCACAAAAAAATGGTATGCGAACATCAATAAACTTCAAGAAATTAAAAAATTCTTACAATTAATCCAACAATTATTTTAATTAAAACAAAGTTTCAAATTAAAACAGACTCAGTTTTAATAAAAATAAAATATTTACGACACATAAATCATTTCATCACAGAGGAAAATTTGTTCCTATGAAAATTCAATATCAGAAAAAATCACTGATTCTCAGAATTCAAAAAAGTAGAAAATTATAATTCTAAAAAATAATTCATAAATTATTTTAAAACAAAAGCTGAAATTTTCTGTAGGAATGAGAAAAAAAAAGGATAAACTCATTATTAAAAATATAAAAAATTATAACCCATAAATCATTTATTTACTGGGAAAAATATATTCCTTTAAAAATTCATATAGGGCTAAAATAAAAAGTCGATATCATATTAACATTAATTAAAATAATCAATTATAAAAATGATTGTTTTAAATTTTTCAAATAAAGTTTGTAATTTTCGCAGAGGAGAAGATGAATTAAGTAAAAAACGTAGAGACTTAATTACAATTAAAGTAAATAAAATTAAAATTTCAACTCATATATTATTTATATACTAAAAAATTCTTTATCACCAAAATTTATAAAAATACTATTTATTATATAAAATTATAGAATTTTTGCAGTTTTTTTATAATAAGAGGAAAGATTTAATAAAAAAAAAACAAACTCAATTAAAATTAAAAATTACATCCCATAAATTATTTAATTCCAGAAGAAAATTTTTTGGAAAAGCTTGAAATCCATTTCAAATCATTATCAAACGACGCATATTCTCAGTGCACTATCCTATTTAGATATTGGTTTGGTGAACTGGAACAAACCAATAGACATATATATTATTTTTTTCCCTTCTTCTTAGAAAATTGCAAACACCGTTTGATATTTTTTAAATAATTTATTATAATGAATTAATGTTAATTTTTTAATTTTTTTTGAATTCATTAACATAGCCTTTTTTATAATGAGTATGAATTTTTGAAATATATTTTCCTTTGTAAATAAATAATTTATGGGTTGAATTTTTTATTTTTTAATGATAATTTTAATTGTCTCTCTTTTTTTTTATTATAATTATAATTTTTAATTGAGTCTGTCCCTTTTTTATTTAATTTTTCCTATTCTCACAAAAATTTCAACACTTGTTTAAAATATGTTAGAATTAATTTTATGTTTTAATTTTTCGACAAAATTGTGCATCAGTGCTTTTTATCTGTATGTGAATTTAAAGGAATATATTTACCCACTAAATAAATAATTTATGGATTGAAATTTTTATTTTAATAATAGAGTTCAACTGTTTTTTAATAATTCTTCCTCTCACAATAGAAAAAACAAATTGTCTTTGAATAATTTAAAAATGCATTTTAATTAAATTTTTTTTGTCGGTGTCGTCTTTTATTATTTTATCTGCATATAAATTTTTAAATTAATATATTTTTCACAGTAAATAAATGATTTATTAGTTAATTTTTTTTGATAATTCTAATCTAATCTCCTCTTTTTTTATTTAATTTTTCCTATTCCTCTAGAAAATTTCAGTTTTTGTTTTATAATAATTGATGATTGTTTTTAGAATTTTTATTTTTATAATTTTTTGATCAATAGGCATGAGTATTTTTTCTGGTATTGAATTTTAAAAGAAATAAATTTTCCTTTGCAATAAAATGATTTATGCGCTGTAAATATTTTTTTATGAAAACTGAGTCGGAGTGTGTTTTATTTAATTCCTCCTTACCTCACAAAAAATTTTAACTTTTCTTTTAAAAGTTAAAATAATTCTTATCATTATTATTTAATTTCTCATTAACACAATAATTTTAATTTTTGTTATTGATAATTGTTTCACTAGAACCAAATAGGCACCTATTTTAAAATCCCTATATTTTTGGTTCTCAAATTTTAACTTGTATATATTCAATATTAATGGCAAATTTTCTAATAAGCATTTTCTTTCTCCTACATAAATTCTTCCCATATTCTCAGTAAATTTCAATCTCTTTTAGAGAAATAAATATTTTTAATAATAAAGAAATTTTTTAAAAATTTTTGTTATAAAATTTTGCGTTTATATTAATTTTTATAGTGAATAATTTTATTATTTTTAATTTTTTTGTTGAGTTTTATTCTCACTTTTTATAATTATTAAGAAAGTATAAATTTTGTCTTATAAAAATATTTAAAAAATAATTTACTTCTGATGAAAATCTTAAATTTATTTTATTTTGGAATTTTAATAATTAACGCATATGATTTTGATTGTCTTTAATTTTGATTTTTAATAAAATTGTAGTAAAATTATTAAAAAAAATGGTAGAATTTTTTATGTGTTCATCCCCAAAATTTTCATTTTTGTCTAATCTCTCCTTTTCTTATCAAGAATAATAGACTTCATGGGTAAACGATTAGTAATATTTTTTACATTAAAATTTATTAAAAAAAAATACAAATCATAAATTTTTCCTTGTTAAATTTATTAAATAATTAACTTTTTCCTAAATTAAAAATTATTCGTGATGATTGATGATACAGAAAAAAAATTTAAAAAAATAAAAAATGATAAATAAAATTTTATAAATTTTTGTTAAAAAATTTAAAATGTTTTGTTTAGATGTGTCAAAATAAACTTTTTTACTTAAATTTTCTTTAAAGCAAATTATTTAATATTTTATTTATCACATTTTTTAATTAAAATAATGCATTTTTAACAACCCATAAATATTTTACTAATCAATTAATAAATTTCTTTAATTTATTCTTTTAAAAAGAAAATTCACCTGGCGATATGAACAATAATTTAAATAAAATTAAAAATTTAAAAATTGCATTTCCCTATCATGATAAAAAACTCGTATCCATGATTCAGAGTTGAATTTATCGTTATTGCCAACGAAACTCTTAAAAATGCAACATTGGCAATGCAAAGGAAATTGCCGCATATTGGTGAAGAGTTAGATGTACTATGAAAAAACGCATTGAAATGTGCTAAAAAAATGTACAAATTTATTTTTGCCATATAGCCACATAAATATGGCATCTGCAATATTTTTTACGGTATTTCAAAATTTTGACAGATTCAATTAAATAGGTAAAATTCTGATTTAGAAAATCATTTTATAAATAAATTTTAAAGTTAATTTAATTTCATTAAAAATTTTATTAAGTTTTTATAATTCCCCTTTCAAACAAAATAACTAATTTTTTAAACCCATAGAAGTATTTTACTAAATATTTTTATTTAATCTAAAACAAATAATTACATTGTAATTTAATCGGAAATTAACCTTTTTGAAAAGAACAGATGGAAAAATTTGAAATTATTTTATGCAACTCATTTTTTTATTTTATAGAATTTAATTCGTCATGCTCATGGTCTTGGAAGTCAATTTTAAAAAATTCGGAATTATTTTCTTTTAATTTTAATTTGTTCCTATAATAAATTTATCTGATGCAAATTGCAAATGCTACCAAACACTAATAAGAGTTGTTGGCTTCACACTTTGCAAAAAAAGCCTCATCACATTCTTTTAGCTAAATTTGGTCAAACAAATTTTGTTTGAATGAATTCCACTATTTATCCATTTCCTTCTTTTCTCGTCTTTGATTTCCGTATAAATGTCCCGGTCTAAAAAATATAAAATATTTAAAAATATGATTAATTAATTTATTTTTGGGGATCACAACAGATAATTTCATGGATTTTGAAATTAATTGAGCAATTTATTTTTTTTAAATTTTATTTTTGTATGTCATTCGCTCGGAAAAATTTTGAAGATTTTTAAATTATTCTTTTTTTAATATTAATCTATTCAGCTAATAAATTTATGAGATTTAAATCAAATATTCAATAGGAACATTTGTCGCCAGCTTCCCACTTTGCAAAAGAATGAAAATATTTTTAAAGTATACAAAATTCCATTCAAAAATTCTTCAAAAAAAATATTTTTTGTAATCTAAATTTTCCACAATTTTTTTAAACAAATTATATGAATTTTTATCCAAATTCTCGAAAAAATTAAAATTAATAGACAACAATTGATAAGCCTTTATTAAGATGGAGAGAATTGAGAATTAATAGATATATTTATTTTCTAAAATTTTCAAATTTAATTTCTTTGATCTGCATCAGTCCATAAAAATTTAGATAATTCCAAATTATTATTTTTATATTAATATGTTCATCCAATAAAATTTTAAATTTTGTTCGTATTTTGCCGATTTCATTGTGCATTTATATTCCCCACCATTACAAAATGATTAATCATTCTGGAGAAATATTTTTGTGAAAATAATTTTAAGATTTGAAAAATAAACTATCCAAAATGTTTGTTAAATGGTTCAAATTTCTCATTAAATTCCTCTCTTATTCATTTTAATTTGATCAAATTTAATTGTTCCTAATGAATAGATAAATTTACGTCTTAATTTTTGATCCATTTTAGTAATATTAATTTAATATTATTTTTAATATTCACTTTTGATCTAATGTCCTATTCTTGGCTTTAAATGCATCTTGCACTTTTTATTCGATGGACGCATGAAAATTTTCATGGGATTCATAAAAATATTTTAGGACGCAGAAATTTTCATGGGACTCATAATTATAGATTTGACAATATTGATGGGACAAAAGAAATATAAAAGAGCCTTAATTTCGATATATGTATAATTTTTAAATAGCATTCTAATAATTTTTCTGAATAAAATTAGTAAAATTTGTGAAATACATAAAAATTATTATTTTCCTAAATTATTAAAAAATAGCTAAAGAAATGGGAAATGCTATTTTTAAGTAGTGTCAATCACTAAAATAATGTTTCTTAAGAATTCTCTCCTTGTTTAAATTAAAATTAAATAAAAATTTTAGCCTTTTGCTTATGCAATTAAATTAATTTAACCGAAGATATTATTAAAAATTAGAACTAATTAATTTATATAGCACATGAGATAGCTCTATAATATTTTAAAAGGTTTTGAATTATTTTATATATCCATTTGAGATTTAATCTATGTTATTTTTTGTTAGTTTGATCTTTTTTTTTTATTATTTTTTTTTAAATTTAATTTTAGCCCAATTGTTAATCAAGTCATTTTATAATTCATTTGAATAAAGCGAAAATATAAATAAAAATTTTTAGAATCAATTTTATGGGTTTTAAAATTTTATATATTTCTTTAATAATATTAATATTTATTATTTTTCATATTTATATCATATATTAATTTGAAATATTTAATTAAAAATAATAATTTAAATATTTTCATCATATTTTTTTTAAATAAGTTAATAATTTAAAGATTATTATTTTAGTACTTTTTTTTATTCGGCATCTCATAAATTAAATGAAAAATAAAAATTATATAATGCAAACAGATGATTCGTTGTAATTGTGTAAATGAATTATTTTATCTAGAATTAAATTTAAAATTTTATGATGAAAAATCTAAAATTTTTATATAATCAATTTTAATTTTAACGTTGATAGTTGATTAAAAAATTTCCCTAAATAAAATAGATTCCTGCAGTTCTAATAGAATTTTATTCTCTCAAATTTTAAAAATAGTTCTTTTCGCCAATTCATCTTTTGTTCAAATCCAAAAAGAAAATAAATTTATTCGATAAAGAAAATAAATTTTATTTTGAACTTATAAATATTTTTCTTTCGCTCTTTAATTTAATAATTGAAAGTCTAAATAATTAAAAAACAATTCTGCGCATGAATAATAATAAATTTTGTTTAATAAAAATCCAAAAAAGGGCAAAGAATATTTTTTTATCATGAAAATTCAAATTCTTGAATCTCGCTACTGAAAATTCATTCCCATAATTTTTCGTTTCATTTGGGAAATAATTTGATCAGAAATTCATTTATAAATTAAAATGATTCAAAAAATTACTTACAACATTATATTACTATTATAATTTTATGGCAATTTACAAATTTTCTGATCAAATATTCATATACTATTTTAATTTTTTTACATCTCATATAATTGTTGAAGCATATTTTCTCTTTAATTGGAATATTTTGAACAATAAACATAATATTTATGAGGCCAATATGTCCAAATTAAAAACTTACAAATTAATTTTTAAAAAATTTGATAAGAATTTTGCCATACTGTTCCAAAGAAGGGTTTCTGCAAAAAGAAATTAATTTTATTTAGATACATATAAATTTTTTCAAGAAAAGTTCGAACCAACCACCTCAAATAATTAAAATAATTGTTTTTCAATAATTTCAATTTTTATAAAAATGAATTTATTTATTTTCAAATTTTTTTGAATTAAAGGACAATCAAATTTTCTCTTAAAAATAATTTTAAAATTATCTAGAAATTCTTCATAGAATTTTTTATGGGATTAATTTTATAATTTCGAAAAATATTTAAAATCTTATAAATAAAATTAAATTTCTTTATTTATTTTTTATAATAAATAATTTCTTTTTTCTAATTTAAATAATTAAATAAAAATATTCGAAAAAAATTTCATTAAAACTTATTGGAAAATCACATCTTTGCATTGTTTTTATCTTCGTTAGAAAATCTCTCATGAAGGAAATAGTTTTATAATTAAATAGGTAAATATTAAAAAGTTTCCCCATTCACATCCACAATAGATTCCAATTGCCTTTATTCATTGTGTTGCTGTTCTTCGCAGCAATATTGTTAATCATCAAGGAGTAATTAACAGGAAGGATGATAAATGGGCGTTGGCGTGAGCAAATAGCCAAACACAGTCAAGTGTTGAATGCGCTGTCAAATATCCAAACATTATTGGCATGACACAATTTTTAATTTAAATTTTTTTTTATTATTTTATGTATGATAACATGAAACGGTTCTTTTCTCTATTAATTAAAAAATTCAAGCAAAATAAGAATTTTTCTCATTACATTTTATAGGTTGCATTTTTTCAAATTTTATTCTTTTCCCCTCCCTCAACTGAAAATTGTTGACAATTTATTCTTAAATTTTAACCACATTATTACACAAAAATCAGTTCGCACAAAAACAAAAAATTTTTCACAAGAATTCTCTATAATTATAAGAAAACGGCTCTCGCAATTTATAATTTTTGGAATCTGTCGGAAAAAAATTTGCAGCGTCCAGCATGGAAAAGTTGATATGGGACCTATGATTTATGGTAATTTTGAAAGAATCTTATCTAATAATGATGCTTAATAATCAAGCTGATAATTATAATAGTTCCAAATTTTTATAAAACAATAAAAAAGCATGAAATTTTATGAATTTTTTTTATTTTTAACACACAAGGTAAAATTTTTACACTTTTAGGGTTTTTAAAAATTTCCCTTAATCCCCGAATTCCCCGTTGATCCCCGATTATTTCCTCCCCGGGGTCCCCGAAACCCCGACCCCGTGAGAAATATCCCCGGGGCAACCCCGAGATGTTCCCTGCGAAATCAATCCCCAAAAAATTTTCCCCGTGGCCCTCCCCGTCCCCGGGGGTGCAACTCTACTTACAACCTACTATAAAAATTTTTTTCAAATAAATTAATCAAATTGTTTTTTTTTATTTAACACTTCTTTACTGAAAGACATTAAATTTTCGAAATTAAATTTTCGGAAATACCTTTCATAAAGCAAAAAAAATAGGTTGAGGATGGTGGATTTAATGAATGGTCTTTTAATTTCTTTTCAATTATATAAACTTATAATTATAATTTAGATAAAACTCATAAAATATTTTAATTTAAATGCGTTTAAAAAATGAATATTAATTGTTTGAAATAAAAATAATTTGATGAAATTCTATTTTTTATTTATTATCATTTTTAATATTTTTTTGCGCGAAGGAATCTCTTTGAATTTAATTTTAAATTCATTTACAAAAATTTTAAATAAAATTTTATTGAAAAATTTTATGGAATTCAAAAATATAATTTAAATAAAACAAACATATTTTTATTTTAAATTAAAATAATATATCTGATTAATTCAATAAATATTTTTTTTTCAAAATAATTCATTTTTTTTAAATTTTTATTTTAATTTTTAAATTTTTTGTACCGAATCAAGAATTTTATAATAAATTTATTTAAACCCTTTATTTTTATTTTTAATCTCATTTCTTTTCCATTAAATTTATTTTATCAAATACAAAAAATTTCAAAAATAATTTTTAAAAATTTTATATTTTAAGACACTTTGGCATTTAATTTTCAGTGCACCAGTATTCACATTTTATTGAAATCTCATAATATTATAATGATTATTTTTAATAAATTTCATGAAAATTTGCCTTTATTAAAGTAAAAATAGTTGCCATTTTTCGAAAAAAAAGTCACAATTATTAATCCAATTATTTTTGAAGAATGAAAAACAATTTATATTTCAAACGGTAATTTTTCAAAACATAATAATATTTGAATTAATTTAAAAATCATTTTTTAAATAAAATATATAAATTTATTCCTCTTAATTTTAGGCACTTAAATCATTTCGAAATGCTGAATATTCGCCATTTGTTATTTTCATTGTTGCACCTGATTTGCATGGATTGCATGATGTGAGCAAAATAATTTCAATAAATTTTATTTTTTTTTATTAAAGGATACCGATGTAATTGCCTTTTTCTTCGCTTAAAAAATATAAAATTTAGAAAATTATTTTATAGAATAATTTTATGAGATCAAATTTTTGATCATTAAAAACTCAAAAAATATCGAAATCTTTTTAATACGATAAATCGGCCACCTATCATGTCCCAATTCCTGTCCAAGTCTACAACACAAATGAATATTCCACTTCCAACAGCAGGAACAAAAGGAGAAAAGGCAGAAATTGTGCAGAAAAATGCAAATTGGCACTTTACAGGGGCGGAATTGTTTTATGTAATTTTGATTATTTTTCAAATTTATAAAATTCAAATTTTATCAAAATTCCCGAATTTTTAAATGGATGAATTAGTTATAAAAAAATATTTAAATTCATTTTTAATTGTGTTAATTTTTATTCCCCTCAATTTAGTGGTCCTCATTTTAATGGCCATTCTTGTTGGTTTCTTCTTCATGTTTTTGGACAACACCTATTCTTTGCGTTGCCATCTTTTCCATTCCGGATCATCCTGATGGGCATAAGAAGAGAAAATTACAAAAAATATGAATAAATAAACGCAAATTTATTAAAATTTTACTTCAATTTAATTCCATTCAAATTATAAAAGATTAATTATAATTGTGAAAGTTTTGTGTCATTTTAAATGGCCACCAAAATTAAGAACGGGCACGGATTCCGAATCCGTACGGACCATGGATCCGTAAATTTTCTTATTAATTTCGGAATTCCGGATTGAATTTTCATAGAGATCAGTAAACCGAATCCCATTTTCCCGGTTTCTAGCCAATTAAAAGAATTATATTTGTAGAAAGATTCGATGGAAATATTAGAGATAAAATTGGGATATAAAATTATAAAAGAGGATCACAAACTCTTCTATATTAAATTTCTACATCAAACCAAAACATAGTAATTTTATAATTTAAAAAAAACGACAATTTGATAGGCTTCTATAGAGAAAATTCAATAATTTTATTAGAGGACAATTTCAAATCAAGAGAAATAATAAATGGAAAGATGAAATTATTGCCGGAAATGAATATTGATTAAAAAATTTTTTGCAAACCATAGATTAAATAGATTATTTCTTATTAAATTTGGATTAATACTCCACATTTACTTTTTGGATAAAATGCTTACAAAAGCAAACCATTATTCGAAAATATAAAATTAAAATATTTTAAATAAAAATATCGACGCAATCCCCAAATAGGGACTTTTTGAAAATTTTTTTCTAAGTCATGAAATGATACACCAATCGATTCGTCTCGACGAGCCAAGCACGAATCTGCTATTGATTTTGCATAAAACTCAAAAATAAATAAGTTATAACCGCGCAAAGGAAATACGGATTGGAACTGCTCCGGTGGGCATTTCAGAGTGGACTCCTCCGTGTGCTCCGCCTCCTCGCGACCAGACGAGCTTGTGGCTCGCTTCGCTCGCCACAAGCTCGTCCAGTTCCCGCGCTTCAGCTACGCACACTCCGGAGTCCACTCTTACATTCCTCCGCAGTTCCAACACATTCCAGCGAGAAAAAAATGTTGAAGTCAAAAAGTCCCTATTTGGGGATAGTGCCAAAATATCATTAATTTATTCATTTTTCAGTGATCACAGTGGATAAACCATCGTGAAACAATGGATAAAATGGAGAATTAATTGAGCAAATAATCTTTATTTTTATTATTTTTTCCAAATATTTATTTTTTTATATCTTTCTCTTAAGTCAATTTCACCAAATTAAATCAGTTTAATGAATTTCAACAACATAGAGTAATTTATTTTTTATTTAATTTTATTTTTACGCCCAAAAAATTGGTGAAAATTTTGAGAATTCTGAATTATCCTATTTTTAATATTAATCTCATAAAATAAAATTATGGGATATATTAACACATCCTATTGTGGTATTTCACTCCTCAAATTATAATTTGTTATCAAATTTAATGAATTTTTAATCCAAAATTACTGATTTCCTACTTGCCAATCTGTGTTGCATTGTCAATTTAATAAATATTAAATAAAAATATAATTAATTTTTTTCATTTTTAAGTGACATAATGGATATATGTCACTTTGAAAGGAATGGTAGAAATTATTTTTATTTTATTCAAATTTATTTTGAATGGAGTTGGAGAACACATGCATAATTTGGAAAATTCTAAAATATAAATTTTTAATATTAATCTATTAATCCAATAAATTTATGGGTTGTAAGTCAAAAGGAAATTAAATGTAAAGAGAAGTTTGGATAAAAAAAAAATATAAAGAACTTGTGAATAGTTTTTAATATTGTTTTATTTTATTAATGAAAATTAATTTAAATAAATTTTTCAAAACTTTTCCAAAAATTCTCAAAAAAAAAAACATTTTTCTATATGTATATACTAAATTTTGCATGTTATTAATTGTCTAATAAATTTAATTAATTTTTAATCATTCCGAACCAAAAATCGGTTTGAATGATTTAGCATTTCTATTAATTTTTCAAAATACTATTTTCTCGTCAATCATTGCCAGTATAAATTTGTCACTTACAAATATAAGAGAAATTATTAAATTTAAATATAATGAATTTAATCATTTTCAATTGAGCACAACGGATAGTGCCAAGAATTTTTTTTATAAATAGAGCAATTAAATTTTCATTTTATTCAAATTTCATTCTTAGTCTTTTGAACTATGAGCTAATTTTGAAGAATTCTGAATTCTTCTTTTTAATATTAATCTATTCATAAAATAGTTTTATGAGATGTAAATTTATTTTTAAAATTTTATTTTGAGATTGACAAGTTTAAACAGCAGATAGAAGCAAATCAAAAAGCTTAGTTCTTCCTCTAATTGGGATGAATTTGTCTTGGTTTTTCACTTCGCAAAAAATTTGCCACTTAATTCTCTTAAGCCAATTTTAATAAATCAGAAATTCAATTGAATTTCCAGAATGTATCAATTCCTCTTACACCTCTTTTCTCGGACATTCTTGTCAGCATAAGCTTGTCAGTCTCAAAATATGATTAAGACAGGGTTCGCAGATGTACTTTATTTAAAGATTTGTATTTTTTTTGAGGGGTCAAATCTTTGAAAATAAAAATGTACTTTTTTTAATGATTTGTACTTTATTTTGACTTTGGTGTACTTTATGTACTTTTTTTTTTCACAAATTAATGAAAAAATGGTAAAATTTTTCGCTGCTCGGCCATTTTTGGCTCCAATTTTTCGCCTTTTTTCGAAAAATTGTAAAAGTTTCTTCTTAAAAAACATGTACTATTAGTTCTGGATGATCAACGGTTGTGCATTAATGTTAAAAAAACATATTTAAAATTTTACTTAATTTATATTAGCTTAAGACGAAAATCTTTTTTTTGACCCCAAAATCTTTATTTTCAAGGCCAATGTACTTTTTTTGAAAAAAAAAATCTGCGAACCCTGGATTAAGAAGATGAATAAAAATATAATTAATTTATTTACAATAGGTGAAATGTGACATTTTAAAAGATTAGTGGGTATATGGAATTAAATTTATCAATTTTTTTATTTATATTTTAATTTTTTGCTCACCCCTTCAGCGATTAATTTGAGGAATTCATAATTATTCTTTTTCGAATATTAATCTGTCAATAAAATAAATTTATGGGTTCCAAAATAAAATATTTAATAGAGCTTTAAACAAAATGTGAAAAAGTATCATAATTATTATTATTAAAATAAATGAAAAAAATATAAAAAGATGGGCAATGATATTTTTATATTTTAAAAATTAAAATAGTTGAAATAAATTTTCACAAATTACATTCAAAATTCCTGTTAATAACTTTTTTTTAAATGAATGATTTTTTAATCAATTCTCCGAAAAATGACATCAATTTTTATTTTTGATTACAAGGATAAAATTTGAAATTTATAAAGCAATTTTAATAATTATTTTTTTCATTTAAGTTTCATTTTGTTCTTCATAGCTGTGATATAAATTTAGGATAAATTTGAATTTTTTTAATTATTAATCTGTTAATAAAATAAATTTATATGATTCAAACTAAATTCTCGTTTCGGAATAGATGAGAAAAGAAAATAAAAAAAAATAATATATTAATTGATCAAAAAATTATAAAGAAATGGGCAATTTTATTTTTAATTTTTTTCTTAGAACTAAAATTAGTGAAAATATTTTTTCAAAATTCTCAATAAAAATATTTTTTCTACACAATTGCTTTTGATTTCCCCATAATTTGCTCTTTATTTCTCCAACAGATCCATTACTTCTACGATTTTGCTAATTAAATTGGAGCCGATTAAAAGGAATAGTAAGAATTTGAGGATTTTGAAAAATTGTGCAAATATTTTAAATGCTTTTTTAAATTAATTTCTAAATAATTTTGAGAAATTAATTTTCTTATTTATATCCAGAACAGAAAAAATAATTGCGGTATATATTTTGAAATTAATTATGTAATTTATTTTTATTTTATTTAAATTTTATTTTTGAATTCGGCTTTGTAGAACAATTTGAAGAATTCGGAATTATCCCTTTTTTAATATAAATTTGTTCATGCGATAAATTTTATGGGATACAAACCAAACACTTAATAGAGCAAAAATATAATATTCTTTTTCCAATGATTACTACGGTTTCGTTTAGAAAATGAAAAGTATGGATGAATTTTGGAACAAATTTGCATTTTTATTTATTTTATTCTTATTTTTTGTACCAGGTCATACAGTTCAATTTTGAAGAATTCTAATTTATTCTTTAATATTAATCTATTCAGTAAACAAATTTATGGAATGAAATTTGCAAACCAGACACTCAAGCATTAGCTTAGTCGCTGGCTTAGCATTTCACACTATGCAATCATACTCAAAAATTTATTCTCTTAGGCCATGCCAAATTCAATTAATTTAAAACGAATTTCAACGATCTATCAATTTATCTTCATAAATTTGTCAGTCTCAAAAATAAATTTTAAAAATATTAAAATCATTCATTTTCCAATGATTTCAACGGATATTTACGTTTTTGAAAATAAGAAGGGAATTTAGAATTAAGCAATTTAATTATTTTCTTTTATTAAAATTTGATTTTTTTCCACTGTTTTTGAAAGACCAATTTTGAAGATTTTGGAATTATTCTTATTTTAATATCTATCTGTTCATATAATTAATTTATGGGATGCCAATCAAATATTCAATATGGTCATTAGTTGAAATAAAAAAAAAATTATTAAAATAATTATTATTAAAAATAAAAGAAAAAAGATGAGAAATGATATTTTTAATTTTATATTAATTCTTAAGAACGAAAATTACCGGAAACGAATTGATTATTCAAATTAATCTTAAAAAAATCGACATTGATTAACATTTAGATTAGGGTTGCACCCCGGGGGACGGGGATCCCCGAAACCCTGGGGATCCCCGACCATTTTCCCCGAAAATCAACCCCGAGATTTTCCCCGAAAATTTGAACTTCTCAAATTAGGTAGCCATAAGCAACAATTAATCAATTTTTTATTCAAATTTAATTTTTGTAAGAGGAAATGTAGATAAATTATTAAAAGTCTGATTTATTATTATTCTACTTAATAATCTTTTCATCTAATAAATTTATGGTATGCAAAACAATCACAAAATAAAGCGAAATTCATAATTACCACGGAATTTCAATCACGTATTAGACTAATTTGGCAAAACAAAATCTGTTTGATGAATTTTCAACATCAAACAATTCTTCTCAAGCCATTTTATAAGCATTCAACATAAATTTGTTATCTTAAAAATAAAATTATAAATATTAAATAAAAATATTTTATTCATTAAGTACAAATAATAATTATTTTTTTATATAGAATATATTTATTTTAGAATCAAATGTGCAATTTTTTTATTTTAGTCAAATTTTTTATTTGTATTGACAGCCTCTTTTGGGGTTTGAAGATCAATTTTACAAAATTCTGAATTATTCTTTTTTTAATATTAATGTTCAAATAAATTTACGGGATACATTCAAACATTCAATAAGGGCATTAATTTGAAATGAGAAAATAATAATATTATAAATAATAATAATTAAAAAATGGATCAATAAAATTATTAAAAAAATTGATTTTTTAAATTTTATCTTATCTTAACCAAAATTAATGAAAAAGAATTTTTAAAAATTCCATTTTCAAAAATTTTCACAAAAATATTTTTTTGTAAAATTTTTGCTAAAATTTCTACAAGTTATTAAATTGTTAAGAAATAATTAAATGAATTTTATTCCAAAATTTTCCGAAGAATGAAAAAGCAAAAGACAATGAGAGATTTATTTTATTTCCCATCATGAAATCATGCAATAAATTGGAGCATTCTATCCGAAGCCAAAAATATATAGATTGTAGATGATGATAGCTATCATGTCATTTTTGCAAAAAATTGAATAAATAGCAAATGATTTCCCATTGATTTGTATGCCAAATAAGTTGTCGCCTTTAAAAAGGTGAGAATAAATGTAATTTATCAATTATTAATACTTTTCGTAATTTTAATTAATTAATTTTTTAATGAAGATTTATATTGATATGAGATTTATAAATTAATGAGTAAAAAAATCAAATTATTTATAAAAATTAAAATGAAAAATTTATAGGTTTTATATGTTTATTTTATTAATAAAATTTTCTAATTTTCAAATTGTATTATAATTTTTCATCAAAGGGTATTTCAGAGAATAGCGTAAGAGTTAAGACGAAATTTATGCCATCATAATTATCAAATTAATTTATTTTAATTTTTTTTAGAAATCGGCAAGGATGCTCGAGCGAGATCTCGCATGCGAAATACATGCTATTTTTTTCTCACCAAAAAAAACTTTTTTCCCCAAAAAAATTTTTTTTTCCCCAAAATTTTTTTCCCCCAAAAAACACTTTTTAATCCCCAATGACTCTTTTTCCCTTAGAAAAATCTTTTTTACTCCCAATAAACTCAAAAGTTAAAATTTTTTGATTTTTTTTATATAAAATCATAAAAGTAAATGGAATTTTAGCTTCAGAAGATGTAATTATCTCAATATTTTCAATGTGAATTTTCATATAAAATTCTTTCGTCATTATAAACTTACTTAGCTTTGCCTAGCCCAAAACTTACCCCAATCCTAGCCCTTAGCCCCTAGAACCCATCCTCCGACCCTATCCTACCATAACCATAGCCCATATCCCCTAAAATCGACGCTCCGACCCTAGCCTAACGCTATCCCATAGCCCCTAAAACCCATAGTCTGATAGCCTAGCCCCTAATTCGGAAAACCACATCCGAGTCATAAACATTAAACTTAAAAAAATTTATTTTTTTGCACATTGGAACATGTGAAATGAGTTGCATTCCATTTACTTTTATGATTTTTAAGAAAAAATCAAAACATATTCACTTTTGGGTTTATTGGGGATAAAAAAGTGTTTTTTGGGGGAAAAAAGTTTTGGGGACAAAAAAAGATTTTTTTGGGGAAAAAAAAGTTTTTTTTGGGGAGAAAAAAGGTTATCACTTTTATAGATCTATTTCTTAATAGTACAAATTTTTAGTTTTTAATTCTTTTTATTTAAAAAATTTGTAATAAAAAAGTTTCGAATAAATAATTTGAAAAAATGAATAATAAAAAACAATCTTTATAAAACAAAAATTCAACATTTTTGATTTTTTTCTATTTCTAATCTAATCTTTTATTTAATTCTATTAATCTTTTCAAAATTATATAAAAAAAAATTAAAATTAGCTTTTGCATATAAGTGGGCAATCTAAGCTGTATTTTTTTTTATAAATTTTACCTGAATATTTTGCACTTGAAGGGCCAAAACCTCCGACAATTTGATGATCGTGTCACGGGAATCGTTCAATGAAATGGTTTCCATGGTTCGATGTGCTTCAAGATCAAATATGTAGGATAGCATTCGCTGTGTTTCCTTTGCCGAAATATGCCAACTTTCAGCAAAATTTTGGCGCACATTTTCTTTAAAGTGAATTCCCTGCTTATTGCTGGCGGCAAAGAAACAAAATCCCTCATTGTCCATACAATATACTGTGTCCGAATTAAGCGGAATGCGAACACCATGTTTCCTTTCCAATTCATTCAAATAGAAGCGCAGAAGTTCCAAAGTTTGACCTAGAATAATTTATTTTATTTTAAAAATAATCAATAATTTTAGCGGCACCAATTTTATAAAATGTTTCACGGGTTCGTGTGAAGCAAAAAACAATATTATTTGCTGCATTTCTGTGCAAATGGGTCAACAATTCGCCAATATAATACTGCATTGGTTCGCTTAGCCGTGACTCATTTGGACGCATCAAAATGCAAATGCCATGCAATTCACGAATATTACCAATCATTTCCAGCACCTTTCCGAAATTCTCGCGATCTTTCTTTATTCCTTCCGTATCGCCAATGCCCGGTGTGTCCAGAACGATTAATTGTTGACCTCGGTAGATGAATGGATGCGGCTTTGGGTCTTTTGTTTTGGATTTACCGACTTCATGAACATTATCCTTCTTTTCATTTTCATCATCTTCTCCAAATTGCACAGTAATCGAACTGAGTTGATAATCATCGCATGATAATAAAAATGAAGAAGGAATTAAGCAGATTGGATTTGCTGCCTAAAAATTTGAATAGAACATTATAAAATGAAATAAATATATAAAATTGCCTCGATTGCATCCTCCATGCGTTCAAAGAACATATAATTGGCCAATGAATTTATCCATGTGGATTTGCCAATGCCAGTTTCACCCATTACCAAAATGCATTTTTCGCCAGAAGTATTCAATCGATTCAGGGTTGTACGCAAATGATCATTGTTGAACTTGGCAAATGTATTTGGTGGATTTTGATGTTGTCCAGAATTGCATCGAAATGCAAATTGATTGACCGGAGTGCGACCACAGGCACAATAGAAATATTTGATGACGGGATCCTCATTACTTTCTGCTTTTGCTGTTCCTTCAATGGCCAGAGCATTGGACGTAGATGCTTTCAAAACATTGTTGTTTATGCCCATTGACTTGGAAAAATAATTTGCCAATGAAGATAGGATTCCGCTGCCACCGGTCGTTCCCAATGAAGTATGATGGGCTTTTGTCTTCTCAAAATGGAGCCATACCCCACATTCATCGCATTCCCATTGTTTTTCCTCATCTGGGCATTGGCCACATTTGCTTGAAATTGAAATTGGACAACAGATTTCAACGGGAAGCATTTCTTCTCCATTTGTTGGAAATATTTGTTCAGTTTTGCTGTTGTCCATAATCTAATGAATGAAAATGAAATGATTAAATTATTGTATAGAAACTCACTTTTGCCAAGCAAATTTGCTGTTTACGCTTTTCCTCTTTCAAATGATTCTCCACAATTGGATGTTGCTCCCGGAATTTCATGATGGTCGATTCCATTTCCAATTGATGGCGGACATTTGGGATGTCCAATGAAACCAATTCAGAATCCACAAAAACGCATTTATGTTCGCCCCGAGTCACCAAATCCTTGAAAAGTGCCAAATTCTCTTGGTAAAGTTCTTTCTGTTCATTTTTAGCACCAAAAGAAGGTGGCAAGTGGAAGAAGACAAAACTTGTTGGAAATTGGCGAATGCATTCGAGTAGACCTTGGTTCCCATTTTCATGGCTAATATAAGGTACATCTATATTTTTATAGAATTAATTTTAGCATTTAAATTTCCTTACTATTTTTTTGTAAAAAATTCGCAATTTCCAATTTTTTTTGCATTTTGCCATCCATGATTGTGTCCATTTTCAAGATTAATTCGGAAATTTGTGCGAATGAATGGCTGGATATATTCTCAATTTCTTCTAGTTCTTGGAGGCCCCCTTTTCCTCTGCGATAATTCAAAACCAATTCGCGGAATTTGCAAATAATAGCTTCTTTTAGTCCAAAAAACTCATCACAAATTAATTTGCCGTTGAGCATATTTTCTTGACTAAAAAATAAAAAAATAATAATTTATTCATTTCTGATTATCTCACCTGAAACAATGGGAAAAACCATCGATTGTTTGTTGAAAATATTGGAATTTTCGCTGAACATTCAAAAATTCTGCCAAAATATTTTGAATTGCCTCAATGGAATTTCCTGAATTTAAATAATAATTTTTAATCAATTACAAAACCATACCATTCAATTCTGTATGGGGCAAAGCATCCAATGAGCTTAACTGGCAAAGCAATGGCCCATCGAAATTTGTTGCCAAATTTAGCAAATTTGCGAACAATTTAATTGCTTCCAGCATTCTAAGTGGAGCTCCACGTTCAGGGAAGCAAATGTGCGGGTGATTGGTGAATAGTTGGCAATGAACGTATGGATCGAGTGAGGAAAGAATTGCCTCATCGGTTGGTGGTACATAACAATTGCGAATTTTTTGATGAACAATCTGTAAACGTATTCAATGTTTTGTTGCATTCCAATTGGAAACCAACCTTCTTCAATCGATTCATATCAATAGATTGTTGGCGGCAATCTTCTTCCGAAACACAAAATATGACGACCAAAGCCAATCCAAATGATATTCCACTCACAACATGTGTTATTCCCATTTGTTCATTCCCACAATTTGGATTCAAATTTGATACATGCAAATTTGATGGGTCAATGCTGATTTCCTGTTAAATTAAATGTGTGTAATTTTAAAATGAATGGAAATCTGCCTTTGTTGGAATAATTCGACAAATGGCAAATGAGCATTCGGATGGGAATGAATATTTTTGGACATTAAAAAATTCACCAAATTCTTCCAAATTAGACAAACCCAAAAGTGCGCTGATCTGAATGCAAAATATTAGCAATTTTTATATTTTATCCTTTAAACTTTCTGTTCATCGTCAATATTGATCGCATGGAAACGATCACCCAACTCGGTTGGCGATAGTTTATCAATTGGTGTATAAATTGGCTGAAGCATTCTGGGTTTTTTGCTGCAAATAATTTCCGATTGCATGAATTCAATGCGTGGATTGGCCATTGAATTGTTGATGAACAAATTGTCCGTATTCACATCGTAAAATGAGCCAATTTGGATTGGAATTCCATTGTTAGCCAAAACAAATCGAAATCTTTAAATTTAAAATACATAATTTATTATTTAAATTATCAATTATAATAAAAAATTATATCCCAAAATATGAATTTGGATTTTTACACTAATCGGAAACGGGTTCACAATAGGCAATTAATTTAATCTTATTAGAATTCATTACATTTTTGGCGTATTTTTGTTGAGAATCAATTGGTGTTGTTGCTGCTTATTTGAACCAATTCCTTTTAATGTTTCTGCAATATTTCCGATTGGTGCTATTAAATTTCCATCATTTTTCCCATTTGAATTTGTCATTTCAGCCGAAATGGACTTTAATAAATTTTAAATGTTATTTAAGATTAAATTGAAATTGAAGTAATAATAATTACCCTTACATTTTTCACAATATTTTGTATTCCATTTCCCAATTTTGAATTCAAATTCAACGAATATTCAATGGCGGCATCCACCAATTCATTCGGATCCACTTCCATAATTTCCCCATCTTCTGTGCAACAAATTGTCCAATCAAATTGATTTTCCTCCAATTTAAGTCTGCCAAAAGCATCTTTCACTAATTCGGCAACAGTTTTGTGCCCATCAATTTGAAAACGAAGAATTCGGCAAGTGCCATTTGCAGTGGCCACTCCAAATACCTTCACTTTCGCTATCTCTTTAATGTAAAATTAAATAATTAAAATTTTATTAATCAACCAACTTTTTTGTGCAACTTTTTCTTTGGATTCAACTTTTCCCTCAATTTGATTTGCAGTAGACACAAGTTGATTAAGGAAAACTAAATTAAAAATGGAATTTATACTTTGGTGAATTTTAATATGTTTTTTTATTCATCGTTAATTTTATTCATTTTTCAAATTCACTAATGATTCATCCAATTTTTTCGAAAAAATATACACAACCACTTAAATCAGAATAATCAAGCTCCCCAAACTTTTTTTTGCTGACCATAATCGGATGTAATTTCGCATAAAGAGGCAGAATGGTTTGGACTTGTGATGCGTGTTGAGCAGACAAATTCATGGTTTTGTTCATCCAATCCTCCATCTATCGCCAAATTCTTATCCAATGATTCACTGTTCTCATCGACATCATCGACATTTGTGCCATCAATGCCAATTTGTTCATTTTCTTCGTTTAATTGTTCCATGGAATTTTGATTGGTTTGGTCCTCCATTGGGCCAATACACACTTTCACTTTTAAATTATGAAAGTTTACTTTAAATTTATCCTTATTATATTGAATTTATGGAGTCAATCTTGTCTAATTTGTATAAAAAATGGAAAAATTTCCCAAAAACTTACCTTAAATATTCCCCCTCCTTCATCAAAAAGATAATTTTAGTAGGTAGATGACTCAAAATGAAATGGAATATGGGAATGACCCAATTTTTCCTACCAGGGTTGCCAGAATGTCCCCCCACGGGGGGCATTTGCCCCCTTTTTGAGATTTTGCCCCCTTTTGTGTCCCCCGAGCTGAGTTGCCCCCCAAATGCCCCCTTTTTAAAATTTTGTCATTTTTTCCCTTTTTTATTATTTTTTGGTCTAATTTTTCGCTGCGCGGCAAATTTTTGGTCTAATTTTTCGCTGCGCGGCAAATTTTTGGTCTAATTTTTCGCTGCGCGGCAAATTTTTGGTCTAATTTTTCGCTGCGCGGCAAATTTTTGGTCTAATTTTTCGCTGCGCGGCAAATTTTTGGTCTAGTTTTTCGCTGCGCGGCCATTATTGGAAAAATTTTTGCATTTTTGGCACTTTTTAAAAATGCCCCCCAAAATGCCCCCTTTTTTACTGAAAATGCCCCCCAAATGCCCCCTTTTTTTTCCAAAATGCCCCCCAAAGTAAAAATCCATCTGGCAACCCTGTTTCCTACTATAATAAACAATTGTTGGGCATTATTTTTTCAAACTGAATTGATGAGAAATTAGCCTAGAGCAAGAAAGGAATAAATTTTAGATTGGTAGTTGGTTAATGGATTTGTTATTTACTTTTGAAATGCCCTCACTGAATGAGAAAGTGGTATAGAGTATAGACGTAAATCAAATTAATGCATTAAAATTTGAATTTCTCAGACTTTTAGAATTTTTTGGTTTGCCAATTTTTTGTGGCCTACTTGAGGATCAGAACATTAAAGCAAATTATTTGTGAAGAAATTAATTGAAATCACATAAATGGTTCACATTTAAAGTTGTAAATTTCGAATAGAATTTAACAAGGAAATTATTAATTATTTTTCGAAATAAAAAAAAGTGGCAGGCAGCAACATTTACTCTTAAAATCTACAATTTAGCTACACATTGTTTTTTTATCAATAGAATTCATAGAAGAAGAATTATTTTTTAGATGTTTTTTTATTTGCTTTTTGTTTTTAACCCATTTTTTATCATTTTCTTTAATTTCTCAAAATAATGACATTTTTCCCATCAAAAAATTTATTTTTTATGATTTCAAACTCATTTAAAATTGCTTTTCTACATTTAATACTCCAAGTGATGAATAAAATAATGAATTAATAACTTTTGTTTTTAATGTACCCAATGCTACAATTTTTAATTAAAGAAATTTCCCAATTATTCTCATTCTTTGTAATATTTTTGCCACTTTTCTGTTCTTGGCTACAATAATTTTCTATGGTCAAATAAACAACAAAATTCTCACATCGTTCAAGAAAGAGCATTAACATATTAATTAGCAAGCATTCAACATTCATTTTAATTTTCACATGACTATGCAACTTTTTTTTAAAAACAATTTATTATTCATTTTATTACAAACTGTGTACAAACAAGTATAACTCTGAATTTCCGGTTAATTTTATGAATTAAAATTTAAAATTTTTTAAAATATATTTTACGATTTTTTTGCCCTTTTTGTAAAAACATTTTATTTCTCTGATGAATATTATTCAATTCTTAATTGCTTAAAATCCCATATATGAATATCATTGTAAATTTTTCAGTTATTTTTGTTCTTTTTGTTTATTTAATTAATTAAATATTACATTTCCATAAGTAAATTTTTCATTTATTTCAACAATATTCTTTAATAACTAATTTACCATCAACTATATTTTGTGAATTATTTGCAATTAAATTTGCTCCATTACCATATTTAGTATTCATTTTTCTACCATATTTCATTAAAAGTAGTTTTTCCATTCCAATATTACATTAGCATTATCAAAGAATTTTTTTTTGTCCTTGGACTATTAAAAGATCATCCAAAACATTTAAGAAATATTCAAAAAGTTAATTTTTAAATTTAATATCTAAAATGTAAATTTCTCTTTTCCATATCACCAAAATGTTACAATTTTTATTTTTATTTGGATTTTATTATTTATTAATCATTGGTTTAATACTAAAGATTAAATCCATCATTAATCCACTCTAAATAAGGTATATTGTAAACTCACTTATTCGAAAATTATTTTTAATCCAAACAACCCCAAAAAGCATTCATCCTTCCATTTTTAATTAACCTTTTTCTTTTTTTTCGAATTTTACAACATCTTCTCAATGTTTGGAAATGCAATTTTGTTTATATTAATGAGCAGGGGTAAAATATGGCAAAATAAAAATGAATGAATTGTATCAGTAAGTTGATTGGATGGTGGTTTTGTTGAGTGGATTGTACCTAAAATGCTCACTTTTATATTTTACGTTTCCTCTCAATTTTGTATAATTGGCATTTTTACATGTTAAAATACCAAAAATATCCACCATAAGAATGAATTTCCTTTTAAAAATGAATTTCGTCCACAATTTAATCACAAGATGCATCCGATTATCGAAAATTTCATCTTTTGATGACTAGTGAAAAGCAAGAACTTGGAAAATTGTAGAGGATTAGCAAAATTTACACAATAATTTCCATTTGGCCACAAAGTTGAGGGGGCGGATGAGGATAACATTTTTGTTTCATTCAGGGAAAAGTGCCTACAGTGCTAATAAAAATTAATAATTATTTTTTTAAAAAATATTTTATTGAGTAAAAAGGAAGTGAAATTAAATATTATCCTGTAATTATTATTCTTATATATTTACGAATGATCTATATTAATATTAATTCAATTGAAATTGTTACCACCAATTTGCATGAACGAATGCTCAATAAATTTTAGGTTAATTGAAGAATTAATTGGAACACTTTTCCCTCTATAATTTGTGATTTTTCAATCTAAATTTTTCTCCCTCAACCTTTAATTTAATTTATGTCATAAATAGTCTACTTCGGATTCGGACCGAAAAAAGCAAAATTATAAGGACATATTCGATAGTTACCAAATTATTAAATTAGCCACAAATATATCATAAAATTGCTTTAATTTATTCTAATTTGTATTTAAAATGATCCATTATCTCTATCAATACTTTTTTAAATTCCAGTCAAAAATTCCAAAAATTCATTATTTTTGATCTCCAAAATTTATCTAAATTTTCTCCATCAATTTTACAATTTAATTTATTTCATTATAAAATAATTCGCTTCTTATATTGCGATACGAACACAAAAACTGCGAATCAAATTTTTAGAACATTTTCAAAAGTGCCAAAATTATTAAATGCAATTGGCCACAAAATATAGCATAAATTGACTTTTTTTTTTAAATTTAAATTCAAGTTGATCCATCAACCCTCATCCACATTCTATACTTTCCATTTTTAAACTCCAGCCAAATTTCCAAATCCTTAATTTATGACCTCCGTAATTTGTGACTTTTCAACCTAAATTTTTTCCATCTCAACATTTTAATTTAATTTATACAATAAAATAGTCTCATTTCCATACTTCAAACCGAATAAATGCAAATTAAATTAAACATTTTCTAAAGTATCCAAGCTATCGTATTTGATCTAATTGGCCACAAAATGTAACATAAAATGGCTCTAATTTATTCTAATTTTGATTCAGATTCAGACTGAATCCATCCAAAAATTTTCATTTTTAATTTCCAGCCAAAAGTTTTTAAAAAAATGACTTCCACCGTTCGAATAATTAAAACAATTTGTGAATGGACTTCATTCTCATTGGGTTCGTCCCTCAATTTGGTCCTTATTTGGTTGATTATTCGGCATACGCCCCAATCCATGCGTCTGTATAGCAAAGTAAAAAAATTAAAAATATTAAAAAAAAATAATTTCCATCAGATTTTGTTGCAAACTTGCATAACCGATTTGGCATTGGTCAGCATGACAATATTCAATGATGTGGTGAGGGAAAAGAGATATATTTAGATATAAATAATTTGTTAATATATTTGTAGATTTTCTTTGTGGCCGATGGTGGCACCGCAATGTGGAATAATGGCCTTTTGAAGGTGACCAGAAGGGAATGGATTTTCGCATCCTGGCTTCTCGAATTCGTTTGGATGTTTTTCATTTACGTTTCAATGTTCAATTTTGTTGCCCACATTTTTCGCTATTTAACTTTGAATCAGTAAGAAAATATTATTAAATAAATATTTTTTTAATAAATATTTCCAGTTCGATGCAAATTACCCCAGCCAAATATTTTGCCCTTTGGTCGGCCATTCAATGTATTCCCCTTATTTATGTGATTGTTTGTGGCCATCAATATTACCAAATTGGGACTGAACATGAAATGTTACATGACCAGGATGCGGCCACCCTTCTTGGCTTAAATATAAGTGATGGAGTTTATTTGACCGGATATTCTGCTGAGGATGTAAGTCAAATGCCAAATTAATTAATTATATAATTAATATTTAGGATGTATTTATGAAATATGCTTTTTATTACAACATTATAACCTGCCTGTTGGGCTATTTACTCATTTTGGTCCTTGGCTATTTGATGCATCGTTTTGTGCGCCAAAATATGAATGGCGCATCAAATAGTCGGAAAAAGACATTGGAATTGCAAAGACAATTGACTCGATTACTCATTGTCCAGGCAAATAAAATATTTCAATTCATTTTTGTATAAATTCATCTTTTAGGCAGCCCTTCCGGCCACCATTCTATTCCCATTGGTCCTCATGTTGGCCACAGTGGCATTCGGCATTGATTTGAGTGCCATTGCCCTCCAATTACAATATTACGATATGCTCTCCTCCATCCCAATGTATATGCCAGCGGCAGTCAATCCACTTGTAATTTTTTTGCCAATATTATTCCTTTCCATTCCTCATTTTTAGGTGGCCATTCTTTTGATTCGTGACTATCGGGAAACAACTTTACGCATTTTTCGGCACACATTCTTGTGGCGTTGTTGGCGCCATCTTGGCCGAATCAATGTCATTGTTGAGCTTAAACCGTTGCCATCGTCCATTTCAAATATAAGTAGCCGAATTTCTGGCCAAATTGGAAAGCCAAAAGTGTCTACTGGATTGACTGGCTATATGACAAATGTAGTCGATGGAAATTCTTGGGGTGGAATGGTAAACACACAGCAACAAAAGAAAGTTGGATTTAACAAAGCAACATTTGATAATCATCGTTTCTTCTGATTTGATAAAATAAATAATTTATTAGTTTTCAATTATTGTAATTTTGTCAATGTATATTCTGAAAAAAAATTGAAAATTAAAACATTTTTTATCTTCTTGGAAATCCATCAAAGCAAAGGACTACCTACAACAAATGTGAGCCAATCCACTTCCACATTCCTCAATGGCACATATAAAAATAGTATTCATTTTTAATATGTAAATAAATTTTTTGAATAAATTATTTAAAAACAAAATGAAAAAGAACAACATTAAATGTTTGAAAAAACAAAAACATTTAAAGGGTTGGAAAAATAAAATATTAAATCTTTGAAAAAAAATATTAAAATGTTTGGAAAAACAAAAACATTTAAAGGTTTGAAAAAACCAAAAACATAAAATGCTCGGAAAAATTAAAAAATGTTTGTAAAAACAAAAACATTAAATGTTTGGAAAAATAATATTAAATTTGTTTTTTATTTTTATTAAAATTTAAATAATTTTATATTAAATGAATTAATGCCGGTAATAGTGTCGTTCGTAGGCCCCCTTTTTTTTCATAAAATTTTTTTTATTTGTTTTTAAGCTAAAAATATGTCTTTAGGGGTTTTCGATGATGGGGAATCCGAATTTGGCATTTATTTTTTATGAATTAGATTTCCTGTACCGGTATAGGTTTACAAACCGGTTTCGAAAAAATTGAACTTTGATATTATGCGACATATTATATATCAATCGATGCGTCTCGACTTGCTAAGAATGAATCTGAAATCGGATTCGCATAAAACTCAAAAATAAAAAAGTTATGGCCACTTTAGTTACACAAGCCAGACAAGCATCTTTAGAATTTTAAATGGCCATAACTTTTTTATTTTTGAGTTTTATGCGAATCCGATTTCAGATTCATTCTTAGCAAGTCGAGACGCATCGATTGATATATAATATGTCGCATAATATCAAAGTTCAATTTTTTCGAAACCGGTTTGTAAACCTATACCGGTTCAGGAAATTTAATTCATAAAAAATAAATGCTAAATTCGAATTCCCCATCATCGAAAACCCCTAAAGACATATTTTTAGCTTAAAAGCAAATAAAAAAAATTTTTATTAAAAAAGGGGGGGCCTACGAACGACACTATTACCTTAATGCCTATTCTTTTATCGACTAATATTCACTTTAATAATAATGAAAATATTTTAACAATAATGATTGGAAAAGAAAAATAATAAAAAGCGTTTATGTATATTTTTGTAAATAATTGTTAGCGGATATTGTTGAGTTGGACAAACAATTGTGAATTTGTCGAAACCATGTTAATTTGTTAAAAAAAAATTTTAAGAAATGGTAGTGCCGCATTCCGAATTGATTCACTCATTAAAATTATCACCCATGGATAGCTGACCGAGCCAACATCGTCCACCCATGGTTGTTGGAGGAAAACATAATAAATGGCGAATTTTGTTTGAACAGACCCAACTGGGCTTATTAAGCCACTACGAAGAATAGAAAGGGTTGACTAGAAATAATTTTGGTGAGGAAATTGAAGATTTAATTATTATTTTTACCTGAAAAATGATCAACATTGTTAAAGTGCACATCATCCAAAAAACAATGATGAATAGGCCCATTTCTAATTTGGCCTTGGAAATATTGGCCAAGGTGCCGGATTTTCTCAGTTTAGTAATTTTGATCAAAGTTCCGGCATTGATGAACATCGAGAGGATGACCACAATTGAATTATAAACAGCAGTCAACAGATTTGTGTCCAACTAAATTTTCAATCAATTTGATATAAGCGTCTTTTTAAATGATGTGTTTCATTTATAATCTAAATTGTTATTTTTTTTATTAAAGTACAGAGTAATATTCGTATTTGACGAATGCAGGTGTGTATCCAAATTGGGGATAGTCCTCTACAAAAGGGACTAATTGAGTGGTGGCATTCAAAGGGCAACGATGAAATGTCATAATGGCCGAAATTATGAATGCCAACAAAACCAATTTACGCCACCAATATTCCCAAAACTATAAATTTATAAATATTTTTTAACTTTAAAAATATTATATTACAATTTTATGCTGAACCGGACGCCATAGTCCAGTGAAACGATTAATGGAAATTGCAACTTGCATAAAATTGACAGGATATTTGAAGAAATACAAAAGAAACGGGGCAAAACTGAGCATCCGGGAAGGAGATTTGTCAAATAATTCGGCAGTCCATTCTAACATTGTCAAGCGATAATAAATTACATCGGCCACATAATGGATAATCTCCTGTAGATTTATTATATTAATAATAATATAGTTTTACTTTATTACGCATATTCCGATGATCCAAAGGAATTGAAATAATGGGTCCGAAAATTTGGGATTAGTAATCAAAACATAAATGATGCGCAGATACAAAGGCACAGTCACAATTTCATAGAGTGTCGTGGCAAAAAAGAGGGCAGTAGGAATCATTTTTGAGTAAAAATTAATTATCTTTCTAAAATAACTTTATTATAACCATTTGATGATAACATCAACAAAATAGAAATTTTATTAAAATTAATTGCTCTTTGGTATTGGTACTTTTCCTTTAGGGGCCATTCTAACCAAAAATTGTGAAAATCCAATCTTAGTAGGGGCAATTTTGAGCATAGTTCATTTAATCAAATCTGACCATCTTCGTAAGATTATGCCGAGTTTTACCAAGAATAGAGGAGATCAGGGGCATTTTTGATGGAATTTGTATAGCCAATATTTAGCGCATTCTGAGCAACTGTCGAGCAGAATCGTTATTAGGTAATATTTTAAAAAGAGGGTGAGATATGGTTAAAGTGAATGTCAGATTTGTTTTCTTGACAGACATGATTTTCAAAATTTTTGTTTAAGATGTCGCATAAAGGAAAAACATCTGCTATTTTGCTCAATAAAATTAGTGAATAATTTTCAAATTTCCATAAAATATTCACCTGCCTTCTGTTGATGGTGAATATTTCATTATTAGAGTTTTCTGTCTTAGGAAAAAGTGCAAGAGTTCAGTCATTAACGGTATTCATAAATAATGATTTTAATATTTATTTTAGAGCAAAAGGACAACTGTACTATTGAAATTTTAGATAAAGAAAAGAATATAAATTTGTAATTCCAACAAATTATTTAATTATATTTTCCTCTATTTTCGATATTAAGATGGGATTATTATTATTATTTATATTTTTAAAGCAACCTTTTACCGATAAATGATTTAAATTCATTTTATTCTTTGCTCTTATTTATTTTAATATTTTTTAAATTGAATGATTTAATAAAAATTATTATTAAATAAGGAATATTTTATGAAATATTAAAAAAATATATTGATTAGAAATGAACAATTAAAAAACATTTTATATTTTTGTAATAATTGTTCGAGTATATTGTTGAGTTTGCACGGCTGGTTTCACTTGGGTCAGTGAAGCAATCGTCGAAACCACTGTTTGATTGTTCCTTGATTTATTAAAAAACCCTTTAAGAAAGGGTAATGCCGCATTCCGGATGGATTCACTCATCAAAATTAACACCCAAGGATGGCTAACTGAGCCGACATCGTCCACCCAGGGTTGTTGAAGGTAAACAATATAAATGGCGAATTTTGTTTGGACAGATCCAATTGGGCTTATTAAACCATTTTTAAGAATGAAAAGAGTGGCCTAAAAATAATTGGTGAGAAATTTAATTTAAAAATTTAAAATTATTACCTGGAAAATGATTAACACAATTAAAGTGCACATCATCCAAACAACAATGATGAATAGGCCCATTTCCAATATGGCCTTAGAAACATTGGCCAAATTGCCGGATCTTCTCAGTTTAATAATTTTAATCAATGTTCCGGCATTGATGAACACCGAAAGGATTACAACTATTGAATTGAAAATGCCAGTCGTCAAATTTGTGTCCAACTAAATTTGGAATTTATTATTTTGATAATTTTATGTCATTATTTAAAATTAATTACACTATAATAATCGTATTTGATGATTGCCGTTGTGTAGCCAAATTCGGGAAAGTCAGAATCAAAGGGAACAATTTGTGTGGTGGCATTGAATGGCAAACGATGGGCAGTCAAACAAATGGAAATGAAAAAGGCAATTGCCACAATTGGCCGCCACCAAATATTCCAATACTGAAAAAAAATAAAAATAATTCAAAAAATAATTATTTTATTTACTCTTTTATGCTTCATTGGCCACCATACGCCAGTGAGGCGATTGATAGAAATGATGACTTGCATAAAATAGACAGGATAATTAAAGAAATATATAAGGAATGGGGCCAAGCTAAGCATCCGGGAAGGTGATTTGTCGAACAATTCGGCGGTCCATTCAAACATTGGCATTCGATAATAAATTACATCGGTAACATAATGAATATTCTCCTATTGATTTATTAATATTTAATTGGATATTTTGATGGATTTATTTTATTACGCATATTCCGATGATCCAAAGAAATTGGAAGAACGGTGACGAAAATTCAGGATTGGTGATCAAAACATAAATGATGCGCCAATACAAAGGTACAGTCACAATTTCATAGAGTGTCGTGGCAAAAAAGAGGAAATTGGGAATCATTTTTTATATTAAATAATTATTCTTCTTAAATCATTGAAAAATTATTATTAATTATTATGAATTAGGCATTTGGTGACAACATCGATAAATAGTTAAAATGTCTATTTTGTATAATTAAATGAGTAATATTCATTAAGATATTCACCTGCTTTCTGTGGTAGTATTATGTCTTACTAAAAATGTAAAATTAGTAAAAATGGATGAGTGATTATAATAAATAGTCTAATGAATTGAGAATTTATACTTTTCTTAGGAGGAATATTTTAAATTTTACTATAGGAAAATTATATAGAATTGAAGCCTAACAATTAAAATTAAATAGAATTTTACTTCCTTCAAATAATTATTAGTTGAATTTATTCTTATTGGCTAAATAAATTTGTACTTTATTTACATTTAATTTCAACCTGAAATAATCATATTGTGTGGGCACTGGGCTGGGCATATCGTAAAAAAAGGGGTAGGGAATTGGCTAATGTAATTTTGATTGGCAAGTGAAAAACAAGTGGACCCAGACAATTAAATAAGTTAATTTAATTGAACCATAATTTAATATTTAACTATTAATAAAGGACTTATAGCGGCGAATATTAAATTTTCTGAGTAACATAGAAAATTTTTATCCAGTCATACAGTCAAAATAAAATAGAAAATTTGATTAATGTCTTACAATAAATGTAAATTAAATAAATTTTTAGAGCAAAAGTAAAAGGACAATAAATTGTACGAAAATTAAATATTAAATAAAAATTAAAAATCAATAATAAAAGGTACTTATCGGTTATCCAAAACCTGGTTTGAATTTTTTTATAATTTTGATTTTATTTTCCAAAAATAATAGTAAAATGATTAATATAATACTATTTAGACATTAAATTCTTATGAATAATTTGTGAGTGGCATGAAGTGATTTTGGGTATAGAAAAAATTTTGTGGTAAAGAACCAATAATTACCAAAATAAAACATACCGAAAAACTTTAAAAAATAAAAATGTAATTAAATAAATTTAAAAATTCCATATTTTTTTTATGGATTTTGTTCAGTTTTGATCTTCTGCTGGTGGTAAATTCAAATCAAACAATGACCTTGGACTTTGCTCAACTGAATTTTATTTTACAAATTTGAAATACATTTTATATTACCTGCTGATCCTCTCGCTTGGCCTTGTGAGGATGAGGAAGCTGATCCATTCATTGATTTTGATGATTCCGACTGATGAGGGGATTTATTTGATGGTGAATGTTTTGATTGTCTGACATGTTTTGAACTTGATGGTCCAATTTCCTTTATTAAATTTGGTGAATGATGCATTTGTGGCAAATTAAATTCTATCGGCAATAATTGCTCAATTGGAATCATTGAATTTTTATCGGCAGAGATTTGTTGTGATAATGATGTGCCAGCAACATTTCGATTTTGAACCGAATGCGTTTGCAAAAATGGACTTTCCATTAGTTGATTTTATTGGAATTCCCAAATTTGGATGAAGAATTGATCCCATTTCCGCTTGATAAATATGATCAGAATTTTTGGCGTTTTCTGTGTTTATGGCTGCTGAATGTTCGTCGGAAACTTGAATTTGATTGGACTCAAATTGATTTGTTTGTTTCGGATTTAAATCTTTGGACTGCTCATCTTTTAACCCTTTTCCTTTGTACTTTCTGAGGCTTCTTTGCCCTTTTGGAACATTCGATAATAAAGAATGTGTTTTTAATTTTTGTTGTAAATGGTCAATTTGCTGATTATCCGTCGCGTGCTTTTTGGAGGCAGTTGGATTATTTGATGATTCTGGATTGTGTCTTTTTTGGGATGAAGTTGAATCCAATTTAGGTGGCGAATTTTTTGATGAGGAAGAATCGGAATGGATACTTTCTGAATTATTTTCAATATCCATTGGAGAATGAATCATTAATGGGTCGGAAGATGAATTTGAATGTGCCGAATGACTTTTAAAATGACTTTGATTTGGCGACTTGGATCTGAGTGTTCCGGATGCTCTCGAATTTGATGGATTTGAATGTGCATTTTTTGAAGGACTTGTATGGCCATATCCGGAATTGTTAGGAGATTTTGAACTGTTTCTTGGCCTCGTTTGCAAATTTGGGAACCGCACTTCCGAAGGATTTATTGGTTGAATTGGCAAAGCTTGTACTAAAATATTTCGCCTTTTTCCAATTGGTTGATTATCTTCTGAATCAGAATTTTGCGGATTTATTTGATGGTTTCTTTTTCTTTTCATTCCGTTTCTACTTTTAGTTGGCTTATAGTCATCATCTGCTGATGTTTCTTCCGCCTCATATTCAAAATCACTCGTTGAAGATGTTTCCATTGAGCTCTGATTATCATTTTGAATTCCTTTTAATCTTTTTGATCGATCACTTAATGTCTCATTATCATCATCTTCATCATCCTCATCCTCTTCATCATCATCTTCATCAATATCATTTTCATTTTCCGTTTTATCATTTTTCAAATTTATTTTGATTTTATTGACATAATTTTCCATGAAAATTTTATAATTTTCTTCTTGGTTGACCTTTTTCTTGTTAATGACCCTTTTCTTTTTGATCCATATTTCAATTAGGTCAATGGATTTTTTAATTTTTGGACCATATAATATTTCTTTATCATCTTTATTAATTTCATTATCTGATTCGGTATCCGATAATAGTATTTCTATGCCTCTTTTTCCCTCAATTAAATTTGCAATTTGTAGCATAATTCGAAAGAATAATATGTGTTCCAAACAATTTTTGATGTATTTATCCTCGATATTTTCTTAATTTAAGTATTTATTATTATTAATATATTATTATGTTTTGCATTTTTTTACTTATTTCATTTCCAATATTTCGGTCCATTTTCCGCATAAATTTGTTGAATTCTGTGTCTTTTTCTTTTTTATTCTCTTTGATATTAATTTTCGCTTTGAATTTTTTATATTGTTTAATTACTTCATCTTCCTTTAAAATTTTGCAAGCATCATCCCTAGCTTTAATAATATGTTCAGTAAATGTAATGAAAACAGGTCTTAACATATTCATCAAAATTCTGATGGCTTCTCTTTTTCCCAAATATAATTCCATTTCTGTTTCTAAATTTAAAATTATTAAAACTTTTTCTTAATTTGTTACCGGCTTTTCTTTTCTTCGAACTCGAGGCTTCATTTCTTTCATTTTCGCCAATTTCCACCATTTCTTGAGAACTTAATGCCATTTTTTCTTGCCCAACGTTTGCCGACTCTAAATTTTTTTTATTAAAATTTAAAAAAAAATAATTGAAATACAATTTTACCTTCATTTTTCGAATTTGAATCAGTTGCATTAATTTTAATTAGACAAAAAATTTGGATAATCCAAAAAAATTTCCAATGAATTTTCATTTAAAAATTAATTCTGAAAAATTATACTCAATATTATAATTTTTTGGATTTCTATTTCCATTTTAAACATTAGTTAATCTTCTTATCATTTTAAATGACATTTCATTAAAATGAATAATAATAAATCTCATAGAGAATTTTCATCAGCAATTTCTCATTTTTCCCTTATGTTTTTAAAATTTTAATCAAGTACATGGAATAAATGTTTAGGTTTTAATAGAATTGGGATGGTTATTCTAGGCATGGGAATTTTAAAATTAAAAAATGAAATTTCCAAAATAAATTAGGAGGAGGGTTAGGGACGAGGGACGACGATCACAACTATATGAGACCGGTTCATGACTGAAACAGTTAATATATATGGCCATAAATTAACAAATAAACAAATCACCATTTGATGAATGAATAATGGAAAAATTAAATTAATTAAAAGCATAATAAATTAGTCCGAAAATATTATAATGGAGTAATTGCCGTTATCCCGATTTCATTTTTTTCCTTATGAAAATGGCGAGGATTGATTGCATTTTTGGATCGACTATATTGAATCAAATGATTTGAATTGAGATCGAGAGGGGAGATTATAATAGGCCAGAGAAGCCTAATATTGAGAGTTGTAGAGAAAAGATGTAGAGAAAATGCGCGAGAAAATATTTTATTGTTGGCAAATAAAAATGGGTCAACTAAAAGAAAATAATGAATAATTAATTAATTAGCAAGATAATTTAATTTGAAAAGAATAATCAAATTTAATCATAATCCATAACATAATGGTTTATCAGTCGCCTTCTCTTTGAATTCAATTTCAAATAAAGGGTTTTTTGAATTCGACTTTGATCAAACCAAGGAATAATAATTCTTTCTCCCCTCTCTCTCTTTTGAGTCCAAAGGCAATGAACGATGTGTCAAGCGCCCGTATTTTGCTCCCACGGTGAATATGTGCTATCTGTGGTGCTATATGTGAGCAGCAATTTGCGTGGCACGCAGCGCAGTGCTTGACGCGGCTTTACATGAAGAGAGAGGCTCTCACAATGCAAAATTCAGCATGGATACTTGACATATCGATCAAATAAAAATTTGAAAAACATGAGGAATTTTGGGCTCAAACTGCTTTCAAAGCAATTATAAAGAATTTTCGTGTTGATTTGGGGTCGATGATGAGCAAATTTTGTTTTCAGTTTTATAATAGGGAGCGAACTGTTTTACAAACTGGTTAGTCTAATTGTGGTTGTGATGAGTGTCAAGTTTAATTAAGTTTTCCAGAAAGATTTTAATTCATTTTCTGACATTGAATGCGGTATCAAAAGAGGTCCAAGGAAAGGGAAGTGATATGGATTGGCCAAAATAAATGTTTGTTTGGCCAAAATAGATGATTCGAATGGAGGGAAAAGAATGAATGCTCGGCCAAATTGAGGGAAGGATTGAATGAATGCTTGGTCAAGGGAGGCAACAAACGGCGGAATGGATGGGCAAATAGAGGAATGGGATAGAATTATGGTCGGTAAATGGATTAGAAATGGGAATATGAAGATTGGGATTTTTAATTTCATGTGAGCATCCCAAGATGCCATTGGCCATATAATAGTGGGATGAAGGTAAACTCTAATGATGTAAGATTAAAGAGAGGGGGAAATACACGATTCTGATTGCGTTTTTAATGACCTACTTTTGTGTTGCCCTTCTTCACTCTCTAAAAAAACTGAATATTATTCCAAAACCCAAATTGATAGCCCTTAGAAATTCCTTTATTTTCTGCTGAAAATTCCTTTTAATTTTGTAATTATTTGGAGAAAAGTGACAAATTAAATGAAACAATTTATTTTCATAATCTTTGTTTTCGCCAATTTTCTTCAATTTTTTGGTTGCACTAATTTAGAATCGGTTGGACAAAGTTCGAGAGCGAATTATGAGGCGAATGTGCGAATTTTGGATGATTGGAAGGTGGAAAAGGGTTTTGAATTCCTCCTAGATTTTGTTCCAAAAGCGCGTTTCAAAGTGGAAATTTATAATATAAGTAATCCAAAGTTAATGTTTGAAGGCGAATATAAGGAAATTGATAAAAAGCATCATATAATTTTCAAAAATATTCCATGGGATTCAGAAAAGGAAAAAAAAGAATTGGGATTGAAAATTGGCATTGGACCAGATGAAATTGGATTTGGACAAGTGAATAATATATTTAATTTATTAATACATTATTAAATATATAATTTAAATTAGATTATTAAACGAAAATTCAATGAAGAAATTTCGATCATTTCTGCTAAAGGAAATAAACCAATTGATGAAAATGTCGATGAAAATTCTATAATAGAACCAAAAACGGAAAATGAAATCGAAGCGGAACTTCAAAACTTATTTATTCCATTATATGCATGCTATCATCAAAAATTCGAATGTGATTGGCGAAGTTATTACATAAATAAGCAAAAAATTAATTTGATAAATGTGAGTCGGAAATAACTTAAAATTAATAACGGGTTCACTTTTTTTAAATCATTTTTATTCATTAAAGTGAAATAAGGTCTCAGATGATTATTTTTTTCTCATAATAAATTAACAAAAATTGAAGCCATAATTTTAAATCCATATTTATGAAAAATTTTCAACCGGGCAAATTTTATTTCCATTCCATATTAAAAATATTCTTATTTTCAATATTGCAATTAATTCACATTTAGAAATTAATTTCGATTAATCAATTTATTGTGAATGGTGGAAATTCGAATACGATGGATTCGGAACCACTAATACGAAATGCCAAACTCAATATAGAAAAGCGACGTTTGGAGCTGAATAATTTAATGGAAAGTACACGAAGAATGTATTTGCCATTGATACAAAAACAATATGGTATAATTTGATTAATTAACAAAAAATTTAATATCAATTTTAATAGATTGGCAATCAAAGGAAGGATGGGCTGTTGGGCCGAGTAGACCATCTATTCCGGATAATCTGCTTCGTTCATTGTTTCCCACAATGTGCGGTGTTCACTTTTCACAAACAGCACCAGCTGCTTTACCATCTCCATCCAATTTCATGGGAATGAACACTCCAACGAATGCCCAAATTCCATTTCACCCCTCCGCATCCGGACCCGGTGCCCCATTGCGAACTTCCTCTACCGGTGGTATTGGATTGCCTGCTGCTCTTGGCCAACCACGACCAATGAATTTGAGAATGAACACTCCAACAAATGCTCAAATTCCAATTCCCGCCTCCGCACCTGGTGCCCCTTTACGAACATCTACCGGCGTTGGTGTGGAAATTCCTGTTGCTGGCCAATTGCGACCAATTAATTTCAATGCTTCACCAACTTTTAATCGTTCCACTTCCCAAACAAATTCAACTGGTGGATTTCTACATCCGAAATTTATGAAAGAATTATTTCCTCCTCCCAACCAACCTTCTGGCTCACAACAAATTCGAAGTGCATCAACTGGCGTTGATCTTCGCAGCCAAACTGTTGGCAGTTCAATGCAAATGCAAATGCCATTGCACGGAAGTCTTCCACAACAACAAAATCCATCACAATTATTGTTAAATAAGATGGAATTTATGGAGGCTAGGTTGCGACAAATGGGTGCTGGTGGTGATGGTCGAAGCCAAATGGCTGGTCCAACAGCAATTTCCCCTCACCAATCCCTTACAGTTGGAGGCGATCAAAGTAATTTACGTCAAATAATACCTGACCAAAATAATCCAAATTCTCAACTCCAACTTCATCCTTCATTTGCCACCGGCGGAATTGGAAAAGAATTGAGCGGTTTAATAATTCAATTGTTTAGATGTACTATCAATGTTTGGAGGCAATTTTGGATGAATGGGAAGTGAGAGGACGGAACAAAGTATCAGTAATAGTGGCAAGCCATAATTTGGAAACAATCAAATTCGCAATGGAATTAATGAGGCAAAAGGGCATTCAACCGGGGGAAAATGTTCTCTCTTTTGGACAACTTTATGGAATGAGCGATGTGGTCAGTCAAAAACAAGGGATATGGGATTAAATTTATCCCATTTTAATTTTCAGATTTCATTCACGCAAGCCCAATTTGGTTACAACATTTTCAAATACATTCCTTGGGGACCCGTCCAAGGTGTTCTTCCATATTTGTCGCGTAGGGCACTGGAAAATGGGGCAATGTTACAAAAAGTGGGCGAAGAAAGACAAATGCTTTGGGAGGAATTGAAACGTCGAATTGCAAATTGGGAATGGACACATCGACCATCAATGAAAATAGAAGGAGGGAAAATAGAGCCAAGGCCATTGAAAATTGCACCACAAATTGTGAATTAAAGGAAGAAAATTTTATAATCATTTTTGTTATTATTTATTGTAGAAATGGATTTTAAATTACATATAAGGTTACGTATGTTGAAAAATAAAAATTCAAAGAAGGTAACAAAAATTTTAAATAAAAATTTTTTTCACATCGAATTTAACGGCTTCATGAAATTTTTTTCAAATTCACTAAATAAATTAATAAATTGACTAATCTCTATGAGCAAAGCAGTATAGCTCTATTTGAACACGTTATACATTTCAAATTAAATAATTAATTTAATATTTATCTTTTCATCGCTAGAAACTATCAGTTTTGGGCAGTAAAATTTGAAGATAGAGAATAATCTTTCTTGCTGGTTTGGAGTTGTGATATTTGTTTATTTATAGAAAAATTAATTTTACAGATTCCGTATTTCTATATCTATTATCCCCATAAATCCTCATTTATTTTCTACAATTTGGTAAAAATAATTTATTTTTTTGTTTAAATGTTATCCATTTTTATTGGGACAAATCCTCATTTATTTTCTACAATTTGGTAAAAATAATTTATTTTTTTGTATAAATGTTATCCATTTTTATTGGGAAAATATTGGAGAAATGATTCATTCGATTATGTATCAATATTATACACACAGAGAAAATTAATAAATTGAAAGGGTGAAAATGGATGAAATTAATGGGAGGATGGCTTTATCGTGTAAAAAAAGTTGTCGGCAATTTGATTAAATGAAGAGAGATAGGAAATGGGTAAAAAAAATATGCAAAAATTGATTGGAATTGGAAATTTATGTTTCCGTCATCTCTCATTTTTCCGTTAATTTAGCAAATTTCGGACTGATTTATTCATGTTATATTTCAATATCCATCCCGTCCATTGTTCAAAAGATTACTACATTTTTGAGCATTTTATAATGTTTTAAGATTTTGTCCACCAAATTGCTTCATTCCCCTTCAGAAAATTTTGATTATAAAATAAAATTTTATAGGATTTATTGCTTTAGGTTTTATCAATTTTGACTCAATTTTCTCTGATTGGGGGTTGCCCTTTTTGAGCAAACCATTCCTTCCTCTCATTCCTGATGAGCTAAATCTGAATTTTAATTTGCACAAATCCCTGATTTTTTAATTCCTTTCCCAAATTGTAGAAAAGCACAAAAGCCAAAAATAAATCTTTTTGTCAAAATCAAAGAAAATGAACAGTAAGCAAGCAATTTCTGACTCGCAAGAGGCAGTGGAAGAAGAGATCAAGACAAATTCTGAGGTGACGGATCATCAAATGGAGGAGATTAACGCAAATTCTGATGCCCGAATTTCTGATGCCCGAGAATCTTTAATAGAGGAGATCAATGCAACGCATATACCGGAGGATGTAATGGATGCAATTAATGAGAAAAAGGCCAAATTAGAAGAATTAGATATTGCCAGCAGCGATTATGAAAACTTAAAGTGGGCGAATTTCGATGGAATAATTGTGCATTTTTTTGCAAATTAATTAGGTACAATTTGGATTATTTGACAAACATGCCGTGGGGCAAAACATCACTGGACAATGAGGACATCGAATTGATGAGAAAAGTGCTTGATGAAGATATGGTTGGGATGAAGGATTTGAAAAAACAAATTCTACAATTCATTGAATGTGAACAACAAAAAACTGGGAAAATTTTGCTATTTTGTGGGTCATCTGGCATTGGTAAAACCACCATGGCCAAATCAATTGCTCGAGCATTGGGCAGAAAGGTTTATTTAAATTTTTTAAAAAAGAATAATGCGTTTTGGACTTAATATTATTGGATTTGATCTTAACTTTTACCCTTTCTGACAATGGCCTTAAACAGTCAAAAGATTAGCACCAATATTTTTGTTGTTTGATATTTGTGATCATAGGATTTAGAAATAAAAATTGTTAATTATCGAAAAATCTAAATAAATTCATTTTTTAGTTTTGTGAATTTTCGGTTGAATGTGGAAAGATTATTGGCTCTGCTGCAATTAAAGGTGGCGTAGGACCGGGAAAATTTGTTGAATGTTTGTACGAGGCCCAAACTGAAAACCCGTGAGAATTTGCAGTCTTAAAAAATTTAATTAACTCGAATTCTCTTAAAAGGGTGATTGTTATCAATGTCAACGAAATTGAATCAGGTAAACATGGGAACTTCTTAGCAACAATTAAAATATTTCGTGCAGCAAGTGATGATTTTTTGCATGACTTCTTTAAAGCGCTCAACCCAGAAGAAAATTACGATTTTGGTGACCGTTTTTTGGATGTGCCCGTTGATCTGTCCAAAGTGTTGTTCATTCTAACATCGACCGATAGATGGGAATCGATCCAGCGATTTTGGAAAGGTCGATTGGGACCATTGAGAAATCGAATGGTTCCAATTGAATTTTGGGGATATGCTGCAGAAGAGAAGATTAAAATTGCTAAAGAACACTTTATTCCCAAGTTGGAAGGAAAATAGTAAGTAAAATATACAAAATCTTGTACTTCTCCATTATGTCACCATCCTCGAAATTTTTTTATTAAAAATAATAATTTTCTAGGTAAAAAGAAATAAAAAGCATTTCATGTAAAATTTCACGTGAATCATTTAAATCACATGTCGTCAAAAAATAAATATCAAATTCGTATTCAGCGCGAAAATACCCTGGAAAGGAAAATGATTTTTAATAAAAAAAATTTCGAAGGGGGGGGGGTGATATAACGGAAAAATACTCAAAAACTTTCATTGAATATTTAAAATCTTTTTTCTTCTAGTGGCCTAATGGACGACAAATTGAAGATGACGGACGATGCCATCGCGATGATTATTAAATTCTATTGTTACGAAGCTGGAGTGAAGAAATTGGAAGAATACCTTGAAAATGTAAAATTAATCATTTTTCATTCTTTTTTTTTAAATTTTTTGCAATATTCAGATTTATCTGGTTGCAAAAAAGCGTCTGGAACAGGGGTGGGGTCGAAATTTCGATTTTCGATTTCGATTGTCGAAATTTCGATGTTTTAGTTTCGATTCGATTTCGATTTCGAAAAGCGTCTAGTTTCGAAAAAATTTCGAAAAAGGCAAAGGGGGGACCCTTTGCTAGTTTCAATTAAAAATTTGGTATATTTTTTTAAACGAATTCCTTTTTTAATTAAAATTTCCTTATATTTGCTCAAAATATTTAGTTTTTTAATTTATTTTTCAATTATTAAATCATCAAAATATATTTTATAATTGTTTTAGGAATAAAAAATAAAAAGTTCAAGATTTTAATAGTATTATTTTGATGGAAATAGCCCAACAATAATGTAACATGGAAAGTACCGCACCTAAAAAATAATCATCGAAAAAGAATCTACCAATTAATTTGTCATTTAAAAAATATCAAATAAAACCTTATGAAAAAAAAAAACAAAAATTTCTTAAAAAGAAAACTAAATTTGGCTGGGTTTTGGGTATTGGTTTCATTGGCAAACTATTTTGGCCAATAACAAAAACAAGAAAATTTGAAAAAGCTTCTTTTATTTCACAAAATGCTAAACCCTACAATTTTTTTTGAAATATCATTGAATATTATTTTTTGGATAAAAATTTCACTTTTTGTAGTTTCAGAAATTTTTTCAATTTTTAAAGGATTTGAAAATTTTTTTGAAAAATTTCGATTTTCGATTTCGATCGTCGAAATTTCGACGTTTTAGTTTCGTTTCGATTTCGATTTCGATTTGGATGTGAGTTTCGATTTCGAAGCAAATTTCGATTTCGATTTTTTTGAGTTTCGACCCCAGCCCTGGTCTGGAACGAGGAAAAGTGAAGGAACCTTTGGTGGTGAACGAAGGAATATTGGAGAATTTTTTTGGGCCTAAACTATTCAATAAATTGCCATATGATGATGGAAAAACACAGCCTGGAATGATCATGGGATTATTATCATCGTTTTCACTTGGTTCAGTTTATTTTTGGGAATTTATTTTAAAATTATTTTAGGCTGAGAAATATTTTTACATCAAAATAACTTTTTTTGCATTAAAAGTTTATTTCTAATAAATCATATAGTGGTTTCAGACCTTGCCTTATACCAATTCATAGATCTCATCGAGAGGCTCGTCTTTTGAAAAAATACATTTTTTAGTTTAAAAACTACTTTTGATGCAAAAAATGAATGTATTTTAATGCAAAAAATAGTATACTTTTAGGGTTGAATATTTATTTCTGAATTTCTATTTCAAAATTAAGGTGGTAGCTTCAATTACATTGAAGCCGATATTAATATCGGATCAGTGGAAAAGCTGAAAATTGTGGGCGTTTCGAACAATGGAGTAAAAGAATCGATAGAAATAGGTAAATTCTTTAAAATTTAAAAAAAAATGCATCTTACATATTTTCAGCCTATAAAGTTGCCAAAAATGTGTTGAAACGCCACGATCCCGAAAACAATTTCTTCGACCAATTCAATGTTATTGTTCAATTTGAGTTTGAAGGGACAGGCAATTCGGCCGGTACCTCTTTTGTGAGCGTATTCCTCTCATTGGCTTTGAATTTGCCAATTCGGGGAATCGCAATGACCGGGTCAATATCTGTGCGGGGGAGAGTGCTCGCAGTTGGAGGAATCAAAGACAAAGTTGGTTATGTAATTGTAAAATAATTTACAATAATTTTTAAAAATTAATTTGATTTCACAGTAGAAAATTAAAATTTATAAATTTAAATATGTATTTTATGACCTAATTTCCGGAAAATTAAAATTTAAAATTCAAACATTTTTATGACTTTAATTCCAAATTAAAATTTCTAAATTTGATCAATATGATACCTTTGAGACCTTTGAATTTAATAATAAATTAATTTTAATTATTTATTCCAGTTGGATGCTGCCAAACATGTAGGCATTCCGCTTGTGATTTTGCCGGAGGACAATCGAGAAGATTATGATGAAATGGAAGAATTCATCAAAGAGGGCATTGACGTGGAATTTGCATCCGATTATGGCCAAATTTTTCATCGAATTTTCCCGGATTTTAAGCCGAAAAGAGCCAAGATGGATTCTTCAATTGTTGCTCAATTTTATGAGTGAAGAAGAAAAGGAGATATATAGAAAGAAAAACAAATAACCCAATTTTGAGCCATAATTATTACCAGAATATTTTTCCTATGAGAAGAAAATTTTTATTTTGATACATTTATGATCACAAACATCAAATTTATTATTTATAAATAAATTAAATTGCCATTGATTTCTTGAAAGATAAATATTTGCTTTGTTTGATTCTAATTTTGAATAGGCTTAATTAGTATATTTATTGATCAATTTATTATTAAATATTTACATTCTAATTCATCTGGCCCAAATTCGCATATTTTAATGCACTCAATAAGCAAAAACTTGGTTTTTCAATTTTAATCGTTGGCATTTGCCACAAGCCTTTTAAAGGCAAAAAAGTTAGAGAAAAAAATAGAAATAAGTAAAGTGCAAAAAATTTTCCAGTAAAATTGGAAATAAATAAAAGTGATAAAATATTAGGAAATATTTTGCTTTAATATTAGTTTTTTTCGCTAAATGATAAAATTTTACAAAACTGTTTTATTTTTTAAAAATTATATAGTTATCTGTCTGCTGGGCTCTGGGGGTCACTCATCTTTTTTCAGACATGGCTTGTGACAGTCCTTGGCAGATTTCCCCCCCAGACCCAATTTTATTTATAAATTTTAATTTTTTAATGTAATTTTTTCATTAGTTTTTTATTAGGGATAATACTTATTTTATTTTTTTAAAATATATAATAAATTCATTTAAACTTAAATATTTTTATATATAAATATTTATTTTATTTTCGTTTTTATAGTAAAAATTAATTTTAATTATTCATCTTATATAAAATAGTTTATAAAATTAAATGACTTCCTCCCAATGTTCGCGTTCATGGTCTTTATTGCGGCGAATATTATCCATTTCTTCTTATAATTATATATTAATTAATATTTCACTATTATTAAATAATTTTATAATAGATTAAATTTTTTAAAATTATAATCCATTATTAGATTTTTATTTTCATTATTATAATTATTTTTTTTCTTTATTCTTATTAATTTAATACCACCATGTCATTTTTCCAAATCTTATTTTTTTTTTTATAAAAAATTATCATCCGCACATCTCAGAATTCTTTTTTTAAAATTTTCTTTATATTTATTCAATTATTAAATTTCATCGATATATTTAATAGTTAGTATAATAGGATCAATTTTAATTATTTAAAACTTTTTAAAATCGGCTAAAATTTGTTTAAAAATTTCCACAAATTAGGTAAGGAATTTAGATTATTTTATTTTTTAGTTTTTATAGTAAGAATCAATTTTAATTTTTCATCTTTTATAAAATAGAATATTTATAAAATTAAATGACCCTTTGTTCTTGTTCCAGTTGTTCCCGAATTCGGACGGCTTCCAATTCTTGAGGCCTTGCTTCGTTCATGTTTTTCTTATAAATTAAATATTAAGATTTTCACTATAATTAAATAAATTTTATAATGGATTAAAATTTTTTACAATTATAATCCATAATTTTATTTTTATTTTCATTCTTTTATTTATTTCATTCTTTATTCTTATTAATTTAATATCAATATACCTTCTTTCCAAATCTTAGTTAATTTTATTATAAATTATTATTATCCGCATATCTCAAAAGAATTAAATTTTATAAATTAATTTGCTATATATTATAAAATTTTTCACTTTTTTATCGAAATATTAAATAGTTTTGTATAATAGGATATATTCTACTTTTCTTTATAAATTAAATTTTTTCTTATATATTTTTAAATTATATTATATATAAATAAATTATTATTTTTTTTCATTTTTTATAGTAAAAATTAATTTTAATTTTTATCTTTTATAAAATAAATATTTATATAAATGACTCGATTCGACCGTGGTACTCAATTTCTTCGCGTTCAGATTGCCGGTGGATTCTTATTAATTAAATATTAATTAATTTTTTCAATATATTAAATAATTTTATAATGGATTAAAATTTTATACAATTTTAGTCCATTATTTTATTTTTATTTTCATTATTATATTTGTTTTCATTATATATTCTTTTAATTATAATATCAAATCATTATGGATTTTTTCCCAGATCTTAATAATTTTATATTTTCCGCACATCTCAGAAGAATTCAATTTTTTTAAATTAATTTGTTTTATATTATTCTATTATTTAATTTTATTGATATATTAAATAGTTAGGTATAATAGGATATATTTTAGCTTTTCTTTATAAATTAAATTTTGTAGTTTATATTTTTTAAATTATATTAAATTATATATTAATGTTTGTTTGATTGGGCTTAGTAAATTATTTATTTGTGAATGAAATGATAAAATCTCACCCAAAATAGGTAAATGGGATTGGAAATGAATGAATCAGCAGCCAAAAGGTGTAATGTAAAATTGGTGATGAAAAAAAATTAGTCGATAATTTATTCGCGAATTTTATTTTCTATGAAAATAGATATGGAATGAGATAAATACAATTTTTCAACAAATTATAACGAATTTTGGGATTTGAATTGGAATGGAAGCAATTATATAAGATAGAAAAATGTTGCTGAATTTCTATTAGAGTATGAAACCGTCAGTCAGGTTTTCGAAAGTGTCGACTTGTAAACCAGCAGATTTTCCATTTTTGAAAAATGTCGGTTTTCGATTTTAATTTCTCTTCTATTTTTTGGTTATTTTTGAACAAAATTACTCAATTTATTTTTTAAATTAGATCGATTTTCCCAAATCGTAACCAACTCTGTCCTAATCTAAATCTCCCCTAAATGGCTTCATTTTTATGGAAGAAGTGGAAGAATGTGAAAATGCGGGAAGCGGGAATATGGCCTGAATTTTGTCTTATTATGCCAATATTCAAATTTTTCCCATTTTTTGTAAGCTTTTCCATGAAATTTCTTTGGTAATTTGCCCTATAGCGATAAAAATTTATAATAGCCATTGAATGATGATGGCTGGTCTCTAATAGGACTAGAGATCGGATAGAGTGGTCAATCAAGTCAAGATATTGAACCCAAGATCTTGATAAATCTTGATATTAATCAATCTTGAAGAAATTCCCAAAAAATTCAATCAAGATCTTGATATCAATATGTTGATAAATCTTGGTGAATTTTGGTTCAAAATCAAGATTGCAAATTTTAAAAGAAAATTTTTTCCTCAACAAAATTTTTTCCAAAAATTTTTTCATCTAATTTGTTTTTCAATAAAAATAATCAATTTTTAATAGATTAATGGCAAAGCAAGATTCAAAAAAATTCATTATTTTACACAGCCGAGGCGAAAATAAATTATGAATAGTTGGGTTATTAAGGAGGAGAAATAAATTTTAATTGCATTCAATAAAAAAAATTAGGATTGTATCCTCGAAATTTTGAAGAGAGGATTGTCAAGGTCGGAGTTTATTTTAGGTGGCCTTGTCGATGGTGGAATGGCATAGTTTTTTTTGTCGTGGTCCAACTGCACGTATCGAAAAATTAAAGCCAGACATGGCTGCGCAGCGAAAGATTTTAGTCATTAGGGCATTAAAAATGACACCAGAAATTGTGAATTTAAATGAGTCGATTGGAAGAAATATTGATATGTTTTTATTCATATTCTACTAAAATTTCTAAATACTTTTTTTTTTCTAAAATTAATTAAATTTTTATGAATTTTATAAATCCTAACTTAATTCATTTTTTAATTTTTAATTGCTTTTTTATTTATAAAACATTTAAAATAAAATATATTCAAAATATTTTATTCATCAAAATAAGTTAAATGAATGAATTGACGGACATAAATAATTATTAACCAAATATGGGCAGACCCATAATTTATAAAATTTACAAGATTTTTCTATTTATCATATTTATAATTTTTTCAGGCATTTAACTTTTCCCTCACTTTTTTCATAAATCCATTCACAAATTTTCTTGTTAATTTTTATGAAAACAACTGAAAATTAGAATTAATATAGTAAAATTGATTTTAAAAAATTTGTAACCAGGCAATGGATTTTGGGATGGCGAATTTCGCAAAAATTGTTTAGAAGCAATTCCAATATTAAACCAGCGCCCATTTTCATTTAACATCAGTGCACTGCCACTATCACCCTAAAAATTATAATTTTTATTTCTACAGTATTCTATTATTATTTTTTACCTTTTGTAATGTGGAATAATTCTCTCCTTGAACACAAAACCTTGACTCGAATATTTTTTCCTTTGATTTTACGCAATAATTAAAAATTTCCTCCTGATATACAAGGCAATTAGCTATTTCATATTTTAAACATTCTTTAATTGGAATAATTTTGGCTTTTGTTTCATGAAGATTGTCTTCTGCTTCTGGTAAACTAAAATAATTTTATTAAAATATTTATTTAATAAAATATCGCATTTTACATTTCATCACTCCCTTCCTTTGGATTAAAATCAACTTCTGAATAAAATTATAAATTTTTTTAAAATAAAATATTTGCAAAACCCTGAGAAAATCCCCATCCAGCCATGTGAATATTTTCAGTCTCATTCAATGTTAAATCTTCGAATAAACAAATTGAATTAATTTTCTCATTGAATTTTAATGGATTGGGCAACTGAAAATTATTTTAAAATTATTTATAAAAAAGCAATTATCACTTTTATTAATGCAATATCCAAATTAATTTCCTCAAAATTGTAATTCCTTTCAATCGTAATGATGTCATCGAATTGATCATTCGGAAATACATTCTCTGGGGGAATATTCAATTTTTGCAATTCTGAATTTTTGATATTTGTTTGGCCAGCAAAAATTACAATTTTTGACAATGCCCAACTATATTCTTTATCCTTAAAATGAATTTCATTTAAATATAAAACTTTTTTGATTATTTTATCACTCTAATCTGCCAAAAATTTTAAATATTTAATAAACAAACAATTTTCTTGACACAATGGGCCGCAGTGAGCAAATATTCTTCATGAATAATTGAACCCGAACATTGGAATGGGCCAATTTCCATATTTTCGCCATTTTTTGTCACCGAGAAATTACTGTGAACGGCAACAAGCCATGGCCATTTTTTGGGATCATTCACTTCATTGCCTCCGGATATAAATGTAATTGGATGCTATTCAATATTAAATATTTTATTTTTCGTCAATTTTTAAATTGGTTACTTTTTTCGTTGGACATCGACAATGCTTTCCGCATTCACCTAATTTTAAAAAATATATTTTCAATTTATTATTAATATAAATTTAAATATTAACATTCTAATGGTCCAAATTCGCAAATTTTGATGCATTCAATTTGAATTGATCTCTGCACTTCTTTGGCATTATCCAAAATTGAACAAATATTTTGATGATGAATTTGGAAATGTTGCTTTGGTGTTCTCAAATTCAGTGAATTATTATTTCCCATTTTATCATCATTTTCTAAAGCAACATCCATTAAAATAAACCATGGAGACTATTAAATAAATATAAAATTTTAAATATTTAAAATTATATTAACCACATTTTTCTGCATCATTTTATTTCCATTGTATAAAAAATATTTTTTGAATTTTCCTTCGCTCAATTGGAATATTTTATTTGCCATTTTGTGATCATTTCCATGCAATATTTGAATGCTATTTTGATCAAATTTTAATTCCAACTTGGTTCGATTAAACAGGAATTCTTCTCCAAAAGTGAAATTCCTTTAATCAATTTTTTAAAAGTATTTTTTTAATTATATTAAACCATTTTTGTTCGCTAATTGAAAATAATAATTCCAAATGCCTTTGATTTTCTCCATCCGATTTAATAAAACCAATTTTGAATCCATGTAATCCATCTTCGCCACAATATTCTCCAATTTCATTTTCCAAATTATTTTTCAACTAAATTGAATTTGTTATTTAAATAATATTTTTGAATGTTTTACTTTGAATTGCGCTTTCATCAAATTCTCATTTAAACTCGATTTATAACAAATGAAGAAACTTAAATAGCAAAAAATTAAATAAATTGATAAATATTTTAATTTGCCTCATTCGGCCATTATTTTCATTCAGCAAAAATTTTAAATTTTCAAAATAAAAATCCACATTAAATGCCATAGAATTCAGGGAAATTCCATTTTCAATAGAACATTGTTGTCCACTATTTTTTGGTAAAGGAAGAGAAATTGGGGTGCTTTTCATTACAAATCCATTGATTCTGTAATTAAAATTTGAATAAATGTGACATATATTTTTTACTTTTTAAATGTGATTTTGGTATTGTTTTTGTTATTTTAATTACTTCAATGACTCAAATTTACTTCGCTCTCTTAAAAATTATGCAAAATGATTAAAATAATTGCATTAAAAAGAGTGATATACATAAAAGTAATAGAAAAGTTTAATTATAAAAGAGAATGACTAAGGTACATTAAAAAATCGGAATTAAAAGTGAAAATAATAAAATAAAATTGTTTTCGGTTCCGGATAAATGTCTTCTCTCATTTAATTTAACTTTTTTTTTTATTTTATTAATTATTTTCCTTTTCAATTTTAATTAAATAATTTATATTTTTACGGAATAATTCATTAGGTTTAATTTTAATTAAAATATTAATTATTGTAAATTTATATATTTAGTTGGATATACTCATCGGCAGAAGCAGATTGATAAAAGTCACAACGGTCAATTATCAACATAAAAATGGCCACCGGAAAAATATTCAAGCAAAAATTAATTGGCGACATTTTTAATTTTAGAAATTAAAAAAAGTAATAATATTTATTACTTATTTGAAAATATATTTGATGATGTGGTGAATAAAAAAATAATAAATTTATAATTTAGAGAAAATCAATGAATCATCTAATAAAATTATAAAATTTATTGAATGACTTACAAAATGCATTTTACTTTTTAAAAATTTCTATTTCTTTTTGACTTCATTCGAATTTATTACATTTTTGGACAATTTATTTCCATGAATATTTACTTATTAGTTCAACCAAATTGGATTTATATCACCAGTTTTTTGCAATAGTTATTGATTGGCTACAATTTTATATAAAAATTATGAACTCTATGAAATATGGGATTTCATGTTGATTTGTAATTTCAACCTTGATGGAAAAACGATATTTTTTCGGTAATTATCGGTTATTCCTGGTGCAATGCAGATGCAGACTGCAAATTCTCCCTCTCCCCCTCCCAAAAAAACCTTATGTTATCCCCAAATTGGTTAACAATTAAATCACCTAAAATCATGTTTTTTTCATCGTTTTACAATAAAATGAGTTATAGAATAAGAATTTTAAAAAATTTTTCACATCTGCATCCGGATAACCGACAAGTAAGTATCTTTTCTTCTCTATCAATTTCTAAATTTTCTTCAAATTCCAGTCCAATAAAAATAATATAGACTGGGAGATTTTAACCAAAAATGATGTAATTTTTAGCTGAGGACTTTTTTCATTTTACCACACATATAGCCGATAAAATGTATTTAATTTATTCCAACAGCAGCGCTCCTGTCTTTTTTTTGCCTTTTCACCACACATAAATTTATTTTATTTTATAAGCCATCCCTTCTGCTGCTTTACCCTATATCGATGATGAAAGCAAAATTGCTGACATTTTTATTTTTATAGAATTTTTATATTATAAATTTTGCTTCAAAAATGATAACAAATCTATTGGCTTTACTGGATATTTACATATTTATTACTAAAAACATAAATTTAGTTGAATTGGCCATAAATTGATAAATATCCAGCATTGGCCAATATTTGCTAATCATTTTGAAGTTGATTAAAAGTCCTATCAAATTGTAAAAATTAATCAAAAATTCACATCAATACAACATTGTTTCATGCCCATTTTTCGTCTCCCTCCAATCCTTTAAAAATCTTAACTCAATGCATTTACAAACTAAATAAATAAATTTTAAAAATGTGAAAAGAAATATAATATTTTAATGGTTCAGTATTTTATCCCCCCCCCCCCCCCCCCCAATAATATATCCAATCGATAGATCTCATTAAGTCTTTTCGTTTGATAATGATTTGAATTAATTTGAATCAAAAACTTTAAGATTGTTTAAACGGCTTAATACTTTCTTTAATTTTTGAACAAATCATGACAAATTATAAACCAATCGACTTCATATTGATGTGTTTTTTAATCGATTAGCCTAGGACTCAATGTTCTAGGACAAATCATTAAAGTGCTATTATATTTTCGTCATTTTCAATATTTTTTCGCCAAATTAATATTATCCATTTTAAAATATTACCCGTTAGATTCAGAATAATTCAATAAAAATATTTTTCTTGCCAATGAAGGCGTTCAAAAAACATCCAAGCATTCAAATCAATGAAAAAATCCAGCTGGATTTGTATCAATCAAGAAATTCCAAATTGCGAATTGCAGTTTCGAATGTGCCAGGACCAATGGTGCATTGTTATCTCAATTTTGGTAAATTTAAATTTGTTTTACACATTTTTAAATTTATTTTTTGAAGTGACGGAAACAAATAATGATGATGGATTGGCGCACTGCCTCGAGCATTTGGTCTTCATGGGATGCGAAAAATATAAAGGTAACTGAATTTTTCCAATTATTTGATTTTAATATGAAAAATTTAGAATTTTTAAATGTTTTTTTTTGAAAAACCAAAAAAATGAAACAAAATTTACATACATAATTTTGGGTTTTAATTGAATATTAAAATTAGATTAAGGAAATTTGAGAGTATTGCATAGTCCTCTGATTTGATTTAATTAATTAATGAAAGAATTAATGCGATTTAATGGGAATTGCCAAAAATTTAGGATCAAAAATAGCAAAATAGGGCAAAATTTGGCACTTTTTCTTTTTTGAAAATAATTTTCTGATTTTATGAAAAAGGCAATAATAGAAATTATCGTTTTCATTTGTTCTGTTCATATATAAATATTTTATAAATTTCCATTATTCACATTTTTTTCTTTTAAAGGCAATTTGGATGAAATCACAAATCGTTGTTTGGTAAATTTTAATTTTCAATAAAATCATCAACAATTTTCATATTTTCCAGTCTGAAACTCAGGGTGTGACAGAACAAACAAATACTTATTATGAATTTTTCACGGTTGGAACCATGGGATTTTTGAAATCTCTGCCTGCATACATTCATTATTTACTGGCTCCAACGTTGACGGTAATTTTTAACAATTTATATTTAAATAATTGAAAATTTTAAATATTTTTCAGCAGTCCCAATTTATTACCGAAGTGCACCACATCGATGGAGAAGGATATGATTCTGGTGTCATATACAAGTAAATTATTCAGAAAAATTTACAATTAATTTGGGGTTTAAATAAAAAAATTTCAAAATCAAAAAATGATATAAAAATTTAATACTTTTCAGTCAGTTATTTGGTTCCAGATTTTTAACATAAAATTACATAGATTACTCCCAAAATTGATCAAATCTTGTTTTTCATCGTTTTAGATTAAAATAAGAAAACTAAATAAATAACCTCATTTTTTTCTAATCTGGACCCAGATCTCAATTTTTTTCCTAATCTGGTCCCAAATAATCGAATTAATAAAAATCAAATTTTTAATTCTTTATTAAATATCTTTTGTTTTGAAAATTATTAGATGAAAAATTTTTAACATAAAAATTATTAAAAGTGCTACTTTTTTAAATTAGTTTATGTATTTTAATGCCTAGCCTATAATCAGATTTTAAAAAGAGATACCTTATTACGGTGTTGACAATATTTTTAAGAAAAGATAAACAACACAAAAGATATTTATATTATTTATTTTATAAATTAATTTATCACTTAGTGAACAAGCTGATGCAAGTGATTTCATGGACGATCAACGCAAAAAATTATTCTACCCAAAATACTCTGGATATGCCTATGATCATGGTGGATCACAGAAAAATCTGAGGGAAACTTGCTCATTGAAAAATATCCGCCAATACCATAAAAAATTTTACCATCTAGATAATTTAGTATGTTTATTAAATTGAAAATGAAAAATATATAAATAATATTTCAGTTCATAATTGTATGCGGCATTATCAATCTTAATCAATTATTGGAGACAATTACAAAAATTGAATGCGAATACATCGAAAAAATTCCGAAGAATTTCGAACGACCTTTTCAAAAGGAGCTTGCCGAATTTAAATTGGAACCAAACAAGGCCGAAATAATTGTTCCCAGTGATTTTGATGACGAATATGGTAAGAATAGGGGAAGCTCCCATAAAAATTAATTCTTTAAAAAGGAAAAGTTGAAATTTCATGGAAAGGCCCTCAATTATCAAATTTTTACCAATGGAAGGCATTGTTGATTTTGATTGATTATTTGAACGATGCTTCATCAAAGAAAAGAAAAATGGGTATTTTTCGAACGGAAGAAGAATTGTTATACGAATTCAACATGGAACAATCACATTATGAAATCATTGCCAGATTTGGTAATGTTCGGATCGAAAAAATGGATACCAATTTCAAAGAAAAGTAAAATTTTTAGAGACTTAATATTCATTCATAATTGTGAATTTTAGTTTTTTATCAAAAATTCGTATGGAACATAAAAAAATTGATGTGGAGAAAATTTGCCAAATTATTGAACAACACAAACACAATTATTTTTGTGAATTGGAGAAAAATGCCCACATTTTGATTAAGGATGGAATAGTTGATTATCAATTGTATGGCACCAACGAAGAACAATTGGAGGAACGATTAAATGAGGTAATTTATTTAATAAAAAGAATGTGATGGAATGAGATTTGCTATTTACATGCGAATTTGAACAAAATAAATTAAGTGGTTATAAAATTTTAAATTTTTGCAAATTTTATTTCCCTGAATGGGTTCAGTTAATTAATGAATTTGTGGATTTTATAAAATTCAAAAAATATGAGCAAAATAATTCCCAAATAAACTAAAATTGTGCAGTTTTCTTTTTAACCTGCTGGATTTTCTATTGTCAATATCTATTAATTTGAATTTTGATATCAAAATAATCTAAAGAAAGAAATTAACATAATGGCATAAAATAGAATGAAAGTTCAGAGATTTTGGACATTGAACTAAATTTGCATTCCATTTTTTTATGAAAGCCAATTTTAGACATATTTTAAAAATTTGTAAAATTTTTTAATATCGACATTTTTTAGTTTAGAAAATTATACCGACATAAATTTGTTATTTTAGTGTATAATGATTTAAAATACATCAATTAAAAAACCAAATAATTATTAAAATTAGTCGACAATTAATTTCAAATTCCAGGGTTTGAATTCATAAAACAATTACAGAATTTTAAAAAGCCAAAATAAATGCAAATAGGATTGAAAAAATTCAAAAGAATTTGGGACAAAAATTGGATTCCCTTAAAGATAAATCATTAATTTATTTTATAATTTAAGATGAAAATGTTAAATTCTCTGAAGAATGAGGGATCGGAATTTTGGTGCAAACTTTTCCATGAAACCTTCAATGAACGATGCTTTTGTTTATTTGCAAAACCGACTAAAAAAGAATATGAAAAGTTGGAGAAAAAGGTTATATTTGGGTAAAAATTGAAAAAATTGAATTTTGCAGGAAAAACAGAGAATAAATGAGCGATTGAAAACACTTGATTTAAAGGCAAAAAAGGATGAATTGGAAGCAGCAATTAAAGAGAATGAGGTATGAGAGGGTTTATTCTTTTAGATTTAATTTTATGAATTTTAGCGGAATAAACTTGGTGATGATTTACTGAAAGAGCTAATTTTGGACGAAATTGAACAATTTTCATTATTCCGAGTGGAAACGATTAAAAACGGAATGGATTTAGTGGCTCCAAATTTGTTGCCGAATTTGCCATTTCATTATTTTCACAAAATGGAGAGTGAAGTTTTTGAGGTAATTAACTATTAACATAATAAAAATGGGTTTGAGTGAGCCATTATTTACAAATCTAAAATAAATTTATAAATTGATTCATTTTTGAGTTGATAGAAAATTTTCTTTATCATTCTAAATTATACAAAATTCAATGACATTGTTAGTTATTTGCTTACTAACATTCTAAATATTATTTTCTGATGCGAGGAAAATTGACAATACCGCTACCGCCGATTGAGTACCGCCTTATTTAGTTTCAGACCAATAGTAGCTCAGCGATGCAAAATAACCAATAAGAGAATGATATATCATTCAAAAATGAAAAGTTTCCTTTTTATAAATTTATGGAATGTAATAATTAATAAATTTGCCTTTAAACAGGTTTTATTTTAAAATTAATTAAAATTACTTTTAAGAAGATTTTGAATGGTATTTCCCTTTCCAAATTTGATATTTACCCTTATTGAACTAGAAATAAATACCTTATATTAGTTGATGAATTCACGCTATTGTATATTCTTTTACTTTTGGGTCACAATCATTTTTGATACACAATCCTTTTCAAACGAGGAACGAAATTTCCTACTACTTTGGGCCGAATTGATTTTCCAATCACCCGCAAATTTGGATGTACTTAGCTCCGAAGAAGTTGAAAAAATGGCAAATTGTGGATTTATTTCAAAAAAATTTTCCATTGGAATTGCGGATTATTATGACCGATTTATTTTCTTCAAATTGTCTGCGAAAAATCAGAATTTCAAAAATTTGGCAAGCTGGGCAAAATTTTATATGCAAGAAAGTGAATTTAACGATGCAACACTGATCAAATGTTCATGGGACTTGGTAAATAAAGCAAGGAATGAGAATGACGATGAGGCAATATTTCTGAGTGACATTTTGACATACAACAAAAGTAAGCTAAAAATGAATTTATTATTGGCCTTGTGACTAACTCTAATACTTAATTATAATTTTCACGATCTTAATTTCTGCCTATCATTTATTTTAATTGGAATTTAAAAAATGTGTTATATTTTTTTTATTTAAAATAAACAAATAATTAACTAAACGATGGAGACACTAACACATAGAGATTGACGATAAAAAATCAAGTACTTTTATCTAAAAGGGATAAAATTAAAAACATTTAATTTGGTATTAGTAAAAAAATTTCATTGGTGGTTAATAAAATCATGTTTTTTGGGCATTCATCATAACTCTTTGAAAACACAAAAATTTGACAATCATTTTTTTATCATTAATTTTATTCTATTTGAAATAATTATAGAAAAACCTATAATATTTTAGAGAAAATAGATAATTTTTAAACATATTTAGGTTTTGTAAGAAATGGATTATTAAATCGATTTTAAGCAATTTGAAAAATATTATAATATATTTATTTTTAAGATTCGAACAAATTTCTTTGCAATTCTTTGGCACAACAGAAATTCCACAATGAGATATCGCTCCAATTCAGATTCATAGGAGAATCAGCAGCAAAATTTAGGGCATTTGTCCTGAAGATATTAAATGAAATTCGGAAAAAATTGCTCTCCTCAATTGTGAATATTCATTTCATTTCTGATCTAGCAAAATTGGATGAAAATGATTGGCTTGAACAGAATTGGAATTTTCTATCAAATCAATCGCAGAAAATGAAATTCGAGGTAAATTGGAATGAATTGAAAAAAATTGGAACTATTTCACTTTAGTATCAGCCTGAAGATCAAAATTGGGAAATGATGGGTAAAATATGCGCAATTGAAACGGAAAACTCTAAATGTTTGTTCGTGCAAAAAGGAAAATTTGAAGGCACTTGGAGAGATGCTATTTTGCCTGAAGGAAATACGATGGAGACCCTAATTCTGGCAAAATATTTGTGCTATGAAGGAGGACCAGTTTATAATGTAAAAATAATTTAAAAATATAAATTTATATTCAATTTTAGGCAATCCGATGCGACGGATCAGCCTATAAAACGCCGTTCATATCTGTATTACCGGACCAAAAAACAATAGATTTATGCCTAGAAGGAAACAATTTCGATCAATTTTTTTCGATTTACGAGAAAACCAAGAAAGTCGCGGTAAATAAATTTTTTCTTTTTATAGAAAAAAATCAATTTGTTTAAATGATTTTTAATAGGGTAGGACAGAGTCGGTTTTAAACCGGGGTCTTCGGTTTCGGTTTTGGCCGGTTTTGAGTTCACGGTTTCGGTTTCGGTTTTAGAAAAATCCTCGGTTTCGGTTTCGGTTTCTCGGTTTTGGCGGTTTTTGAAAAATGGTCATAAAAATATCAAAAAATTTTTTTTTCATAAAATATCGAAAAAAATCAAACAAAATAAAATGCAATATTTTCTTAATCAATTTTTATGTTTTTTTTTCTGGGTCCGTTTAAATGAAAATGGCCTCAAAGGAAAAAAATTATTCAAAATTGCCCCGCAGGGAAAAATCAGAACAAAAAAGGTCTGATATGAAAGAATTTTAATTAAAAATGCGCATCTAATAATAGAAAAATTTGAGTAAAAATAGTCCCGTAGGGAGAAAATTAATCAAATATTGCATTGCACAAAGCCAAAATGATTCAATAGAGAGAAAATTTAAACTATAATGTGCCCCGTTAGGGGAAATTTCAGCCAAAAATTGACTGTAGGCGGTAAATTTTAGTCAAAATTGCTCGATAGGGAAAAATTTTTACCAAAAATGCTTTCTAAAGATAAAATTTTAAGCCAAAAATGCTCCGCTAGGGAAAATTTTCAGTAAAAAATGGCTACTCAAGGCATGTTTTAACCAAAAATTGGCCTTCTGGGCAAAATCTAAAAACCGAAAAACCGATCGGTTTTGACCCTCGGTTTCGGTTTTGGCCGGTTTTTGAATCTCGGTTTCGGTTTCGGTTTTTAGACCTAAAATCCTCGGTTTCGGTTTCGGTTTCGGTTCGGTTAACCGAACCGATCCTACCCTAATTTTTAAGGCCAAATTTGCAATAGTGAAGTATTTTATATTTAAATTAGGTATAGGACTAGATTAAATAAATAATCAGATTTAGAAATTCCGTTAATTTTTGTGTTGTTTTTTAAGTAAATTCAAAATTTTTAGCCCTAATTTAAATAATTTCCATTAAAATTTCTCATCAGATGGATATTTTGAGCAGTGGAGAATTGGACAAAGCACAATTTGAATCGGCAAAACAATCGCTTATCTACGATTTGGTCAGTAAAGAAAGCACAATGGAGCAGGCCGCAGAATCTGCAATTTTGGCAACAATTCGCAATGTTGGACCAAATTTTACACAGTTGGGAGAAAAAAAAAACATTCAAAAATAAAAATTTTTTTAGAAAATTATGCAATCGAATTTGGATGGCCAAAATGGATGATGTTTTTCGGAAAGGGGCTCCAACAATTCGCGACCTTTTTGATAATACCAAATCGATTCGATGCATTGCGTTGAATAAATCCAGCATTGGAAAAATGAAGAAAAGCTTTGATAAAGTGGAGATTTGTAGCTTAAAAGATTTTCAAACAATGCCTGACTTTTTGAATGAACTTAATGAAACTGAAAAAACTGAAATTGATGAATTGGAAATGTCGGAATTTTTTAATGCAATTAATGAACAAGAGAAAATTGGTAAATTGCAATATTTTCTTTCAAACTTTGCCAGAATTTTTGAATGAAAAATGAACTTTATTTAATATATTTGAATTTTTCGAGCGTATTAAAAATTAATAACATATCTAAAAATATTGAAAAAATACTTGAGCAAAATATTCCTTAATTATGCCATTTACATGAAAAATATTTTTAATTCCCGCATTTGAAGAAGCCGAAAATGCCATTTTGAATGTCATTCCATTTGATGAATTTTGGACCGAGAATTTGACAGAAGAAGCAAGAATTCGGGTAATTTTCAAAAATTCTTATAATAAGAAAGCCATAGTAATTTTGACTCATTATCAGGAAAAAAGAGAACAATGTGATTTTTTTTGATTTAAAATTTTTTGTCAAAAAACTTTTATTTTCATTGTTTTTATTGACAATAACATAAATTATGCCTCTAATTATTTTGAAATAGAAATTTCAATAAATTAAGGCGATTGTCACTAGTTGTATTTGGCCCCCCAATATTTATGGCAATGATGAATGGCCAACTATTCATCTCGGTTTATCAGATGTTACATCAGAAAATTTCAAATTTTGCAAATTGTCTAATCGCGTAATTTGTCAACTCCTTGAAATTGACGAAAGCCAAAAGGTAATTAAAATTGGAAAAAATATCAATCTAATTACTATTTAATAATTAGCCAAGTGTGGACGAATTCGATGACAACATTTTGCCCAATGGTGAAAATAATTTTAGGCAGAAAATTATGGACAAAACGGGACTGATTTTTGAAGTTAAGAAGTGTGATTGTGATTTTGAAGGATGCAATGGCCAAATAATGAACATAATTGAACTCTAATTACATTTTATATCCAATTATCCATATATATATTTGTCACAATTAAACAAGTTTCAATTTTATTAATCATCAATGATCAATTTACACTATTTTTTCATATATTTTATAATATTTATTTTTTCCTCATATTTATTCAGTTATTCGGGCATTTATATCACTTTATTTTATTATGAACAATGAACTTAATATCTTTTTTATATTTTTTTATAATTATTCAAACAAAGGCCTTTATATCCTTATTCCTTACTTCGTATATTTCTAAATATTATTTAATTTATTCGTCCAGTAATAATTTTATTGACTTTAACATTCCTAAAAAATTGAATTTAAACTTATATATTTTTTTAATTATTACATCAATAAATGTCTTGAAAAAAAATCAAAATCATATATTGGAATATTTAAACAGCTTGTGGCTAACGCTGCCTAATAAAGTGGCGATGCCAATATGTCGTAATAGCCGTGCTGCTGATGGCAATGAATGATAGAAAAGGGGAAGGAATTAAGGAAAAAAGCAGGAAAATGTAAAAATAATATTTTTTTAAAATTTTCTTTTAATCTCATAAATTACGCGGATTAGGATGTAATTCAGACGACATAGGGTTTTCGATAAAGAAAGGCAGGAAAATGTGAAATTTAATTTCTTTGATTAAATTCTAAATTTTTGGTGATAAATAAGGCATTTTTACGGGGATTAGGATGTAATTCAGACGATAAAATATTGCATTTTTAAGAAAGCCAAAAATCAGAATCGATTTCATTTTTTGCTCAATGGGACAAAATAAGTTTATTTAAGTATAATCATAGCAAAAATCCCTTTAAACATAGTGTCCAAACAATAACAATAAATACGGTAGTAAAATAAAGAAAAATGTGATAAATTGCATTTCTCCATTTTTACTCACGACTCAGTTGAATACACAAAAGTTATGTTATAATTCAAAATAAAAAAGAAGGTAAAAAATGAATATAATTTACATTTTACATCAAACAATGTTTAGGATGTTAAACGGATTTCTTTTAATATATTTTTACTTGAAATAATTTATTTTTCTTGTTTTATTGACATTTTTGTGAGGATTGAGGAACTTTATAAATGATGAATTAATTTTATTCAAAGTAATATTTAAAAATAAATTTATAATATTAAAATTTAATGCATTAATAAAAATGGTTTATTTGTAAAATAATCATATCATTAACATAAATCGAATTTAAAAACCACTGCAATGAACGTTCCCTTCTGCCTTAATTTGAATCCAATCGCAAAGTTGTTCATCAATTTTAACGTAGTAAACTATATATTTAAATAAATTATAAATACTTAAAAAATTTCCAACTTGTTTTGGGTAGTTCCTCCAAAGATTCCCTAAAAAATCTTTCAGAAGCAATGCCAAAAGTGAACCATGTTCCATTTATGGAATACATCATTGGGCCGCCACTGTCTCCCTAAAAGGAAAATAAAATTTGATTCTGAGCTCATCAGAATTTCTTTTTCTATTAACCCCTTGAATTGTTGAATTATCCAATCCTTGCAAACAATATCTGAATTTGTTGATTTCTTTTTCGATTTTTTCAATTTTTTTCAAATTTTTCTTTCGGCATTCCTCTATAATGTTCTTTATTTCCTTCGATCCAAAACGACAAACATTTTCCATTATCAATTATTTTTGCCTCCGATTCTTGCAAAATTTTATTATCTTTGGGAATCGGTCGGCTGGAAAATAATATTAATTAAATTTTTAATTAAAACTTCCTCTTAGTGTCCAATTCTATAAATAAATAATATTATTATTATGCATTTAATTTTAGTCCAAACCCTCTTTATTGCCCCATCCAACAAGACGAACAATTGCTTCACTTTGCATTGCAACATTGGCCAAACAAATTGACCTAATTTGTTTATTGAATTCCAATTTGTTGGATAGCTGAATTTAAAGCAATTATTATGCCATAATTTAATTATAAATATTACTTTTATTAAAGCTATATCCATATAAATTAAATTTTCATAGAAGATTTTCTTTGTAAAATTTTCATGGACAATCGCATTTGTTTGGCTGATATTTGGCGACTGTGTGAATTAAAATTCAATATTTTTGAGTCAAATTTTATGTCCCATATAAAAAATTTAATTGCACAAATATAAATGCATAAAAATTGCAAAATTTTTAAAAAAGATATTTAAAAATTTTTTTTTCAACATTTTTTAATCAGTCATTTTTTCCTTTAAAAGCCATTTTTCATTTCTTTTTCTGGTTTCACAATTTCCATGGTCAATTCTGGATTCATTTCAACAATTCTTTTGAAATTTTTTTCATCCATGAATGTTTGAACCAATTCCGTAGCAAAAGGCACAATTTTTTGAAAACCATTTGACATATTCAATCCAATTACATTTGGAGCCTAGAAATTTTTATTTTAATTAAATTAATTATTTATTTTAATTATTTGCCTGTTTATGGCTCGCCGGTTGTAAAATCTTTTCATAGAAATTTTTCCTCTGCAAATTTGCATATTCATTGTCCTGTTTTTGGAATTCTATTTTGCATTTTTCAAAAATATTTTTGCCATTTTCACTCATTTTTTCCTGTTCATTCATTTCCAAATATGGCAAAAATGCATTCAAACCAATTGTTTGCATTCCACCAAACCATCCTTGATTTACATCGCCAATAAAATTTTTATACTGAATTATCGCAATAGAGATATATTAATATTTTCTTTTTGAACAATAAAAATATTTTTATTTTTGTTTATTTTTATTATTTTCAATTAATTTTAATATTTTTTCTACCCTTTACCTTTTCATAATATTCCTCCAATTCTTTAATCAATCCCTTTTTAATCATTTTCTCGACTCTATTTTTCAATTTATTTTTAAGCTCTACCCTCATTTTTGTATCCAAATAAAGCAACAATGTATTTTTATAGCGAAATTTCATTTCATTTTTTGTCTTTCCTTCAGCTAAAAATAAATTTTAATAAAATATTTTTTAATATAATTTTCGACCATTTTCCGCCTCCATTTTTAATCTACTTTCCGTTTTCATTTCCTCCGAATAATAAAATTGCAATTCCCGAATCACTTTTGCCGTATTGTCCGGTAATATTTGTCTTGCCACTTCAGGGTCAACTTCCATCAATCTTTCATACAATGCTTTGCCCGTTGGAAACATTTCTAGCAAACGGTGCAATTCTTTAAATAAAAATAAATTTTTAATTTATTAATATTTTACATTAACCAATTTTCTTTGCCGGAATTTTTGGTTCTTCCTTGCAATAAATAAGTGATTCAAAATAAGAAGCGGAACCGCCAGCCACAATTGGAATTCTTTGTCTTTCCCAAATTTGTTTAATAATTTTTATGGCATCATTCCGGAATTGCCATTGATCATAATTTGGCACCGTTGGTTCCACAAAACTCATCAAATGGTGTGGAATACCGTTCATTTCAATTTCCGTCACTTTATTTGTCGCAATATCCAAACCTAAAATAGAAAAGGATTTTTAGCAATTCCCCAATTATTTTACCTTTGTAAATTTGCATTGAATCGGCACTGATCACTTCGCCTCCAATTTTTTTCGCAATTTCAATGGCCAAATCACTTTTTCCCGTCCCCGTTGCCCCACAAATTATCACCAATGGTTTATCCGTTTCAAATGGACATTCCTCCTCATAGGCAATTTTGCCCATTTGATCGTATCCAATTTGGCCAATTCCATTCATCGAAAATAAATTTTCCAGCTTACTTTTATTTTCTTCATTTATTATTCTTGGCTCTTTTTTACCCATTTTCCCATCATTTGGCCTTCCATTCATAGCCATTTTTGGGGAGGTTATCATTATTTTCTGTGCTTCCATATTTTGTTTCTTTTCGGTTTGAATTAATTTCAACACCTTATTTCCTAATTTTTGAAATGCTAAAATTCCATCCGCTGTTCTATAATTTCCATTGTTTGGCGTGCCTCTAAATGAATGTACCAAAAATGGTAATTGATGTGCCGCAGAATGAATAACAGACAGAATTCCATATGGAATCGAAAATATTGATGCAAAAATTAATAATAATTGAAATTCCATTTAATCTAAATTTCAAGGAATTATACTTATTTATTTAAATTTATAATTGTTAGGATTTTGAGGCAATTTATTTGATGAAATTGTTGAGACGGATATTCCTAAAACAATTACAAAATTTAATATTGAGAGAATTTGGAGATAGAAATCTCGGCTCATCAGTAGGAAGAAAAATCTCAGTTAAAATTTTCATTTTTTAGAAAAAAGACCCATCAAGATCTCGGCCGAGAATATTTGAAAAATTTCGCAGAGCTCTCATCTCGGTCGTTTATCTATGGCAATAATTAATGAACAACAGAATTCACATTTTATTTTATAGCCTCCCAAAAAGCTAGTCCACATGATGGGCATATTTTTTTCAGACCAATCATCAAGATATCCTTTAATTGTTCCTCTCTCTTCTCAATAAATCCAATAAGGAAGTTTATTTTCTTATTATTTATATATTTGATCATTTTTTATCATCAGTTCATTGATTAGAACAGGGAAGTTCAATCAGAGAAAGCCAAATAAGGAACTGATTTCATCTTTTCCGTTATGAATATTTCTCACCAAAATAAATTATTATTATTTTCTCTTCCTTTCAATTTTACTTCCTTATACCAGCTTTAGGTAAGATCTTTGATGTTTGGTACATATTTCGTTCTATTTCGATTTTATTTTAATTAATCTAATTATTATCCATTTATTCTTAATAATTAGAGTAACTCAGAGCGGTTTCAGTTAGAGAAAATTGATGAAATTCAAAATCAAAATTGGGAATTTTTGCTTAAATAACCGAAAATTGGAGAACCAAAAACCGGGTATTAAAACTGACATCTTTCTAAAACCTTAAATTAAATTTTTGACGCCCCAAAGAAAAAGTAAGAAAAATGTTTTTATTTACTAAATTTTATCATTAAATGAAAATGTATTTAATTTTGTTGGGAATGTCCATTTTTTATCATTTTTTTCTTTCAATTCATAATTCAGGGTACGGAGGGGCGCCGGCTGGTCTTCCCATATCGGGTTGGGGCACAATTGGATTGATCAGCCGAACATCGTGCGGTCCAATGGAGGCTGCCGAATGCCTTTGTGAACCAACAAAACTGTTCCTTGGGGAATGAGGTTTGGTAGGCGGAATGCTCGGATAAAATGAAGGAATTGGTGAGGATGATTGTTGTTTTGAATTTAAATCATTTTGTGGCCGAGAAGGTGCAATGGAATTGGCCTTCATGAAGGAACAGACCTTCAAAAAATATTAATTTTACTTAAATAATTTAATTTTAATCCAACTTGTGCAGGCAATTCAGCCAAAACTTCCTTTGCCAAAAGTCGCTTCATTTGGGCCTGTTCAGCCAGTGTTGTGCCCCATGCACTGCCGGTGAATTCTCGGAATGGCACAAATTGGACAATGTCACGTACGGCAGTTTTTGAATTGTATGAGAGTAATTTATTATCGGAATCGAGGAATTCCATCTTTTTGAAATCCTCATTACCAATGCCAATTACTGAAAATAATAAAATAATAATGGAAATATGGGGGATAATGGCCTACTAATAATTGAAATTGGCTGATGTGATGCCTCAATCACTGCCTCCATTGTTTTTTGCATATCCGTTATTATTCCATCCGTCAAAATTAACAAAACCTTTAGAAATATTTTTAAATAATTTAATTGAATTAGCCGCTATTCACCTGATATTTCGACCCATCTCTGGGGAATAATTTGCATTTATGCACAAATTCACGAATTGTTGGCGCAAAATTTGTCGGTCCATAAAGTTGGGTATTCACAACGGCAAATCGATATGAATCCAAAACACCTTGAATCCCATCGACGGTCCTTTCAAAATTGTTCAGCCGCTGAAAATAAACAAAAAATTAATAATTTTTAATATTAAATTGTAAATATTTTTCAATGAAATCATATTTTTATTTGTCAAAAATATTTACAGTTTTTAATTAAATTTACTTACCAAAGGAAACATATGGCTGACTGAAAAGGCCGGTGGAATTTTGGCACCAAAACCGAGTGCTTCGAATTGTTTTGACTGATTATAATGTTCACAAATTTCCAACACTGCACAAATGGCACATTCATATTGGTTCAAATATTGGGAATTGACATGATGAAGGGAACTGGTTTTGGCCACTTCCCCATTTGAGGCAGTCAAATCGACGGCAACGGCAAATTCCAATTGAAGTCTGCGAAAATATATATTTTTGACAATTTATTTTAATGACTTACCCAGAGGTAATATAATCGAGGAATGTGAATTCTTTTCGAACTTGGACATCCAAAAAGTGAAGAATTCCATGTGTTTTTGGTTCGCCTTTTCCCTTCATTTTGACAATGTCCACTTGGCGTTTTTGTTTTTGCTGATCACCGGTCAATGCCGAAACCGAAGTGTGCACAGAGCCAATCAAATGATGGCTGAAATGAATTTTTGAGAATAAATTTTATTAATATTTAAAAATATTAAAAGTTAAAATTTTTAAATTTTATAAAGCATTAGGGTTGCACCCCCGGGGACGGGGATCCCCGAAACCCCGGGGATCCCCGAGCATTTCCCCCGAAAATCACCCCCGGGTTGTCCCCCGAAAATTTGATCCCCGTAAATCACCCCCGGAATGTTCCCCGAAAATTTTATCCCCGTGACGGGGAATCCCCGTCCCCGTTCATATCCCCGGCTTTTTTCATCCCCGAAAATGATTTGGTAAGGAAAAAAATATTCGCTTTTTTGGCCATTTTTACATTAAATATAGATAATTTAAATGTTTTATATCGTAAATTTTGTATTCCAACCCGAAAAAGAATTTAATAATAAGGATATAAGTAAGATATAATATTAATATTGTGCTTAAAAATTATCCATAAACAAAAGGATATTTAATATATGAATTAGGAATTTTATAATGTGCTTGATAAGCCGCCTTTTGCGGAACCGTCTTTTGGGGATGAAACGGTTTGGTATCGATGGCGCTTTATACCATTTTATTGGAAATAAAATTAGCTACAAAATGACATCAAATTCATTGGCCAATATTTGGTATTCGCTGAGTTATGGCCAAAAAACAGCCAGAAATACAATTTTAATTAAACCAATGGGTTTTTGGCCATAACTCAGCGTATGCCAAATATTGGCCAATGAATTTGATGTCATTTTGTAGCTAATTTTATGCTCAATAAAATGGTATAAAGAATGCCTCATAAAATTTATTGCCAACGGCACCAAACTGTTTCGTCCGCAAAAGACGGTACCGCAAAAGGCGTAACACCGCTTGATAGTCTAATTTATTATGATTTTTCATGGGTCATAATATTTATTCGATCAGTGAAAATATTCAAATAAATCAAAAAATTTTCTCCGCCTATGGGCACCATCGGAATATTTTTGCCTTCTATCTTATTGTCAAATATGTGCGATTTTCCGCATAAAAATTAACAAAAATTTAAAAAATTTTCTTCGGTGGCGCCTATCGGCACCACCGATTAGTAAGTAATATTTTCTATTTTGTAGATAAAGATAGAGCAGGGCTAAAAATTTCCTATTACTGTAATGGCCGGAGGGATCGATTAAAGAATACAATAATTTTCCCTTTCAAATTTTTCAAAAGCATACAACGGAGCTTTTCTATCTTTTATAATTCGAATTTACTAATAATAAAAAATACAAATAAAAGGAAAGATAAAATTTAAAAAATATCAAATTTAAATTGTAATTGTAATCCTATTACTAAGGTAGATTTGAAGAAATCTCATAACAATAATGATAATTAAGCTTATAATTAACTCCAAATTTTCGCTAGACAATTAACAAGCATGAAATTAGACCGAATTTTTATATTTTTAACCGAGATGAAAAAAATTTTAAGCATAATTTAACTTTTTTAAAATTTCCTTTTAACCCTGTTTTTATCCCCGGGGCCCCGGGGATCCCCGAAATGATCCCCGTTTTATCCCCGTATCCCCGACCCCTAAAAAGTTACCCCCGGGGTAGCCCCGAGATGTTCCCCGAAAATTTGAACCCCGAAAATTCCTCCCCGAACGCATCCCCGTCCCCGGGGGTGCAACTCTATAAAGCATTGATCGAAAATCAGATCAAAATTTCGAAGTTATAAATTAAAATTTTTTAATATTTGCTCACTTTCCAGTCGATTCCCTCGAATCAAAACATTCAATCAAAAATTCTCTTTCCTTTTCTCCTTCGCATAATCTTTTGACAGTAATTTCAAATGGTTTCCATTCTGGGCTTTTTGTGTTTTCGGCCACCTCCGTTCGATGAACCATTTGCCTACTAAAATTGCGAATTTTATTACAAATAAATTCCAACAATTTAATTTGGACCTTCCATCCCCGTGGAATCGATAAAATTCGAGGAATGTATTTGGCTCAATGAAGCAAGACCGTAAAAATGAGCCAGGCTTCAATGCAATTCCGCGGCAAACAAAATAGACAGATTCTCGTTGGCCTTCGTCAATTTCTTCTGCGCAAACAACCAAAAGGCCACTTTGATTGGGGACATCCCTGCAATAACTGGGATGGATGCCCATTAATCATTTGTAATAGGTTTAGTATTATTTGGAGATCCAAAATATTTAGAAATGTATAGATGAATTTTTAATCATGCTCACTCAGAGGTGGGATTAATTTAGTACGAAATAGGCGGAATTAATTTTGGGCAAATAGTCATTTAGTGAAAAATAGGGTGATAGATTTTAAAATAGTTTCAAAATTAAACTCACAAAACGCGCGTTTCATATGTGCCATTTGGTGCCGCCACAATGTCGGCCAATTCACAATCCGCCCTGCCCAAAAAATCATGTTCAGTCAATTCATCCGATTCAGAATCAATATCATAGCTATAAATATTTTTTATATACTAGAAAGATGCTTTTAAATTTTTCACTTCAAAAACCCCTTGGCTTTTTCTAGGAATTTTTTCCCAGCAAGTTTGGTATCATTTGATCTTAATTTAAAATGAGTAAAAAAACTCACAGATTAAAGCGAAGATGTTGTTTACTCTCAAAATAATAGTCCAAACAAATTCGTTTATTCCATTTTGGATTCAGACTATTTTTGATTCGTTCCGTCCGTCCAATTTCCACAAAAAATTGTTGCCCATTTCCTTTGACGACAAGTTCCTCAACCACACAAATTGGGTCAGATTTGGAGAAAACATCGCGATCGGCCAAAGCCCTAAAAAAGTACACACTCACAGAAATAATATAAATGATCATTTTACCGTGCTGATAACATTAATTCCACTCGAGCGCATGGTCCCTTGTCTTTTGTTGTGCCATTCCGAATTGGACTCATTCCTTTTGGCAATAATGCAGTTTTGAAGCCTGAATTTTTCAAAATTTATATAAATTTATGTTTGAATAAATTTTTCAAATTTTTCAAATTTTTTTTAGAGTTTTTATCAATTTAATTTCCCCATTTAACGGAGGAAGAAATATGAATCGATGGAATTAGTAAACCTAAAACCTGTCTTTCTATTGTATTGTTTTTTATTATTCTCTTACCAATTTCATCTGTGGTGTGGGAAAGAGGCGCAGTTGGCGGAATCATTGCGGTATAAGGCCGAGAGGGTTGGGGCGAAGAGGCAGTCCGATGGCTTCGTTGGCTTAATTTGCCATGGCCATGAGATGTGCTCGCCCTTCCGTGGTGGGTAATATGGGTGCGAGCGGCAATTGGCATTGGCATTGTTATTTTGGGTCGATAATATGGAAGAAAATAGAAGGAAATAGGATGATGTCAGATAAATGGGTACCAAAATATGCTGATACAATTTATGGAAATGAATTTAGTTTATTGGCTTAAAATATGTTTTTTATATTAATAGGGATTTTTAACTGTGTTTATTTTCCTTTAAAACTTTAAAATATTTCAAGAAATATTTTTTCGATATTTGATTCCAACAAAACCAAATGTATAATCATTTGTTTTGATACTTTTCAATTCATTTTATGAAGAATCGAGAATATTTTACGTCATTCATCATTGGCCCTTTGCCCTTTCTTTATGCTATTTTAGCCACCAATTGTTATTCGATCGACGGAAGTTGGAGGGAGGAATGAAAGAAAAATTATAAAAATAGTAAAGCATAGATTGGTGATATTTAATGAAAATGTTATTTTTTAATCGATTTAAGTAGATTTGAATATTTTTATTTAAATTAATGCCAAAATGATATTTTAGCAATTGTAAAAAGAATGAAGGCTTTTAGCCATTTCGGCCATTCTTTCGCCTTTTAATTCCACAGTTGTCAAAACATATAAATATAACATGCAAAAGGGCCACATTTGCCGCCCCACTCTCGAATGAAGGGGCAAAAAGGGCTAAAAGACAACTTTCAACTATATTCTTGGGGGAATATATTGGATGGATGAAGTAAGTGGGTGTGAAAGGGAGAGGGAATGAAGTACTTGCATGGAAGGGATCTCTAGCCTCCGGCTTATGCCTTTCGACATGAAGCAGCCAATGGCCAAGGCAAATGCCCCGTTGCCGAAGGAAGAAAAAGGTCGACGGGAATGAGAGGGAGGAGAATAGGAATGACGTCAATAGTCAAAGGCAAAAAGTCCATTATATTATGGCCAATTTTAAAGGGGTTGGAGGATGAAAAATATTCGAGGAGATTGAATGAGGAAAGAAAAATGTTAACATTTTGGGATTTGTTTATGAATGGTTTATGCATATTTTTAATAAATGAATGGACAACTATAAAAACTATACTAATTGGGAATAAAAGCACAAAAATAATAGATTAACATTTTCTAATTTGGCCAATTTTGGCATAACTGAAAAGAAGGAAAAATAAAAAATAAAGATAAAGATAAACAATAATAAAATTATGGAATGAAAATCCAATTTAGTAAAAATCACAAAATTATTGCTAAAAAAATTAGAGAAATGTAATTAAAAAATATTTTGGAAAAGCGCGAATGTTTGGCCACATTTTAAAGCTTTCTTCGTCGTTGCATTTTAGCTCCAAATCCGCAACAAAAAGGCCATTTTCTAAGCAGCTGCATTTAGCCAAATAGAGTAAAAATGGCGGTGGGCAATGGGCCAAAAGGGCCGACCTCCTTTTTTTCTATTCTGGCTTTAACTGCCCACATTCCCCCATACTTATATTGATTCAGTTTTCTTCTTTTAGAAATAAAAGGGGAAAATGGAGGTTTCTTCTCGTGTTTCCGATTCTCATTTTGTCCCGACTTATTGGCTTTTGAATGGGTGAATTGAATTTATGTTTATTGCTGCAGGGATAAGAGGGGATTAAGCATTCAAGAAGAGAAAACCTATAAAATGAATGTAGATAAAGGGAAATATAATTGAATTGAATCCAATTTCCAATCACAAGTTTTTGAGACTCGAAACACTAAAGGACAAAAATAGACAGGTTAGGGATTAAGCTTGTAAAATATGTTTTTTAAATCTTTTATTCAAGTCATAGATTACGATTAAAATGAATTAAATTGATTGAAAACATTAAAAAGTGTCCATCCATCATTTTGAATTTATATTTAACTGAGATTAAGTCGTATTAATTAAGTGAAAATATTCTTTCATCCATTGTCCATCCATCATTCGAAGTCATTCTGTCAAATCTGGCTTGTTCTTTTGTCGAACAATTTTTCTTGACTTCCCACCTTCTTCATGTTGTCTTTTCGTAATTTGAGCATCACCGTCTTAATGCCCCATTCTCGAATGCATTTTGGCATCAATCCGTACAAAGATTCATACTAAAATGTTGGAAAATTTTGCAAGATAATTTACCCATAAATTTACCTGAATTTGGTGTCCCATGCTGCCACATGTTTCCGAAGCATTTCCAATTGTTCCAATTGCGGATTTGGCAAAGCTTTCGGCACTTGGCATGAACAAATTGGGATTTTTACCATCCGAATACATTCCCGATAATTTTGTTTTCACAACACCGGGAGAAATCTGAAAATAAATTCAAATTAATTTAATATATAAAATTATTTGATACAGTTTGGATGACTATTCCCTTTTGTGATGAACATTCTTTGCGCAGTGCCTCGGTCAACCAATTCACATAAATCTGAAGAATTTATTTTGATTTTATTATATTTTAATATTATTTTATGGAAATTAAAATTGCAAAAAAATTTGGATTTAATTTAAAAACATTTCATTTTCAAATTTATTTTGTAAAATATTTTACCAATCTTTGGTTCTTTTAGCAAATTGGGATATGACAATTAGGGATGAAATGGGTGGTGATGGTGGAGCTTCTGGGTAAATATATTATAGGGCACATAATTGGCTATCTATAAAATGATATCAATGGCATTGACCAAAATTGAATATTTCCCAATTTATAGCCCAAAAAATGACCAAAAATCACAATTTCAATTAAACGAACGGTTTTTGGCTATAATTTGGGAAGTATCCAACATTGGCCGATGCCTTTTGTATCATTTTGAAGCCAAAGCCCTATAAAATAATCTAAATTGAACCAGCTACAACCATCGATGTAAACCTTTTCATCCCCAACTATCGTGCCTCTAATTGTCATAATAATAATACCCCTATCTTTTAATACAAAATATATGTGAACCCATAAATTTACCTTTGTTGCACTGTAAATTGCCTCATAATAAGCAGGAGAATAGGAAAATATGCTGGAAATGTTCACAATGACGCCTTTTCCTCTGGCCACCATTTGCTTCAGAATGTGGGCACAGAGAATGGTCACTGGGAACATATTGGTCTTCTGAATTGGTCAATTAATAATAATATTCTCCAAAATAATAATTTTTTACCATTATTGATGCCAACGTTTCCATTCCTCCCACTCCATCATGAAATGGTCCGGGATAGGCATGCATTTGGCCAACATTATTTACTTAATAATATAAATAAATTTTTTATTAAAAATTAAATAAATTTACCCAACATTCCGATGTCAAGATTTTCGATTGGCTTAAAAAGTCGACGTTGATATTCCTCCAAAGAAGTCTCGGAAAAGTCAAATGCTATGATGCGGATTTCGATTTTGGCAAAACGGCGTCTCAATTCCTCTTCCATTTGGACCAATTTTTGTTGGGTACGGGAGACGAGAATGAGGTTGAAGCCGTGTTGGGCCAATTGTTCGACATATGCTCGGCCAATTCCATCAGTACAGCCGGTCACCAATGCCCAACTTCCTTCTCCGGCCAATTTCTTCAAGTTTTTGGCCCGAGCGAAAACATACGGATAGAAAATGCGCCAAAGTGAAGCCAGGAATTTGAACACTTTGGAAATCAGCCATAAAATGGCAATGGCACTTAGAATTAGGAGAATTAGTTCAGCCATAGCTGAAATTAAAATTAATTTTGGGGAAATAATTTGGTAAAAATATTTTTCGGAATTTACTTTCAATTTGTTCGAAAACAATTTAGGGTTGGTACTTTAATTTAAAGATGGGACAAAAAAAAATGAAGAATTAATTTAAAATGAAGGACTTTAAAGGGGCAAAAAACCCAAAGTCTAATCCAATCCAAATGTACAATGAGCTCCAATTTGAGTGAATATTGACTGGGTTTTATTCTGTGTTCATTGCAGAGTTTGTGTCTTTTGGAAAGGAAGAATGGAAGTTTATGTAATAGCCAATTTGCCCAAAAATTGTCCATTATTCTGTGCTCTGGTTGCCGAGGGGAAGCACAAAATACAATGTCCTCTTCCCACATTTCCTTCCAATTTTGTAGTGGACTACAAGACTACATAAAAATAACCAAGAAGGAACAAGTTTAAAACTTTTATTTTAACGATTGATATTTTGTGCTATATAATAGATCTCATTTATGCCTAAATTATGTCATAATGAATGTAATAAAAATTAATATATTATAATATGATTTAAAATAGGAAAAAAATGTATTCAGAAGTTATCGGAAAAAATGATAAGATTTTTTTTGAAAAAAATACAACAATGGTTATTGGGATTTTTGTTATTTTAATTTTATTTTATGTGGGGCTTATTTCTTCCTCTAATTCGGCTTATTTTAGCCTCTAATTTTGCGAAAAATAGTTTTTTGGCCATAACTTGGCCTAATTTTTGTCTCTCAAAAAGTATAATATACCATTCGATAGCCCACAAAAAAATCTATTAAATGAAGTTTAGATCACTTAAATTGGCTCATTGGCTACAGAGTTATGGCCAAAAAAATAATCACAAAAATGGCCATAACTCAACTAAATTTTGACCAAGCCCCTACATATCCTAAGTCCCTAGCCCCTAATATCATGCCGACCCTAACTTAACCCTAACCCTAACCCTAGCCCCTAAAATGTTTTCCAAGGAAAAACAAAAATAGTCAAATTAGAGGCTAAAATAAGCCGAATTAGAGGAAGAAATAAACTCTTCCTTTTTATTTTTTATTGAGAAATGAATTTAAATTTGAATTTAAAGAAACAATAAAAAAAAATGTCAAAGAAAATCATGTAAAAAATTCAAAAAATTATTTTTAAATGCATAAAAATCAGACATAAATTTGCAAAAAAAATGTTAATAGAATATTTACAATTAATATAAGCCTTAACTTAAAATACAACAATTTATTTTTTATTGTTTTGAATTTAATAAAAATATTATGTTGGACCAATTTTATTATTAAATTGCTTGCCAAAATGATCAGCGAATACACAAATTGGACAGAATTTTGCTGGAATGGTATTGTTATGTTTTTTGATAATGAGGTGGATTCATCATGCATTGTCTCCTTTTGAGCCAATTTATTCCATAATATTTATTTACTCAGTATCCTTTTCGCCTTTAATTCAAATACCATTTATGGAATAGTATATTTTTATTATTAAAATAATTACAAAAATTTCCTCATTAAAATGTTTATTATCCTTTATTTTATAATTTTATTATCAAAATTATCATTTCCCTCATCAATTCCATGCTTGGATAAATCCGTATCACCTGGGATGCCATCGGATTGTGCAAAACGCCGCGAATTATGCAATAATCCGATTTTTCGATCATTGTTGATGGATCAATGTCCATTGTAAAAATAAATGAGTAAAATTGGAAAAATTAATTTTAAAAGGACTTGCGGGTTTTGCGGCGATGCAGCTCAACAAAATTTTCCATTTCAAGGGGAATCTTTTGCGCTATTTGGTGGATGTTTGGATCGAATTGGCCAAAATGGCCTTTCTGACTGCCCCAAATTTCCAAAACGATGTTCCGACCCAATTTGGAGAAGTTTTATGGTACGGGAATGCCCAATGACTTGTGGCCTATGTTCATCCAATCAAAGACTAAAAACACCGACAGGCAAAATTATTTTTAAAAAATTAAATTAAAATTTTAATTAATTAAGTGCCCGAAGAAACACGTTCATTGGACGAAATATATCAGGCAGCATTGGCCGAAGGTGGAAGGCTTGTGATTTACGCTGGCGGCGATTCTCCAACGCAACAGGATTTTACAAAACAACAATTCGAGAAAAGATTCCCCGGAATGACAGTGGACATTGTGGTTGACTATTCCAAATTCCATGATGCCCGAATTGATTTACAATTGGCCCAAAATTCGCTGATTCCCGATGTTGGCCAATTTCAAACAATTCAGGATTTTCCTCGCTGGAAAAGGGAAGGCCATTTGTTACAATATAAACCGAAAGGATGGAGTAAAATATATCGAGACTATCGAGATGATGATGGATTCCATATGGGTTATTCAATACTCATTTTCACGAATATAGTCAATGCAAAATTATTGCCAAATCAAGCGGATTGGCCAGGTTTGGCCACCGATTATTTGAAGTCACAATTCAGAGGTAAATTAATTGTGACATATCCAAATGATGATGATGCTGTCGCATTCCTCTTCAAACAGGTGTCACAAAATTATTTGAGAGCAGTAACAAATAATATTACTGAAAATATTGATGAAAATTGTGAGAATTTAAAGAATTATCGTTTTTATTTAATCCATGCAAAAATATAAATAAATATTAATTGTTATTGTTACTTAAAATGAAGGCTCCCCTTATAGGTGTAAGCGTGTAAGGATTAGGGTTACGGATTTGTGGGATGATAACCTATCCCTAGATGATACTAACTATATATACCGTTAACTCATGAGTTACATAATCTTTCCTCGGTTGACCCATAAATCTGCCCGGGGTAACATGCAAGTACCTATTAAATTACCTAAAAATTTCGTATTGATGACCATATAACATGGCCATATCTTGGTGCTTAGAGCTTAGGATTAAGTTGGCCAGGAATTAAAGAAATTTGATTCGAAAAAGTTATTTGAACAAAAAGTTTTGCATTTTTTGACAGGAACATTATATATATATATATATTAATAATATTGAAATATAATAAATATAAGTGGAACATATTTTATTAATCGTTGCATTTTACATTTCCCTAATTTCAATCATTAGATTATTGACAAATATGGTTGGCAATGGATGGCCGATTTCGTTAAACAAAATCCCACTTTTATTCGTGGCACTGCCCTTCCCTCCACAATTGTTGCCAATGGAAGTGCGGTGGCCACAATGACAACATTTGCTAATTCGCAATCAGCCTTACTAGAAGATAGCATCACTCGCCTTTCTTTTCCCAAAAATGATGATCCATATGTGGCATGGGCACAGCAAGTGGCCATTTTCAAACGGACAAAACGGCCGGAAGCGGCAAAATTATACTTGAATTGGCAATTGGAAAATGCAAAAGTATGCTTTGGTTTAAATATTAAATTAGTCGATGGAATATTTTAAACCAAAATTATTAGAATAATTTAATTCAAAACCAATTAAAAATTATTAATATTCTAAAATTAGAATTATCCTACATGAAATTCAGAAAGATTAAATATTTTTAAATATTTTCAAATTTTAAATAAATTTAAAAAAATTTTAGAGTGGAGCAATATTTTCGGTTCGAACGGATGCTGAAAGAACCCAAGGATTTCGTCAAATTTGGGAATATCCAAATTCGAGCCATAAGAAATTTTTGTCCTTTATGGAGGATCGAGAAGGCGTTGAACGATTCAAAAGTCAATTATATTTTTATGTTGGTGAACCACAAGGGCCTCCGGCAGCCGGCGTCCTTAGACCAAATCCAACCCAAAGTTGCAAAGGCTCATCACTGACGAATTGTCAGCAATAAAATTTGCAAATTATTATTTTTGATTAATAAAATTATTGAATATTCCTCATCTTATTTGCTTTATAATTCATTATTAAATAAAAATAAAAATATTCAAATATTCGTAAATTCATTGGAGAACTCTTGGGCGGGCGATATCAAGTGGCACACATCTCTTTGGGAATTGACACACGTAGATTTAGTGACCCTTTTGGCCAAATCCTTCACAATTCCATCTCAACATTCCAATTAAGTTTATTATTCAGTCAATTCTAGCTTCATTCAATTCAAACCCACCAAATGCCAACAGCCACTTGCCACGCCATATTTTCATAAACTACAGCTGCAGGTGCCCTGCGGCTGCGCCATTCCTTCCCCTCAAAGCCAAATAATATTTTCTATCCTCTATTTTCCCTTGATCCTAAAAATGGGTTCATATTTAGCTATTGGCAATGAACCATCATCCAAAATTTCAGAATACCTTCAAAATTCCTTGCTGGATTTATTTTTTTTGGCTGAATGGCTAATTAATCAACACTTTCATCATATTTTATCATTTTTGCATTTTCAGAATAAAATATAGAAAAAAATGTTTTCAAAATATATTTTAATTATTATTTTGTTATTCTTTTATATGGAAATTTCCGAAGGTATACATTTGCTTATAATTTGTTTACAAAACAATTAGAAAATATTCATTTAGGGAATTATCTTCAAATGGCCGTTGCACAAAAAGATGCCAATTTCCATTGCCAATTATCGAATAAACCACAGCAAGAAATGGAACAAGGAAATTCAACAAAATTACAAAATATCATGAATGCTTATAAATTCGCTAAGAAATGTAGAATTTCTTTGAATTTTGCATTGAAAGTGATTTTCACTGGAGCTTTATTATTTTTTGGACCAATGAAAATTGATGGCCACCAAAATATTTATGACGGTTCAATATGCCCGAGGAATGATCAAATTATGCAATGGGGACATATTTGTGAATTAATTTAAAAATAAATTATATATAATTTAATTTAGATAATCCAATAATTAATGGAGAAATGAATGGAATGAATTTTATTCAAAATCAATTCAAAAATGTAGAATGTGAAACTAAAGAATATTTAAAAGAGGAAAACAAAAATAAAGAAAGCAAAAATGTTTCCGTTTTCCCTGAAAAAGTGCAAAAAATTTTGACAATAATTGAAAAAATAATTTCCGTAAATGTGGCAGATGAATTTGGGAAAGAAACACAAAATAAAATTATGAAATTTATTGAAAACAATGGGAATAAGGAGAATGATGTCAGTTTAGGGAAGAAAATTATTGAATTAATTTGCGGTGAAGAATGCCAAACGATGGGAGAGGAATTACCCGAATATGGAGTTACACCGTTTAGCCGAAAGAAGGTGGGATTAAATAAATTAAATTATTTTATTTATTTTAGCCACCAGCAAATTCGGAATTGGAAAGGGCACTTCGACCATCAATTATTCAATTGGCAAGAAAAATTGGCAAAGGTCAATATCAATATTAAAATTAAAATATTATGAAGGAAATAATGACTACGATAAAAAATAAATAAATTAATTAATTAATATTAAATAAATATTTATAATAAAAAAATATTTAAAGGTCGCCTATGGATCGATAATCCGTTGCCAGGACATCGAAATGGTTTTGTGATTGGATATGAATTTGATGAGAAATTAGGTAAATCCTATATTCGTTTGTCAAATATATGTAAATAAATTTAATATATATTTATTAGATCCCAAACAAAAGGAATTGCTGAATTGGCATTTGAGCCATTTTATGCGTTTTGGCCCATTCATTTTTGAGGAAATTACAAATGAAAATAAATTAAAATTTAAACATGTACTCAAATTCAAAATAAGTAACCGCGGGTAAATATTTTTGATTTTTAATTAAATATTTAATTAATCCAAAATTGAAGGCGTAATTCTGCACCAAATGGGCTAAACCGTGATAAAAGGGAGCAAATAGTGAAAATTGATAGTAAAATGTTACCAATTGACAATATTAAACATTATTACAATGAAATGGATGAATTTGAGAAAACAAAAAGGAAATTTGTGGATCCAATAATGAATTTATTAAAGAAAGCCTTATGTCTTGATTGTGCCAAAAATATTGATGAAAATTCTGAATATTTGGAGAAAGCGGTTGATAATATTTTTTAAATTTTTATTCCAAATTAATTTTTATCCAGTTGAAATATTTGCCCAATAAAATGCACAGTTTTGTGCGACTGAATGCCGCATATGGAGCAGAAAATTATTGTCACATTTTCAATTTTATTACAATTTATATTTTTTTTTATTAATTTAGATATTCGTGGCTATAATTATAGATATTTGGATCTAGAAATTTTAACGAATCCCAATACTCCCGGGAATGTATTGACTTATTCAAATGTTCCTGCAATAAACTTTTGGTTCGAATATAAAAATCACAAAACTGGCAAATATCAAATCCCTGTTTTTGTCGAAAAAGAAACATGTAAAATATAAAAATAAATATTCAAAGATAATAAAATAATTATTTACAGCAAAATGGCTGATGAAATATTTGAAAATAGCATTTAAAGAATTCTCAGAAAAATCGGCAATCGAATTCATTTCATTGAAAGAAATTCCCAAAAATCAATTTTATGTGCGAATAGAAACAAATTTCGAGGATCCATTGTTCGTTAAAAGGAATAAAACATTTTAAAATTGATTAAATTAAAAAAGGGCATCACAAAGCGCTGTTGGCCATTCAGACGAAATTAATTCGGAATATCAAGGGGAATTATTAATGTTTGGGAAAAGTCAAATTTTGGATGATGAAGGGGGAATAAATTTGATTTTTCACGAATTATTCCATATTGCCGGGCTTCAACACGAAAATAAGCGCGCGGATTCAGCCAAACATAAAAAACTGGATTGGCGCTATTTCCTCAATCGCCAACCACATTTATGGGGCAAATTATTAAAAAAAATGTAAAATTTATTTAAATATTTTTTAGGATATTATCTTCAAAATTATTTGATCGATTACAATTATTTGCCATTGAATGAATTCAACACAGAAAGTGCAATGTATTTGAATGAAAATATAAATGAACTATTCAGTAGAAATGTAAATTAAATAATAAAAATATATAAATTTTGATCTATTCTTTAGTACGTAAAGAAGCCGCACAAAAAGGATTGGGAAAATTTAAATTATTTCTACGGATGGAAGGAAACAAATTCAAATAATTGAGAGATTTACAATTGGAAAAAATAAATGAATTTCCAATTAGGATTGAGCAAATTTTTCTTGATGTAATGATTTTTATATATTTCTGATAAAGGATGGCATCAAAATTAAAATTATCAAATTATCAAATAAAATATTCACCACGTATAATTTTATTACCTTTTAAAAAGATACTACGAAAAATGAATTTTCAATTAAGAAAAAATTAAAACGTTCAAAATATGGAAATGGGGAATGATAAATAGCAGATTAGGGATTCTAAAAAAAATAATGAAACCATTGATATATTCAAATATAATACAAATTTTGTTATAAAATCAATGTCTAATATTTACGCACCCACAAAAATAATCGCTCATAGCAAATAAAAAAAGGAATAAATAATTAGTTAATTTCTTGAAATTTTTCTCTTTCCTATTTATAAAACAAATATTCCACGGAAAGCGAACATCGATTGAATTTTACTCAAAAAAAGTATTGTGATGAATGATGCTTATAAAATATTTATTTGTTCATTTAACATCATTATTTTCCATTGTAGACCATCTTTGATGGCCTATATTGGTCAATTAATTATTTACTCAGTCAACAAAAAATGTACAATTTTTGGCCTGCACCCTGATTAGTGTTGTTTGCTTCAGACAGCATTAATCTAGAAATGAAAATCTTGACTGATTGTTTTATAAAACCAAAAAATAATGTTTCAAATTAGCTTCATTAAAAGCACAATGCTAGATTATTCTTTTAATATATTCATTTTATTTTCCCAATCATTTAGTGATCCTTATATTCATGAATGATGATTTGAGGATATTTTATTTATAGAGCCACGATTTGGGCAAAAATCCTATTAGGAGATTAGTAGGAAAATTGTTCCACTATATTTTTATTACCGTATATATTATATTCTTTTAATTCCCCATGGGGAATTGTTTTTCAACCCCTCAAAAATTGGGAAAAATTGGGGTCTAATCCGTGCTTAATTTGTGGAAATTTTTGAACAAATTTTATCGGATTTTGAAGAGTTTTAAGGCTCTAAAAATGCAATAAAAATTTTTAAGTTATCGTTGCTAATAGCCAATTCAGTAAGGCAATATCCCATTTGACAGCCATAAATGTCCTTTAAAATGTGGATTTTCTAAACCTAAAATAATTTGTAAAATAACTGGAATTTCCTAAAAATGTTCGAGTTTACTAAATTCAAAGACATTTAATTTTTAAAACCTAGATTTAATAGCGGAATATTGAAATTAAGCATACTTCTTTCTTATTGCCTAGAATTTGCCAATTCCAATTCAAATCCAAAATCCGATAAAATTTGTTGAAAAAAATTTATTTATCTCATTCCATATCTATTTAATGAAAAATAAAACTCGCGAATAAATTATCGATTAATTTTTTCGTCACCAATTTTACATTACACCTTTTGGCTGCTGATTCATTCATTTTCAATCCCATTTACCTATTTGGGGTGAGATTTTAACATTTAATTCACAAATAAATAATTTTCTGAGCCCAATCAATCATTAATATATAATTTAATATAATTTAAAAATAAATAATACAAAATTTAATTTATAAATAAAAATTAAAATATATCCTATTATTAAACTATTTAATATATCGATAAAATTAAATAATTGCATAATATAAAGCAAATTAAATTAAAAAATTAAATTCTTCTGATGAGATGTGCGGATAATAATAATTTATTATAAAATTAAGATTTGGAAAGAAGGCATAGTTGTATTAAAATAATAAGATTAAAAATTAATAATGAAAATAAAAATATAATAATGGATTATAATTGTAAAAATTTTAATCCATCATAAAATCAATTAATTATAATGAGAAATTAATTGATATATAATTAATAAGCCTTCCGAAAACAAAGGCGGCGACAAAATGAAACTGCAGTCGCGGAACAAAGAGAGAGTGAGAACGAAGACAGTTAATTTTATAAATATATATTATTTTATAAAGGATGAAAAATTAAAATTAATATTATTATAAAAACGAGAAAATAAAATAATTTTATTTATACATAAAAAATTTTCAAATATATAAAAATAAGATTTGGAAAGCAGGCATAGAGGTATAAAAATAATATTAAAAGAATGAAAATAAAAATATAATAATGGATTATAATTGTAAAAATTTTAATCCATTATAAATTATTAATTATAATGAAAAATTAATTAAAATATAATTAATAAGAAGCGTCAAGCGCTTCGACATGCATGGAAGCGGAAACAGAGGAAATATCGAAAGAGTGATGGATGCGATTTAATTTTATAAATATTTTATTTTATATAAGATAAAAAATTAAAATTAATTTTTACTATAAACGAAAAATAAATAAAATAATTTATTATATAAAAAATTTTCAAATTTATAAAATTAAGATTTGGAAAGCAGGCATAGAGGTATAAAAATAATTATAAAGAATGAAATAAATAAAAGAATGAAAATAAAAATATAATAATTAATTATAATTGTAAAAATTTTTAATCCATTTTACAATTATTTAATTATAGTGAAAAATTAATTAATAAATAATTAATGAGAAGCGGCCTTAGCTACACAGAGAGAACGGGAATATCAACAAAGAGAACAGGACGTCATTTAATTTTATTGATATTCTATTCTAAATAAGATGAAAAATTAAAATTATTTTGTACTATAAAAACGAAAATAAAATAAATATAAAAAAATTTTAAATATATAAAATTAAGATTTAATTTTTACTATAAAAATAAAATAATTTATAAAAATTTCCAAATATAAATTTAATTAATTATAATTTTTTATATAATATGAAAAAATAAAATATTACCCCTTTAAAAATAATAAAAAATTTAAATTAAAAAATTAAAATTTATAAATAAAATTGGGGTCTGGGGGGGGGGGGGAAATCTGCCAAGGACTGTCACAAGCCATGTCTGAAAAAAGATGAGTGACCCCCAGACAGAGAACAATTTAATTTTATAAAATTAATGAATTAATCAATTTTAAAAATTTTTTCATCAAATAAAACAAAAAATAATGCTAAAGAAAAAATATTTCTTAAATTTTTTATTCACTTTTATTGCCTTAAAAATTTATTTCCCTAATTGTTTGAATTTACTTATTTAAAATTTTTTCTTTTCTCTACTTTTTGCCTTTAAAAGATTTGGTTAAAATGCCAACCAATAATTGGAAAGCCTTGAATTCTCTTCTTTTTAAAAATGTAAAAAGTTGAATTTCTAATCTTTTAAAAAATTTAAAACATTCTGCTTTTTTCACAACATTTGGTATTTATTAGTACACCCAAAGAAAGGATTGCTTCAAAAACTATCTTTGTTCCATCAAAATAATCTTCAAATTTTTTGAAACAAACCAGCCGCTAACGCGTCTAGTTTAAATTTGAGCTTCCGGAAGGAATACGTGGCTTTAAAGTTGTTGAAAGCGCGGGGCGCTTTAAGGACCCCTAGTTGAGTTTTTATTCCCACTTCTATTACTCACTTCGCTCGCCTCCTGTTAATCACCCCATTTTGAACCTTAATCCCCCTTTATCCGGCTTAATCCCGCGCATTCCCGGGCCTTCGACCCGGCCCCCGCGTCTCCGGCGCGCTTCCCCTTCAACTCCGAACCATTTTCTCCCATTAATCCCACCATTTTGTCCCTTTATACCTCTTAATCCGGCTTAATCCCCCTTTATCCAGCTTAATCCCACACACCCACAGATCTCCGACACTACCATTCAATCTGCCTCATCAAGCTCTACAACTTTGCTTTTTATCGCGAATCCTAGACCCTAGCCCCTAACCCTAATCCTATACTTATTAGTTTTTCGAAATTCGAACTTTCTCTGATTCTCTGACGAAAATAGTGTGTTAATTTCAGTTTCTCCTGAATTTCAGTTTCTCCTACGACATATATAACAAAAAAATTAGTTCCTAGAATGTTTTTTTTTCCAAATTCATCTATAAAATTCATTCATATTTGCAACCCAAATACATCTTTTTTCCAATTCTCCTTTATTTCATAAAATATCAATGAAAGAATCAGAATAAATTTAAAAATAAAAAATTAAAAATCAGAATAAATATAAATTTAACCTATCAATTAGTTGGGCTGTACCAATATTCTCTTCAAAAAAAAACTAAAAATGTCAATTAAATTTACACAAAAAAATTCTCACTCAATTCTTTTTCTTCTCTTCCTCATCGTCTTCATTCACAATTTGACCATCTTCTAATTCTTCATTATCCAAAGGCAAAAATAAAATGGGAATATCCTCAAATAATTCAAGGAACATTATTAATGAAATTTTTTAATCTATATGTTTATACGTACGAAATTGAAAAGTGGAATACAAGGAATTTTTTAAAAGAATTAAAAAGAAATTTAATAAACTGCAAGAATTTCACTCCCTTAATCTTTTTAAAAATGAAATAATAGGTATATAGTTCAAGGCAAACAATAACGCTAAATCAAAGATCAATATTTCAGAGTACAATGCACTTTAAATGATAAATGAAAATTTTTATGAATTCACTTAATTGGTAATCTAGGTATTAAATTTTTACCAAATTGACATATCAACAAGTAATTTTGCAATATTATTAATCTAATTACAATTAAAAACAAAAAACTGTAATTAATTCACTTCCTCAATTTCTCTCTTTTTGAATGGGTTTTATTTTTATATAATTCACAGTCGCGTTTGAGTAAATTGCACTCAAAATGGTGAATGAAAATTTTTTAAGAATTCACATTAAATTTTATTAAATTTATAGGAAAATTTTAAAATAAATAATCCACTTTTTTTGTAAATAAATACAATCATTTTCACTTCTTTCTTCCAAAAAATCTTCGAAATCGTTGGCCAATATTTTGCCGTAAATTTCTAAATCGATTCCGTATGCCTCCTCTCCCTCTTGCTGTTGGCGGAACATTGGGCGCTGGAGGAGGAGGAGGAGGTTGGGATATTCTCGGGGATTGTTGTAGTGAACGATCAACCGGAAATGGACGAGGCCGTACGGCATTTTCGGCAATATATTGAGATGCAGATGGGGAAAAATACAATTCCTCGAATGATGCCGATAAGGGAGGTCGAATGGATTGCCTTTGACCATTTGATGCCGGGTTAATTGAAGATTGGCGGGAAAGTGCAGGGGAAGGTTTGTATGAAGATACTGCTGGTGAAGGTTGATTGGAAGCTTGAGATGGATTAGATGAAAAAGATAAGCTTTGAGGTCGACCATTTGATGAGTGGGAGGAGGAAGAAATATCGCCAGGTTTAATTGAAGATTGACGGGAAAGTGTGGGAGAAGACTGGCTTGAAGATGCTGGAGAAGGTCGGCTGAAACTGGAAGAATCTTGGGATGGAATTGATGAAGTAGATAAGCTTTCAGGATTTGTAGTTGACAATGTAGACCATGAAGCCCATTTAAAGGGAGATTTATCCCACCGATGGATTGAGGATTGACTGGAAGATCCGTAGGAAGGTGGACCGGATCTGTAAGAAGGTAGCGAAGGAAGAGATGAAGTTAAGGAAGACGAAGGATATGTAGTGACTGGGGACAAGGACTTTGAAGACCATTGTGAAACGGAGGAAGACGGCGAAGAGATGGATGAAGCATAATCTGCATGCTGTAATTGATTTTGCGCTCGTCGACTTCGAGGTGGATGTCGTGAAGCTTGTGAATCGAATGAAGAAGATGAATCCCCAATTCGCTGATCTTCGAGTCTTTGTTGTTGAACATTTCTTTCTGCCAAAATTGCGTCGATCCTCCTTTGTCTTCTTCGCATTTTATTCTCTTCAGAAAGTTTTCGCCTTTGATGATTCAAATTTGCCTCATTAATGTGGCGTTCAAATGATGGATTAAGTACTTGAACTGCTGGCACCAATAATAGCGATTCACTTCTTGATGGACCCAATGGCCGTAATCCTACACCGGCTGAAGGTGCTGATCTCCTGGGCAAAATATCTCCAAATGGTCTATTTCGACCTGGCCGATAATGTTCATTCAAATCCACTTGCATATCCCATTCTCTGCGTAATTGATTTTGAATACGTCCCATATATCCATGATCAATTGCCGCCTGCCGTTCAATAACATCTCCACTGATTCGTCTACAAAGGTGAATTGATCAATTTAAGTTCTTATTTTTCAATGGAAAAACCTTTGAATTGGCCGTCCTTGAAAATGTGTTGTGACGGAGAGTTGTGGTAAAAAACGCAAATTTTCGGAATCTCCCCTTCGGCGATCACGGCCTTCAACTCTTTGAACCAAATTACGAAGTTCATTGTTGGCATGAACATTTGAAACTCTAGGCCGACCAGTTCGTACTATGAAAATAGATATCGATTAATGTTATTTTCCTAAATTAATTTTAAAATGTTAAAAAGAATAAATAAAATTTATTATTCGCAAAGAAATTTTTAATACAGACAAAGAATGCGATGCCTCCATTCATCTGGATCGAATCCGACGGAACCTCGATCAGCTTGTCTTTTTCGGCGAACATTGCCAAAAATTGATGAGAAATTTTGACAACATATTTTTGTGAATAAAACACATAAAATTGACAAAATAAAAAATTGCATTTTTAAGTATAAATGAAATTATTTGAATTCGAAAGGAATTTATGTAGGAGGAATTGTGAATGAACGAATTCTTTCGCATTTTGAAGCAAAATTTCCTATGAATTTAAAAGCAAATTAATATTCTGGACAATTTCAATCTATTTCTAAATTTAATTTACTAACATTTTATTTATTTGACTACTTGCTTCGAAAATATAATAATAATAAAATTATAAATTGGAATACTCATTCACAAATATATGATGATTGATTAACGAACGAATGTGAGTAAATTGCATTGATTGAATTTATTAAACATAATATATTTTTATTAATTAATTTTTCATATGAGACTATCAGTGATTCGAAATTCGAATAATTTTTTTAATTTTGCAATTATTCAATTCCAACAAATCCTAATATTAAGACGCAAATAATATATAAATTGTTGATTATGAATAAATCCAAATTTAAATTTTATGTAAGAACACAAAGATTATAATCTGATTTAACCAAAAATAGATTTCACTTCCTTATCTCTTTTTGAGTTGATTAATTCACGGTCTCGATTCATGCGTAATTAAAAATAAATCAAAAATCAATAATACATTGGATTACAATGCAGAATGCACTCGAAATTTGGAGTCAAAAATTTTAAATTTTGAGAATTTCATTAAATTTATCAAAAATTTGTAGGAAAATTATAAAATAATTTATTTATTAATTTTAAATAAATACACAATCATTTTCATTTCTTTCTTCCAAAAAATCTTCGAAATCGTTGGCCAATATTTTGTCGTAAATTTCTAAATCGATTCCGTATGCCTCCTCTCCCTCTTGCTGTTGGCGGAACATTGGACGCTGGAGGAGGAGGAGGAGGTTGGGATATTCTCGGGGATTGTTGGGGTGAAGGAGCAACCGGAAATGGACGAGGTCGTGCAGCATTTTCGGCAATATTCGGATGCATTTTGGAACGGTACAATTCCTTGAATGAAGCCGGAAGGGAACGAAGAGCATCGGATGAAGATAAGGAGGAAGGGCTTTCAGAAGGATATGTAGTGACGGATGAAATCGGCGAAGAAATGGATGAATATGAGGAAGGAGAGGATGCAAAGGAAGAGCTGTCAGAAGGATATGTAGTGATTGAGGAAACTGGTAATGAAGATCGTTGTGAATTTCTCATTATATTATCCAAATGTGCTTCATTAAGGTTGCGTTCAAAAGATGGAGTTAATATTTGCCTATTTGGCAGCAATAATTGTCCTTCACTCAATGATTCGCCCAAAGGCCGTAATCCGCCGCCTGCTGGTCCCCTTGGTGCATAATTGGCGAAAGGTCTATTTTGAGTTGGCCAATAATGCGAATTCATATCCACTCTCATATCCCATTCCTTGGTCCATTGATTGTAAATTCGTTGCCTATATCCGTGATCAAGGGCTGCCTGCCTTTCAATAACATCCCCACTGAGTCTTCTACGAATGCAAATTCATTAATTAATAGTGAAAAATCACTATTAGAACCTCCGGGGCTTATATATTTCCGAGCCACTCCAAGGAGCATCATCTCGATCAGCTCGTCTTTTTGGGCGAACATTGCCAAAAGTGAATGTGGAATTTTGGCAACATATTTTTGTCAATAATACACATAAAATTGTGAAAATAAATAATTTCATTTTTGGTTAAGTATGAATGAAATTATTTGAATTCGGAAGGAATTTATATAGCGGAATTAAGAATGAATTTCCTTCGCTTTTTTGTAGGAAAATTCACAATGAATTTAATAGGAAATTATTATTCTGGACAATTTCATATATTTTTAAATTTTTATTTGCCAACATTTTAATTATTTGATTGCTTCCTTTTCAAAAATAATAAATGATTAAAAAATTTAAAAATTGGAAAACTTATTTCGCAAATAAAATATGATTTTCTTAACGAATATGACCATAAATTGAATTCATTAAATATTAATCTTCTAAGTTAATTTTATTTAAGGCCATCAATGATTATAATAAAATGTTTTAATTTTGCAATTATTCAATTCCAAAAACCAAATTTTCCAGCCAAATATGTAATGTGATAATTGAAAATGAATCCAAATTTAAATTTTATCAATAAAATTATAATTTAAGAATTCAAAATACCAATTTCTGATTTCAACCAAAAAATAGGAAAAGAATATAAAAATGAACTGAATTCATTAGCTGAGTAAATTTTGCTTTTATTATTTTAAAAGTTCGAATTGGAAGGAAATCCAATTCAATGAGATGATTTTTTATTTAAAATTTATTCAGCCATTGTTTTAGTTCCACTTTTGACAAAAAATTCTGATTAGTGAAATTAATTGACGCAATTTTATTGGTTAAATGAAGGACAGAAAATTAGCATAATTATTTAATATTTAAGCAATCTAAAGAGGAATTTAAATTTTCATTCCAAATTTCCAAATTAAAAATGTTTAATTTTCAATTATTTATTTTTTCCATTGTAATTTACTTCCATTATGGGATTTGCGATTTTTGGCCAAAATCAGTGGGCGCAGATAAAACAGTCAGTTTGAATAAATTTTTTATTAAATAAATGTCATTTAGATTGATGCCACAATCAAAGTGAGTGCCGGCCAAACATTTGACTGTAAATTCACTCGCTATGTCCCAAATCCATCCACTTTGGGCGATGGCAGTGATGAAGAACGGCAAAAGGCACTTTTTGAATTGGCCGACAAAGCCACCATCGTAAATTGCATCATTGGGGCAAAATCGGGCACATCAGGCTCATCTGATGGAATTCATTGTAAAGGTGCCTGTACAATTAAAAATGTTTGGTTCGAGGATGTTGGCGAGGATGCGGCCACATTTTACGGTTCTAAAAATATTAAATTTGAAGGAATTAATTAACAAAATACCCAGGCTTAACATCGGACAGCCTAATTTACACAGTGGAGGGAGGTGGTGCCAAAAATGCCTTGGACAAAGTTTTTCAACACAATGGAAAGGGGACAGTCCGAATCAACAATTTTTGGGTGGACACATTCACTCGATTCTATCGTTCATGCGGAAATTGCGCCAATCAATATGGTCGACATGTGGTCATCAAAAATTTGACGGCATTGAATGGGGCCAGTGGCCAATTCATCGCCGGGGTCAATTTCAATTACGGCGATTCGGCCACACTCAGCCAAATTAAATTGGGCGGACCAACAGCAAAAAAGGTGGCGCCATGCAAAAAATTTATTGGAGTGACCAGCGGAGAAAGTAAATCGAATGGGACAAATCCGGATGGAAAATATTGCATTTACAAACAATCCGATATAACATATTTATATTTGTGAGGGATGGATTAAAAGAGAGGAAAAATAATGGAAAATTTATATTGATATTTGTAGAATAAAATTAAATTAGTTATTAATTGTGATAATTATTACATAAAGAAATATTAAAAATAATTGAAAAATTCAAATTATAATTTTTACGTTTTACCTTATTTATGTATTCATTTAATAAATTTAGTTTAAAAAATTAAATAATTGTTAAAAATATATTAAATATATTTTTAAAATTAAAATTAAAATTATATTTTAATATTTTTCAATGTTGTCATTTGTGTTTGTTTGTGATCATTGGTCTAATATTTGATTATTTATTTGCTTCATAGACAATTTTCTCCCAATCATTTAAGCATATTATTGTTATATTATATTTATTATATTTTCGCGCATTGAAAGGACAATTTGCATACAAAATAGAAAAGAAGCAATAAAATGCCGATTGGGTTTTGTGTTTGTCCATTTTCTAATCGTTTTCCCTTTCTTTCAAACAATTATTCCCCAAATTTATTCATTGTCCTCAATGTTTTGGCCTTCCAAACAAATTTCAGTTGAAAAGTGCATTCAATTTTATTGCAATTTATTTAACCCAATATAATAAAAATTATTTGTTTTCGTCTACAAAAACATTATTTTTACAATTCTCATCTCCAAATAATAAATCATTTTTTCTCATTTTAATAAAAAAAAACAAAATAATATTTATTTTATTAAGTGCAAAAATTGGAGATCGATGTGCACTTTTTTGATTTTTACGCTTTTGGGTTACCAATCAAATTGAAAAAACCGCCAAAAATGATTAATTAGGCGTTCGATTTACGCCCAATGGCATTCAATGGGCAGAGGGTGTAATCAATCCTAAAATAGACAAAAATATTTTTTAGTCTAGATCGAGAATGAAAAAAATGAACTTTCCAACTCAAAAAAAAGTAAAATTGTTATTCTTTTAATTAATTAGGCAAAATATTCCGGAATATTAATATAGAATTGTTATTTTATTTTATTCTTTAAAACAATTCCTTTTTATTCAACTTATTCCTTTCTTATTTAAATTTATTAAAAAAATTATTCATTTTCTTAAATACAAATGATTGTAGTCTTTTTTGTGATTTCACAAAATACTTTCTCTGACAAAAAATTATGACGGCATTCTCATATTTCCTCTATAATTTTATCAAATTGGGAGTCCACTGATCGATCATTCTTTTCTTGACTTTTCTACTGCTGATCATTTTCATCATTTCTTTTTGCGCATCATTCATCCTTCAAACAAATGGGTGTACAGCGGGTGTTTGGCCAAAATTGCATGATGCATTGCGATCAGGTTGAACTGCGACGATGATTCCTTCATCAAATTTACGTCGTCTCCTTTTATTGGGGCAACGCCCCGAGGGCGCAATTTTCACGTGAAAACGAAATGATTTTAAATAATTTATGTCTGGAAGGGTGATTGGGGATGAAAGTAGCATTCCATGATCCGTTTTTCCTCCAGACATATAGCGATGTGCTATTAATAAAATAAGTCAATTTTGATTTGATCGTACTGATCATTCCTCCATCCAAATCGGCTTTATCCCCAACCCTATTATCTCCATCTTAATCTATCCTTCTAATATCCTTCCAAATTCTGCTGCTACTGATTAATCCAAACCCACTAATAAACTCGCTGCAGTCCGCATTCCACCCAGCCATCCATTCATTCTCCTCTTCCGCATTTATCAATGAAAGGGTGAAACCGCCGCCCGATGATTGCAGCAAAACCAAACCAACCCCCAATTCTTCCATTATTCTCCTTCATTCGTCATTCGCCGTCTCAAAGTAACCCGCGAATTGGTCAACCCACCCAAACTGCAGAATCGGTCGACCAACCAACCAACAATCAACCAAAACCAATCTTCTAAATCAACTCATTCCACTCAAAACAGACCCATTACTCCCTCACTATGGCATCATTGTGTATTGTATAGTCCGTCCAGTGGCAGTCCAATCAGTGCAAATTCTCTCGTAAAAAGGCAGTGTCAAAGCATCATTTTCACCCGAATAATCACGCGCACAATTCAGTACTACTCATTGAAGATTCTTTCTATTTTCGATCTCTTCTCATTTTAGTTTTAGTATATTATGAATCTGCCCAGACAAAATTCCAATCCATCATTCATATTATTATTGCTCAAATCAGAAATGTGGTTTGAGGATTGAGGTCATTCCTCCATCATAGAAATATTATATGTCTGTTTTTTCATTAAATTTTTTTGCGTAATTAATTATTATTAGAAGCTCGAAAAATGAAGAATTTATTTATTATATATCTAGAAATAAAGAAAAAAAACCAACAATGAATATTAATAATATTTTTTATTATTTTTATGGTCTCACTTCTGCAAAAATATTTTCTGCCTTCCATTAATTTCCCATTCTAAACCGTGACCTTCTTGAAATTGAAATATAGATCATTTTTGTTGCCTTCTTTGTCCTTTATTCTCTATAAGCACAACTCTGTCCTGTCATTATTTCTGCTAACAGCAATTGTCAGGAATAATATTTTTTGATCTTTTTTGTTTTAATCACTTTACGTTTTTCACATGATTTTAATCATTTTCAGCAACAATTTGACTAAAGACTAAATAAATTCTTGATCTTTTATTTGTGGTCCATTCACAAAATACATTTTAAATACTTTGGATTAGAAATATCAAATTTTACTAAAAAATGGATACAAAATATATTGTAGTTATCTTAAATCATAATTTTTAGACAATATATCGAAATCATTTATCTTGAATCCATTTATATTATAATAAACATTTTCTTTTCCAAAAACAGCTGATTTTTCTGGCCATCATCAATTTGTCCTTCTTCAATTTCTCTCACAATCGATCCTTCTTCAATTCATCCTCATCTGATCATCCCCCCCCCCCCCATCCATTCGCTTAATATAGCCGATTAGCAGCCAGCCTTTTCTTCCCATTCATTTTTAGCCGACTCATTAATGAGTAAATCGACTTTTCCCGAACGTTGTTGGCTGGCTTTAAGTGACGCTGCCGGCTGTGCTGGGGGGAAATGATGACAAAATGAAGTGTATAAAGGAGTAAAGGGAAGGGATTCCCCCAAAAATTGTGGCCGTCTACATCTTCCTTGGCCCATGCTTGCCTTGCGCACGGGAAAAATGTGCGCTAATTTTTAAACAGCGGCTAAATTGCCTTTTCCCTTCATATATTATTCTCAAGCATCTCAATTCTCCATCATTTCCCTCTCAACTTTGTAAAGTATCATTCAAACAAATTATGGCCAACATTATTTGCACTTTTTCCCCTTTAAATTGACTCATGAAAATTACTGTTAAAAAATTCTCGAGTGGATCATCTATAACTAGCCTTTTTTTATTTGGCATAATCTATGCTCTCTTTTCAGCAGGGGTTTTCCCTATATAAATTATTTAAAATTGTAATTTTTGGATTTTTTGACTTCTACTTAAAATTAAGATTTCCGAAATTTAGTCAGAATTAAATTTTTCCGGAAAAATGAATTAAAATCTTTCTGGGAAAAAGACCTAATAAATTCTTTTCGGAACCTTAAAAATCAATCCAAAAAGCGATGAATATTGGTCGATTCAATTTGTTTATTTTATTCCATTTTGCTTTTGTTTTCATTTTTCCATTCAACTCTCAATATTTCCCTCCAAAAATATTCCCAAAATGGCCCAGCGGAAATGCTCATTCCAGAGTTCATCCACATTTTCTTCAAATTATAGCCAATTTTTGGGATGTCCTTGACCGGAAACCTTTGCCACATTTGGGAAATATCCTTGTTAAAAAAATGCCCACAACCATCAAAATTGTGCGACCATTTCGCCCGAGAAATTTGATTCATCTTTGGTTAATAATGAATATTCCCTTGGAAAAATAATTAGCCAACATTTTATCGCCTACCATATTCTATTCATTTCCGGAGCCTTTTTGTTGGATAGATATCCTTATAAATTAGCCCAACTTTATTTGGTTTGGTCAGTCCATTTCATCCGATGATGAGCAATATTTTCCATTGAAATGTGCCCAAATTCGCCGGATGTTAGTATTTTTAGTAAGGATGGGGCGTAACCGAGAAAATGTTGCACCCACAAAGGATCGAAAACCCATTGAATCGACCAACCGGTGCCTATTTAAAAATGGTATTCCCCGTACACACCCACAATTCATTCATTCTATCTCCCCAAATTTGTCATAGTCTTTATTATTATTATTTTTATTTTTTTATTTTTTTCATAATCTTTCATTGTAAAAAACCGAATCATCATCAAATGCTCCACCCTTGAATTAAAATTGTGACGCTGTTCAAAAATGCGATTCAAAAAAAAATAATGAAATTCATTCATTTTTTAATTCTTAAAATCTAAAATAAGTAATAAATAGGGCTGCGATAGTTAGGTAAATAAAAATTGCAAAATAGGTATCTAAAATAGGTAGCAAAAATGTGAAAATAGGTACAAAAATAGGTAAGTAAAATTGATTTTTTGTGCCTTTTTAGTAATTTTTCGAATTTTTTTTTCGCCATTTTTACCAAATTTTCAAAGAAAAATGCTTAAAAAAGCATAAAATCGGTTTTTACGACCAAAAAAATATTGAAATGGAGCGGGATTCGAACTCTATCACCCTAGGCATTCCAAGGACACCTCTCTCCGCCATTCGGCCAAAATTTCGGTCACCAAAATCGACTATTTTTCATATTTTGAAGGTCAAAAAAGTCAATTTTCTTGATCCACTCAAAAATTTTTCGCATATTTTATCCAATTTTACAAATTTTAATTCAAAAATTTTCATTTTTATTACATTTTTTATTGAAAATTTCCATAAAAATGGCAAAATAGGTAAATTAGGTACAAAATATCAAAAATAGGTAAAAAGGTATGAAAAGTTCAAAATAGGTAAATTTAGGTAAATAAAACTTCACGCTAGAAGCTTCAAACCAAGTGGAAAATGTGTTTTTCGTGCATATTTCAACGTTCTGATATCAGGAAAAAAATAGGTATTTACCTAACTATCGCAGCCCTAGTAATAAATTAAAAATAATTCCGATTTATAATTTGAATGATCTTTGTCCATAAGCGGTCATTTTCAGTGTATTCTCTCTTTCTTTCAGTGCATTTCCTCAACATTAATGCAAAAATATGCAAAATATTGGGTGACGTCTTATCGGGCGGGGGAATGGGTCATTTCATCGGGCGGACATCCCCCATTTCCACCAAATTTATTTTACTATTTTATTGCCCTTTTGATGAGCCATTTCCATCTCCAAAATATTCCAAATTATTATCAATGAATTTGGGAAAATAATAATTAAATTTTAGGCAATTTTGCTGGTTATAAATTATTTTTGAGCCTATCGACTCACTCGACCTTCCGAGTGATTTCAATTTCCCCCCTCTAATTTGCAATTCGACGGTGCTGAATAATTTTTTTGGCCATCAACAAATTAAATAACAACAATAAAAATGATTGAAGCATTCGATGGGGAATTCACTTTCCTTAAATTTCTCTCCATTTTGGCATTCATTACCACCGTTGGATTATTCTTCTGCGGAATGTGAGCAACAAAATTTAATAAATAAAAATAAAAAATTAATTTTAGTCCAATTTGTCGGCAAATTTGGAAGCGGAAAGACACCAGCGAAATCAGCGGTGCCCCATTTTTGATGGGCGTCCTTGGTGGGACTTGTTGGTGTGTTTATGGCTATTTGAAAAAGGATCAAACCGTTTTGTACGTGACTGGGGCACAAATTGTGCTTTACTCCACCTACACTGTTTTCTACTGGTTTATGACCAAAAATAAGGTAAATAATTCCACAAATTTAGCAAAAAATAAGTTCCATTTTCAGTTTTGGATTTCCATAAAAGTTGCCCTTTTGGTGACCATTTGCGCTTCTTTGGTTGCTTTGGTCCACTTTTTTGGCCACAAAGTTTTCCATCCATTGGGTTTCATTTGCATGACTTTGAACACCGCCGATTTTGCCGCTCCATTGGCCGGATTGGTTCGAAAATGCATTTTAAAACGCTAAAATATTTTGAATATTTTAAGCGCGTTGTAATTCGTCGTCGTGCAACTTCCACCCTTCCATTGCCTCTTTGCATTGCCAATTTCCTTGTCTCTTCGGAATGGTTCCTCTACGGATTGCTTGTTTGGGATTTTTATTTGATTGTAAGCAAAAATGTCAAAATATTCTCATTTAAATTTTGATTTTTTTTAAAGACTCCAAATGGAATTGGCAGTTTGTTGGCTTTTGCCCAACTCATTCTATTTGTTGTTTTGCCAAGGAAACCAAATCAGCGGGCACCATTTCTTTGCATTTATGATAAATTGCGAGTTTGTTGCATGGAAAATTCATTGGATTTGGAAGCAGCTGCCGGTGAAAATTATTTTTTCAAAAATCTTTTTAATTAAATATTTTAGTAGTTCCAACAGTGGACAAAATGGCCGAAAAAATGGTTGGAGTTCATCGAATTAGCCGCCACCGATGGTCGAGTCGAGTGATCACGAATGTGGTGGGAGAGGTGGAAAATGTCATTCAAAAAGTGCAATTGGGCGATCAGTGAGTATAAAAATGAGGATTATTTTTGGGGAAAATATTGTGAAATTGGCAGATTTGGATATTCCAACAAATTGAACAAACAAAATTCGAAGGAGAATGGCAGCACGGACAGTGTGACATTGACACCGGAAGAGGAGAGAAAAGAACAATTGGAAGGGAATGGAATGGCACAAAAATGTTGCCAATGCAAATTGGAAATTGTGGAAGAATTGGCCCCACAAAATTTGGACTTTTCACAGAGTGGAAAATCGCTGAAATTGAGCGCAAAACATTTACAAAAATTGGCAGCCAATTTTGGGCACAATCAAAATGAGGAGGACACAACGGATGATGAGGAATTGAGCGAGGAAAGGGAAGGGGAGGAAATGGAAAAGAATGGGCCAATGGAAGGACAAATGATGGACGGGGAAATGGTCTTCCCAATTGTGAGGAATTAATTATGGGGAAATATTATTTAAATTTATATTTTTACAGACAATTCGGGATGCCACCCAATTGATGCGTTTAAGCCGGCGACTCAAAAAGAAGCAATTACAAAAGAGGCGAAACAAAGGCCGATTGGGTTTTGGCTGCTCCCTTCAGCAACAACATTTCAAGGCATTGCGCCAAAAGCAACATGAAAAGGAACAAAATGGTCAGAACAAAATTATTCAATTGAAAAATAATATTAATTTATTTTTAGATGAAGTTCCGATAATAAATGAAGAGGATGAGGACTTTTTTGGATTGGCCGCCAAAAAGCAAATCAAAAGGGCAAGCAGTGAGCCAAGTTTGATAATCGAACAACAAAGACAGCAACGACATCATGAACAATCGGTGGACAATTTTGGCCAACAACATTTTGAACGTTTGTAAATTCCACAAATCCTCAATCATTTTTGTCTTTTTTTGGATATTTTGATTTGTTTACCATTTTTTGGTTAAGATCAACCAATCAAAATATAATTTTAAACCCAAAATCAGCAATTTCGCACTTTTGTTAGACGAGGTCTTTTAATAGATAATATTTTCCCATATTATTATTCAGGACCGACTCAAATTCAAATTTATTAATATTTTGCATTTTCATAATTCCTCAATTAACAAAATAAGTTCCAAAAAAAAAACAAACGTATAGACTTATTAAATTTATTTATTTTGATGCATCTTACTTCTGTGGTGTTTTGTATTTTTAATGTTTCAATTTTTTATGTTGCACTAATTTTTTCTTTTTTTTTTTCACACCTAAAAATCTCCAATTTTCTCTATTTTTTAATTTAATTATTCCATAATTCACCAAATAATTTCTGATTATTTCGCACTTTAATTCTTCATTCATGTTCTCCTTCTACCATGTTCTTTCCAACATTTTCTTCATTCAAAAATGTTCTCGTTCGCGCAAAATCATCAAATCTTTATTTTTTGTGACCCATTTTCTCTTCATTTTCCCTTCATTTTGAGGCCATTTGTCTCATTTTTCTTTTGTTGTTTCAAATCCCAAGACGAGCAAATCAATTATTAATGAAAAATTATTATTTTGATTTGTGAACATTATATTTAAGCATTTGTTGTGCTTATCAATTATATTTTTTCACTCCAATCCCAACAAGAAGTTCAATTTGAACCAAATAATTCAACAATTAATTCTATTAATTCCATGTTTCTTATTTAATAAGCCCCGCATTATGAATTAATGTTCATTTTTCAGTCAAATGCCATTTGAATTAAAATCGCAATTTTTATTTAATTTTTACCACAAAAATGCATAAAAAATAAAAATATTATATTTTAAAAAAATTTAAAATATTTTCGAAATCTTTCTTTAACAGAAAAATTCCTATCTGATCAAATAAATGGGGGAATTGTTGATTGGATGTGAAAATTGCCGCCATCGAGAATGGCAAAATTAAATATAGCCTGAAATTTTCGTATCAAATCCGCCTTCTCATCCAAATAAATTTCATTCCCCAAAAAATTCTACCAAAAATCACTTTTTTCTTCTTGGATTCCTCTATTCTGTCCTTTGTCTACTTTTTGTCATCCAATCCAAATGGTGGTTATTTTCAAAAATCAAAGTCATTTGGGCGGATTGACAATATCCAACATAATTTTGTTGATTATTGTTAAAGCTGAACCAAAAAGAATGCCATTGAAATCGATTGGATTTTTGATATAAAAGTCTGCTGCTCAAATTAAATTATAAATCAACCTCATTTGAATTTTGAAGAATTCCATTATTTCATCGGCCAATTTGATGCGTCCATTTTTTTTGATGGAATTTTTCCTGCTGGCACTTCTCTTTATTAATTTCACTCACGCATTGGAGTCATAATTACAGACTAGGCTAGACAAGGACCTAGTTAATTCCGAAATTTATGAATTTACATCATTTAGTTTTAAATTATATATTATTAAATTAATTTGGGGAATATTGGTGAATGGATGAAAAATGGAATTTGAATTAATTAGAATTGTCAATTGAGCGACCCCATAATATATTATTTTACTCTCTCATTGCTTGGAACAAGTGCAAAATTGGCTTTTGCATAGGAGATTGGTGCAAACAAGAAGCTGATAAATAAATGGAATAGCGTCTTAAATTTAATTAGATATACCCAGAATTAAACACCTGTCAATTTATTAGGAATTGATGGTTAAAAATTGTACCTTTTATTTATTAATGGTATAATAGGCAAGACAAAGTCCAATTTGGCCCCATTTTTATGAATGGCAATTGCTATTCCTTATAGCCATGTAAATGATTATAAAATGCTTAAAATTGAATTTTGAGAAATAAATGTCACCTTTTGGTACTTGTCGGGTTTGTGTGCACACTTTTGAAAAGTGCTTGGTCCCCCCTATGGTTTGTCATATTTCGAGTTAGGGTCAATAAGGGTTAGGTTAGGGTTAGGATTGGGTAAGAATCATCAAGCGTGTATCCTAAATCCAAATCCTAACCCAAACCCTAAAACCCATAGGGGGGACCAAGCACTTTTCAAAAGTGTGCACACAAACCCGACAAGTACCCACCTTTTTTATACTCAAACATTAGCCCTGTTCCACACGTTATCACGAACATCACAAATCACAAAATTCCCAAACGCCCAAAATATCACGAAATCCTCAAAATTTAATTTAACTACAAAATTAAATGAAACGACATTAATAAAATTTTTATAAATTGTCTTAAAAATTCTAAATTAGACCTAGTTCAAAGATTACCTTGCTATTTTAATTCCTCGTATTATTTTCAACCTCTCAAAAATTGGGCCAATTAGAGGTCAAACTCTTTAATTTGTGGAAAATTTTGAACAAATTAAAATTATAGCCGATTTTATAGTGGTTAAGGGAATTAATATAATTTTGTTTTAAATTCACCATGCCAGAAACTATGGGTCTTCAAAGTCGAGGGTGGTGAATTATCATAGCATGAGGACTTAATGAGCATATTACGAATTACAAATAAATCATTCATTATTTAGTCTTTATTAAGGAACGAATTAACTCCTCACAATCATTTTATCACAACTATCGAAAATTTTTCATGCAATTTTTTTGCAATTTTCTTATTGAAAATGCACATTTTTGAAGTTATTTCAAATTAAATTTTTATTTTATTTTAATTTCAGTTTTCATTTTCAATGATTTCAATTGGAGCATTTTTCGCCTATCTCATCTTCGAATGGATTTCAATTCCAATTTACATTCGAATTGTTTTTGTCCTCATAAGTAAGCCAGCCTTTTCCCAACATCCCTTCTACCGTTTCCTCATCATCATCGGGATTTCGGTAGTCTGTAACCCATTTTTGAGTTAATTTAAATTTATTCCCAAGAATTTGCTCAATTATTTTGTTGTTTGGATTTTCTACGTTCTTCCAATTTGCTCGCCGACGGCTGACAGTTTTCCGAATTTGCCTTCAGGCAAATGGATTGCCTTTGCCGGCTTCGCCGTTTTTTACACTGCATATCAGCAAGATTTTCTGCATATTTCCATTTCGTTGAATCGGCTCACCGCTGTTTGGATTCCTTTTAGCCAGCAAAGAGTTATTTGTTCCTAGAAAAGATTAAAAAATATTAGAAATATTTCAGTTATGGAAGATTTCATGGATTTGGCATGTTTTTATTGCACATTTGTTGCCAATCCCATTGACCATTCAATATTTGTTTGATGATGGCCAATTTATGCAATTGCAGTTCAATGATCATTTGCCGGTGATGATGCTGACGAATGCCTCAATTTACGATGTAGGCATTAGAATAGAATTATTTTTGGAATTAGAATAATAAACGGAATATTTTTTAAAGCTGGATTTAAATTTGACAACAATTTATGTGAATGGATTTTGTTTGGCTGTTTGTCTCCTATTCAATATTGCCACTTTCTACAAAATTTACCAAATTAAGCAAAAGAGTACGGCAAATTCAACAAATAATTTAATTGGCAAAATGGAACGAAATTTGTCCATAATTTCCCTCGTAATGACTGCAATGCTTTCCTCCTCTCTCATATTTCAAGTTGGCAAATTCGAAATGGAAAATACAATATTTAATTTGTCGAAAAAAACATTGAAATTGCCAAAAATGATTTTGAAAATACCAAAAAGTTTATCTTGGACTCAATCTTGTATCCAATAAATAGATCTCGCCGAGTGGCATCATTTGATTATTTTTGGTTAGAGTTAGAGTTTAACCAATACTAATATTTTGAACCAAAAATGAAAAACAATTTAAACTTTAATACTTTAATTTTGACCAAACCATGCCAAATGATATACTAATCGATATATCTTGACGAGCTAGGTCCAATTTGGTTTTGGGTGAATGGTTTGTCAAGATAGAACAAACCATTAAACCTACCATATTTCCTTTATTAGTAGCCCTTGTTGGGCTACTATTTTTCAGAGACCTTCCAATTTCCAAAGGGAGGCTTTTATTATGGAGAGATTGCAGAGTAAATATGATAATTATTTTGACATTATGTGCTATTTTTACGGTTTCGGCATTTTCAAAGTTTTTTTTTCGACAAATTATTTATACAGAATCCATATTAAATAATCCAATTATACAATTTCTTTTATTTCAGTTAATTATGTTTATGATGAGGGATGGAATGTGGTTTCCCCAATTTCTCAGTTCCATTTTCAACAACAATGATTCATTTTATTTCATTTATTCCCAATTACCTTGGATCAATGATTTGCGCGTTTTAAGCCAACCTTGGCTTTTATTGATTGTCAGCGATGATATTAAGGAAACATTCCCTTGGATGAATGCATTTTTGAAGGGAAAATTCGCGAAAAAGGAATGGAAAACACAAGTCCAAATTATGGGTGGTTTATCCACTAACAAATCAATCACATATTAAAATAAATCAATTAATTTTATGCTTGATCGAAAACAAAAAAAAATTTTATAGATTAAAATTCAATAATTTCAAATAGAATTTATAAAAAACCAATTGATGCTGGTTAAACATGTGAAGAAATTCTGGTCAATATTATTTTTTGATGTTAAAATGTTAATTTTTTATCCAATTCATTTATAAAAAAATTATTTCGCAACAATTCATAGAATAATTTTTAATTATAAATTCATTTTGAAACAATGCTAATATAGGAAGCCGAACTTGATCCCAAAATCAAATGTGTTCCATTGTCATTTGCCTAAATGTTATGAAATAATTATGAATTCAAAATTAATTTCCCCAACCTCAGAAACACCCGGAATGATTGTGCCGGTTGGGTCTTGCCAATCATTTATAATTTTCCCATTCAAATCCAATTCAAGCACAAGTCCATATCTTTTCAACAAATTTGCACCAAAAAATGAGCGCAAATTTTCTTCAGGAATAAACTAAAAAATTATTTTAAATCTTTTTGTTAAAATATTTGATTTTACCATAACAGCTCCTTGTCGTAAATTTGGATAAGGTCCAAGTTTTTCGACAGTGGTCAGCAATTCTGAATGCCGCGCCATGTCCATTCCAATCATAAAACTTTTACCACTAGCCGAAAGTTTTATGTTGTCCGGGAAACCGGGCAAATTTTCAGCAAAAGTTTCATTTTGGCCCATTTTCGGTCCATCAAAATAATATCTAAATAATTAAAAATTAATCATCAAAAAATGAATCATACCGAATTATTCGGGCCCTGGTCAATTCGGAAATGATGACGGATTGGCCATCGGGATGGGCTTGAACACCGTTGGAGAAGTTCAAATCGGACAAAACAATTTTGGCTTCCCCACTGGTCACATTATATTCAATCAATCTATTTAAAAAATTAATTATTTTTGTGCAAAATAAATTCCATTGTTACCTTCCATTTGGCCTCCCTTCAAAGAAATCATGAATGGCTCGCCGATTGTCCCATCTATGATAAAATTAATTAATTATATTTTTAATCCAAAATTTGCCTTGTTGAACAGCATGAAATCAAAATGATTGAACCATTTTTGACTACATCCATATTATTAAAGAGTGCGCATTGTTCTGGTTTACCATTCACTACAAATGAATAATTTCCGGGCATCAAATTTTCAGCTTTTCCTAAATTATGAATAATTTATTAAATATTTTTGATTTCAAATTGACCATTCTCAAAATTGTATCGAAAAAGGCCCAAATATGAGTCAATGACAATTAAATATTCAGGCGATAGTCGTCGAATTGCATGGGGCCATCCACAAATTGGCTGTGTTTCATAGGTGCCTTCAAATTTAATTAATATTTAATTAAATTGAATTGATTTAAAAAATAACCGCATGTTTGATTTTTGCTGCCACCATTCAGTTGGATTGAATCCACAATTTTTCCATCCACAATTTTCAACAATTTTCCATCCCCAGTTCCCGTATAAATTGTGTTCCCTTCAATCAACAGCGATTCAGGCGCACTCAATTCGTTGACTAAAATTTTTTGTGCCTTTGCCAATTTATTGTTGGGTTTCAGGACTGGTGGAAATGGTAATCTAAAAAAATTATTTTAGTAATACCAATTAAATTTTTCCATTTTTACTTGTATTTCACAGGGTCAAAATCATATTCCTAAAATTATTTTAAATTATTTTTAATTTTTTAAAATTTAGTTTTTTACATTTATTCCCACATTTAATTGAATAATATGAAGATGGAAGAAAATTAAATAAATGAATTTAATTGGCATTTTTATTAATGGAAATATTTAATTAATTTTTTTAATTATTATTTAAAATGCATTTTTTGTTGCCATTTAAATATGCAAATTGTCCATCACAATTGTGCAAATATAAAATGTGTACATTTTTTTTATCAATTAAAAAGGGCCCCAAAAATTTCAAAAATAAAGTATTCGCTTGATCTTTTTGCCAAAAATGTGTCATTTTTTGTTTGATCATTTGGAGTGAATTTGGCCAAAACTAAATATGTCGCAAAATTTTTACCAACTAATTAAATTATGAATTTATTCAAAAAATCAAGAGTGCATTTTATTTTATCGATATACACAATTTTGTGAATATTTCATTAATTTTATTGCTATTGATTAAATATTAATAAAATTTTAGAAAAAAAAAATTCTAAAATAATATTTTAATTTTAATTTTGATTCTGATTGAATTTCGAGTGATACCCACCTAATTTTTAAAGGCCTCCGGTTTGGCCCTGAATTTGTCCTTTGTCATCATTATCACTTGAAAACATATGCAAATTATTTTAATATGAAACATGCAATCATGGCATCTAAAATCACCAATATAATTGTCAATCCCTTGTGCTTTGCCATGAAATGAAAACAAAATATTTAAAGAGATTATGAAGGAAACTTTATGCAAATTTCAGAAAACGTTCATCAAATCATTTGACATTTTTCTATTCTTGTGAATTAATTTCATTAAATATAGTATCCAATTTAGGTTAATATTTCGGGAATAATAACCAAATCTATTATTTTCTTTGTTCATATTTATTTTTCAATTGTTCATGTAAATCTCTTAAAACTTTGCTCATAAATTTTCCGATTTGACTATTTGTCAGTAGAAAAAATTAAACATAAATGTTGCCATTTTCTCGAATATTTTTGGAATAATATCCAAATATATTTTATTATTTGTTCATATTTTGATCAATTGTTTCATGCAAATCTCCTAGTAGAAAACTTATTAATGTTGCCCTTTTTCATTTGAAAATATGAAATCACAAAATGATCACTTTTTTCTGTTTTATAAATTTATTAATAATACAATTAAATGATCAATAAATAATAATACAATAATAATTTTATGATACCATTATTAATTGTTTGTCAATATATTAAATTCATTATCAAGAAATCACATTTTTACGATATAAATTTTTCAACACCATTTCAATTCATTCATTTATCGCCCCAAGCTGTATATAATTGTCGAAAATATGTTTCAGTTTGATTTTTCAATGGTGGCGAATTTGTCGATGTTCCCAGAATAATTTTCCCATTTGCATCAATTGGAAGGGGACAAATCTCCAAATCCTTTGTGCCAGCAGCATCAGCGGGCTTCACTTTGTTGAATTTTGGTAAAATAAATTTGAATAAATTTTTTAATAATTTTCGCCCATTCCGGTTTAAAATTGGATGAAAACTAAAAATATTGACTAATATTTATTTAATATTTTAATTTTTTAAATGCTTACAAAATGACAAATGCGGACATGCAAAAATTGTTAATTGAATGGATGGAAAATGCAATGCCACCCAACAAAACAAATGTATTAATTTCCATAAACCATTTATTATGAAGATCCAAAATGAGCAAACAAGAAAGGGAGACACTAATGAAGTGGCAAAAAAATGTGGGACCCAGCTGCTTGTCGGTGCGAATATTTTCCATTAACTTAAAAAATTCAAATATTTATAATTTTAAATTTTTAAATTGATATTTGTATTATTATCTTTTAAAGGCCTATTTTGTATTGATTTATTATAATAAATTTATTAGAATACTTACCTGATAGCGAACATTGAGTGCCGGAACATTTTGAGAATTTGTTCCAAATTTAAATTTATTCGCATTTAAATATGTGATTAATGATAATATCTTAAAAAAAATAGATAAATTTTAATACTGTTAATTGGAAAAAAATATACAAAAATTTCAATAAAGCTGGCCAACATGGCAACAATATGAGTCCATAAAGTTATTGTCGAAACCTTAATCAAAAAACCGAACTCAACAATTTGATAATAGCTATTTGCAAAACTTAGAGCAGTCTAAAAATTAAATATGTATTTTTAAATTATTTATTTAAATTACTGTTGAAATTATACAAACGATAATGAAATCCCATCGTTTATAAAGTTCATAATTTTTGTAGAAAATTGTGGCCAAAATGCGTTCAATAATGAGGAAATGGCCAATTAAATTGCCAAAAACAATTGCAAAAAAAGTGGAAAAATAAATCCAATTTGGTTGAGTTAAGTAAATATTCATGGAAATAAATTGGCCAAAAATGCAATAAATGCGAGTGAAGGCGAAAAGAAAGGTGTAAAAAATTTGGGCAAGTAAAATGCATTTTAAATTTTGATGCAAAATGGAAGTGCAAAAGATGATGTAGGAGCAGAAAAACTAAAAAAAAATAGGAATATTTTATTAAATTAATATCAAAAAGTTTTTTTACTTTGATAAAAAATTATTTAAATATTTTTTTTGATGAATTATAAATGCCTAAAAAATTAAAAATATTTTTATTCTTAATTCGGGCGAAAAATATTGTATGGGAATGACATTTTGAAATTTTTTTAGTTTTATTTAATTTTGACCATTTTTAATTATTTTTTAATTAATTATATTAATTTAACCGTCATTGGCAATGTGGGAATGTAGACGATGAATTCGAGAATGTTCAGAGCAATATAAATTGAAGTGACAATTTTGGAATAATCATTGGATTCACTTATGGGAAGTATTGACGCCATTGTTGATGTAAATTCGAAGGAATTGTTCATTGATAGACCGGGAATATAACGGAAATAAAAATAAAATTAAAATTCTGAAAAATAATTAATTTTAATAATAAATATATTTTTTAAGCCCAGTAATTGGCCATAAATCTTGGGAATTGTTTTACTTTTGCAAGTCAGTTATTGGGCAAAATAAAATAGTCGAATTAAAATTTCAAATTGACTATCAAAAATGCCAAATGTAAATTTTTCGACCACAAAAAATTAAATTATTGATATTTCTAATTAGATTGGCAATAAAATGATAAATTCCTTGAATATTTAAAAGTGCTTTCAAATAATGCTTTCAATAATATAATTTTGGGTTGACTCGACAAGAGCATTTCCAGGAAAATAAATAAGAAAAAAATTTAATTAAAAATGGTATTTAATAAATTCAATTTTTTTATTATTTTCTTATGCAGGGCTGGGAATGAATACGATTTTTCCATATCCATATCCGGCATATCCGCGGGGCGTACTGCGACACTTGCGGACCCGACACTTGCGGACGAAATGGTCTGGAGCCGAAGGTGGTAAAGCTGGAGTGGCCTTTTTAAATCATATTATTTGGTATAAAATTAGCTACAAGATGACATGAAAAGTTTTGGTCAATGTTGAATATTTACCGAGTTATGGCCAAAAAACCGTCAAAATCGTAATTAAATCAATGGTTTTTTGGCCATAACTCGGTGAATATTCAACATTTTGATGTCATTTAGTAGCTAATTTTATGCCTAATAATATGCTATAAATAATGCCATTCCAGCTTTACCACCTTCAGCTCCAGACATTTTCCTCCGCAAGTGTCGGGTCCGCAAGTGTTGGCCAACCTCCGCGGGGTTCCATTCCGTATCCGTCCGTATCCGCACCATATTATATAAATTATTAATGAATAAGATGATTTGCAAAAATATTATTTCGACATTAAATTGAATTAGTGTATAAATGCTCTATATCGTATTAATAATATAAAAATATGCTTAAATTTAATTTTTTCTCATTAAATAATTATTATTCAATTTTATTTTGAATAAAATTTCAAAAAATTAAACGAAAATTAAATATCTAGATTTATGGAGGCAAGAATAATTAAATTTACTGGCTTATATTTGAACTCAGAAATGGAAATTCGTTACGAAAATTTTATGATTTTTAATTCATCGGAAAAGAACAATGGGAAAATGATACTGTTTTATTAAATTACAATTATTGTATGAAAAAGATAACGCAATAAATGCATAAATTCTTCCCATATTCACACAAATTACAATTACATAATACTAAATCAAAATTATATTCAATTGATAGCATGTCTCGATTCTTAAAATGTGTAAATATAAATGTGTTTCGATTCTTAAAAAAGTGAAAATAATTACATTTCTTGAAAAAAGTGCAAAAGTGTGTCGTTTTTAAAAAGTGCAAATGATAACAAAAATTTATATCTCATATCATTTTTTTATTTTCAGTATCTTAAGGATACTTACTATGGAAAAACAATTAATTATGGTGAATCTGTAGTACAAGATAAAGTGAAGAAATTACATAGGAATTATGATTAAATATGCTAAGGGCATAGGGCGACTTCCGATTTATCATTTGGAAGTGTCCTCTGGCCTGTAAAGGTCGTTGTTTTGTTTATGTCCAATAATCTTAAGAGCAAAAATATTTCTAATAGAAAAAAAGATTTGCACTTTTTAAAGAATCGACATCATTTACAACTTTTAAGAATAGACCAATTAATTTGACAATTTCATGCCAATGCACCAATTTTTGCTGAAGAGAGTTCTGGATTGATATAAGTAAAAATAATTTTATAAAATAGATGCCTCTCAATTTATTAAATTCATTATCAAGAAATCACATTTTTACGATATAAATTTTTCAACACTATTCCAAATAATTCATTTATCGCCCCAAGCTGTGTATAATTGTCGAAAATATGTTTCAGTTTGATTTTTCAATGGTGACGAATTTGTCGTTATTCCCAGAATAATTTTCCCATTTGCATCAATTGGAAGGGGACAAATCTCCAACAAATCCCTTGTGCCAGCAGCATCAGCGGGCTTCACTTTGTTGAATTTTGGTAAAATAAATTTGAATAAATTTTTTAACAATTTTCGCCCATTCCGGTTTAAAATTGGATGAAAACTAAAAATATTAACAAATATTTATTTAATATTTTAATTTTTTTAAAATTCTTACAAAATGACAAATGCGGACATGCAAAAATTGTTAATTGAATGGATGAGAAATGCAATGCCCATCAATAAAACAAATGTATTAATTTCCATAAACCATTTGTAATGACAATTCAAAGTGATCAAACAAGAAAGGGAAACACTAATGAAATGACAAAAAAATGTGGGGCCAAGCTGCTTGCCTGTCCGAATATTTTCCATCAACTAAAAAATACAAATATTAATTTTAATTTTAAGCTAATATTTAATTATTTCATTAATTTCTAATTTTTATTGATTTATTTTAATAAATTTATGACCTGATAACGAACAGTGAGTGCCGGCACATTTTGAGGATTTGTTCCAAATTTAAATTTATTCACATTTAAATAAGTGATTAATGATAATATCTTCAATAAATAAATTAATTAATTACTAATAATTTTGTAGACTAAAAAATATACAAAAATTTCAATAAAGCTGGCCAACATGGCGACAATATGTGTCCATAAAGTTATTGTTGAAACATTAATCAAAGAACCGAGCTCAACAATTTGATAATAGCTATTTGCAAAACTTAAAGCGGTCTAAAAAATAAAAAAAAATATATTTTTAAATTAATTTTTATTACCGTTGAAATTATACAAAAAATAATGAAATCCCATCGTTTATAGAATTCATAATTTTTGTAGAAAATTGTGGCCAAAATGCGTTCAATAATGAGGAAATGGCCAATTAAATTGCCAAAAACAATTACAAAAAAAGCGGAAAAATAAATCCAATTTGGTTGAACTAAGTAAATATTCATGGAAATAAATTGGCCAAAAATGCAATAAATGCGAGTGAAGGCGAAAAGAAGGACGTAGAAAATTTGGACAAGTAAAATACATTTTAGATTTCGATGCAAAATGGAAGTGGAGAAGATAATGTAAGAGCAGAAGAACTGTAAAAAATTTAAATATTATTGGAAAATTTTATGTTGTTAAAAATATTTTTTGATGAATCATAAAAAAGTTTTAAAATATTTTTTCAGCCTAAAAATATTTTTTATTTTATGCTAATTATATTAATTAAACCGTCATCGGCAATGTGGGAATGTAGACGATGAACTCTAGAATAGTCAGAGCAATGTCAATAGCGGTGACAATTTTAGAATAGTCATTGAATTCGGATATGGGAATTATTGATGCCATTGTTGACGTAAATTCGATGGAATTGTTCATTGATTAACCGGAAATAAAATGGAAATAAATAATACAAATATTATAATATGTAAAAATAAATTATTTCATATAGACAAATTTTAAAGACATTGGTCATATATTTTGGATATTACTTGATATTTAGGTTGGTTTTCAGCTAGACAATATTGCCGAATTAAAACATCAAATTGGTATAGTTTTATGGCCATTAAAATTAAAAAATTTATATTTTTTGAGAGCAAAAATCAAATTATTGATATTTAATTAAATTTACAATAAAATGATAAGTTCGTAGAATATATAAAAGTGCTTTCAATTATTTAATTTTGAATAGCATTTCCAATGAAAATTTAATTCTAAAAATGCTAATAAATTTAATATTCATTTTTTTAATTAATTTTTTGCACGGATTTCTATTAAATGATTTTAATTTTTCCAAAAAAATAAAAGATATTAAATTCAAAATAAAAAAAAGATGAATTTGTATCTGCTTGATTGCATGCGCGAATTTATTTTTAATAATTCGTACGAAACAGAGAATTGTCAAAGTCACAAAAGGAAGAAAACAAAATGTGAAAATGCCAATTTTTTTAAGAATGGAAATTGGAAATCAATGGCTATAATAATAATAAAACATATTTTTTGAAATGTCAACTTACTAAATTATTAATGAATAATATTATGGTTGAAATGCAATAATATTATTCTACTATGACATTTAGTCGAAATAAAGGATTTATCGCATTAATGTAATAATACAAATTAAAATATTTTTTAAATATGTTTTTTATTTCATTAATTATTTTAAATAATTTAGCGAAAATTAAATATCTTAATTATGAAAGTATAAATACTTAATTAAATGTGCTTGTGTATATTTGAACTAACAGGGATGGTAATTCGCCCACATGAAAATTAATGCTTTTTAATTCGTTGGAAAAGGAATATTGTTTTCAATGAGAAAATGGTAGAATGAAACTTGTTTTATTCCATCAAATTGTGCGAAAATATGGAACAACAAAAATAAATGCATAAATTCTTCCCATGTGCAATACAAATTACAAAGATACAAAAATATAAATGAGAATAATTTTTATATTAGAATGTGACAATTTTATGCCAATATACAATTTTTTCTAAAGAATTCAGGGTCGATGATGATAAATTGAATTAGTTGCATTATTAAGGACAATCACTCTCGATGAAGAGTGAAAATTGATAATTTTTTGATGAAGAAAATTTGGAAGGAAATCCTCAATGAATTTGACACGGAATGTTTCGCTTGCCCATAGAAGTGTCCACGTTGAGAGAAAAATTGTGCAAAAATCCATGATCCAAGGATATTGTGGATATAATGCTTGGATGATAGAGCCAACTATTTCAGAATTATAAAATAAATTGAAAAGAATCTGCAATAATAAATTGGGGTTAAATTAGAATTTAGTGAATGTGTTGTAGATTTTTGTATAAATTTATAATTATTTTAAATAATTATAATTGATCAGCGATTAATTAATTAATTAATTATTTTAATAAAATAACATTAAATGCAATTAAATTTTAGATATTTAAATTTACTATTAATGAAGCATTCAACGAATGGCCCAATAGTGTGATTAATGAATAAACCAATAATTTATGTTTAATTTCAATCGAATTTTGTTGATTATTTACATTAGAATTTCCTTTGAATTTATATTTATACAAAAGGAATGTGCCGATGCTGATACAAAAACAGAAAATTAAAAAAATGATGGAGAAAATTGAAATATAATTTAGCATTTCTTTATAATATGTGCCCTGTTGAGATTAAATTTAATTAAAAAATATTATAATTTGATATACTCCTGGAATTTCTGCCACAATGAATGAAATTGTTTGATTATTTTGATCCATTTTTATCGGAATTAATTCCATTTTTGCATTTATCATTGAATATGAAGTTAATAAAGGGAATATGATGGAAATTGAAATGGAAATTGGCAACAATTTGCGCCATATCTATATAGATATTAATTGAAATTAATTAATTAATTTAATTTAAAGTACATTCTTATATTGAATGGGCCATTGAATTGCGCTCAAACGATTCAACAATAAAAAAGCAGTGGACAAATTATTGGCCTGATATGAAAAGTGGCCAACAATGCCCAATGAAGATAGAAATAATTTTGGAAGTTGCAAATAGATTGGAAAGAAAAATTGGCCAAAAACTGTTGGAAAACGATAATAAATGCAGGAGATCAAAATATGAAGAAAATCCTTAAATAATTATTAATAATATTTTTAATTAAAATACAAACCGAAATGCCACGGAAAATAAATAAAACATAAAATGAATTGTGAAATTCTTGATGCCTAATTATTGTGTAGATTTGGCAAATATTAAGCAAAAGTGATGTGCTGCCCAAAAAGAATGCAAAATAAACAAATTCATTGCTTTTTGATCCAATCCATTCCAAAATGCCCATTTATTTTTGCTCTTATTTTGGTAAAATTAAGAATGAATTTAAGAAAATAAAAATGACAATGAATGCTTTTAATTTGATTGAATTTACAATAATACAACAGAAAATAATAAATGAATGACTTGAATGACTGTCGCGTGTAAAAAAAATAAAAATCAACATTTCTATTTATTAAAATTGTATTAAAATTTGAACAATGAAGAATCAATTTATAAGGAAATAAAATAAATGGCAAATATTTTGAATGTGTGAAATTTGTGGTTTAGGGAATTGCCGCCTAAGGTTTTAATCTAATGCTTCAATAATTACATGAATGGATTTGACATTTCCATTTATTAAATTTGTATTTTTTAATTATTTTCTTCTCGAAATGTTCACAAAAATAATAGTGCAAAATAGATAGAGGATTTAATAATTTTACCATTTGTAACTTATGGAGTTTGGGTCCTTTTTTGTGTGAAGGGTCCCTCCCCCTTTTTTGGTCATCATGATTAGGGCCATTCTCAGGGATGGGTTCCGGAATAATGGGATAAAAATCATTTCAGGTAACCCTAAACCATATTCCTAACACACTTTTACCTTACTTTTTCCATTTCAGGAAAAAGTGGACTCACTCCATAAGTATAAGTATACCAATTAGTGTATTCAAAATTTCATCATTTTTATTTTCCATTTTCAGCAGTCGATTGAAATTGCATCAAATCAATTGGTTGCCGGCTGCTATCATAAAAAATTGGGGCCTGTAACAAAATGATGGCAGTGCCAAGGAAACAGCTGAATGCGAAAAGGACGAGAAAAAGTCGGTCAATAACACTGAAAATAATATTAAGTAATAATAATGAATTTATTTTATTGTTCTCACTTTGCCACATATTTCCAATCTTGGTCAACCTTTAAATCACGATCTTTCCTCTTCAACAATTCAGCAATGAAACAAATGTGCTCAAATGCTTTTACAGTTTGAGGACAACTAAAAATATTTAAATAATTAATTTTAGACTTCAAAAATCTGAACCGAAATAATTGTTTCATTGACTCTTCAAGGGGCGGTCGGCAAATTGCCTCCAACGGGGTATCCCTTAAAACACGGATAGGGCCAAGGCAATCAAATTGGACATTCTCTTGTAAATGGGCAACTATCAAAAAATGTTTATAAATTAAATCAATTTTTTGGTGAATGGACCAGTTTTCTTGGGTTTTGGTCGTTCTTTCCTGGCCAAAATGCCTGCCGGCGATCCATCTTCCTTCTTTTGGGCCCTCAAACTCTCTTTCCTGATTTGTCCTTGTGCATCAAGAGGACGACGCATGAAAAGCAATTTAGGAAGCCATCGAAGTAAAATCAGACGAAGCCAGCCAGGCAATGGTGAATGAGTGGATGTTTTACGAAAATGCAAATTCAATGCTAAATTAATTAATTCTAACTTTGATATTTATTTTTCCCTTACAGATTACGGTAATCAAAACAGAAAGAGTGACAAGGAACATTGTGAAGAGTAAATATTTGCCTAAATTAATGCAATATTAATTAAAGAAGGGAAATTATGACAAAACCGATGAGAGGAAGAACAACACTGCTGGCTGGAAGGACTTCGGTGAGTAACAGGAAAAAGACGGTGAGTGCCACCAAAATGGAAATACAAAGGGCAATCTGAATCATTTTACAAATATATTTTAATTAATTTTGGCAACCTTCTCGCCGGATTCCGGAGGAAGATAGAAGACAAGGATTGTGAGAAAAGAAATGCCAACACAGGGGAAAACCAAGTTGACCGTGTAAAAAAGTGGCTTACGACGAAGGACCAAATTATACTGCAAATAATTTTATTCAAAAAAAATTTTGCCTAACCACAATATCCGTAAATCGGCCTTTTTCCCGTAAATGAGCGATCATTTCGCCATGTCCCGGTGAACGGCCTGGGTAAGAGCGAGAATGGCGAACTGCACGCACAGAGAGGATATCCCATTCAACGGAGGGATAATAGTCGGATAAATCTAAAATAAATAATTAATAATTTAATGTTTAAATATAAATATATTATTGTACCAATTCCATGTTCAATTTCCATTTTGGTGCCACTCAAATCCTCCCAAAATGACAATCGCAACAAATCCTCGGAAAAACTCCAAGAACCAAACTATAAAATGCGAATTATTCTTTAAAATAAAAATAATATACTTTTAATTGGCAAAGTTGTTCATCAAAAGGGAACCAGGTGACATCAATTTCGCAAAGTGATTTGAAAAGGGCTGGCGGTTCCCAAAGAATCTTAAAATAAATTAATTTGAATATATTGCAGCCGATTTAGAAAATTAGCGTTTTATGGGAAAGACCAGTTTTTAGGCAGGCCGATTTTGAGAATCTCGACATCTACATTTGTACTGATTTGAGAATAAGCACTTTCGATTCGGCATGGTCGATTTAGTTTATGAAATTTCAATTTCAAACTTTTATTAGCTTATTAGTAATACTTCCCGCTAGATTACTATCCCATTTTCGGCCTACATATTGTTTTATATATAACACCTAATCCAGTTTGAAATTGAAATTTCATAGATTAAATCGACCAGGCTGATGTGAGTCGAATAAACCAATTCTTGAATCTCTAGGTTGCCAAGTAATCTAGATTCCCAAAATCGGCCAGCTAAAATCCTGGCCTTTTCTGATAATAAAGCAATTTCCGAAATCGGCATTTAATTTTTATTTTTCATCGGCCTTACCTCTCCACTATGATGTAATGTTGCCTTTGTACCAATGGTCACATTGTAATGATGTCGATCCGCATTATTATATAACACCAAGTCCGGCACCCAAATCATTTCCTGGGGCATATAAAGTGTGCCAATACCTAATCAAAAATACTCAAATTGAAATCAACAAAAAATTGTATGCCTCCATATTCGGCTGGATTCCAAGATAGGCGTGAATCACTCCAGGATTGTCGGAGCCAAACACTGACAGTCATAATTTGGTTGATTTCATGCTGAATAAAATTAAATATTATATTTGGATTAATTTATTCAAAACTAGATCGATTATTTGAGAAAGACGTAATTTCAGGCGAACTCGAAATGGTCCATTGCTTGCCGGTCGTCTCAAACGATTATATCCCAACATTAATTTGTCAAACAAATTTTGGCCATGTTCATTTGCTGCTACCAATTTTTGTGATTTGCTCAATAAATCATTTATATTGGTGAATGATGCGAAGAACAATAAAATAAAATGCGGAAAATTCATTAAAAATTTTATTATTTATCTAAAAAATGTTTTTTTCGTTTTATAAAAGAAGCTAAAAAAGTTTTATCCGCCATTTGTTTAGCCTTTAAGCCAAAAAAGGTGGCAGGGCTTTCACAAAAAGTGAGAGCATCTGCCAAAGGGAAAATGTCAATAAATCCTTCTTTTTCTTTATAAAGTCCGACATCCTCTTTCCCTTTCACATCCATTGGCCCTCAAAAATTCCATTGTTTTGTTCATCCAAGCAGAATTGCCCAAATTTTATTGACAAATTTCAAGAAGCAAAAAATTTATTAAAATAAAAAATGCTACAAAAATTGAAAAGAAATTTAATAATTTCATTTTAATTTATTTTTTACTAAAATTTAATTTTAGTTGGAATATTTTTAATTAGATATTTGATTGAATTCCTCCCATTATAATTATTTTATTTTTATTTATTTTAATTTAATTCACTCAAAAAAGAAATAACCAAATATTTTTTTCATTCATTTGACTATTACAAAAATTTATTAAGATCCAGCAACAAAATTATTCACTTTAGTGGAATTAATAGATGTAATTAACATATTATTTTGTTCTTGTTGTTGCATGGATTTCTTGCAGTAAAATATTGTGCGAAATTGTTCGGCAATATTCCTTCGAAAATCAGGAAGCAAAACGGCCAAGCTAATTTCCTCTGTGCAAAAACCAATCAAATAAGCGCCATAAGCTGTCCAATAAAAAATTGTATTGAGCAGATCTGGCCATGTCACGGCAATTAATGACAATGGAACAAGCACAATAATGTAGAAGCTTGAAACGATCAGACATGAAAGGCAAACAAAAAAAATTCGGAGCAAATCCTTTTCCGTGTGAACATTTGAAAATACTCCATTATTATTATTATCTAAATTCAATTGAAAAATTTAAGTTTTGGTGTCGAAGGGTTTTTTTTAAAAAAGTATTATAAATATTTATTTTCTAAAAAAACATGTAAAATGTAGCTCTTCATTAAAAAGAAGTTGAAAAATATTGAAAAATAAAACTGTATTTGCCATTTCAAATTTAAAGAATATTTTGGCTATAAAATATTAGGCAAAAAAGAGAGGGCAAGAAAATTTTTTTAAAATCTGATTTCACCAATAGCCTCAAAATAAAATGTCGATATTTCGCCACAATAATTTTATTGGTAAAAAATTAATTATCAATAAATAGTAAACAAATTTTTGTTGTATATTTTAAAAATCCGTCAAATTCATCATATTTTTTTGGTTTATGATTTTAATATTTTTTTTCATGCTCATATATTGACATTTGACCCCTTACTATATTTTGTTTTCATCCAGAATAATCGACAACCGAAAGCAACATAACATAAAGCGGCACAAAAATTTGTCAAATTTATGAAATAGTTAATTGTATCGAAGTAGCCAATTATGGTAGAGAGAAGCCAGATAAACAGGCATAGCCAATAAAAATATCTTTTTAAATAAAATAAAAGATTCTTTTTAATTTTGGAAATTTTATCCCTATATTTACCCTTTCTTTGCTGCAAACCGTTGATATTGGAATGGAAAGAAAAGAGCATGAACACGATTGATGGCTAATGTAAAAATGTGAATCGCTTGCATTGCATAAAATGTTCGATGATTTACATTGATAAAGGACGCATATGTTGAATTGGAAATATCATTTTTTAAAAGGTAGAATTGAATAAAGACTGAAAATGACATATCAAAAAACAATTTAAGCAAATTTCCAATTGCCCGGCTAAAAACAATTATCAACGCCGATCGAGTGGATGTTATTTTCCAAAGTGGTCGCAGTAAAAAAAGAATAATAAAGAAGGTAATAACGTTCAAAATGAAGTGAAGTATCCAATCATAGGGATAGGGAAGCATTTTATTTTCTAAAATTAAATTATTTAAAATGAATGGTAAATGGCAGGAGGAAAAGGAAACATTAAATTTGCTTACATAGATGAATGATCTGTTATAAACTTTACGTCTCTTTTGAGGAAAAAATAAGTTAATATCCTTCTTTGGAGTAAAAAAATAAAATTATTAAGTAAAATAAAATTGTAATATAAAATTTTTCCATATGCCATCATTGGATTAAAGTGCCGTTGTTGCGAAATGAAAGGGCATTCAGCGAGTACCGAGAAATATTTTCTGTTTTCCCAAATTGTATACCATTATCGAGAAAACTGTACCCATAGACATGTAAATAATTGAGCTCTAAATACATTAGGGCGCCAGAATATCGGGCAAATGCATGAAAAATTTTCGAAAGAGACAAATACAATTTTTGGGCAAAAATGGAATAATTTCACTTCTGATGAGAATGGAATTTCGGATGTCCTTCACGAATTAACCATTTTTCCATTTCCATTCGGTGTAAATTAAATTGACATTCAAGAATAATTATTTTTCTAAAAATTTGTGTTCATCATATTGTTTCTTCTTGGAAATAATAATTTAAAAATTTGAGTCGTCTGTTTAGCTTCTTGTAAAACGTGGGAATATTTACGATGTTAACAAATTTTTTTAATACGCTCAATCTTAATTAATTAATTTCATAATAAATTGTATTTTTCCTTTTAATTAAATTTTTTAAACTTATTATTAATAGTATTTTTCTATCATTTTTTCTAAAATAATTTTTTTTAATTTGTAATTTCAAAGTAATGGCGGTTGATAAGTAATAAATAAAAAAAATTAGAAATTCTACTAAACAATTGTATAGGAAAACAATTTATTTGAACTGTTTTGAATGCACACTAACGAGAAGATTTTAAAAATAAAAATCTCATGTTTTACCCATGTAATCCACCATCTTCATTAATCTCTCGCGCCCCACCAATTTACCATTATCAATATTTAATAAGCGCCGATTTTATTTTATACAAAAACTTCTCGCAATTGCATAATGAGGACATAAAAAAAAAATTAATTTAACAATTTCCTTATAATGAATTTATTGATTCATACTTCCATTTTCAAATGGCAGTTTTATAAAATATTTTAATTTTTTTACATTCACAATCTGGCACGCAATTAAAGGTCATATGAAAAAAAGGATTTTAATTTTTTTTATTTTACGTTTAATCTTTATTGCAGAAATAAATTCTACTTATTTGCCCTATATTCAAATTCAATTTTGTATGAGGAAGGAATTTAATTAAAATTTAATTATTTTTAAAAAAATATATATTCAAATTATTTATATTTTTTTAGGTAGATTCTGGTAATAGCTATGTTTATGTCTTCCTATTCTTTATGATCATCAGTTTTGGAATTATCATATTTTGTGCCGTCAAAATGATTAAATTGGTTAATTCTCATTCACATTCACAATTTAATGAGCGAACCAAAAAATTAAACATACAATTGACTATCACTTTAATTTTATTGGTAAATTTGATAACGTTTATTATAAAATATAATTATATTTTAGGCATTTTTTCCATTCATCTTAATGACTCTTGAATTCGTTTCTTCGATTTTTTTGATTGAAAAATTTTTCTTATTGAATTTTGTCAACAGTTTATCGGAATGTTGGCCACCAATTTTGAATCCAATTATTGGAATTTTAACAAATAAACCATACCGTGATATAATTTTCTGTTGCTTTTGGAAGAAGAATACTATAAATAATAGAATTACATCAAAAACAATTCAAGTTGGCCCTGCTGTCCTCCACCATAAATAAATAATTTTAAATGAATTCATTAAAATTGTTCTTAAAAATACAAATAAATTTCATTTTATTGCCATTTTTGATCCATTTATCACAATAATATTCCATAATGTAAATTCAATTTTATTATTTCCAAGTGAATTTTTCAATTTTCTTTATTCCATTCATGAGCAAACAATGGCTCCTCCTTTGCTTGTACTTTTTGCCGGTTTACCCGAGCAGCATGAATTATCTGGGAATGTGCAGGGTGTCGGATTGCAATCAACAGTTTGCGTTGGACTTCCACTAAAAATTTGTTCATTTTAAATTATTTTCTATTTGGGATTTACGTGCAAGGGCATCCTTGAGCGGCCGAAGTGCATGTTCGAGTTTGGGTTTGTGAACCACATTTGCCGCAATTCTTTGTGCAAACACCTTGGAGTGGGCCCCAAGCACTCCAAGTGCCTCCCACTGGGCATGGTGCCTTTGTGGTTGTTGGTGTTGTGGGTGGGGTAGTCGACGAAGAAGTTGAAGTTGACGTGGATGTAGATGTTGATGATGAAGAAGTTGATGTAGATGTTGACGAAGATGATGAAGAAGATGTGGATGGCTCAGTTGCTTGATTCATATTAACATTTACTTGAACATTTCCATTAGCTGTAAAAAAATAATTTTTAATAAAATTAATTTATTTGTTTTATTTTTACCAGGTTGTGGTTGTGGTGGCTGTGGTTGATTAACAGCATTACCATTTATAGTGATATTAAATTGACCATTTGGTGGATTTCCTCCATTTCCATTTCCATTCACATTCGTTTGGCCATTCGGTGGCGACTGACCATTTCCATTAATATTATAATTGACTAAAATAATAAACAAAAATTAAATTCTAATTAATATTTTCTAAATACTATTGAATCCATTTGGAGTGCTTGTCAAATTAGACATTGGTGGCAGCACACCATTCACTGTTATACTAATTTGCATTCCTGGGCCTCCATTTCTTCCATTGATTGAAATATTTGGTATTGAACCAGCCGTGCCAGCCGGTGGTGCTGCCGGTCCTCCCGCAACATTGGTATTTGGTGGCAATGTAATTGTAATTGTTATGTTCAAACCGCCAATTCCTGGATCTTTAGAGAAAATTTTTTTAGGCATTTGTAAATATTCTCACTTTGTGAAGGTTGATTGACACTTGGATTGCCAAAACCAGGTAAATTTGGGAATAAATTGGCAAAAATATTCAATGGGGATGTTCCAGCATTATTATTATTTGAAGGATTTGCGCCCGAATTATTCACCGGATTTCCATTTACATGGGAAATTGGCACAATTCCAGTTAAGCTGATGTTCAGTCCATTACCATTGGCTGGATTCACACCAGGACTTATCAAACTGTTCATACTTGGGAACATTCCATTGTTGATCAAAGCCATCAATGGGAGAATGATAAAGCCATTAGATGGGGAAACACCATTGAAGCTTGTGATTGAAATGGAGCCAGTCAATGTGATATTGATTGAACCAGGGCCATTTCCGTTTCCATTTCCGGATCCATTTGGAACATTTCCCTGTCCACCATTATTCCCTCCATTTGATGGGCCATTTCCATTTCCATTTGGCGATGAATTGCTTGGGGTGGTTGGAGTAACTTCAGTCGTCCCGGATGATGTTGGAGTCGTTGGAGTAGTTCCAGTAACTCCATTTGACGGATTATTTCCATTGTTGTTTCCGCCATTTCCTGTTGGTGCTGTCCCAGTCCCAGGCAAAGTTAAAGTGATCGAAACATTCAGACTCCCACTGCTTCCATATGTTGGAAATCCGCTTGAGGGCAATGTGACAATGCCAAGATTATTCGGCATTGGAAGTGAACCATTGAAATTGACACTAATAGAGAAATTTGGTGAATTTCCTCCGTTTGGATTAGATGGATTTTGGCCATTTGGATTCGATGGATTTTGGCCATTTGGATTCGATGGATTTTGGCCATTTGGATTCGATGGATTTTGGCCATTTGGATTCGATGGATTTTGGCCATTTGGATTCGATGGATTTTGGCCATTTGGATTCGATGGATTTTGGCCATTTGGATTCGATGGATTTTGGCCATTTGGATTTGATGGATTTTGGCCATTTGGATTTGATGGATTATAGCCATTGCCATTTGGATCTGATTGACCTCCATTTATGCCAATATTCACATTTATGGTTGGCACTAATCCATTTAAATTGCCATTAACATTCAAACTGCTTCCTGCTGTCGGTAGTAATGGATTGTTTTGCTTGATTTGAATTGGAAATTGGCCAATCAAATTGACGGTAACATTCACACCGCCTGCATTTATTGTAATGTTACTGCCATTAGTGACATTGCCCGTTGGGGCACTATTATTATTTGTTGGTGAGGGTGTGTTCAAATTGGTGTTAACATTTGTGGTTATTGTTATCACATTTGTGCCAGGTGGTGGATTGCCTGGAGAAGGATTAATAGGTGACCCATTTCCGGGTGAATTCGGTGATCCGCCAGAAGGAGAAGAATTCGAAGAATTTTGGCAATAATTTACAATGAATCCGGTCGTGTTTACAGGACCACTATTGACAGCCAATTCCATGCCGAAATTGAAATTGAATTGCAATTCTAATTTCATTTAAAATTAATTTATTTTAATTATTTAATTTCTCACTATTCCCAATTGGAGTTGCTGCCGGAATTGATGCCAAAAGTTTATTCAAAATTGCATCAATCATTTTTACCACTTTTTCCTTTGCATTTTTGTCAATTGCCAATTTTACGCCAGTCGGTTGCGAAGATTGATAAAGGGAAAGATTGGCCTGGATTTTAACCGAAACATTGTCTAAAATAGAGAAAATTATCATCAATAAAATTATATTTGAATTACCATTTGATGAAATTGTAACATTCGTTGTGTTTTGAATGACAGAGCATGAGCCAGGTAGAGGCGAATATGATGGAATGGAAGTGGTGGGCACAGACGGTGAGGAAGGTGACGAAGAACTTGGAGAAGAAGGAGAACTAACAGGAGGTGTAGAAGGAGAAGCCGTGGAAGATGAAGACGAGGAACTTGAAGAAGCCGGACTTGAAGGAGAAGAAGAAGCCGGACTTGAAGGAGAAGAAGAAGCCGGACTTGATGGAGAAGAAGAAGCCGGACTTGAAGGAGAAGAAGGGTAAGAGGCAGCCGTTGATGGTGAAGAAGCCTGACTCGACGATGTGGATGTGCTCGAATCAGTGCCTGAATGATGCAAAGATTCTCTATTGCTTTGTGGATTATATTCACTACTTGTGGTGGATGGGCCAGTTGAAGGTGCCGTTGTGGATGGACTGGTCGATGGAGGAGACGATGAAGTGGAAGTGGATTTACTTGAAGATGTACTATTACTGCTTGATGTACTCGTGGTGACTGCATCCTCCTCCAATCCAAGCAATGAAATCCAATCCACATTGTCGGAATTGCCCTCTACCCCAAGTGCCCTGTGGATTGCATCATTGGAAATTTCATCTTGGCATTTTACACAATTCAAAATTAAAAATGTTAAAAAGATGAACCGGGTAATCATTTTTTTGGTAAAATGATCTGAAATTGAAATTGTATTTTTTGTGATTGATAAAAGTTTATAAATTTATTTTATATAATTAGGAATGACACGCGAATTTATATAAAACATTGAAAATATTTTCCAACAATAAAACTTTTAGCTTTTCAAATAAATATTCATTTAATTGGCGATGAAAAAAATGAAAAAATTAAGCCTTAATGAATGAGGAAAAATGGCAATTAGAAGGACAATTTGTTGGATTTACCTAAAAAGATGTTCAAATAATTTGATGGAATTTGGAATGTTTGATTCCTCCTTTTTATTTAATTATGACCAGCCAAAATTTTGGTTTTCATCCGTGAAATGCCCTCAATTTATTAACCCATTTGCGTCAAAATGCTTCAAAAAAAATTCAAAAGCGATCATTTATAATATTTGTACAAATGTCCATAGTCGAGAGCACTTTTGGGCCGAAAAATGATTTTCATCCTTCATTGACGCCAATTAAAAAGGGCAAAGTCAGATTTAAAGCAGAAGCTGAAATTGATGAAAAATACTTCGCACCCGGAATCAGATTAAAAAATCACATTTTTGAAGTATGAAAATTTTTGTAAATATTTATGATCTTTTGAACTTTAATCATAAAAAATTCCGAATAAATTGAAGCAAATAAAAAGATTTTAACAATTATTATTACTTATTTTTTAAGTATTTAAATATTATTTTCTAAAAAAAGATTTGGATTGGAAAATTGCGCTGGCTATTTTCCACAATAAATTATTAATTAAATTATTAATTTCTATATCTTTTATCGGATTTTGACTTTTAGCTATAGAATACTTATTATATACCTTTAAGATATCTTATAATATCCTTTTTTCGTTTTATTTTCTTTCATTTCATTTTAATTAATTTCCACAATTCTCTCTTGTACTTTAATAAAATTTCGTGAAATTGTTTACCAAAATCTTGACAGAATTTACTTATTAAACAAAAAATTGTGTCTACCATTTTGTTGGACATTCTTGGAATGAAAGCTGCATTTTTGGAAATTTGTCAGAGTTTTTACATTGACGTTGGAAGCAGATGTTTTGGTTAATATAAAAGGTTATTTGATGTATTTTCTGATTACTGATTCTTGAGAAAATTAATTAACAATCCAAATTGGATATAAAATATTTCTAGTTAATTCTTATATATAGAAAACCATCAAAATTCTTTTTTGGACATTTGTGGCATAGAAATTAAATTTAAAGCAAAATGTTGCCACCAATTGAGCGCAACTTTTTCGATTGTTCCCTCTTTTCGATGACTGCCATTTCTGTATTTTTGGAAATTTTTGTCCTTTGGTTGATTATCAAAAAATCGGCCCCCTCTCTGCATGAATATCAATTTTATTTATTCGGAACAACAGTATATTATATTAATATTCATTTTAAATTAAAATTTATTGTAGTTCTCCGATTTGATGTTTTCCATCATTGTTGGCTTCATCATTGACCCAGACCCTTGGATTCCAACGGGTTTCGGCACTGGGGTAAAAGGATTGGCTCGATGGCTTGATTGGGATTATACCGGTCCATTCGTGGTAGAATTTAATTTAAATTAAAATATAATAAATTATTTTGTTCAGTTTTCGCTGGCCACATTTGCCATTGCCAGCCAACTTCTATTCCAAATGTTTGCCATGCTTTTTCGCTATGTGATTGTTATGGGCCGACAATATCCTCATCTCAAGGAATTCCTCCTTAAAAAATCAACCAAAATTGGCATTCTTGGCATAATCATTTTCCTTTCCACTTTCATTACTGCCATCTCAATGAATGCTTTCACTTCACGATTGGTAATAAAAAATTGTATAAATATTTTGCACTCATTTTGAAATTCTATTTTCGGGAATAGTTCAAGATAATCAATCACATTTAATTAATCAGTTAATATTTTAAATATGATTCTTTTATATTAGAATTATTCTTCTTATTTTGCTCTGAGTTTTCCATTAAATTCTCTTTCTTTCATTAGAAAAATTTTTTGTAAAATAACTTTTAAATTAAATTAATGGAAATATAATTACCTAAATTAATTTTACAGGAACAATTTGTGTTTATATTCGATGATCGTTATTATTTTTCTGGTATGATGGATAAAATAGTGTGGAAGAATAAAGGAGAAATGACACAAAATCAAAGCGCCGAAATTGATGCTATTTTGGAGAATGAGCAAATTTCGAAAATGTTGAGTAAAGTTTCATTGGAAAATCGGGACGCGATAATGTACACAATTCGTTCAATGCATTTTACAAAAGAGCGAGAATTGATGTTACGGGCATTTCAACAAAAAATTCCGGTGATCTACCCGGATTGGGCCGCAGCATTGCCAATGCTTTTGACAATGGGCACAATGCTGAATGGATTATTCCTCGTTCAAATTTTATGCATTATTATGGGAGTTGCCATAATTCGATATTTGCGCAAAAATTCCAAAGATTTTATTCTTCAAACATATAAAATGCATATGCAATTGATTGTTTTGTTAATTATTCAGGTAATAATAAATAAATTAATTGATTAATATTAACATTTAATTTTAGTTGATTGAACCATTTCTTTTCATCGTCTTTCCAGTATTTTATGCCAGCTATGGACTTTTGGCCACAGTTATTCAAATTAATTTGCCATATCCCGGTTTGAGCAATGATGGAATGCATTTTGGCATTTTACTTTTTGCTTTCTACCCAATGTTAAATTCCGTATTGACCATCACATTCATTTCGTCCTATCGAAAATACATTTTCAAAATTTTACATTTGGAATGGCTGATTCGAAAGTTGGGAAGAGAAAATAATAATCAAATTGGACCGATGAATCTACAAATGTATCCAATCAGCACAACAAAAACACAATAAAATTAGACTGATTCTCATATAATGTTTTTGTATATTAAATTCTGAATGTATTTAATATTATGTCCATATTATTTAAATAAATTTGTATTTGAATGTTTTTAAAATAAACTTGTAAGAAATTTGAGTTTTAATCTAATATTTATATAAAGAATTATTTAGTCACTTTCTAATTCAAATTTGAAAATTTTAATAAAAATATTAACTCATTTTCGATTTTCCCCTTTCCGGAAAGAATAATTGCACTTTTTCTTTTGATTTTTTTCCGGAAAGAATAATTGCACTTTTTCCAATTGCCTTCTTTCCGGAAAGAATAATTGCACTTTTTCCTATTGATTTCTTTCCGGAAAGAATAATTGCACTTTTTCCTTTTGATTTCTTTCCGGAAAGAATAATTTTAATTTCTTCCGGTTACCCTTTCCGGAAAAAAATAATTTTCACTTCTTATGAATGCCCTTTTCCGGAAAGAAAAATTTTGTTGAATTCGAAAAGATTTTATTAAAAATATTTTTTATCGAATTGGCAAATACAATTTAATTTAATTGAATAATTTTCTATAACGCATCATTGCCTCGACAAAATAATAATCCGCATAAACAATTGGTACATCAATCTCCGTATTGGTGGGAAAATTGCCAACACTATGTTTTAATAGGAAAGTAATATTTTCTCCTAATTTTGTTCGATATTCCTCTGATTTCAATGTTGCAATTATTTTTGCGGACATTGACCAATATCGAATTGCTTTGAATAATTCGAATCTTTCGGCAACATGTTGGCCAAGTTCAAGCAAGGCTGAGGCAGTGATTGCCGCTGCCGAAGCATCCCGCTTAAATATTTAAAATAAATTATAAATAAATTTTAAAAAAATGAACTTTTCTTCTTGTCGTATCATTTACGGGTACATCATAGTCCCAGAAGGGAATTCCATCGGATGGCACATTTGGTGATGTGAGAATATAATTGGCAATATTTATGGCTTGATCCAAGTAATGCTCCAATCCGGTGTAACGAAACATCATTGTGAATCCGTAAAGGCCCCAGGCTTGGCCTCGTGCCCAAGAAGACCAATCGGCATAACCCTTTAATGTTAATAATAATATAATTTTACAAATTATTTTTACTTGGAATGTTAATTTTCGTCGGACAGCGCCATTTGTGGAATTAAAATCCACAACATGGAATGAACTAAAATCAGGACGAAAATGGTTGGCGATTGTCCGATTCGCATGGGAGATAGCCATTTGCATAAATGTACAGCATAAATGTACAATTTCCTTAATTGATTTATGAATTATTCTATTCAATATCATTGACTTATGATTTACCGTATTTTCTCTATTAGAAGCCCTTAGGCTTAAAAATTTTCGAAGGTACAAAAATAGGTAAATTTTGGGTCTAATAACTTTATTATTATCTAACAATTTTTTGAACAAATTATAGCGTTTTTTATAACAACCAATAGACTAAATAAAAATGTAATATAATTTTTTGTCAAGAGTTAGAGAGTACCTCAAAGTAGAGGCGGGCTTCTAATAGAGAAAATAATTTTAAATATTAAAAACATGCTATTTTTTTCTCCCCAAAAAAAACTTTTTTTTCCCCAAAAAAATCTTTTTTTCCCCAAAACTTTTTTTTTCCCCAAAAAACACTTTTTTATCCCCAATAAACCCAAAAGTGAAAATTTTTTGATTTTTTCTTAAAAATCATAAAATAAATGGAATTTAAGCTTCAGAAGATGAAATTATCTCAATATTTTTAATGTTAATTTTCATATAAATTTCTTTCGGCATTACAAACTTATCTTTACCTAGCTCAAAAACTTACCCTAATGTTAGCCCTTAGCCCCTAGAACCCATCCTCTGACCCTAACCTACCCTAATCCTAGCCCGTAGCCCCTAAAACCCATGCTCCGACCCTAGCCTAACCCTATCCCATAGCCCCTAAAACCCATGCTCCGACCCTAGCCTAACCCTATCCCATAGCCCCTAAAACCCATGGTCTGATAACCTAGCCCCTAATTCGGAAAACCACATCCGAGTCATAAACATTAAACTTAAAAAAATTTATTTTTTTGCACATTGGAACATGTGAAATGAGTTCCATTCCATTTACTTTTATGATTTTTAAGAAAAAATCAAAAAATTTTCACTTTTGGGTTTATTGGGGATAAAAAAGTGTTTTTTGGGGGAAAAAGAGGTATTGGGGATAAAAAAGTGTTTTTTGGGGGAAAAAAAGTTTTGGGGAAAAAAAAGATTTTTTTGGGGAAAAAAAAGTTTTTTTTGGGGAGAAAAAGGTTATCATATCACATATTAAAATAATATTTTTAAAACGTAATTTTATTTTACCCGATGCCGTGGATGCCCAATTGAGTAATTCCAAATTCATCATATTATCAATGATAACAGGATAATTCCATCTTGACCCGCCCCAATCCCAGGATCGAATACATCCAACTGCCTGATTAAATCTTGTGGCCAGGGAGTAGGCACTTTGAAGCAAAATTTTCCTATATTCCTCTTTTGCCGTCGCATTCTTTTCCAGCTGATATGCTTGCCCAAAAGTGGGGAACATTTTGAAGCCAACATCATGGGTTGTTGTTTGGTATTGGATGGATTGGATGAGCAACATTCGCCTTTTTGCCTCAATTGATGTCCAATTTGCTTTGGAATATTCGAACAAATACCTGTGAGAATTGAGGATATAAGGCAGACAATTTTATATTCACTTAATTAAATTTTCTTTTTTAAAATTACAAATGGACAACTTTTATTGAAAATGTAAAATAAAAAACGGCAGATAAATTATTTTCGATAAAAAGAAATATTTTTTTATTTTAATTTTACTTCTCATAAGATTTTTTACAATTACAGAAATAATAAGAGCAAATTAATTTATTAATTGAAAATTTGAAATAAGCAAACAATTGTTCATTCATAATTGATTTAAAAATTAAATTTAAAAAATTTCACCAAGCTATAAATTGATAATATTTAATTAATTAATCAAAAAATAAACTAACCAAAGTGTTCCAATATAAAATCCGCAAGTCCATTGTTCTGGTCCACTTGTCCAAACGGATCCATTCGGTAATCCGCTTCTGGGCAAAACTCCTTCAGGCAAATTTGATGCCATCAATTTGTATTGGGCCAATGCCGTATCCAATTCTTCTTTTACAAATTTTAATGGAGGCAAATAATTTTTGGACAATTTGAAAAGGGTAGCCGCAATTTTGGTCAAAATTCCCTCACGCGGAACACTTTCATTGGTGCATTTATAGAAGGAAGCAAATGAGAATAATGATGGGAAGGAAATAATAAAAATAATTAATGTAATTATTTTCATTGAATTTGTTGGCATAAAATTAAATGAAATTTCGCCTAAAAATTAATTTTTTAATAAATAGTTTAGAATGAAAACAAAAAAGAAAATATTTGCCTTTTTTGTAACATCTGCCACAATATACTCATTAATTTATAATTCAATTCTAATCAATTGGGGAATATTTGTCAAATCTCTGTTCCTATAATAAAGGAAAGTAGGCGAAATCTTCCCATTTTCTGATCGCTTTAAATATTTTTTTGTACTCGTTTTCAAATGATCATTCTCAAATAAATGTGACCAAATTGGCCATTCATTTTATTTTTATGAACATCTGCGGGCATAAATTTGAATTCAACCAAATCCAAGGGCAAATATAAAAATTGAGCTGATTCCTTCTATGTACCATTTACATATTTGCCCAGCATTCAGTCACAATCACAAGTTGAAACCTTTAATCTTCATTTCCTCATTTTTACTGAATGAACAAAGTCCTCTCTATTGAAACGAATGGAATAGGGAATGTTGCCATAAAAATGGGAATTATGGAAATTTGCATATATTTTTTTTTTGTCAATTCAGAATTCGGATTTATTTTTTTTTCATGTTTTTATTTCGTTCGTTTCTTTCAATAAGTGCAGTTTTGGACAAGAGATTTACATTTTTGTGTAATTGATGCCAAAAAATTCAATGAAAAGTTCATTCAATATTTTATTAAAAATAATGGAAATATAAATATATTTTAAAATTTTGCCTGATGAGTTGAATATTATATTCAACATTTTATCAAATCAAATATATAATATTGAAAAATAAAGGAAATTTCTAATTATATTTCTTCTTTTAATGCTTTTTTCCTTTTTTTAACTCAATTGATTCTCTCATTTGCTATGTTTCAATATACCATGAGAATAAATAAAGCCACCACGGAGTACGGGAACCAAAAAGATTAGTTCGAAACAACATTCTATATTGAGAAAAAAAAAGTGTATTTCTAGTAAATGTTTAATAATTTTTATTATTATTTTCCATCTTGACATTTCTTTAGAGCATCATTTACTTTCGAACTTTCGACCCAATTTTACGGTCAACTTTTTTCCTTCCACTCGATTTACATCAAAATAAATCGAATCAATTTTTGGCCATTCATCGATTTTTTTATTCCATATTTGATTTTATCATTGCCTATTGCCTACCGTCGATTTGGCCCTAAAATTGGGAGTGGGGCGAGTGAAAGCGCGTTCATTTTGCCAAAGCTCCCCATCCCAATAATTTCCATTGTTTCTAGCGTCTCGATTAAATTTTGGGATGGGCCGATCGCCGATTGGAAAAAGTATTGCTTTAAATTGATTTAATGGACGGCCAATTTACCCCAAAATCATTATTTCCATCAATTCCAATTTATTCAATTGAAAAAACCTCTATTGAAAAATAATTTTCCTTTATAGACTTTTGTGAGCTCGATTTATGGCCACATTGTTTAACCTTTTTTAAATATTAATATTTAATAACATTTCAAAGTTATAAGTATTTAACTAGAGTTTATATTTTTAACTCTGCTGATTGTTATTAATTATTAGATAAATCTTCCAATTATAATTTGACTTTCTGATCCAAATTTATGAGAATGCTGTTCTTCATTCAAACTTTTATCATTTTATTTTCAATATTCATTCCGGGAATATTCCCTGCTGTTGTTGGACCCTTGGCTCCATCAAAAGCAACCGTAAAAATTTTACCAAGGTCGGAATCAATCGTTCGAAAAAAGTCGGCAATTGTAGGGGGAAATAAAAAGCAAGTGAAATCATCAAAAAATATGAATGACATGGAATTGGAATTGGAGAAATTGAGGTAAATTAATTTAATATTTTTGGGTGCAATAAATTTTGAACATTTAAAGATCTGAAGTTGTGGAATTGAAGAAAATGAATAAAGCAAATAATTACGAAAATGCTCGAATTCGGTGGAAATCAGAAATGAAAGGGAGAAATGATGAAATTCATAGGGAAATGGAGGCAAAAATGGCAAATTTGGAAGCGGAATTTGGGAAATTTAATCATCAAATGAATTCCAATTCTACTGTTCGAGGGAAGAATAATTCTGAATTCGTTGTAAATGCATTGTCGGCGATTGATAATTTGAAACATTCGGACCATTCTGCTGAATTGGCAAAACATTTTCGCATTCTAATAAAAGAATTTGAGCAATTAAATGGCGAATATAATCATTCTCAAATTGAAATAGTCGAAGAGATGATCAAAGAATTTAAAATAATCAAAGAAACTGGTACTGAATTTGGATTATATGGAAAAATTCAAGATCAGTGGATGGCAATGATAAATGCATTTGGCGAAGGAGAACTCAAAAAAATTGAACAAGCGGCAGGCATAGAAGATTGAGTATAAGAAAGATGATTTTATGAAATACAAATCTACTAAAATGGATCATATTTCATAATATTTAAAAATTTAGCAAATTTGTTAGATGAATTTTTCAGTGATTTATAATGCTATTTTATTCATCAGAGTGATAAAATATTATGGTAAAATAGGTATTATTATATGTAATTTTTTCATTCTCACTTTTTAAAGTCAAGAGGCTGAACATAGCTGAAATTTTAATAGATAAATAAATAAATATGTATAAATTATAACCCATAAATTTTATTAGTTCGGGTGACAATTTGCACAACTTGCGCATTGAGGAATGCATCGGCTAAAAAAAATTAATAATTAAACAATTTATTAATATTTTCTGTATTATAAATTTTTAATTAAGTTTTGATGAGTCTTAGAATAAACAAAATTTTAAAATCTAAAAAATTTTTATTTGAGTTTTTTAAATAATTAATTTTTGTTTTGAATCAAAGCATTCTACTACTAATCAATTAACACACTTTTCGAATGGTTAAAATTTAATTTTATAATTTCAATTTATTTACTATTCCGGCACTCGGCAATAATGGCAGCTGCATCTACCATCCATGCAGACGGCACAATTTTGACCGAACAAATCGCAATTCAAAAGACCTTTTCCATCACACCACGTCAATCCCTTCATATCCGCATCACCAGAACAAGCAAAAGCCTTCATTTTAATAATTAAAATATTAAAAACATAGAATTTAATTCATTACCATGTGAAATTGCACGAAAAATAAACCAAAAGTAAGGAAAAGAATGAAAGAATATTGAGGGATCATTTTTTAGTAAAAAAAAATTGGTTGAAAGATTTATTTGACGATTTTTTAAAATTGTTTGAATGATTGTGAATTATTAAATATTCTTTTGGGTAGTATAATAAAATCAAATTTATGAATTTTTTGACAAAAATAATATAAAAATAATATTCCTAAAATAAAAACATCTTATGATTTAAAATATTTTTTAATGGATTTAAGAAAAGAATCTATTTTTGGTATGTTTTATATTTCCCATTAAAATTTTTTAAAAAATATTTTTAAATCTTCAGAAAATGAACATCTATTTTTTCTCTTGCGCATTTTGTTTCGATCTTCTTTCAATTAAGTTATTGCCAGTTGACTCATTTATTGTTTAATTAATTGACAAATTTGTTGAACTCACCGAAGTGAAGTAAATTACATATTTTGATGAATTATTGTACATAGAAAAAGAATTGAAAGGAATTACTCACAAAATTCTCAATTAATTTTAATTTGTCCTTCAAATGATGTTATTTTAACTTTTCCGCAATTAAAATATTGATTACGATGAAATATTAAATATGTTTTGCTATTAATTAATTTCATTCTTCATATTTTTAAAATTTTTAACAAATTTTTACATTAATTGTCAGAAGACAAATTGCTTAGAGGTAAATTTAATAATACTGTAAGCATTATAAAATAAAAAATTATACTAAAAATTAAAAAAAATACTCCTAAAAATAAAAAGTAATAAAAGCTTAAATGTATTCTGAAATGAAATATTCTTTTATTTACCAAAAATAACGACAATTTTATAATTGCTTAAATTAATTCAATATAGTAGTTTATAATGACGTGGTGAAAGAATACTTGGAAATTTTCCACATAAAAATGAAGAAAAAGTAGAAAATGAGATTCATTTGTCAAAATTTCCTTTCTAAAAATTCACATCCAAATATGTCCATTTATCCGAATTATTTTTTATTAATTTTCTTCATATCTTTGTTCGTCTCTTCTACTATTGGCCAGCAGGAAAATAATGATGAGGACCAAATTATTGAGATGCTTAAATCATCGCTAGATTTTAATGGGAATGTAACATTAGATTGGAAGAAAGAGGCACTGTGGTTAATGAATGTGACTGGAAGGCGATTTAATTTCACTCAATGGCGGAATTTGAACAATTCAGTACGACCAACATTCCCACCAATCCTGATGACAACAACAAAGAAGCCGAGGCAAATCCCAGTTGCTCCAAAATTGTACAATGACAGTGAAGTGGATTCGATATGGCGAATTCGGATGGTGCACAATTTGCATTGGGATTTGTCAAAGGTGGGGCTTTCAAAATAAATACCTGATAATTAAGCATTTTGACCAATATCTTAGCAATTTTTCGAGTTTTATAGAATAATTACATACATTGAGCTAATAAGCTCTTTATTTATAGTTTTATATATTCAAAATAATTTTGGTATTAATTGGCTGAATGTTATGAGAAAAAAAATAAAAATTGATTAATTTGGTCTATGTTCCAATTTTTTCACAAAATAATTTTTGCAATTTTATTTCAAAACCACTATCATCTCATTTCAATCAGGCCTATGCAAAAATAAATGTTAATGTTTCGTTGAAAAATTTATACAAAAAATTCGTTTGTGGAATTTCATTTCACCAAAAAATTCCTGTTTGTTTTTATGTTGAATTCAATTTCATTTAGAATTTTCTTGCCGTATCCTATCTAAATTTGGAATCTCAAACTATGACGGATCCTGAGGAAACAATTGTGGAAAATCCATATTACCCATTCTTTCAACCAAACTCACATCTTAAAGTCCACCTTCATATTGACGTCATTGGCCCCCACTATTACCCAAATTCAAGAATGTCCTTCTTCTATGGAATTGGACAGCCAAATATGCTCATTCGCTTCAATCAAACAGAAAATGGGGCTGCCCTTTGTGAATTTGGAAAACTCAAAGGTTTTTTAAATTAATTAATCAATTTTTAAAATTAATTTCTAATTCAATAGAATCAATGCTTCATAAAAATCAAGATCAATTGAATGTTTGGAAATATAAACATTGTCTTTATCAACGAAAACCAATTTATGAGAATGAGGGAACTTTGCCAATGAGAAAACAATTCTACGCTTTTTGCCCAATCCATTCTGCCGATGATGGGTCCGATGTATTCACTTGGCGTTTAGCAAATGGAATATACAATCCGCCATCAAAGGTATGTGCATTTTGTTTCAATTTTGTTTTTTTGTCCAAATATATAGGTCATAAAATGGCAATCGATTGTAAGATGAAAGATTATATTTTAGTATTGGCATAAAATTAGTTAAAATAATTAACATTAAAATACCCTAAAACCTCTTTTAATTTCCCACCTTGCAATAATTCCCCACCCCAGAAAATTTCAAAAAAGATAAGAAATAACAAATTTTAAAAAATTCTAATATAAATTTTCTAATGTAAAATAATTCGATGAATGAATAAACTGTTTCTAATTTATACAAATTTTGGTTGATATTATCTACTATAAAATTAAAGTGGAACATCATTACATTTTTTGAAAAATTATTATCAAAAATCAGTTTTAAATTTATGTAGTATTAGTATTTATCTCTTTTTGTGAGGGACAACTCTGGGAAAGTATAAAGCCTGAATTTCATTTTAATTATTTATTAGACACCTCATTGTATCTATGATTTTCATCGTAAGGCAACAGAGACAGAAGAATATCATTTGTTGAAATATTGCTCAAAGGCATATTTTTTCAATGGATTGGACTACAATGTGCTCGACAAAAGGATTCAGAATCGACGAAAAGGTTGAATTAATTTTCGCGTTAATAATACCAAATATTTATCTGTATAGATTGGATGCTTTATTTAGCTGAAGGCCAATTGAAATGTTCAATTAGTGGAAACATTCAAAATGATATCGATTTGGTCGGAAAAGGCTATTCAGTAAGATTGGTCCATTATTCATCGCCAACGCAAGTAGATCCATTGTCAAAAAAATGTCCAGTGTTGAAAGCAACTTTAGTGTAAGAAATTCGAAATTAGGATTAATCCACCTGTAAGAAATAAATATAAATAAAAATTATTATTGCAATTCATAATTTTAAAAAAATTCCATTTCATCAGTGAATATAAAGACCAAATGAAGGATGGAAAATTTATTATTGCTGCCGTGGTTGGTGCTGCCCAATTGGATGGAGACTTGCGAAAGCCATACGAAAATGAAAGTGCCAGATTTTGGGACAAAAATACATATAATGTGAGTGTGCTAATTTTATAAATTAATAAAATTAATTGAATTTATAGGAAAAATATAAATACATGAACTTCGAAGATAAATCTTGTTATATTTTTTATCAATTATTTCTAAGGGATTTGTGCACAAAAAGATATCATTTACAATTTGAAATTTCACATTTTTGCACGGAACGTGGAATGCGTGGCAATTTGGAATTCAATGTTTCCATTGGCCCTGATCAGGTCGGAACATGGATAAAAAAAAGAAAACTTTTAATTCAACATAAATAGGTCCCAGAGGAAGGGGTTTATGAAGACAAGGGAATTCAAATTTATTTGGACAAAGGTCAAATGATAAGAAGTACTGGTCAAATTATAAAAGCCAGAAAAACTGAGAAACCGGCCACAGCTGGGATAAATCATATTGATGCGATTGACAATACGGGAAGTGGAGTTTCATTTGAATGTAAGTTTTTGTGATTCTTTCCAAAATAAAATTAGTAAATCCATTAAAATATTATAAATTACAAATACAATGACATTTTTTCCTATCGACTTTTTGATTACTCTTAAAGTTCTTAGTTCAAGCCATATTAAGCATAGACGATAATATTATATGAAATTTATGCTAATAAAATCTAACAATTAGCTTTTCGCTTTTTATGCGTAAAAGTCAAAATATAGATTAACACGAATTTTCGCCAAACTAATATAAAACAATTTTAAAAATTTCCTAATTATTGCATTGCTATGTTAATAAATTATTTAAATATGAGAAATGAATAAAATTATGAATCTGATATACTTTGATAATTTAATTTATAGCTACAATTGCGGCATCACCGAATAATACTAATATTATTGTTGATGCACCTGCCGATGACAGTGTGCCAGCGAATGGAAATTGCTCATTCACACGTGAATGCGGATATGGTTATCATTGTGGAAGTAAAAATCAGCAAAGATTTTGTGAAAAAATAACAAGTAATTTATAAATATTTAAAAAATAACGAGGATCCAAAATTAACAAAATATGCATAAAAATTTTTTAACAAAGCTAAATTGAATTAGAAAAATGACTTAACTCTAAAAATTGTAAAGAAGCATTTTATAAAATTTTTCAAATTCTTTTTATCAAAATATTTAAAATATTTTTTTTTCAAAATTGCAAAATAAATGTACAGTATTTTACTGAATAAAAGGGTACATTTGAAATTACAATTAATTATATTTTTCTTTTATTTACTATAACTATTTTCTTAATGAAATTTCTACATGACATTTTTACTTATTTGAAAATATTTTATAGAAGAAAAACTATTTTCAATTTTTTATTTAAAATTGTTTTTAAATTTTAGATTCAAATGAATTGGCTGAAATTATTTTGTTCGGCTCGGGTATATTATGCGGTGTGCAACTCAAATATTTTGTTGCAATAAAACCAGCTGCTTTGGATTTCGGCGGATACAATCCAGACACACCTAATAATTTCGATTATGTCGCAGCCCATACTGACCCAACTCTTCATTGCATTTTGGCTAATAATTCGAAAATCAGAGTCGGCAGAGGACCGGATAATCGTGGAATAGACTGTAGACGCGATTCACAATGCCGTAGTGATGAGTTTTGTGCAGCTGAGAATGGAGAATGCCGGAAACTTCGTTTTTTAATAAATGGAGAAGCATGTTATCTGGATGGGGAATGTGTGGGTCAGTTATGCCAAATGAAGAAAGGATGGAAAGAATGGGGTTATTGTTCGAATTTGATCACTTTCAATCAATTAGACGAGGAACCGAATGATCCGCTTGAATAAACGAACAAAATTGATGATTTTCAAATATTAATACTATTTTTACGCATTTTTTTTATATATTTCAGAGGAAATAAAGAAATTTTTATTCAAATTTTAAATTATATTAATAAGATAAAAGAACGTATTAAAAAGAAGATTTTCTCTTATGAGTTGATAGACAATTTTGTTTTATCAAATTTGTTATTTAACGATTTGTAATGCGATTTTATTCATTGATAAAACATGAATGTAGAGAATAATACAATTTAAAAAATTTGGATTATTTCTTTCAATTCCAATTTTTAAAGATGTTGTTCATTTGGGGTAGTTAAGATAATAGATAACTATAATTTGAATAAATAAATAAATTATTAAGTATATAAGTTAATTATCCTTGGTCTGGGTGACAATTTTCACAATCTGAGCATTGAGGAACACATCGGCTAAATTAATTAAATTTTAATCATGTGTTAACAATCCTTTAATTATTATCTTATTATTAGAAGATCAGATGGAAAAGGATCCGTTCAGGAAAATTCGGGGAAACCGACTCGTGAATGATTCGGGAATTCCGACCGGGTTCCCGCCCGAGGATTCTGTGCAATTTCCTGAATTCATTTAGGTTCGAGATCCCGCATTCCCGAAAAATTCTCGACCAAGGAAAAATCGACTGATAAAAAAGAACATTTTTTAACATTTTTCGTTAAAATTTTTCCCATGAAAATTTTTTAGATGTTGATTTTTTTTAATAGACACTCCCAAAATAGACAAACAAGTAATTATTAATCTTTTTAAGCATATTTCTACAAAAAATTTTTAAGGATTTCCTGAAAATGGAACGAGAATTTTTGGGAAATCCCAAACAGGATCCCGACCGAGGTGCTTGTCCGATCTCTACTTATTGTTCATTTTTTAATAAAATGATTGTAGCATTATAAGTTTAGAGTCGGTGTATAGGAATTAAAGAAATTATACCACTTAAATCATTTTTATTCAAGTTTTTAATTCGCTTTATTCTGAATTAAACTCAATAAACTATTATATATGGGACGGGGACATCTCCACAATATGCAAAGGACGGTAAAATATGGGCACCTCCACAATGGTACAAATATAGGCGTTTTCGATTATAATAAATCAGGATCCGGTTTTATACCCCACAAACCTTATACCATTTTGTAGATTTCATCGAGACGCATTGATTGGTATATAATTTGTTATGGTTTGGTCAAAATTAAATGATATTAAAATATTTTTCAAGTTTTTGGTTTTAAACTCTTTTATTTTGACCAAACCATAACAAATTATATACTAATCGATGCGTCTTGATGAGTTCTACAAAATGGTATAAGGTTTATAGGGTCAATAACCGGTTTCTTATTTATTATAATCGAAAATGTCTATATTTGTACCATTGTGGAAGTGCCAATATTTGTACCATTGTGGAGATGACAAAACACCTTATATATCAATTAATTCTCTTCTCAACTGGTTTTACTTGAATGAATAATTAACACAAAACACAATCTAATAATTTCGATTAATTTACTATTTTTCCCATCCGCAATAATAACAGCTGCATCGGCCATCTTCGCAAATGAGACAATTATGCTCAAATCCATTGCAATTTCGATAAAAACGACTTCCATCGCAATAATACAATCCCATCACATACTCTGCACCAGAACAGGCAAAAGCCTTCATTTAAATAAATAAAATATTATAAACATATAATTTTATTCATTACCATTGGAAATTGCACAAAAAATAGACCAAAATTAAGGAAAATAAAGAAAGAATATCGATGAAACATTTTTTAAAATTTGGTTTATTGAAAGTTTTATTTGATAATTTTTTAAAAATTGAAGATAGATTTTGTTGAAATAATTGAATTTTAAATAAAAATATTCATATTCCTTTGGGTGGAATAAAATTTATGGGACAAAATTATATAAATATTATATTCCATCTTAAAATAAAACCATTTTATGATTTAAATTAATGGATTTAATCTATTTTTGGAATATTTCATATTTCAACACATTAAAATTATTTAAAAAAAATTAATTTTTTTAAGCATCGATTTTTTTAATTTGCGCATTTTGTTTCGATTTTTGATTAATAAGTTGTTTTCCGCTGACTCACTTATTGTTTAATTTAATTAATGAACAAATTTGGCGAACTCATCAAAGGGAAGGAAATAATTTAGATAAAATATTGAGAAAAAGAATTGAAAGAAATTACTCACAATTTTCAGTTCATTAATTTGTCCTTCAAAATATTTTACTTTAATTTTTAAACAAAATATATTAATGATGAAGAAATTTACTCTGCCATTAATTTCATTAATTATATTTTCCAATTTTCAACAAATTTTTGCATTAATTGGTCGAAGACAAACTGCTGGGGTAATTTTAAATATTATTTTGGGGAAATATTTTCCACCAAAATTCATAAAAAATATTTAATTTTTGTATTAATTTAATAAAAAAAGAAATAATTATTTTAAAGGTGAAGGTTCATTGCTATGCGATGGAAAACCGGCAACCGAAATTCTTCTCAAACTCTACGATGATGACAGAGGTACCATTGAATATGAATGGCATAATTATTTATTAAATAGGTGTCGATTTGGACGATTTGTTGGCCAAAGGCTATACCGATTCGAATGGGGATTTCCTCCTGTATGGGTCAACGGATGAGATCACAACAATTGATCCAAAATTGAATATTTATCATGATTGCAATGATTTTATGAAGCCTTGTCAACGCAAATTTTCGGTAATTAATTTTTTATAAATTATTATAAGTTTCATATATTTTAGATTATGCTCCCGGACAGATTTGTTTTCTCTGGTGAAAAGCCGGAAAAATTCTACGATATTGGAACAATTGAACTTTCCGGACAATTTACTGGCGAGACTCGTGATTGCCTCCATCGTCGATAATTTTTTTCCAAATTTATGAAAATACTTAATAATTTCATTAAAAAATAATAATAATGTTGCATCCAATTTCAACTTTTCATATATCCAGAAATATGTTTTGTGAAATATTTACGATTTAATTGAAATGATTTATGTTTTTCAACTTTATGGAAGAAATATTATTTATTAATCCGAATTCAACTAGAAACCGATGCAGGAACGGATTTTGACTGATCAGAGGCCGATTTCTTTTGACCATTTTTGTCAATCCTTTATCCCTAATTTTTTGATTTTTGCCAAGAAATTCGTTTTTAGGGTAATCATGGTCATAGAATTTGAATTTGATATCCATATTAATTTTTACCAAATCCAGGCCGAATATTATCAATCCGAGGCAATACTAAAAATCCGATTCACTAATTTTATTCAATTTTTTGTATTCGTTTTCATTGTAATCGGGGTCGTAGAATTTGAATCTGACATCCATTTTGTCATATCTTATCATCTTGATAAGAGAATGCGCACTTTTACCAACCTAATCTGTTCCAGAATACCTAAAATTCGATTTTGCCCATCTATAATTTGTATTTTCTACTATGATTACTCTGTCTGGTTTAAAAAGGTGTAAATTATAATCCTTGTGTCTATGAATTGTATTGCTCAATTAATAATAGTCTAGACAAGACAGTCAGTTGAGTACGGCTCATTGATGAGCGTTCGGTCAGCAGTTAAATCAGTTGACAATTTGTCCTTGATGTTTGTCCATTGTCCTCAAAATGTCTGGCATTTTGGCCAATGCCGACTGCCGAGAGGCAGAAAATCGATCCATCGAGCTTATTTGAAGGAGTGGAAGGGAGAAATGGACCGATTTACTGAAAACAAACTATAAAATTGGCCAATATTTTGCAAATACAGCGGTTGCGAATTGGGAAAATGGAGGGGTGTTTACTATTCAAATGACAAATCCATCAAAGTGCATGTTAGATCCATTTCTGGTCCCATCAATAAATGGGCCTCGCTCCTCATCCACATAAAAAGTGCGACGTTATTCCCAAAACCTTCATTTCATTAGCCCAATTTCATTTACTTTAAATTCAAATTCCCTTTTGAAAAATGAGAAATTAACATTGAGACGAGTGTTTAATTATTTAGTTTCATATAAACTATCTTTGGATGAGCATTATTGAGAAATTTTATTCATTTAAAATAAATTCTAAATGGCCTGCCAACAATTCCGCATCCAAATGAGAAATTGACAATTTGCCGCAATCCAACAATTCCGCACTCGGCCAAAACCCCTTCATTTGTAAGCCTGCCATTTTTTCTGGCTTTGTGAGATTCCTATCCTCGCCCCGCGGCCCTACGACCCTAAACTACCTACCCTATCCTACTCTAAAGCCTAAATTACGCACATATATTTTTTTCAATAAAATTCAGTTAGGTGTTAAATTGTGGTTTTTAGCTGGATGCGAAATTATCAGGTGCGGAATTGAAATTGACGACAACATGTTCTGGCTTAAATCAATTATTTCATCCCACAGAATTGAGCCTAAAACCAACGGGGAAGAGTGTCATTTTGGTCACAGAATTTTAGTTATTTTTTTAAATCCAAAAGTTCCTATCCTCAAAATATTGATGAATTTCTTGTGTTATTTCTTTAATTCCAAATTCCCTTCATTATGTATCAAAAATAAATTAAAATAATAAAACTTATTTTAGAATTTTCATCAACAAAAATGAAAATTTCTCATTTATTCACATTTTTTTCAATTGCCATTATCCATTTATTTTTCTATGACATTTCGTATGCTACTCCCAATCCCAATAAAACCAATGGCCATCATCACAATTCTGCTACTCCTTCGTTGCCTCCAATTATTTTAAGTAAGTTTTTATCAATTTGAAAATCATTTCATTTATTCTACATTTTTAGTTCCTGGTTTTATGGCCTCCAAACTTTATATTAGTGGAAAAAATTCGGAAGAATTATTGAAAGAAAAAATTTGTGATGAAAAAGAAGTTAAATATACAAAAGAATGGATCAATTTGGAAACAATTCTTAACCCCAAATTGCAGCAATGCCTTTTTGCCCAATTAAAGTAAATTTGTTTAATTATTAAAATTATTCATTTTCATAATTAAAAAACAATTTTAGATTAAAAAATAATGGACAAAAATCAATGACAAAAAATGAGGGACTTTCTGTGAATGCTTTGAATGGGAAGGAATTTGGGGAGTGAGTTTAGGCCAATTTTAATTAATTTTATTAAATTCACAATATTGATTAGTACTTCACCAGTTGAATGCCTTCTTTTGGATGGAAAAGACGAAAATGGGAATGACCAATGTGCGCAAAGCATCATAGACAAAAATGATGAAGCCAATTTTGCACCATTGATTAAATGGCTAACAGAAAATTTGGGCTATAAAGAGGGCGAAAACCTATTTGCGGGCCCATATGATTGGCGATTTGAACCAAATAATGGTGGGCACAAAAATGTTCGCAAAATGTTTAATATTTTTGTAGATCATTTGGACAAATATTATATAGATTTGACTAAATTAATTGAGAAAGTAACAAAAAATAATGGCAAAAAAGCATTGCTCATTTTGCATAGTTATGGCAATTTGATTGGCAATTATTATTTGAATCATAAAGTGGATTAATAATTTAATAAATTAAATTATTAATTCCCAATTTTTAGACGGAAAAATGGCAGAAAGATCATATTGTCGCCACAATAAATGTTTCCGCACCATTTGGTGGCACCGTAGAAGTTTTAGAGGAAATTATTTCTGGTAGAATATTTATAATAAATTAATTTTATTGGGGAAATATTGAAAATGGCGAAAAAAAATAAAGTTAATAACGGTTCAGAAGTTTATCCTAGACAATCAAAATCAAGCCATATATCCATTCGATAGATCACATCAAGGGGCATCTTTTGATAATGATTTATTTAGCTTGGATTAGCCAATTTTTAATGAGTATCGAACCAAAAACAGACAAACGATTTAATATCTTTAATTAATTTTTTGCTCAGACCATTACAAAATATATAACAATTGACATGTCTTGATAAGATATATCGATTGGGTATATAAGGTTTGGGGGTCTAGGACAAACCAGTGAATCGTTTTAAACTTTTCGCCATTTTCAATACTCTTTTAGCCAAATTAATCAAATGACCATACATAATTTAATATCTTTTTTGTATCACGAAATTCTATAATTCATAAAAAAATAAATTATCGAAGAAATAATATAATTCTTAAGGGAATTCTGGCCGTTACTTTTCCTCATTGGAGAAATATGTGACAAATTCCACTGTTCTTCCATTTGCCCGTTCCCTTGGCTCCATTGCTACAATGTTGCCAAATCATTTGGCATTCACAAATAAACAATTGGTCGAAATTCCATTCCCAAAGGAAAAGAATGGTGGAGACGAGAAAAGTTGGATAAATTGGATTTTCTCAATTCCAACTAAAAATGAAATAAAAATGGCCAATCATTTGAATGTTCGGAAAAATGAAAAGGAGTCAAATATTGATGAATTGCTTGAGAAGATTGAAATTCCCTTTTTTAAAGAAATATACCATAAAACAATACCAAAGCCACAGGAACATATTAAAGTAGAGTTTATTTATTTTTAAAAATTTTAAAAAGCCACTATTTAATTAAGATGCATTGCATTTATGGCACCGATTTGCCGACCCCAATAAAATATGTTTATGGCCATGCTATAAGTAAGCCACCAACGGAAACTATAAATGGAGACGGAGATAATACAATCAATATTGAATCGTTGCGAGTTTGCAAAGAATGGAAAACACATTGGAAAGCGCCGGTAAACTCAAAATAAATTTTCATTAAAAATTAATTAAAATTAGGTGGGCGAAATTGTGGAATTGCCTAAAGTGACGCATGCTGGAATTTTGCACAATGAACAATTTTATGCATTTGTCAAACGCATAATTGAGGTTGAGAAGAAAAAATGAGAATGAGAAAAATTTGTAAAAGATTTTATTTGGATGGAATTATGTTTTTTTTTGTTTCATTTCGGTTTTTGGCAATTAACATTATATTTTTCGTGCATTTATTTAAAAATGCCCTTTTTCGATTTAATTCGGTTTTAAATATTTCAATTTTCATTTCATTTATTAAAAAAGTATTTGTGGCATAAATTTTTAATTTAATGTTATAGGGAAAAGAGGAGGGGTATTTTATTTACTATTCAAATTAAAAATCCAGCAAAGGGAGATCCATTTTTGGCCACATTACAAAATGGGGCTCTTTCTCGCTCTCCGCCTCCATAAAAGGTCGCGGCAATTAGGCCAAAATATTCCTTTTCATTAGCCCATTTCCCTTCAGATTCATTTTTGAAAATGAAGATTGAATTAATATATTAAGGAGAAGCAGAATATTCAATTATTTAGTTTTTCAATGAGCCATTCTTGAATAAATATGATTCTATTATTAGCAAATATTCTTTCAATTTTCCTTTTCCATTATTTAGAATTTAATTCATTCCGTTATTCCATCCTAAAATGTGTTCAAACAATTGAAATTTTTCCATTTCAAAAACTTTTCAATTTCAAATTTTGATGAATTTCTTAGTCTGGTATTATTTCTAATTTCCATTATTATATACAATAATTTAATTTATTTCAGAATTTTCATTAACAAAAATGGCAATTTATCTCACAATTTTTTCGATTGCCATTATCCACTTATTTTTCTATGACATTTCGTATGCTACTCCCAATCCCAATAAAACCAATGGCCATCATCAACATTCTTCTTCGTTGCCTCCAATTATTTTGAGTAAGTTTTTATCAATTTGAAAATTATTTGATTTAATACAAATTTTTAGTTCCTGGTTTTATGGCCTCTAAACTTTATATTGATGGAAAAAATTCGGAAGAATTGAAAGAAATTTGCGGTGGAGAAGATGAAGAATACGAAAACAAAAAAGTATGGGCCACTGCGGAATATATTGACCCCAAATTGCAGAAATGCCGTTTTGCTCAATTAACGTAAATTTCTTTTAATTATTGATAACTCATAATTTAAAAATATTAATTTTTAGATTAACAAATGATGGACATAAATCAATTATAAAAAATCATGGACTTTCTGTGAATGCTTTGGGGGAAGGAAAAGAATTTGGAGAGTGAGTTTTTAGTCCGATTTTGCGTAATTTTATTATTTTCACATTAATATTGAATAGTACTTCATCGGTTAAATGCCTTTTTTTGGATGGAAAAGACGAACATGGAAATGACCAATGTGCGCAGAGCATCATAGACAAAAATGATGAAGCCAATTTTGCACCATTGATTAAATGGCTAACAGAAAATTTGGGCTATAAAGAAGGCAAAAACCTATTTGCGGGACCATATGATTGGCGATTTGAGACAAATAATGGTGGGCACAAAAATGTTCACAAAATGTTTAAACATTTTTTTGCAGATTATTTGAATGAATATTATGAAGAATTGACAAAATTGATTGAGAAAGCAAAAAAAGAAAATGGCAAAAAAGTATTACTCATTTTGCATAGTTATGGCAATTCGATTGGCAATTATTATTTGAACCACTTTAAAGTGAATAATAAATATAATAGATTAATTTAATTTATTTAATTGCAATTTAGAGTGAGGAAAAATGGCAGAAAGATCATATCGCCTCCACAATTAATGTTGCTGCTCCTTTTGGTGGCGCCGTAGAAGTATTGGAGGAAATTATTTCTGGTAAATAAATTATAAAAATTGAATTTATTTTATTAATTAACAATTAACCAATATTTATAAACGTCTTTTGATAATTATTGCTTTATTATTTCAATATGTTTTAATGGTGCTAGGTCATCTCCACAATTCTGCAAATATGGGCATGTCCACAAATTCTGCAAATATAACTTTTTAACTTCTAATAAATCAGAAACCGGTTTTAGACCCTACAAACCCTATACCATTTTGTAGATCTCATCGAGACGAATCGAATGGTATAATATTTGTAATGGTTTGGTCCAAAATTAAAGAGTTTTAAACCAAAAACATAAAAATATGGTTTAAACGGTTTAACTCTTTAACCTTTGGAGCAGGGCTGGCGTATCGTTTATCGTTATCGTATATCGTGAAATATCGTGTTTTTGGCAGATATCGTTTATCGTTATCGTCTATCGTTTTTCCGGGATTATCGTGCGAAATACATCCCCTAAAAATGACTTTTCGGAAGAAATTTTTTTTTGATTTTTTGAGGCAAAGCCATTTTTGGCTTGAATTTTTCCTTGGCAGGGCCATTTTTGGCTTGAATTTTTCCTTGGCAGGGCCATTTTTGGCTTGAATTTTTCCTTGGCAGGGCCATTTTTGGCTTGAATTTTTCCTTGGCAGGGCCATTTTTGGCTTGAATTTTTCCCTGGTAGGGCCATTTTTGGCCTGAATTTTTCCCTGGTAGGGCCATTTTTGGCCTGAATTTTCCCCTGGCGGGGCCATTTTTAACTTAAAATTTTCCCTCAACGAGGCCATTTTTTGGTATAAAAACATTTTAAATATCGGAAACAAATTTTACGAAAATTCCGATTTAAAATCAACTTAGAAATGAATAAACCTACTTAATATTTATAAAAATTAATAATCTTCCAAAAAAAAATCTTAAGGGAATTCTGGCCGTTACTTTTCCTCCATGGCTCAATTTGTGAGCAATTCAACTGTTCTCCCATTTATCCGTTCTCTTGGCTCCACTGCCGCAGTGTTGCCAAATTATTGGGCATTCACAAATAAACAATTGGTCGAAATTCCATTCCCAAAGGAAAAGAATGGTGGAGACGAGAAAAGTTGGATAAATTGGATTTTCTCAATTCCAACTAAAAATGAAATAAAAATGGCCAATCATTTGAATGTTCGGAAAAATGAAAAGGAGTCAAATATTGATGAATTGCTTGAGAAGATTGAAATTCCCTTTTTTAAAGAAATATACCATAAAACAATACCAAAGCCACAGGAACATATTAAAGTAGAGTTTATTTATTTTTAAAAATTTTAAAAAGCCACTATTTAATTAAGATGCATTGCATTTATGGCACCGATTTGCCGACCCCAATAAAATATGTTTATGGCCATGCTATAAGTAAGCCACCAACGGAAACTATAAATGGAGACGGAGATAATACAATCAATATTGAATCGTTGCGAGTTTGCAAAGAATGGAAAACACATTGGAAAGCGCCGGTAAACTCAAAATAAATTTTCATTAAAAATTAATTAAAATTAGGTGGGCGAAATTGTGGAATTGCCTAAAGTGACGCATGCTGGAATTTTGCACAATGAACAATTTTATGCATTTGGAATCTGTACGATGACTGGAAACTGTAAGCCAAAGATTCCCAAAATTTTCCAGCCCAGCATCCTGGAAATACCAGGTATTTACCAATTCCCCATATCTTTTCTAAAATTATTATATCTAATTTGTCAAAAGAAATATAAAGTGAATTTAATTCATTAAATCCCGAGCTTTACCATCAATTTTTGGCTCACATTTATTGTATTTATTAGCATTTAAAAAAATTTAAATTGGCAGTGTATGATTTAATTGATGGCAAAATTCTATCAAAAATCGGAACTTCTTTCCATTCCATCCATCAAAGGAATCCATCCATTTCCGTTTCAATATCATAAATATTGATTGGTTGTAAAATTTCGTCATTTCCTTTTTCACCAATTTTGATGGATTTTGCCAAAATTCTTTTCGAATGGTCAGGGCCAACCTTAATTTTATTTTCAATTTAAATAAATTATAATATTTTACCTACCTCATAGCTGAATGTTCGAAATCCTTTGACCATTCCTTTTGCCGAAATGAATCGAAGAGTACTCCACGGTGGAATATAGAAAATATGTCCTCTTTCCAATGTGAATTGTTCCCTTTGGATATTCCCATTCTCGTTCAATTCAATGCAAATTGCATTTTGCGCCTCCACCAAAATAAATGTAGAAGAACTGAAAATTATAAAAAAAAATATTTAAAATGATTAAATTAGAATAGACCATCCAAGTGGTGGAAGATCGACTGGAAATGCTTCATTTTGTGAATTAATTTCGAGGCATTGCAATTTGAAATCATCACAATCCGGGTTAAATTCCAATACATTTGGATAGTTTTTTAATCGTTGAGGAATAACATCTTTAAATGAAATTAAATCAACAAATTTGTATTTTCAAAAAATTATTTTTGCCATATTTTTAAGGGTACTTACTAATTACATATTATCTATTTTAAGATTTTCAACACCTCCAAGGATCCTATATATCAATCATGGGGTACTCTTACTCTTAAGCTAGGTTCACACAAATGATTTTGAATCATTAGAGCCATCCCTATAGAATTTTTTTTTCTATTTGTCAGAAAATTTTAAAAACAAGCCTATCGGATGCAGAAAAGTGTCATCTATCTTTTGATATAAAAATTATTTATCTTAGTCGAGTAGAAATTTTTTTGAAATCACCCAAAATTCCATTCTCTTGACTCCGACGCGTTCAGATCTATTTGTGTGAATGTAACTTTAGGGTCCTAAAAATGTTCAGCAACCCTAGTAATAGTAACTTATTTTGGGAAAATATGTAACTTTTGTTTTTGGAGTGCTAATGAGGTAAATAATAAGCATAATTTAAACAAACCATATTTTTCCTTAAATTAATTTATTAAATCTATTAAGTATATTCCAAAACTAAAATGCTTTTGAACAATTTAATTAATAATATTTTTTATTTTAATATTCTTTCTAAAACTTACAATAAAATGATGGATCAACCATTCGATAATTGAGCACTTCCACCAAATTTTCCCGATCCACAAATTTTGTGGTCAGCCCTGCCCGAATTGTATTATTCGAGCAACTGACGCATTCCACACAATCTTATTTGAATATTTTGGGAATTTTCATTTCAAATTAATTTACCTCCACTCAAATATGCATGCAATTCCTGTGCCCCATAATAAACGCATTCGCCTGGTTCCAAAATAATATGATTGAGGAAAAGTGGCGACAAGCAGCCAATATCATTTGGGAAACGCTAAAAGAATTAATAATATAAGTTGCAACTAATATTGGAATTTAGCCAATTCCGAATTACAGCCACCTGAGCTATAAAACTATGGAGAAATCTAGGCTATTAGGTGTCAAATAGATTCGAAAATTACTTCATTCGATTCGGCATGGCCGATTTACTATTAACTATATGAAATTTAATTTCAGATAGGTATAAGCTTGTTTAGAAACGTCTTAGGCTTAACCCTAATCCTAATACCGGACTGAAAGAATTCAAAGAGCCAATTCTCGAATCCGTACGACACCTAGAAGCTGAGTTCCAAAATTAGCAATTCCTATTATTTGTGACAAATATATTTCAATAGAAATTCCCCAAAAATTCAATACCTTGATCATATCTTTGATTACATCAATTGTCTCCTTATTCAAATGCCCTAATAAATATTGAAATTTTCTTTTTATAATTTTTTTTAATTTTTACCATTTTCAATTTTTTGTAGAAATGAAGCCATCAAATTGGCCACATTTTTCTTTTCAGAATAATTCAGCATGTTGGTAAAACTAAAAATATTTTGTAAAATTTAATAATTTTTATTGACCATTTTTTCAATTGTTGAATCATTTCATTCGAATTTGGGGCATTCAATTTGCTTAAGGCAATAAATTTTTGGCAATTTTTTGTGCCCATTGCTTGGCATAATTCGGGGAAAACTAAATTTGAAAAATAAATTTAAAACAAAATTTTCCATCAAACATTGCAAATTTTGAACAATTTCTTGCATTGGCCGAAATCCACAAAGCAATTCAAATTTACTCAATGCAAATGCCAATTCCGGTTTATGATTTTGGTCCGGATAATTCAGTGGATCTTTTCGATTCAATGAAATTGCTTGTTCCTAAAAATTATGGAATATTTTCTGAATGTAAAATTAATTATTATTCTGATCTGACTCCTAAAATTATTTCTTACAATCGCATTTATTTATTATTGACAGATATATTTGTTATTACGTCCAATTTAATTGGAATGGATATTATTTTTGATAATCTTTAAAATAATTAAAATTTATATTTAATTTAGTTATTATCAATCTAATACAAAAATAAATAATTATTAATTTTTTATTGATTGTGATTTGAATGATCCTTCATAATTTGCATATTGAAGGATTATTTCACACTACATTTAATCGACAATGGAATTGTTCAGGTGGGAATAAAATAAACGCTTATTTGAAATTTTACTTTTGTTGGATGTACTTGAAGGGACAATGTATGCTCAATGGACATTATTTTCATAATATATGGCAAATGACTGCAAAGAAATATAAATTATTGTAAATAATATATTAATATAATTTATCATTAATTTCACTCACATATTCTTCTTCTTCTTTTCAGCAATATATTTGCTCAAATGGTCTTTGGTCGATCTCAAAGTTGCTGGTCCTAAATTAATTAAATAAAATAATTAAATAAATATTTCAATCCAACCATCAGGATGGGTGCCAATCCAAAGTTCGGCATACGGCATATTTTGCACAATTTTGGCATTTTCATGTCCAGCGGCAAAAAGACGAGCCACTTCCGATTCGGTGCCCAATTTCCCCCAAGCATAATTTTTTACGGTGCATTCCAATCGTTCAATTCTGGACATTCCAAATTCCAATTCTCTGAATTCAATATTAATAATAAATATATTATTTTATATGGTTAAATATTTTGGGGATGATGTGGGCATGCGCGCTGGTCGATCAATTTGTCGTCATTATTAAATCAAAATCACCATCGCCGACATTTGCGCGACTCAATCGCCCATCGCCGCCGTCGCCCAATTTTGCTATTAATATTTTACTGACAATTTAGGTCATTGTAATTAATAATAATTTTGGGGGTTATCCAGCATCGGTCAAGCCGGAATTTAATTTTGCAAAATGCAAATTCACTTCAAGTTTTACAATTCTTATGACGTTTCGTAAAAATACCAAATTTTTGATGAGCAAATTCGCCAAATTCTTTTGTAAATCCGGTCTTTTTGGCGGCAAGCTGGATTTCGTGATTAATTGAAGGAGGAAATATATCCCCAAGGAAATTAAATTTAATATTTTTCCCTATTTTACGATAAATAAATTTGAATGAATTTAAAAAGAAAGCAACATTTTATTGCCATTTAATTTGATTTTATTTATAAATTTCGCAATTGAATTTTTGGGTTGCGCCATTTTGCTTTGATTTGTGCTGTGGCGAATTGTTGGTGCAATCAGCAAACAGAAAGCATTGAACACAAAAATGGGAATGGGGGAGGAATTGAATGTTGTAATAAAGTAAGTCAATGTGTCTATGGATGGATGGAACAACCCCCATTGAATTTTGGGGATGGAGCCCCACTCGGCGAAAACTGCGCAAAAAGGAATTTGGCGGTAAATGGAAAAGAGGGGGAAATGACGGGGGCCAATGTTTGGGGGTCGATCAACTAAATTGCACTATTTTGGTGAAATTCATTAAATAAATAAAATTGGGGAGAAATTCGATGGATCAAGGATGAATTTTACTTTTTTTTTCTTCCAAAATTAAAAATCCCTCTTTCTGTCGAAATTAGAAAATATTTTATTGAATATTTAATATATTCTTTATTCTTTATTTTTTTAATAAAAAATTTTAAGCTAGAAATATTCTTGCAAAAAAATTAAAAATTGAGAAAAAAAATTCTATGATGTTACTGAATTATATTATATATTTAATGGAAATTCCTCTTTCTTTTTCATAATTTTTTTCATTTTTCTTTTAGACATTTGCAGTTTAATAAATTTGACACCTTCATTGAATATAAACACTGATGAAGTCAACAAAGTCAGATAGAGCCAATCTGAAAAAATCACTTTTAATTGTTTAAGTTTTACTCAGTCAAATGAATCTTTTCTTTGTTTTTTTTCTAAATGGAAAATGATTAAAATTAATCTTCCCTTTTTAATCACCTTTTTCCGAAATTATGCAAATTTATTTAATATTATTTTTTGTAAAAATAACCATAGACGGAGATAGCTTCGGTTTTAAACATTCTTTGAAGTGGAGGCAAATAAATGACCAACATTTGGCAGATCAATGTAAAGAAAATTGCAAGCCAAAATATTTTATTACTGAATAAATTAATTATTTATTAAAATATTATTTGATTGATTAATAATAAATATAATTAGAATGACGAATAATAGCAGATATCATTAAACAAATCAAAATACAAAATAATTTGATTCTATTAATAATTTCGAGAATCTAATTTATTTAATTCTCTTTATTTTTTATTTGTTTTTCCAATTTCCCCAAACCAAATCAACCTGAACAATCCAATTTGCCAAATCATTTTTCGGCTACTTCGACATGCCAATGCATTCCAAATATTGAATAAAATGAAGCATGTGAATGTCATTGTTGTGTCCCTTGTGGTCACTTTATAATCGGCTGCCATCTATTAAGAAATAAATTATTTCTTTTAGTGTTGACGCAAATAAAAATAAACAAATAAGGGGAATAAAAAAGAAAGAATTAGTTTAATTTAATTAATAAGTATGTTCTGTAGAGTTCCGACTTATTTTAAGTAAATATTTTACTAGTAATTTTGATTTATTTTTATATAGACCGCATCCTTTTTAATTGGACCAAACTATTATCCCTTTCATTTTTTTTGCATTGTAACATAATTTTTGTTCCAACAATTTTACTTTTTGATATAATACAACAAATTTGAACTTTTGAATCATTAGATCTACCTCCGTATAAAATACAAAAGAAGAGCCAGCCAAAATAATTGTTGCGCTGGCAAGGATGTCAATAAGCAATGATTTTGTAATCAAAGATTGTCGAACATTCCTCGGTTTTTGCCTGATAATGTCCGGATCCACGCGTTCAACACCCAAACTTTGTGCCGGTGGTCCATCCATAATAATGTTTATCCAAAGAATTTGAATTGCATTCAATGGATTTTCAAAATTTAATATAGTCGAAATTGAGATCAATGTTAGGGCCGCAACACTCCTAATTGAATAAATGAGATTGATATATTTTTAGGGCATATTTACGTGCTAAGTTGGAATTTGACAAAATTGACAATATTGTGGTAAATTCCTTTGCCCTCTTCGATTGCTGCCCGAATTGTGCTGAAATCGTCGTTCAACAAAACCATGTCCGCTGCTTCCTTACAAACATCCGTACCTATAAAATTTAAAAAAAATGAAAATAATTAATTAATCTTTTTCTGTTGCCTGATTCGCCCATTGCCACCCCAATGTCCGCTTTCTTCAATGCCACCGCATCATTTACTCCATCCCCAGTCATGGCCACAATTTCACCAATTTCCTGCAATGCTTTCACAATTCGCAACTATTTTTGAAAATATTTTATCAAAATTAATTAATTTGACGCACTTTGTGATTTGGCGAGGTTCGATAAAAAATGGAAATATTTCGAATAATTTGTTGTAATTCCGAATCAGAAAGTCTATCAATTTCGGAACCGGACAAAACAGAGCTTGGTCCCTTTTCTTTATTTTTGTAAATATGTAAAAGTGAGCCTAAAATATAATATAAATTGATATCCAATTAATAAATTAGTACCAATGCTTTTGGCAGTGTCCAATGAATCGCCGGTGATCATTTTGATGGAAACACCCGATGATTTGACAAGTTCAATTGATTCACGACATCCTTGCCTAGGTGGATCCATTATGCCAACAAATCCGGCAAAATACAATGAATTCATGCAATCACCCAATGCCATTGCAATTACTAAAAATGATGATATATTTTTAAATTTATTATTTTTATAATTAATATTTTTAAATTTTTTAAAATAATTTTAAATAATTTGAAATTGCCTCTCAATCCGGATTTTCCAAGTTCATTTGCCTCATTTTGAATTTGTTGAATTCTCTCCTTGTTTAATATTTTTTGTCGAATTTTGCCATTTTCCAAATATCCAATGCATTTTGGTATAATTTGGTCAATTGCACCTTTCGCCATCATAAATTTCTCTTCAGTCTGAGTGAGAAAAATATTTAAATAATTAATTAATACAAAATTAGTCAACATTTTCGATTGATTCCACCTCCATAGCCATCCATTTATTTTCGGATGAAAATGGAATTTCATGAAGTCGGCGAAATTTTTGCCGGCAATTTTCCATTTTTGCCTGTTATAAATTTATATATTATATTAATTAATTTATTTCTCTCTTACTTTCATTGCCAAAAACAAAAGTGCCTTTTCCGTCGGTTGTCCTGTCAATTTGCCTTCAACCATTTGGGCATTATTACAAATTGCGCCAATTTCAATGACACGGCTAATTCCTATGGAATCCTCCTCATTTAATAATGCCTTTCCATTTGACAAAATGCATTGTCCATCAAATGGATCATAACCGATTCCAGTCACCTGAAATAATAAAAAATAATTCGAATTAAGGTCAAAACAAAATATACCGCTGCCTTCTCCCCATCCCCGCTGATAACCACCCTCACTGTCATTTCATTTTTGGTCAATGTTCCAGTTTTATCTGAGCAGATTACGGTCACGCAACCCAATGTCTCAACGGCAGACAAATTTTTGACCACCGCATTCCTTTTACCCATTCTCATCACCCCAATTGCCAATGTGACGGCCACAACAATTGGAAGGCCTTCGGGAATGGCAGCAACCGCCAAACTTCAAATTTTTGGATTGGCCATTGGTCCAAAAGTAATATAATTAATTCATTTACCTGACCCCAATTGTGAACATATCTAATGCTGGACGCCCTTGAATGAGTCCAATCCCAAAAATAAGAATAATGACGGCGAATGAATAAATGGAAAGTTGTTTTCCCAATTTGTTCATGCTTTTTTGGAGTGGTGTTTTCGGCGATTTTTCTGATTGCATTAATCGAAATACTTCACCAAATTTTGTATTTTGTCCAGTTGCGATGACCAATCCCTACAATTTTTGGTCATTCTTAATTATTTTATAAACTATTTATTTAATTAATTTTAATATTTTTTCCAATTTTTCATTCACCTTTCCCCTTCCCGAGCACACCAATGTTCCCATAAATGCAATATTATCAACTGTTTGCAATGAATTCGAATTTTCATCACTTTTTCCTGATAATTCCTCATTCTTTTCGATTTTATTTGAATGTTTTTGTCTGGGTTCATTTTCGCCCGTGAATGAAGATTCATCAATTTGCAATTGGATTGACTAAATTTAAATTTAAAATTCTTTATTATCTTTTTACACCTCAATAATTCGTAAATCTGCTGGCACTCGATCTCCAGTGTTCAATAAGACCAAATCCCCTGGGACCAATTCTCGGGCAAAAATTTCTTGTCTTTTTCCATTTCGAATGCTAAAATTTTAAAAAATGACAAAAATTGATTAAAAATTAAGACCAATGAGTCATTGGGGGGACCAGTTTATTTAATTTTTCCAAAATTTTTTCAGAACGATATTCTTGAATGAAGCCAACAATGACCACAATGAGGACGGCAATCGAAATTGAAATTGCATTGTCGAATTGTTTCATCACAATGGAGGCAATAGCAGAAATTAGAAGAAGAAAAATTAGTGGATTTTTGAACTGTAAAAAAGAAATAAAAGAGGAAATATATAAAAAATTAATTAGTGCAGTCCTATTTAATAAAAATGCAAAATGTTGTGTTTCCTAAAAAAAATGTGCAAAATTAAAGAAAATTGGAATTGAAATGTTTTTATATTTTTTATTTCAAAATTAAATTTTCGGGAAAAATTTTAGATAAATAATACAAAATTTTCCGGAAAGATTTTAATTCATTTTTTCCTGAAAGATTATAATTAATTTTTCCGGAATGTTTTTTGGAAATGCTACATTTTTAAGGAAAAACAAAAGGACGATTTTCATTTGCTATTTGGACCTGTTTTAAAAATTTTATGAAGATTGATTCTTTCAGTTTCAATGCAAATTCATTTGGCCCAATGAAGCCAAATCGACGGAGTGATTCGGCGCTAGAAAGGCCATCCACGTGATCCGTGCGTAAAATTGTTTCCAATTCTTTAAGGGAAATTGTTGAGGCCTTTTGATGGTTCAATGCTGGCCCAATTGAATGACCATTTGAAAGGCCATTTTTTGTATTCCCATTCAATAATTTGCCATCTTTATTTTGGCATTTTTTGCATTTCAATTTTACGCAAGGCATTTTGGTAAGCTAAATAGAAATTTAAATAAAAAATAAATTAATTAAATTTACAATTAATTTTGTATCAATAAAAGCTCATATCTTGAATCGATAAAAAAAAAAGTAAATAATGGGAAAGGAATTGGGAAGAATAGTAAAAAGTCCCAAAAATGAATTGATAAAAAATGTGGGAAGAGGACTGAACGAGGAATTATTTGGTTAAAGCTACCGAATATATTTTATTTGATAAATATTAAATAATTGTAAAAATTTTTTTATTTGGTTATGCATTTACATTTTCAAACAAATAAGAAAAAATTTCAACATTTATTATTGTTTATCGATCACATGAACATGATCACATAGGGCAAAATTCTATTGAAAAATAAACAACTCCACTTTTTTGATAATTTCTTATGTAGTATTTTTTAGCTTATCAAAACCGACAAATTCTATAAATTATTCAGTTATAGTCCAATTCCTAATATAATATTGAAATTAATGGAATTTGTAATGGAATTTATTTTGCCTAAAAATAATTATTTTGTTTGAAAAAAAATAATTTTTTTATACATCAAAAAACATTATTCAAGACCTACTCCTCTCTTTATTATCAATAATATAAATATATTTTATTTATTTCCATTTATTTCATTACAATTGATTAAAAAAAGGAGAGAAGGAAGTAAATATCTAACAAATTAATTAATTTAATATCAGCAATTTCATTGGAAATAATTATTTTTAATAAAATAAAACGAGCGTTGGGATGCCGCTTCGCGGCATCCCAACGCTCGTTAAAACCTTTTAAAATAAAAATGATGGAACGCTCTCAACTTGATTTCAGTTCTATTTAAAATTAACAATTAAAAGCATAAATTTTCCTCCCTCATATTACTTTGAAATTATTGCAAAATTAGCTTAATTTTTGATCATGGACCTTACCTACCATCATGTCTTTAATTCATCAATTCTAGTTCAAATAATTAATTATTCAACTTCCCCTTCACTTATTCCAAGATTCTCGACCATTCCCAGCTTTTTACCCTACATTCTCGACTATTCCTGGCTTTTTACCCTTCATTCTCGACCATTCCCAGCTTTTTACCCTTCATTCTCGACTATTCCTGGCTTTTTACCCTTCATTCTCGACCATTCCCAGCTTTTTACCCTTCATTCTCGACCATTCCCAGCTTTTTACCCTTCATTCTCGACCATTCCCAGCTTTTTACCCTTCATTCTCGACCATTCCCAGCTTTTTACCCTTCATTCTCGACCATTCCCAGCTTTTTACCCTTCATTCTCGACCATTCCCAGCTTTTTACCCTTCATTCTCGACCATTCCCGGCCTTTTACCCTTCATTCTCGATCATTCCCGGCTTTTACCCTTCATTCTCGACCATTCCCAGCTTTTTACCCTTCATTCTCGATCATTCCCGGCTTTTACCCTTCATTCTCGATCATTCCCGGCTTTTACCCTTCATTCTCGATCATTCCCGGCTTTTACCCTTCATTCTCGATCATTCCCGGCTTTTACCCTTCATTCTCGATCATTCCCGGCTTTTACCCTTCATTCTCGATCATTCCCGGCTTTTACCCTTCATTCTCGATCATTCCCGGCTTTCTACCTTTCATTCTTAACCAATTCCCGTAATTTATGTTTCATTCTCGGAAAATCCAGGTACTTTGTATTCATTCTCGAAAATTCCCGACTCATTATGGTACATTTTCCTAATTCCCGGCATTTTTTATTCATTCTCGTGGGTGTCTGCATTAAATGGTTCATTCTCGAGAGTTCCCAGTATTTTACTCTTTGTTCCCATTGATTCTCATCATTTTCTTTTATTCTCGATATTTAACTTTCATTTTTGACATTTCACAACATTTTTACATTACCTAATAATTCTCAATTATTCTCGGACAATTCATTTTACTCATTATTTTTATCAAAATTACGGAATTTGGCACTCATCTCGACAATAACCATGCTTTACCTCTCTTTCTCATTCATTCTAACTCATTTCCGTTTTTCCTTTCCATTTTAATCCTTATTCCAATTAATAAAATGCTTAAGGGAGCGCCCGGTCGCCGCTGGCGCGGCTCCCGGCCGCTCCTATTGTCAATTTTCAATACTTCTCATATGCTTTTTTTGTCATTTTACATTCCCAGCATTACAATTTACTTAAATTTTAATAAATAATTATTATTTAATAAAGATTTACTTAAAATAATTAATTAAAATGATGAAATATATATTATTTTTATAATTAATTATAAACCAAGGCAAAAATACTATTTATTTTAACTTTCTTTATTTCTTCACTCTATCATTTAATTTTTGGGTAAAAGATCTTAAAAATTTAAAAAATACAAAACGCCAAAATAAGCGAAAATTTAGACAGAATATTTCGGACAGAGGCAAGGCCCGCTTAACAGGGATCTCAGAATGTACCCCTACGGGGGGCATTTGCCCCCTTTTTGAGATTTTGCCCCCTTTTGTGCCCCCCGAGCCGAGTTGCCCCCCAAATGCCCCCTATTGATTTTTTCTTAAAATTTTTCCCAAATGGGTCATTTTTCTTTAAAATTTTTCGCTGCGCGGCCATTTTTTGGTCTAATTTTTCGCTGCGCGGCCATTACTGACAAAAATTTTCGCATTTTTGGCACTTTTTAAAACTGCCCCCCAAAATGCCCCCTTTTTTTTCACAAAATGCCCCCCAAATCGAAAAACCATCTGAGATCCCTGCGCTTAATATATAGGATCAATTGTTATTCGGTTTTTTAATGAGGTCAAACTTCCAGGTCAATCCAATGAAAAAAAAATTAAAACTTGAAAGGATTAAATGATTTTTATTTTGATAGCAATAATTATAATTAAAAATTTCAATCATCGGATAATATTAATTGTCCTTTTATTTGTGCTAATCATCATATGACCACTTCAATTAATCCATTTATTGACCATATTCACACTAATAATAATTATGCCCTTTTGTTTATTTGTTTGAAATAAAATGACGAATTTATTATATTTTTTGTCTGTCTCATTTACCATGAAAATGGGATTAGAGGGCCAAAAAATGAAAAAAAAACACATGCACTGATCCAGTTAATCCATTCAATTATTTTGGCATATATAAGTCGATTAAGTTGGGATATTTCATTCCAAAATTCAATCAAAAGTACCAAAAACTCCTCCTGATTGACAGAGATGTTCCCTCAAATTTTGATTGTTTTCTTCTCATCAGCAACAATTCTTCAATTTGCTTCATCCCAACAAGCCGATCAACAAATTCCTGTTGCCCAACCTCCTCGAATGCCAACACAAGCCAAAAGTTCAGTCTGGTTGAATAATGCCCCGGCTGATTTGGCTGCCCAAGTGAACCAATTGATCAATGACAAGACCAAATCACAAAGCGACGTTCAAAATGGCATCAATTCATTGTTGGCTAATGTGCCCGAAATTGCGGTAAGAATTGGATTTAATGTGCTAAAGGACAATAAAATTTAATTTAAAAGGCAAAATACAATGCAGCAAAGGAAGCTCATCAAAATAACACTGGGGCGATGGAGAAGATTAAAGCAATATTTGAGAATAACCCCACAATGAGCATTGAACAAATGGAGGAGCAGGCAACCACCCTTTTCAAGACTCTTTCAGAAGCGGACCAAAACTATGTGGCCAGTATGACCCAATGTAATAAAAATGCCGGGGAAATGGCCGCTTTGTCTGGAGGATCACGTCAGAAGCGCCAATATGGCTATGGCTGTGGATGCTACTATTGTTGGTGTGGATGCTATTATTGCTATTATTGCCAATCCTGCTATGGTGGATATTATTACCCATATTATGGCTGAATATGAAGATATGTACATTGTTGATGAAATGATGCAAAGAAAGGCAGAATGATATGATTAAAGGAATGTTCAAATGACCAATTAATTGGATATTAAGAAATATTCACCTGTAAAATTTTTATTTTTTTATTAATTATAAATCTATTGAATAATACGGAGGAAATAAGTTCATAAATTAGGGTCAATTTCAAAGGAATTTCACAGTTCAGTTAGGAAAATTAGGCACTCCAGGACACCCCTGCAGGAATCCACTTCAACATTCAAAAAGGAAGTCCCAGTAATTATAACCTCGGCTGGATTCATCCTATGCCAAATTGCCGAAATCCGAATTCTATTTTTCCAAATCTTCATTTTTGTTCACGCTTCACCGAATAATACTCCAATTGAATAATATTTTCAAATTAATTCTATTTATTCGCCTCTATCATTATGTTAAATTGAATATGAATATCATTTAAATATTATTTAATTTTTCTTTTCACATTCATCAATCCATCATTCTTTCCATTTTATTGTGGTACACGTGGTGGGAAAAAGTAAGGTGGGTATCGAAATGAGGGCACACAGCGTGGAGCGCCACGAACAAAGACACATCTATGGCCAGGCCTACACGGCACAATGCCACAATTTTGTCTACGTGGAACACATTTTGGACGGTATGGAAAATATTCGGAATGTTCACAACGTGAATTGGCCGCACATCGAATACAATAGTAGAATGTGCAGCATCCTTTTATTCAATTCAATTTAAATTATAATAAATTATGGGGTAAGAATTTTGTTTAGGGCTTTTTTTGTCAAAATAAGTAAGCGAAGGGTAATCCCTTTGGGTTATTAGGATTAGTGTTAGGGTTAGTTTCATTCAGGGGTAGGAGATGATGTTGTACTTGTTGAAGGGCATGTTTCCTCGGGAATGCATTCGTCATCTTCTCGAACATATCCATCTCGGCATCGACAATGAGTGCGATCGGGTTCAATGCAAATTCGTGGACAAATTGGGTTAGGTTCTGAACAAGTTCCTTCGCATGGACGACAAGTTGTGGGCACTTCATTTGGACCGCATGCTAAAATGGATTAAAAACATTTCCAAGGCAAATTCATAATAATAATTATTTACTATTTTCGCATTGATCCAAACGAATGCATGTGCCATTTTCGCGAACATATCCTTCTTTGCATTCACAAATAGTATCATTACTTTCGATACAAATGAGTGGACAAATTGGGTTCGGATTTGAACAAGTTCCTTCGCATGGGACACATGGGGTCTGCACCTCGTTTTTGGGACATGTTGAATTGGCTATAAATTAAATACAGTTAGCCCATTCATCATATCATTATGTATGTGAAGGGAATTTCTCCCCTTGCTCAAAATTTAGTGTTTATTGTCTATTATTTTACTCAAATAATCTATTAGCTTAATCATAGCCCCTTCGGACTCAAAGACTTTATTTATAGTAAATTAAAATATAAAAAATATTGAAAAAATTATTTTTCACTGCTCTAATACTTCATATCTATCATTCATCCATATTCCAAATCGATAACTCTATCGCTTTTTAACTAGTATTATATAAGTACTAATCAACTCAATTGTCAATTGTCATAGCAGAAAATCAAGTTGGATATTCGATATTTCATTGTTAAAATTAAAACCAAATGCAAAACCGTAATACATGATATTCAACACCATCGATTACCTTATATTTGAAATTTTCATTATAAAAATCTGATTTTAGCAAACTTGGCTAAAGTGTGTACAAATGGTTCAATATTCCAAATCAAAAACTAATTAACGGTCTTAACTCTAGCCAAATAACAAATACAAATTTCAGCTTAATCCATCCCCAATAACATAATAAAAACCATGTAAATATAAAACACTAAAATTATATATATAGGATTCAAAGGGAATTTAAAAACTTACCATTATCGCATTGATCCTTCCGAATGCATGTTCCATTTTCACGGACATATCCATCACGGCATCGACAAACGGTATCATTGATTGGGATACAAATAGCGAGCGGACAAATTGGATTCGGATTTGAGCAATTTCCTTCACATGGTTCACATTGGGTCGGCACTTCGTTCTTTCCACAAGTTATATTGGCTTAAAATAAATAGAATTCCGATGCAAATTAATTCATAGAAATAATAACTAACAATTAGGGCATTGATCCAAGCGAATGCATGTGCCATTTTCACGGACATATCCATCTCGGCATCGACATATGGTTTCATTGCGTTCGATGCAAATTTCAATGCAAACTGGATTCGGATTTGAACAATTCCCTTCACATGGAACACATGGGGTCGGCACCTCATTTTCTGGACATAATTCTTCTTCTGTTTCTTGTGCCAAAATTGTTGAAATGAACAGAAATAGTAGAAGTGAAATTAGAAAATTGTTACTCATTTTTTTTATTTAATTTTTATTTGGGGAATGGAGAATTTATGAATTATTTTGGGGTTTATAAATGAATTTTTATGCAGGAGAAAATGGCATATTTATTCTGCCCAAATTGGGAAAATCAAATTTTCGTTTCTGTTAATCCTTAGCAAAGTATAAATTTGCATTTTTCATAAACATTTTTAGTTACTAAATTCTCATGATCTTCATTCATTCCATATTTCATCCATTCATTCAAACGTTCGTACAAAATAATCCAATAAATTGATGGATTAACATACGTTGAGTGAGATGAAAATATTATTTTTGCATTTGCCACATTTACAAAATGTTTTGATTCTGTGGTTCAAAAAAATGATGCCAACAATGAAAATGAATTTAGATTTGCATTTGTTTTTTTTTAATTTGCTGATTTTATCAAATGAGCACAAAAATACATTTTTAATTATTTTAATAAAATTTATGTTTTTCTAAAGAATTGATTAAAGAATTTTTAATTCATTATAATGGCTGAAAATAAAAAAATTTTTATTAAAATATTATTTTCACATCATTTTAATTTTTTATTTCGTATCAGTTAATTTGTATGTATTTTCAATTAGACACAAATGTTCACAAACTTTGAAAATATTTTTTTATCAAATTTTAAAAGAGAAAAATTGATTTAACTTTTCATTTTCAGTGATAAATATAAATATTTATATTATTTCATAATTTTTATCTTTGCCAGAATTTATTCTCTTCTTCATGATTTCACTCTTGAATAATAAAAAAAGTAAATAGTAAATTTGTCATATTAAAGTAAATTCATTGATCAGGCTACATCAACATTCACTTCAGGCAGTATATAATATAAATTGTCATTATTTAACATCATTATATTAAATATTTCATATAGTAAAATTTTGTTCAAAAAAATGAATCTAATATATGGTTTCGGCGATCAACTCATTGGATTATTTCTATTTTCATTAATTGCCCTCAAATTATTTGCATTTAAATTGTTCATTGCATTCTTTATTGTCATATTGTGCGGATGGATTTGGTAAAATAATAAATTTATATTTAAATATTATTAAAATTTCAGTCTCCAATATTTTGACAAACAATATTGGAAAAATTTGGGCATTCCTGGTCCAAAACCACATTTCATTTTTGGAAATTTATTTAATATTAAATCGAAGAATGGAGTTATCGATTATGATAAAGAGAATTTTGCAAAATTTGGCAAATCATATGGGTAAAATTTAATCAATAAAATTATAAGAAAATTATGATATTAATTATTAATTTCAGTGATTATATGTTTGGTCGCCATGAATTCGTCACAATGGAACGAGAAAAATTAAATCGCATTTTTATTAAAGATTTTCAAAATTTTCCCCATCGATTCGTTACGAATTGGAACCGTAATGTAAATAATTTAATTATTTTTTTAGAATATGATTGGTTCATTTGACGATCCGGAATTGAAAAAGAAGATTTTTGAGCTGAATAATTTGGCCACAATTGTTGGAGATGATTGGAAACGGATCAGAAATATTGTGTCACCGGCATTCACAACAGGAAAATTGAAAAAGGTATATTAAAGAGGAAAATAATTATTTTTGAATTTATTTTTATAGTTGATTCCAACATTTTGTGAGAGTACAAATCGAATGGCCGATTTCATTGAACAGGAATATATTTCAGAGGGGAAAGAAATCCCATTGAAAGAGTAATAAAAATTCAGCCTCAAATAGAGAAAGTGCAATCATTTTTATTAATTTAATAGAATTTTTGGCCGATTAGTTTTGGACGAAATTGGAAGAGCCGGTTTCTCTGCCGATTTGGATATGTTCAAAGAAGGGAAAAATAAAAATGTTTTCCAGGAAAATACAATGAAAGTTTTGAAAGGAATGGAATTTCAGCGAATTATTGGTGGGCAATATTTTTTGAATTTTACATTATAATTTTATTTTAAATGATTTCAGTATTTCTTCCTTTCACATTCTATTTATTAAGAAAATATTTCCATCGTAAATTAGATCATTCACGTTTCTTTTTTGATATGATGAACAATTTATATGAAGAAAGGAAAAATGATAAACAGGCAAATGAAGTGAGTTTGCATAAGAATTAATTATATTATGAATTGGTAAGATTGGTGACGAATAAATTTTTATTAAAAACGAATTATGAAATTAAAAAAATATTTCAAAAAAAGATTGCGGTAAATTCTATTTTAAAATGAAACCATTCAAATTAAACCAAAATGACATTTAATTTTAATAATTTCTAATATAAAACATTTAAATATTCAGATTAATTCTCATTTTGTTTTCCCATAGAAATATAATGATTTATTCCAATTGTTGATGAATACTTTGAATGAAGAGGAACCACAAAATGATTCAGAAATTATGGCTAATGAAATATTGCCATCAAAAGGTAGCAAAAATTTGAATCGATTGGAATTATTTGCGCAAAGTTTTGTCCTTTTTGTGGCCGGGTAAATTTGTGGAATATTTTACGAATAATTTTGGGTAAAAGATATGACACAACTGCATCCGTACTCCATTTTGCCATTTATATGTTGGCAATGGATAATGTTATTCAGGAAAAATTGCGGGCTGAAATTTTGGAAATTATTGGGGATGAAGTGAATTTTGAATCGAAAAATTAACTCAGTCAAATCCCTTTTAAGGAAGAAATTAGGCATGAACATTTAAAGAGAATACACTATTTGCAAGCTGTCATCAAAGAAACACTTCGATTTTATTCGCCGGCAATGCGGTTGGTTGAGGAGAGGGATATTCCCTTCTCGTCCATTTCCGTCTCAATTTTGACGAACCATAGCCCATATCAGCTAATTAACATATCAAAATGAACTTAAGTGCATCTTTTAGCCCTAAATAACAGCTTTCCAATGATTTATTGAACATCCGAATCTGTAAACTTTTGGTCAGCTTATGGCCATAAATACAAAAACAAAGGCGATTTTTCTAAATTTTTGGCCTTAAATTGTCCAAAATTTTACAGTTTTAAGTGAACAATATACCAATGGATAGTCAATAATTAGGGCAAGCATTCTAAATCTATTTAATTGTTTAATTAGCTAGGGAGCACTTAAATTCACTGAGACGGAAATGTTCTCAACTGAATTCGTTGAAATATTCGAAGAAATAATATTTGAAATTATATAGAACAAATCGGGAATGTGTGGAGGACATTAACTTGGACGGTGTCCCATTGAAGAAGGGCGATATTGTGTCCATCCCAATTTCGACCATCCATTTCAATGAAGAATTCTATCCGGAGCCGGAAAAATTCCAACCTGAAAGGTCATTCTCAAATGTTTGACAAAATTTCATGCTTTTTTAGATTCTTGCCAGACCAAAAATCTTCCATTGACCCGTTGACTTTCTTGCCCTTTGGTTTTGGCCCTCGAAATTGTATTGGAATGCGATTTGCCGAATTTCAAATGCAAGTTGCTCTGGCCATCCTTATTCGCCGTTTCAGATTCAAACCGGGCCCAAATACACCGGTTAAGTAATATATATTTGTTTAAAATTATTTTTTCAGGAATTACCGTTGAAATTAATTTCCAAAATGCTTCTTAAACCAGCAAAACCCATCTTTTTATTGGCCGAAAAAATTTAATTTTTCTTATTCTATTTATGTTGAAATAAATAAATGTTTTTTTTAAATGTATTTCCTCTTTAATCGAAATATGAAAATAGTATTAACCGATAATTAATTTACAATATTGCACTTTTCATGTATATTTATTTAATTTTATTATTAAAAATTTATTTAACTTTGAAAAGAATGAAAATAATGATAACCGATAAGTGACGGGAAATATTAGATCAGATTCCGCAGCCTAAAATTCCATCTTCTTTGTAGTGTGCAAAATTATGATCACAATTTACACACATCCAATGGAGGATTTTCTGCGGATTATGCCCTCCAATGAGGAATTCATTCTTTTGATGACATTGCTACACTGCAATCCATGTAAAAGCACATTGTCAAAATTAATTTGATTTGATGGATTTCAGCCACATATGGCTTTTCGGATCATGGCAAAACCAAAATGAACAAGGAATCAGAAAAATGTGGTCGAATTTTGCTTCGATTCCAACAACGAAAATTCGGGGAACAAGCCGGAGCCCTTCGCTATTCGCAAACACTCTTAATTGGTCTGGACCGCATTGGTTTAGGCACAAAAGCACAGAGATATGCTTGTTTATATTGACACAATGTATGAACAAGGCAAATTCCAAGAAATGATCCCAAATATTCTGGTCCCACTTCTCATGTAAAGAAAAAGTGATTTTTGATACAAAATGTTCTTTATTTTTTTAAAAAAAAAAACATTTATTTTGAAATTTTATTCATTATTAATTAATTAATTTTTCTATCCTCTCTAAAATTTTACAAAATCTACGTTCGTAATATAAAATTTCCATTAAAAATTTTTACTAAATTTTATTTTACAAATTAGCATTAAATTATATATAATAATTTTTTATAAATTAACTTGCTTGAATTCCGCTGAAAAACCCGCACAAAACTATGCAAAATTTATTGCCAATTTTTAATTGTCCTTTTTTTGCAATTAATGCATTTTTCCTTATTTATTATAAAAAAATGTTTCATCCTTATCAACAAGTATTTATTTTTTTATTGACGATGATCAGAAACAATTAATTCTGAAAAATATATTATAGTTAAAGTCGAGAGTTATAGAATTATATTTTTGGGCCTTAAATAATTTAAAAAAATTAACATAGAAAAATCTAACTTGAATCAGACAAAAACAATCGAATAAAAGCCAAAATTTCCAATTGATAATATTTTAAAAAAGCAATAATATTTTTTGTTCACATGAAAATAATTCATTGAAAAATTTCGAGACATTATTTTATTGTCGATTTTTTAATCATTAAAAAATGTGGCCATAATTTATCCCATTTTATTAGTCGAATGATAATATATGAAATGAGGAAACTATAATTTAATCTTCAATATGGATTGCTTTTTGGAGTATTCCCTCGGCCAAAAAACTTATTACATTAGACTTTGATTTGTTGCTTACCATTTTATATTCATTGGACGGCAGAATAAAGGCGAAAGGAAGGAAGAAGTCTGCTGATGATGATTGTTGGTTTACGGCCAAACCAGATAAGCAAAGGAAAGGCAGCAAATACTAATATATCGGATGGGCACATTTGTTAGTGCGGAATGGGAGGAGGGAAGACCATTCTCATTCAGCCGACAAATAAGGCCGAGGAAAATTATTGGTCGGAAGAGGCAATAAAATATTGTGGTCGGTCCATATATTGTTTATGGGGAACGCCATAATTTAGTGAGGGAATTGGTTGGGCATTTGGTTGTGGATGGAAACCCCAAAAAATCGAAAGGCTTTAATAAAGGAGGTCCAAAGTTCCATTTGGCATTATCGACGGACAACAATTAATTCTCCCCTAAAAATTCAGAAATTGCCAAAAATCCAAATAAAATAAAATAATGCCGGCATCTGATTATGTACTGGAAGCGATTGAGGATGAAAAAATGCTGGATGAATTGACAAAGTATTAATTAAAATATTTAAATTAATATAAAATATTTTATTAATACTTTTTACAGATATGCCATTGATTATGCCCATTCAATTGGTTAAAAATATATTTATTAAATTTTGCTTATTTTTATTTCAGGTTTTGTGGGCCTTCATTCTGAACATAAAAAGGCCATTGATTTGGCCATTACCCCTCCAATGACTTTGCTTCCTTCGCCTTTTCCCCTTGAACTATTTGAGAAGGCCATTTCCGTACAAGAAATTCTCAATGAATTATATTTTCGCATTTCAATGGACCATGAATTTTTGGTGGATGCTTACAAAAATGTGGTCAAAGCAGACAAATGGGTGGCCAAACAAATGGAAATGATGAAGCGGGTTCATTCCGAGGGAATTCGCCAAAAATTTGTTCTTCAAGTGCAGCGGGTCGACTATATGGCACATCGAGGGGGCGAAGAGAAAATTGAATTGAAACAGGCGGGTTGGGGGATATTTCAAAACGGAATGGACTTTGATTTATTCAAATTAGATTGAAGTTAACCTTGGACCCGGTGGCCCTGGTTTTGCTCAAAAAATGGCCAAATTGCATAAAAAATTGCTGCAAAAAGTGGAAAATCTTCATTATGGCCAAATACCCTGTTTGGCCAATGCGACGCTTCCGGCAAGACGAAGCATTGCGGAGGCACTTTTCGAAGCATGGAAATGGCAAGGCGACCCAGAGGTTTTAAATTAATTGTAAAAGGAAATAAATTTATTTGTCAGGCTTACGTTGTCTTCGTTTTTGACTCAAATCTTTACCCAATTCAACATCATGAACAAGTTCAATTTGTACAATTTGAATTGGAAAATGCTGCCAGAAAGGAGAATTTTCGAATCAATGTGCTTCGAATGACATTTGAGGAATGCGCAAAAAGGTGGCCAAAATCAATTGTACTTGTTAATATCCGGGAGCAAGATCACACCTATAGTGATTAGGATTATAGTTACGGGGATATAAGATGATATCCTATCCCTGAATGACCCTAAACCTATTCCGGTTGACCACTAGAGGCACTTTTCCCGACCCGAAAAAATCTGCTTCCGGATAATAACAAGTAATAATCTATCCATAAACCGAATTATTCCCATTTGAAGAATGCATTTAAATTCCGACGGTGATTATTCATTGTTGATTGATGGGAATAAAAGAGTTTCATTGGTCTACATGGTTTATGGATATTTGCCGGAACATTATGCAACGGTAAAATTAATAGGAATAGATGAAATTAATGTTTAAATAGGAGAAAGAATGGAATTGCCTTTTGGACATGGAAAGATCGACGGCAATTGTGTCACCGAATATTCGACTCCAATTGACGGGAACCAAAAAAATTCAACAAATTTTGGCCAAACCCGGCGTAATCGAAACGTTCCTTCCGGATGTTCCGCACAAAAAAATTGCCCAATTGAGGAGCACTTTTACGGGAATTTGGGCATTGGACGGTGAATCGAAAGAAACGAATGCATTGGTGGAAGATGCAATACAAAATCCACAAAATTATGTCCTAAAAGCATTGAGGGATGATGGAATTGGGAATTTCTTTGATGAGGAATTGGCAGAAATGCTCCAGGAAATGTCAGTTAATGATCGAAGTGCATTCATTTTACAGGAGAAAATACGGCCAATTGTTGTGAAGGTTAAATAAATTTAATAATTATTAAAAAAATATTTATGAAATATTTCAGAATTTTACAAAACGACCATTTCACCCGGCTCAATTGGAAAATGTGGTGACTGAATTGGGCATTTTTGGAACATGTATTCATAGTGCAACAGATGGCAAACCATTGTGGAATCGAGTGGATGCGAGTGTATCAAAAACAAAGGCAAATATATGAGAATATTTTTGGATTAATTTTAATTTTAGGGCCATAATTTCAACCAAGGCGGAATTGGCGAAGGAAGTGGAGTCATCGATTCATTGATTCTTTTGCCAAAATCGGATTTTTCATAAAATTGAAATATATAAATAATTCTAAAAAACATTTCATAAATGGTCTTTTTAATTATGGTGATATGATAAATAAATACAAAATATGTATATATTCTTTCCAAATCATAAAATTATCAATTGATATTAATCTTCCTTTTTCTTATTGCTGTATTGGGGCACTTTATATATTTTTATTTTTACAGTGAATCAAAAAATTCAGTATTTGTCTATAATCTTGATTAGTAGAATTAAGTTAATAAATAATTATTCTAATTCTAAGTGCATGAATAACTATACACTTAAAACATTGCCCGAAACATTAACGGATATATGGCCATTGATCCTATAAAATAATGGACTCATTAATAATAATAATTTACTCAATACAAAGTACAAACTGCTTATCAGAGTTAACAAAAATTAATCAATTCTTTTTTTTTTGATAAAATATTTTTTGATACATCAAAAAGAGGAATTCTTAATTTAATTGTAATTAATTATGCCAAAATTGCACTTCAAACAAGTGGATGTATTCACCAAAGTTCCTTTCAAAGGCAACCCAGTTGCAGTCGTTTTCGATACCGATGGACAATTGAGTACCGAAAAAATGCAACAAATTGCCAATTGGACAAATTTGTCTGAAACCACATTTGTTATACCAAAATCGATTAAAGAAGCGAATTATCGTCTCCGAATATTCAGTCCCAAAGCAGAATTACCATTTGCCGGCCATCCGACTATAGGGACGGCACATGCCTTACTCGAATCCGGTCAGTATTTTTATTTAATTTTAAAATAATGTATTATTGATTATATTTAGGATTTATTAAATTTATTGCAAGAATGCAATGCGGGACTCATCAAATTGGATGTTTTGAAAGAAAATGGCCAACAATGGATTCAATTTGAACTACCAAAACAAGAATTCATCGAACTTGGAGAAAATGAAATTAATGAATTGAAAGAAATTTTCGGCGATTCTTTGGCTAAACAAATTCCACGAATTGTTTGTGCCGGCCCCCGTTGGATTGTTGCACAATTGAAAAATGCAAAAATGGTTTTGGAATTTAGAGCAGATTCCAAGAAAATTTCGGATTTGAATTCAAAAACAAATTCAGCTGGAATTGTTATTTTTGGTGAATATGATAAGAAGGAAGAAATAGCCAATATTGAAGTCGAATTTAAAAATATTTTTAAAAATATTGTTCGTTAATTTTAAGGTTCGTGCCTTTGCCCCACTCCATGGCATAATCGAAGATGCTGTTTGCGGAAGTGGGAATGGATGTGTTGGGGCATTCATCCGCGAAACTGGACAAATTTCACATTTTGGTAATATTTTATTGGCATCACAGGGCACTGTATTGGGACGTTCTGGATTTGTGCACATTTTGATGGAAAATAGTGGACAAGTGAAAATTGGTGGGATGGCTGTGACCGTTATTGAAGGGAAAATCAACATTTAATCTCGACTTTTTTGTTTTATTATTTTTTATTAGTAAAAATCATATGTAAATTGTAAACTTTATAAATTGCCCACCCACCAATTTTGAAATGTATAAAAAACAAGTTTTGAGCTTTGATTTTGACTTTCATTGCTCTAGCTCTATTTTATGCTTTATCATATATGAAAATATTTTTACATTATTTTTTAAATCTTTTCATAATTTTAGTTATTTTTATCGAATTTGAAGCTTCAAAGCTCGAAAATTTTAGGAAATGACCAATAAGCATTTTCACCCAAAAAACATAAACAACCAAAGAACTAGAAAAATCCATTGCATTCCAAAAGACAGGGGACATAAAATTGAATGAAATAGCGAGTGAAGAGAAAATAGTGGATTAAAGTTCATCCCAAGGGCCGTCAACCATTCCTTCTCTATGCCCTTCCCCTCCCATTTTCCTCAATTTCCCCACTTCGGGTAAACAAAAACAACCGCCGAATGCAAGGAATTATTTTTTGGATATTTTTATTTTTAGGGCCGAACAATTGACTAGTCAAAACTAGTCGCTTAAATTAAAGATCTGCCATATCCTAATGTTCCACAATTAAATAATTTTTCATTCCATTGTCCATTTTTTTTTAAATTCTAGTAAAATTTATCGCAAAAAATTAAATAAATTAAATATTCAGCGAAAAGCAAGCAAATTCAAACAAAAAAATGAAATCATTTACAATTCTCTCAATTTTCTGCGTTATTCTCGCAACTTCTTTTTTGCCATCTTCTACCGGTAAAAAAGAATATTATGAGTTTGAAAAAAATCCAAAAAATTTAAGATGCACTCTGGGGTAACCCACAAAAAGAACACATGGAACAGGCAAAGGATTCGGCCTATGAATCGGCTCAAAGAGCAAAGGAAGCCGCGCAAAAGGCATATGAGGCAGTGAAGGAAGGAACTCTTGGCTTCGGGGAAAGGCAAATAAACTAATTAAATTTGAATAATTTTTATCAAATTATTTTTAAGGGTCGGTGAGACGGCTGGAGCGGCAAAAGAGGCAGTTTCCTCGGTTGGAGGCAAGGTGGCCGATACAGTTGGTCAGTTAAAAATTTAAAATATTTTAATTTGATAAAAATTCATAAAATTAAAATTATGAGAATAACTAAAATTTTGTTAATTTTCCGAAGGGGGTGCCTTTCATGGAGCCCGTGAAACTGCCGGCAATATTTATGAAGGAGCAAAGGAACAAGCAGGCAATATCTATGGTGGAGCCGGAAATGTGTATGAAGGGGCCAAGGAACGAGTTCAGGACACGGCAGAGGCAATGCGCGAAAGGGCAGCACAAATGGCCGGAATAGGACGAGAACGAAGAGAGGAAATGCGCAGAAAGGTTAAAATTTAGGGAAATGAAGAGGAAATAAATTGATTTATAGGCCGAAGACCTTTATGATGATGCCGCATTCCGAGCCAAACAAGCAAAACACCAGTCGCAAACTTGGTTGCAATGGCTTTGGCAAAGATTCTGGGACATCATTTTGTTCATTCCGAGGACCATTTTAAATGCACTTTGTAAAAATATTTAAATTATTTTATGATAATTATTTTTATTGAAGCCTGGGCTTGGCAAACAACCTGCGATGATGCCGGCGATACATATGAAGCGGCTCAAGAATGGGGTGGGGAAAAGGCAGATCAAATTCGCCGAAAGGCAGGCGAAATGAAGGAAAGGGTTGGCGATTATGCGGGACAAGCACAGGAAAAAGTGAGTTGAATTAATGCATTCGTCATAATCATGAAGAACAAAAAATTTAAATGTTTGGAATTAAAAGAAAAATACAAAATGTTTGGAAAAACAAAAACAATGTTTGGAAAAACAAAAACAATGTTTGGAAGAACAAAAACAATGTTTGGAAAAACAAAAACAATGTTTGGAAAAACAAAAACAATGTTTGGAAAAACAAAAACAATGTTTGGAAAGACAAAAACAATGTTTGGAAAGACAAAAACAATGTTTGGAAAAACAAAAACAATGTTTGGAAAAACAAAAACAATGTATGGAAAAACAAAAACAATGTTTGGAAAAACAAAAACAATGTTTGGAAAAACAAAAACAATGTTTGGAAAAACAAAAACAATGTTTGGAAAGACAAAAACAATGTTTGGAAAGACAAAAACAATGTTTGGAAAAACAAAAACAATGTTTGGAAAAACAAAAACAATGTTTGGAAAGACAAAAACAATGTTTGGAAAGACAAAAACAATGTTTGGAAAAACAAAAACAATGTTTGGAAAAACAAAAACAATGTATGGAAAAACAAAAACAATGTTTGGAAAAACAAAAACAATGTTTCAAAAACAATGTTTGGAAAAACAAAAACAATGTTTGGAAAGACAAAAACAATATTTCAAAAACAATGTTTGGAAAAACAAAAACAATGTTTGGAAAGACAAAAACAATGTTTAAAAAACAATGTTTGGAAAAACAAAAACAATGTTTGGAAAAACAAAAACAATGTTTGGAATAACAAAAACAATGTTTGGAAAGACAAAAACAATGTTTGGAAAGACAAAAACAATGTTTGGAAAAACAAAAACAATGTTTGGAAAAACAAAAACAATGTATGGAAAAACAAAAACAATGTTTGGAAAAACAAAAACAATGTTTGGAAAAACAAAAACAATGTTTGGAAAAACAAAAACAATGTTTGGAAAAACAAAAACAATGTTTGGAAAAACAAACAATGTTTGGAAAAACAAAAACAATGTTTGGAAAAACAAAAACAATGTTTGGAAAGACAAAAACAATGTTTCAAAAACAATGTTTGGAAAAAACAATGTTTGAAGAAACAAAAACATTAAAATGTTTGGGAAAAAATGTTTAAAAAAACATTAAAATGTTTGGGAAAACAAACATTATAAATGTTTGAATTGTTTTTAGGCACGTGATGCCTATGAACAAGCTCAAGACCGTGCCCAAAGTGCCAAGGAACAATTGGGAGAAAGGGCCCAAGATGCACGTTATTCGGCTGGCCAAACCGCCGAAAGCATCAAAGATCGTGCTGGACAGGCAAAGGACACAATTTTGGATAAAGGACAACAAGGAGCCAATCTGATCCGTACGCTTAAAACAATAATTGATGATTTTTGATGCACTCATTTTTAAGGAGAAAAAGTTGGGCAAGCCGGTGAATATTTGAGGGGTGGGGATGGCGAAGAATTGTTGGATCGTTCCCGGGAAATGGGCGAAAAAGTGCAGGGAAAGGCACGTCAAGCAAAGGGCTGGTTCCGTTGCCAAATGGAACGCATTTGTAAGGATCTGGATTAAATGGGATTAGAATTAATAAAATCATTTTTTAGTCAAAGTTTTGTTCACTTTGGCCACCCTTGGATTCATTCTCTTCATGTCCATTGCTTTTTTCTCCTCGCCTCAGCGTCGGACCCAAGTGCGCGAAGGGCTGAACAAAACGGCCGATACCATTCGAAATAAGGCACAAGAGGCACGAAACAAGGGATATATTCCAGGTGGCAATATTTTAGTCTATTAATTTTAACAAAATTGATTTCAGTTTTGAGCCGCGGTCAATCCAGCGAAAAGAAGACGGGCAAGGATATTCCGGTTCAGCATCATGAAAAGTTGTCAACCACTTTGGAAGAGAAGGACGAAGATGGCACCAGGAAGACCGGCACAACTTATGCAGAGAAGACTCGCGAACGTGAAGATCCCCACAAACAACGCACTTAAAAAGTGCAAATGATGGAATTGATGATTTATTGACAATATTATTATTTAATCGATTTTGCCGATTTTTATTTATTTTCGGGACATTTTAATCACAAATTTATTTTCGGCAAATTAATGACAATTTATTTTTGTTTTCTTCAAATTTTGGTCAATATTTGACTCATCAAATTTGAATCTTGACAACCATCCAAAAACCTACCATCCTATATATTTTTTCCATTATTTATGGCTGCTCCTCTCCTCTCAATCAAATCGAATTCTCGCAATTTAATTTCATCCATTTTGTAATTTATCAAATATTAAATTTTCGGAATAAAAAAATTCAAAAATTGTAAAGAAAATTATTATTAAAACTCGAATTTTGTTTCAAGTTCGGCCAAGGGTTTGTTACTTCAACATGTTCGGTTCCAGTATTTGGATTTGCTTTTCCATTGCCCAAATAGTCATTATAAGATATAACGATGTTCAATTCATCGAGGAATACTATTTTTAAGCATTTTGCGACTCGAAAAACTATTTATAAACCTTGCCTATTTCATCAATCCAAAAAAATATGATGACATAAATATTATTAAAATGAATTTTAGAATGTAATGTATGTAAATAAGAAAATGTTTAGAATTAAAGTTACTGTATGTTTTATTTTTGTCCATTAATTTAGTAATAAATTAAATTGGGATACAAAATATGAGTGAAATTATTCGATTGACAATTTTTAAGGGTAACATTATATTTGGTCAAATTTATTAATAATTTCTATTTACTCACATCGAATTAGTCATTAAATGCTAATTTCAAGTTTCTTTCCTACTCTCCAGAATTCATTTAAAATTTCATCTTAAATATTATAAATATATGTTATTTTTTTCGATTTTTAAAATTTATAGTGAAAATCCAGTATTATTCATGTTATGTTGATCCTATAAATTATTTAATTTCACTCAGTTTTGGATCTGAAAATATATTATATTATCATATCTAGTTGATTTTGTACAGATCCTTTTTTACAGAGCTTTTTTTTATTCCACCGAACTCTAGAAAATATGTAATTTTTCTGACAGAAAAGAAATCAAGCCACAGAAAAAGGGCAAGTATGGCCACTACATTCACTACAAATTTTCCTGCTTATCATCCCCCTCCCCTTCCCTTCCATAGACCATTGCTCACCCGTGCTTCGTACTCTCGTACCTTATTTGGTTCAAATTGGTTTATTTAAATAGTGAAAATTATGCAAAAAGTTTACAGTTTTCCACACAATTATTTTCGAATTCATTCCATTGAATTAATTTTATGGATAATTTGCCAATGCCGCCAATGGAGGAGTCAATTGTTAAAGTGAAAAAAGGATCATTCTGTTTGGTTTGCAATAAACCTTCATTGTACATCTATTATGGAGTGCCCTCTTGCGAAGGTAAAAAATAATATATTAAGTTGTTCAGAAAGTTTTGACCATTTTAAATTCTATTTAAAAATTAGGAGAATAAACAAATCATTTTATTTGAATTAATCAAGAGTAATAATTTAAGTTTTAATTAGAATTAGAAGCATAATTATTATTTTTTGCATAAAATTTTAAATAAAAATTTTCCATTATTTTCTAAATTTTAAAAGAAAACAAAAATATTAAAAAAAAATCCAATTTTCACCTTCTAAAAATAGCCTAATAAATAACTAATAATTTTATTTTTATTTGCAATTACGATTTGTTTAATAAATTAGTAAAGCAATATTATAATTCCATTCTCAATTAGTTGAAAATAATCCTGGTTCTTAATTTTGATATGTAAATATTCTAATAATGACCCATTCAATTGTTTATTTTTCATAAAGGGGCTAATGGACTTGGGATATCATTTTCAAAACAGACTTAAAGGGGGGATTGACAAATAATGGAGCCCATCTGCCCATCAAAGGTACGGGACGGGTACGTGCAATGATCATTGACATTGAACACAATACCTAAATACATCCAAAAATTCAAAAAGCTTTTTGGAAATTCACTGATAAGAATTTAATGAACAATAACGGAATAAATAGGTAAAATAATTTGAATATACAAATTTAAATGCTAAATGAATATGTGAAAGGTATATCCCGAGAGTGGATTATCAAGCAGCAAATTTAAAAAATATAAAATTTTATTCCACAGAAATTTTTGATAATTTCTCAATATTTTTAGCCTGCAAACAATTCTTTCATCGAATTGTGATCAAACAAAAGAATTATCAATGTGTTCATGATAATTTGGAAAAAGGTGTGAAAAAACATTAAAAAATTAAATTATTCAAAATAATTCAAATCTTAAGGTGAAAAATGCCGAGCCTGCCGTCTAAACAAATGTCTTCTTGTGGGAATGGAACCGGCGCGAATAAATAGTTTTGATGTTTGGGATGAATGCCGGAAAAATTATTTAATAAAATTAAATGAAAGGAAAACAGAATTAATTAAGAAATTTGGCGAATATAAACAACAAGAAAAAGTAAAAAGGGGGAAATTAAAAAATAATTATTTTTATTAAAAAGATGACGGAAATGAAATCAGCAGCAAAGCTTGAGAATGAAAGGCCTGAATCAAAATTGAATGAAGCAATGACAAATTCATTTGACCTTTCAAAAATGGATTCAAGAGTAATAAAAAATAATTTTTTTAATATTAATTTTCACTTTTCAGATTTCCAATCCGCTCGCCGATTTATCCCATTTAATTTATGCACACAAAAGAATTTGGAATCGAAGTTTTGATGTGACGGATGAATATTTGAATAATTTTAAACAAATTGAGGATATTTTGTGCGGAGAAGAAAACATTCTTGCACATTACGAATCATTTTCGGTAAATTTTTTAGTCAGAATATTTATTTAGTTAAACTTAAAAAATAAGAAAATTATTTTATTATTTTAGCCATATCCGATTAATTTGTTGTCTTTGGATTTGGACAAATTAAATAAAGAAATAACCAATGAAAATGATGCGAAGAAATTACAAATTGGAATTAGCCGAATTAATGGAGTCGATAAATTATTGGCGATTGGTATTCTAAAGGCAATTGGAACATTTAACAAATTGGCATTTGAAGAGAGGGTAAAAATTGAACATTTTAAATTATACAATTTTCTCTCAAAAATAATTCATTCAATACATAATTCTAAAATATTGTATTTTTATGTCAGATTTTAATTGCCCGTGAATTAACTGATCAAATTTCTCAATTCTTCAATGCATATTATTCCGCAAAAATGGGCCATCAAACAATTGTTTGCCCTTATGGCATTTCACCATTTGCCATTTTCAAGGCAAATTTTAATGAGGAACTCGGGTAAAATAATTTCTTTTTTAATTTTATTATTTAAATATAATAATTATTTTGTTTTTTAGAGTTATGTCTTTGGCCAAAAAAGTTTATATCGATCCAATTTCTGTATTTTTACCTGTGAAAATGTTGGAACAAGAAGAATTTGCATTATTGATTGCAATTCTTTCATCAAATCCAAGTAAAAAATATTTTAAATTTATTAATTTTTGATTCCAAATTAATGTCCACATCATTAAAATATAGGCCATGAATATCCTCTAGTCAAATTTTAATGAAAATAATAAATAAATTAACTTCTTTTTTAATTGTTTTATTTGAATTTTATTAAAATTATTTATTTTTAAAATAATTAATTCATATATAAATTTCAGACATTTCTGGCCTCTCTGAATATGCCAAAGAATTGCTTTATATTGAACAAAATAAATATTCAAAAATGTTGATGCAATATTTGCAAATGAATTATGGCGGTGAAAAAGGTGCAAAAAGATTTGCGGAATGCCTTCATCTCATTGAAAATGCGGTAATACATGCCCATAATTATGAATTGTTGATAACCTATATGGAAGTTATGCATACAAAAGAGAAGAATTATTTTGGAGGAATTTACCCGGAATGCCTAAAAATGATCACAAAATAAATTTTAAATTATTGTTTTTATTTATTTTTTATTTATTCGGGTATTTTAATAAATTGGAGATCAATTATTTTTCACAATTAAATTGAATTGGAATCATAATTATTTTTTGAAGTATATAGTCATTTTATTTATATTTTTCATTTCATATTAAATTTATTTCGGAGAATTATCCATCATCATCATTTCATGGTACATGCCCATTGTTCTTTCAATTGTGGGAAATAAATGTTTGTTTTGGCAATTCGTTGTTCGGCTGGTACAATTTTATTCTCATTTAGCATTAATCTTTTCTTTCTATTGTTCAAATATCGCACAAATTGAATTTTAATAATAATGGCAACAGCAATATAAATATAAATAAGCTAGAAAATTATATTATGTTAAAAATATTTTAAACATTATTTTACATTATTTGCCAATGAATAATATAAAGCAAAGTCATTTTTTGACAGTTCATATGAGCGTATTATGATGATTAATGCCTGGTATAAGGAATAAATGCAGGCATATGAAATGTCCATGGGGAGAATTAGCCGCATTGTCAATTCATTTTCCTTCAATTGATAATTTTGACTCAAATTATAATGGCCAAAATTATATTGTTTCGAATTGCTAAAAATTTAAATATAATTTTTATTTTTTATTAAACTTTTTCTTTTGCTTGTTCATCAGACTGATTCGCCAATCACAAAATGCCGTGAGCAAAATTAATGGGAGCATGCAAATATTCACATAAATATTCACTTTTTCATTATATTTTGATGTTAAAGTCATCGTAGTTTGGGGATGATTGAGCAATTCTGCATCAGCAAATGCAGATAAAATTACATATATCATATAGCATGGAAATTGTCCACTTAAATTAAATTATTAAAATATATTACAATTTTATGTTTATAAGATTAATATATTAATTAATTTATTACACTTCGATGTTTATAAGATTAATATATTATACTTTTATGTTTATATTAATAAATTAATTAATTTATTACACTTTTATATTTATATTAATATATTAATTAATTTTTTACACTTTTATGTTTATAAGATAAATATATTAATTAATATATTAATAAGATTAATATATTGATTAATATATTATACTTTTATGCTTATAAAATTAATATATTAATTAATATATTATACTTTTATGTTTATAAGATTAATATATTAATTAATATATTATACTTTTATGTTTATAAGATTAATATATTATACTTTTATGTTTATAACATTAATATATTAATTAATAATACTTTTATGTTTATAGGATTAATATATTAATTAATTTATTACACTATTTCCCTTAAATTTTTATTCATATTGATATTTATTTTCTACATAATTAATTATTATTATTAAACCCCAAATTAATACAATTAACAAAGCCGTCTTGATGTGGAATTTCATTCCTTCTTGTTCATATTTTTCAGCTAAAATCGTTGCCCGATAGCGTTCAATCATAATTAAGAAATGGAATGCAGGAAAAGCAATTATACAAATATAAATAGGGCCAAGGAAGAAAGGGACTAGCCAAACGGGCGTTAAAAGTTGACAAGGATGTTTGTAACCGATCAATATAATCTTGAAAATGATTATTTTTCAATTAAAATTAATTATTTTTTTTAGACTTAATTATTTGGAAATTAAAATTTTTTTACCGCATTTCTCAAATTCATTGCAAATATTGAAGCAATATAAATGAAATATAAAAAGAGGATATTGGCGAACAACTAAAATTATATTTTATTTGATTATTATTGTTAATATGCAAATTAAAATTACCAGAAAATTTCCATGCAAAACAATTTTGCAGCGAATATATTGATAGATGAGAATGGGAATACCAATTAATATTGACCAAATTAATATCGTTTGAAAAAGAATGCAAATTTTCAATCCTTTGTTTTGTGATAGCATTTTTAACGTGTTTTCGACCTCAGAACAATATGGCAGCCATTCTTCTGGATATTCCGATGAATTGTTCTCCATTTTATTAAAAATTAATTTTTTAAATGATTTTCTTTCAAATAAAATTGGAATTGAAATTTTCTATGAATTTTATACAATAAGTTTTGTATTAAAATAAATCTTTGATGAATGTTTATTCTGATTCCGTCCAAGTTCAGGCGTACAAATTTATGAAGAATTAATTTAATAAATATCTCAAATGACCACCAGCTGCTCTTAATGGGAAAAGTTCAAATGGGATACGCCAACAAAATTATATTAATAATTTATATAGAAAAAGACAACAAAATATTTGACATTAGCAAAATCCGATGAATTTGAAAAATTGATTTATTTATTAATTTTCTATCTAATTGAGAAAAGCATTATATTTACATATTGTCTAAGTAAATTTATTAAATTTAATATTTTATAAAAAATTCTTTCATTAATATTTATTCAAAAAAAGCTAAATTTTCAATATTTCCAAAAAATGAGATTCCAAATAAACGTTCTACCACTTTGATCATGTTAATGGAAGGAAAAGATCCGATTGAAAGTCAAGATAAATCTGGAAAGTAATTGAAAAAAATTAAACCGTTCCCTCCCCAAATGTCTTAACATCATTATAGTTTTTTAAGCCATCACATATAAAATATATATGGTTAAATTAGAATAATATTTCATTACAAAATTCATTCCTTATTAGTTGTTTCATTTCATAGGTCTCAAATTTTTGTAAGATTTTTAAAATATAAAAAATTATTAAATTTCATAATAAATTTATTGAGTGATAAGTGTTGACCGTTATCAATCATCAATCATCATCATTATAATATTATAATTTTATGCCCATTGTTCTTTCAATTGTTTAAAATAAATGTTTGTTTCATCAATTTGTTGCTCGGCTGGTACAATTTTATTCTCATTTAGCATTAATCTTTTCTTCCTATTATTCACATGTCGCACAAATTGAATATAAACAATAATGGCAACGGCAATATAAATATAAATTAGCTGAAAAAGAAATTATAAATATAAACAAAAAATTATTTTACATTATTTGCCAATGAATAATATAAAGCAAAATCATTTTTTGACAGTTCATATGAGCGTATTATGATGATTAATGCCTGGTATAAGGAATAAATGCAGGCATATGAAATGTCCAGGGGGAGAATTAGCCGCATTGTCATTTCATTCTCCTTCAATTGATATTTTTGATTCAAATTATAATGGCCAAAATTATATCGTTTCGAATTGCTAAAAATTTAAAATGTAAATTATATAATTTTTATTTTTTATTCGACTTTTTCTTTCGTCTGTTCATCACACTGATTCGCCAATCACAAAATGCCGTGAGCAAAATTAATGGGGGCATACAAATATTCACGCAAAGATTCACTTTGGCATTATATTTTGATGTTAAAGTAATCGTACTTTGGGGATGATTGAGCAATTCAGTATCAGCAAATGCCGTCAAAATCACATAAATCACATAACCAATGGAAATGGTCCACTTAAATTAATAAGATTAATTAATTAATTAATTACACTTTTATGTTCCATTTCCATTAAATTTTGGTTGTTTGACATATTGATATTTATTTTTTACATAATTATTTATTATTATTAAACCCCAAATTAATACAATTAACAAAGCCGTCTTGATGTGGAATTTCCTTCCTTCTTGTTCATATTTTTCAGCCAAAACCGTAGCCCGATAGCGTTCAATCATAATAAAGAAATGGAATGCAGGAAAAGCAATCGTATAAACATAATTAGGGCCAACAAGAAAAGGGACTAGCCAAACGGGCGTTAAAAGTTGACAAGGATGTTTATAAGAATAAAATAAAATCTTGAAAATTAAATTAAAATTAATTATTTTAATTTGTAATCTTACCGCATATCTCAAATTAATAGCAAATATTGAAGAAAGAAAAAAGAAATACAAAAAGAGAATATTGGCGAACAGCAACTAATTAATAAAATTATACGGTTTAATCATTATTTATTTATATAATTAAATTACCAGCAAATTTCCATGCAGAGGTGGTATGAAAAGAATCAGTGGAAAATTACACTTGTATTTACTCCCACGTATATCGGATAGAAACACCACGAATATACGTGGTTCCCCTTTATGAAAAGAAAAACACAGATTTTGATGGCATTTCCCCTGTGCTACAGTAATTTCAGTGGTGTTTATCACTCCCACTGAGAAATCGGTGGCGTTTACCATTAATTTAGACCTAATTTTCTTTAAAATTCTATAAAAATTCGAAATGATTTTTTAAAATTTTAATTCTTTCATAAATATATGTAAAAAACTTTGGGCTTTCTTGTGAACTCAACATTGTTTTTCAAAAATAATTTAAAAATATTAAACATGAATAAAAAATTAAAATTTTTATATAGAAAGATAGAGGAGAGTCTTTTCTATAAGATACAATTTATTTCATAATTTCATCTTTTTTTACTGATTTTTAGTGATTTTTTAAAAAAGCGTGGTAAAAATATCACACTAGGAAGAGGCGGTGGACAATTTCGGTGTATTTTGCCACAGATTTCGGTGGCAAATCCCACGTGGGACTTTCTTTTCATAAGTGGGAAAAAGGAGTGGGATTTACCAACGAAAATTGGTGGAATATGCCATTGAAATCCGTGGATATTCTTTTCATACGAAAATGTGGGATTTACCACCGAAATCGGTGGCAACCAACACTCCCACGGATTCTTTTCATACCACCTCAGAACAATTTTGCAGCGAATATATTGATAGATGAGAATGGGAATACCAATTAATATTGACCAAATTAATATCATTTGAAAAATAATACAAATTTTCAATACTTTGTTTTGTGATAAAATTTGTAAAGTATTTTCGATAGCATAACAATATGGCAACCATTCTTCTGGATATTCCAATGAATTGTTCGCCATTTTGTTGGAAATTTATTTTTCAAATTGTTCAATTAGAAACTTGGAATAAAAGTTTTCTATGAATTTTTCGCAATATGTATTGTAATTAATAAAAATGTTTGATGGATGCTAATTCGTTTAAGTTCACTCGCTAAAGTTCACACCCAATTTATTGCGTAAAAGTCTCGTGAAAAATTTTTAATTTGATGAATAAATTTAATAAGCATCTGTGCTGCAATGGCCAAGATTATTGGGAGAAGGACAAATGTTAGTGGAAATTTAGCGACTAAATTATATTAATAATTAATAGAACATGGAAAAAGAAAAGTTTGGTCAGAATCAGCAGAATATTATTCTAAGTAAAATAACATTTTAAAAATATTGATTTAAAAATTTTATATGCAATTTCGCTGATATCTAATTAATTTTTCCTTTTTTTTATCATGAGTATAGTATTATACATATAAATGGATCTCTATTAATTTACATAATCGAAAAATATTATATTTTTTTAAAGTCATATAACTTAACCAAATCAGACTTCTTTAAGAATCTCTAACCCCATGCCCCTCTAGCCCCTAATCCCATCCTACCTTGAATCTAATCCTGAGCCCTAATACCTAGTTATGACCAAGTTATATGGCCGCCTCAAAAATATAATATTTTTCGGCACGAAAGAATTTATGTAAATTCAGTCATTTTTATGTTAATTAATATTTTCCTTATATTTTTTAAATTTAAATATCCAAAGCTGATTTGAAACACAATTCTTTCATTAATATTTATGCAATCAACTTAATTTCCAACATTTCCAAAAATATAAAGTCACAAATGAACGTTCCACCGCTTTGACCATTCTGATGGAAGGAAAAATTGCGACTGGAAATCAAGGTGGTGAATCTGTGGAAGCAATTGAGGAATAAATTGGAAATTGGGAATGGGAAGAAGATGTGAGTGCAGCCAATTATCCTCCACATTCAATAGCATCTTCCTTGCGCTTTTGACAGTCGAAGAATATTTGTGTTTTTGTTGAATTGAATGCTAGCTAAAGGGAATGTCGCGCATCCCTCACAAAATAATATTTATTCCGTCTTTTTGCCGCCTTTGATTTGAATGAATCCATTTTATTTTAGTGTGGTTCTTCCCTCTTTTTGTTAAAAAAAATAGTAGAACCATAAAATAATTAGCAATGACATTTTTAAATAAAACATTTATTTATTAATATTCATAAAATTTTATAGAATGAAAGTTGAATCGGAAGCTCGTGAAGCTGCCTATCGTTTTGTGGTGAAAAATTAATTTTCCTAATTGAAATAAAAGAAAATATAAAAAGGTGTACACCGCAGTTGGATTCTCATTTACGGCAATTTTGGCCGTTTTCATTACTTTGCCATTGGCCAATCAATATATCAATGGAGTTTATCAAAGAGTACAAAATGAAATGGATTTTTGCAAAGTTAAAAAAATAAAAATAAATTCCTCAAAAATTTTTAGCTTTCAATCAATGAAGTCATTTCGGAAATGGGCGATATAAGCAAGGATGCCTTATTATTGGAAAATTTTGAAGGAGTAAATGAGGGAATTCATTTGCCTTGGATGAATGCAAAAAATGGAACAAATGGACGTGGAAAACGGCAATCACCTGCAAACGGAGCCGGATACAATGCAGCCGGTTGTGGAGGTGAATAAAAATGCCAAAATTTTTTTTCAATTCCAATTCTCCAAAAGGATGCTGTATTCCTGGATTGCCAGGTCCACCTGGACCACCCGGTCGAAATGGAGTGCCCGGTCGGCCTGGTGCAGTCGGTGCCCCCGGATTCTATGGACGCATTCCGGCGTAATTAAATTTTAATTTTAATGAAATACAAAATTTTGACCCTTCAGTATTTGTGAAGAAATCACCCAACCTCCATGCATTGCCTGTCCTCCAGGAGCACCGGGACCGCCAGGACCAATTGGAGATGTCGGAAATTTGGGCCCAATCGGCTTTCCGGGAAGAGCTGGAAATGATGGAGCACCCGGTAAAAATTCATTATTGAATTAATTTTATAACAAATATTTATTCAAAGGACTGCAAGGTGAGCCGGGAGAACAAGGACCACCGGGCGAGGAGGGCAGAGAGGGACAACGAGGTGAACCGGGCCGACCGGCCATTTCCACGCCCGCTTTGCCTGGAGACGCCGGGGCACAAGGCGAAACAGTAAATTTAAAAAAGTTTTTAAAAAATTATTTTATTTTCCCAGGGACCACCGGGATTGCCCGGGGCGCCTGGCGAGCCAGGTCGTCCGGGAGCAGAAGGATTGCCAGGTGCTCAAGGACCGCCTGGGCCAACTGGCAAAACTGGGCCAATTGGAGCAGTTGGGGAAACTGGTAAATTCAAAAAAAATTTATAAAAATTTATTTTTCTTTTTAGGCCAACGCGGTGCTCCAGGCCAACCTGGAGAGCGTGGAATATGCCCAAAATATTGTGCATTGGATGGTGGCGTATTCTTCGAGGATGGCACTAGAAGAAAACGCAAATAAATGAAGAATAGAGAAAATAGATTACAAAAAAATAAAATTTATGGAAAATAAATTTGAATACTTGATTAGATTTTATTTCTCTGCTTCAATATATCGACATAATGCTGCCGGAATATCTTTCTGATTAATTTATTTTGACGATGGTCATATTTTCATTACAGTAAGATCATTTTTCCCGAGGTCATATCAATGATTTCAACAATTAACAATTTTTTCAAAATCAAACAATTTTTTGTTTATTTTTGAAATGAAAATAATTTGACTGAATTATTCAGAACGATGAAAAGAAGCCGATTTTATTTATAAATTTTAATATTTTTATTCAATTTTATATTTCCCACATTATTTAATACTTTTTATTTTGTGTGGATGTTTTGATGAAAAGTTTTTGATAATTCATACGGACATTTCAGTTCAATTGGCACGTATTCATAACTATGAAAAATAAAAATAATTTAATTTAAGTAGAATAGCAAAACGAAGAAATGGCGTGCAATAATAATTAAACTTCCAAATATTATTTAATCCAAAAGATGTCAAAATATTTTTCAAAATTTAATGAATCCAATTTTACATTCGCCAGTTTTGAATGCGTCAAAAATTTTTGCTTAAAATTTTTAAGAACAAAAATATGTAATATATTCTTGAAATTCGATGTTGAAAATGACAAGAATATTTACATCCCAATCTCATTATAATTTTCTACACGATGGTAAAAATTTATTCATTTCCCTTTTACGTCTACGGAAACAAAAATAAATGTACAAATTGAAATACATTTTTATGTTATTACTTATTATTTGATGAAATTCATTTTAATTTCCCTTTTAATATTCATTAAATAAGCTTATTTTACTTCATCGAATTATTTTATTATCATACGATTGAAAAGAAATTTATGGGCTGTACTCACATTTAATTAATTTCATCATTTTTAAGTAAAAATAAATTCAATTTACTGAACATATTATAAAAATGGCCTCAATTAATGCAATATTTGAAAGTTCCGAGGCCAAAGATGCCCAACTTTACCCCTTTATCCTTGGCATTACTTTCATTCAATTGATGGTTTCTTCGGTCGGATTCGTGCTGAACTGGGCACTTGTCTATACCGTCAAAAAAAAGTAAATGGAATATTTTTAATTAAATTAAATTATTTTAATTTTTTCAGGCCATTACAAAATAATATGGGCCTATTGTTGGCCATTTCCTCATTTTGTGATGCAATGGTGGAAACATCCATTTTTCCTACTGCCATTCTCGTTTTGATGCGCCAACGGATTCGCCTGCTTTCTTGTGCCTATTTTCAATTGCATAGTACGGGAGTGCCAGTAATTCATATTTGATGCTTTTTTTCATCAGTTTGGATCGACTTTTTGCCCTTGCATTTCCAATTTTGTTTGAAATAATTAAAATTTATTAATTAATATTCACTTTTTAGTTATAAAAAGCATTTGAAAATTGGCGCCCTCAAATATGTGGCATTGTTGAATTGTTTTTCAATTGCCTATATTCTCTAGGGCCATTATCTGGCTGTCAGCAATGCAATCGCCCATCCAGAAATGTATTATTTCATTTTAAATTCATTTTAAATTTGAATTAAGTTTGGTCTATTGTGAACCGGGCGATATCTACACCGGCGATGCTGCAGTTCTCTCCTATCGTGTTATGCTCACGGTCACATTGGCTGCATGTTTTAATTACATTTTAATGGGGATTATGTTGAAATGTTCGTTTTCATTTTTTATTCTTTTTGTTTTTCACAAACATTCTGATTTTCACAAACATTCTGATTTTCACAAACATTCTGATTTTCACAAACATTCTGATTTTCACAAACATTCGGATTTTCACAAACATTCTGATTTTCACAAACATTCTGATTTTCACAAACATTCTGATTTTCACAAACATTCTGATTTTCACAAACATTCTGATTTTCACAAACATTCTGATTTTCACAAACATTCTGATTTTCACAAACATTCTGATTTTCACAAACATTCTGATTTTCATAAACATTCTGATTTTCACAAACATTCTGATTTTCACAAACATTCTGATTTTCACAAACATTCTGATTTTCACAAACATTCTGATTTTCACAAACATTCGGATTTTCACAAACATTCTGATTTTCACAAACATTCTGATTTTCACAAACATTCTGATTTTCACAAACATTCTGATTTTCACAAACATTCTGATTTTCACAAACATTCTGATTTTCACAAACATTCTGATTTTCACAAACATTCTGATTTTCACAAACATTCTGATTTTCATAAACATTCTGATTTTCACAAACATTCTGATTTTCACAAACATTCTGATTTTCACAAACATTCTGATTTTCACAAACATTCTGATTTTCACAAACATTCTGATTTTCATAAACATTCTGATTTTCATAAACATTCTGATTTTCACAAACATTCTGATTTTCACAAACATTCTGATTTTCACAAACATTCTGATTTTCACAAACATTCTGATTTTCACAAACATTCTGATTTTCACAAACATTCTGATTTTCACAAACATTCTGATTTTCACAAACATTCTGATTTTCATAAACATTCTGATTTTCACAAACATTCTGATTTTCACAAACATTCTGATTTTCACAAACATTCTGATTTTCACAAACATTCTGATTTTCACAAACATTCTGATTTTCACAAACATTCTGATTTTCACAAACATTCTGATTTTCATAAACATTCTGATTTTCACAAACATTCTGATTTTCACAAACATTCTGATTATCACAAACATTCTGATTTTCACAAACATTCTGATTTTCACAAACATTCTGATTTTCACAAATATTCTGATTTTCATAATTATTCTGATTTTCACAAACATTCTGATTTTCACAAACATTCTGATTTTCACAAACATTCTGATTTTCACAAACATTCTGATTTTCACAAACATTCTGATTTTCACAAACATTCTGATTTTCATAAACATTCTGATTTTCACAAACATTCTGATTTTCACAAACATTCTGATTTTCATAAACATTCTGATTTTCATAAACATTCTGATTTTCACAAACATTCTGATTTTCACAAACATTCTGATTTTCACAAACATTCTGATTTTCACAAACATTCTGATTTTCACAAACATTCTGATTTTCACAAACATTCTGATTTTCACAAACATTCTGATTTTCACAAACATTCTGATTTTCATAAACATTCTGATTTTCACAAACATTCTGATTTTCACAAACATTCTGATTTTCACAAACATTCTGATTTTCACAAACATTCTGATTTTCACAAACATTCTGATTTTCACAAACATTCTGATTTTCACAAACATTCTGATTTTCACAAACATTCTGATTTTCACAAACATTCTGATTTTCACAAACATTCTGATTTTCATAAACATTCTGATTTTCACAAACATTCTGATTTTCACAAACATTCTGATTTTCACAAACATTCTGATTTTCACAAACATTCTGATTTTCACAAACATTCTGATTTTCACAAACATTCTGATTTTCACAAACATTCTGATTTTCACAAACATTCTGATTTTCACAAACATTCTGATTTTCACAAATATTCTGATTTTCACAAATATTCTGATTTTCATAAACATTCTGATTTTCACAAACATTCTGATTTTCACAAACATTCTGATTTTCACAAACATTCTGATTTTCACAAACATTCTGATTTTCACAAACATTCTGATTTTCACAAACATTCTGATTTTCACAAACATTCTGATTTTGAAAAATTGTCATCAAGATAATTTTTTATCTTTATTTATTGTATTAATTATTTGAATATTTTTAAGCCTATGAACATAATTGACACAATGCACAACAGGAAAGTACAAAACAAATATACAAATCATTAACAGTCATTATGTCCGTTATTTTCTTCGCTTATCCCCTTTATGGACTTTCTAAAGGGTTTTTGGTCGGTCAAATTGAGAATCCAATTTTGCGTTATTTGCTCATCCGCAATCAATTTGTTCCAATTTCGCAGGCCATCAATAGTCAATACACCTGTTCTCTTCTTTTGCAGGTAAATAAATTAGTTTGAAATTAGTTATTAATTATTTTTACAGTTCCCAATATCGAAATATTTTCACAAAAGAATTCAAATCAGTTGGATATTTATATCGGGAATATTTTTGCCCACCATCCATTCAACTTCCACCGACCACAATTGTATTGCCGCCAACTGCAGGGGAACAAATTTCATAAATTTCTGCATGCATGCACAATTTAATGCATTTTAAATTTTAATATTTCCATTCACAAATATTCGGCCAAAATTTAATTAAATAAAAATTATTAACCCCCTTACTATTTTTTATAAATTAAATTTCAAGAGAATAAAATATTTATTTATTGGTTGAGAATTTTGTGATGATTTGAGATTTTCAAAATTTTAGTAGTTAAGAGAACTTCCTTCAGTTTCTTGCCGAAAATAGGCCCGGACGCTTGACACGCAGCGCTTGACACGGACGCGCTGAGCGCGCTTCATTGTGGGACTAGCATTAGGCAAAAAGTGTGGGTCCAATAGGAAAATAGGAAAGGCCCTTAGGCATTATTGGCATCAACAAAATTATTGGTTATAGATAGAATAAAATCTTGAATTAGTGGAAAACATTTTAATGTCGAAAAATGTTCTTTTATATCTTGATCATAAATAGGTGATTGAGCTTAAGGTTAGGTTTATATCCAAGGATGGGTTTAGGCTTTAGGGTTGTGTTAGGTTGATTACGAATTTTAAAGAAGTCTGATTTGGTCACATTACCTCAAAGAAAAAATTATTTTTCGACAATAAAATTTAACTATAAATTTGATATTTTTCCAAAAATTAAATATCATCCATTTTTATTCGATTTATTTTAGCATTTCGACTGCTTCCGAACGAATTTTTCATCGGCCAATATTTGCTTTTCGGAGAGTTGATTTGGCGGAAGATGAATTTGTATTGTTGACAGCAATGCTTTTGTCGAATTCAGGTAATACTAAATTTGATTTCATTGAATTAATTTACCTTTAATTAATTTGTTCACAGCTATTTCCGGCATTTCTCCCCATGCTCAACAAATTTTAAAGAGGGAAGAGGAAAAATATGGCAGAATATTATTAGCCCTACAGCAATGTCGATTTGGGGAGAAGGCGGGTGCATTGAGATATATGGAAACATTGCATTTGTTGTGGACAACCATTGGCCAAACAGAAAAAAGCCGCGAAATTTCCATCTACATAGATAGCCTATATGAACAAGGAAAATATGAACAAATTGTGCCAATTGCATTGAGACCTCTCATTCTTTGATTTTTGTTATATAAATACTAAAATGTTAATTAAAAAATTGGATTGTATTATTTTTATTAATTATTAAACTTTTTAAAATAAGTTAAATTGGTGAAAACAGTATTGAAAATGGTGGAAAAAGTGTCAAAAAATAGCGATATGATTATAGCAGATCAATGTTTGTCCTGGAAACGCAAACCATTTAGCCATTACCCATCTATAAGAGCCATCAAAACACGCGTCGATTATTATATAATTTCTCATGATTTGATGAAAAATTAAAGTATTAAAACTGAGATTTCAAAACCAAAACCGAAAACTTCAGTTTAAAACCGACTTTGATAACCCTATTGGAAAACATGAAGAGAGGAGGAAAGTGAAAATGGAAGGTAATTTAATTTTGACGGTTATCGGAGTTCATCATTTCGGTTATTCCACAATTGGCACTTTGTTACGATATGCGGAATAAATTTTAATTAGATTATAATTTTAATTTTTAATCAATCCCTTTTTCATATGATTTCCCATAAAATTTAATTGATGAGAATAGCTTTTATCCGGCGAAAATATGAAATCCGAAAAATTTAATTTTAAAATAGCACAAAGATAAAGAAAAGCAGTAAAGATGGGGGAAATCGCGTTCCGATCATGTTCCTCTTTTTGAATAGATGCGGTTTTTCCATTTCGCATGCAAATTTTCAATTCAATTCTTCATTCTTACCTTCAATTTGTTTTCGACAGATGTACATTTTTCAAGTATTGACTTTTTTCTTTTTCATTTTCCTTTGAGGACGAGTGCAAGTTATCCCTGCAAAATTAAAAAAATTAGACGAAATTAAAAAATTAGTAAAGTGAAAAAGGAAAATTAATAGTGAACTTAATGAATTTATGAATGTCATAATCAAAGTTTTATTTCAATTACTATTGAAATCAAATCATAAATTAACAAAAATTTAAATTAGCATATTTCAAACGAATCCCCTATTTTTTGTTTACCATTATTGAATTTGTGCAAATAATTGTAGACAAGTCGACCGGATGCACTCAAACAATTCCCCGGATTTGGCACATTTCCTGCCCCACAACTTGGCAACAATGCCGCGGAATTCTCCTTCTGATTACTCAATTCCCAATTAATATTGCCAACATTGTATCGATTCATGAATGACCACCTAAAATTGATCACATTATTAATAAATTACCGCGATAAAACTAACCAAGTCTCTACTTGTTGGCCTGGATCCACCGGATCATTGGCGTTCAGGCCAGTTGTGCCATATTCAGACACAAATGTACCCAATTTCAAATTGCGCGCTTGCAGCAATTGATTACGTTGTTTGTCGTTTTGCACATTCCCAACCGTGTACCAATGAAGGGTATACCTTATTTAAAATTAATTATTCATTTTTAAAATCTGAATTTTTGATAAATGCATGGAAGAATAATTATTTCACTGAATAACAAAATGTCAATTCTTCTCACAAAATATTCGGAGCTTTAATTGGTTGGCTCAAAACGGCTCCTTTTGGTCCACTTGACCATCCGGGGGTGCCAGCAATTATTACCGCATTTGGTGAATTTTTTCGAATTGCCTATTATTTTGATTCTGATTAATAAAAAAAAGAATTAAATTGACTGGAATGACGGCATCATGGTATCGCCGAATATCGGCCCATGTCAAATCTTGGTATACATTATTCCCTGCTCTATTGCCAATCACATAATGTGATGGCTCATTCCAAAGTTCGTACAAAACATTTGGAATATTTGGATATTTTCTCGAAATTCCATCAAAGAATTTGACACCTTGGTTTATGAAATTTTGATAATCCGCCGACTTGGGATTGGCCGAATCGAGCACATTGTGCCAATCAACCAAAATGTAAATTCCAGCCTATTAAAATTGATTGGAAATAGTAAAATAATATTTTCTAAAAAATTTTTAATAATATTTTTCCTCAACTAACGTTGATTGCCCCCTCAATGGCAGTCACAACTCGATTAAATTCTGCACTTGGATTTTGCATATATCCATTCACGAGCATTGGTGCTCGAACCTTCATAAAAATAATATTTAATTAAATTAAATAATATTTAATTAAATTCCCTCACAATATTCGCATTCCAATTGCATGCTAATCCTTTGATAACATCTCCGGTCCAAAATTGTGGGAACCAAGTGCTGACCATCAATGAAATTCCCCGCAATGTTCGCGGTTGATTTCCAACACCAAACAAATTTGGGCCATTCACTCTCAATTGTCCATATGGAGCTGAATTTATTAAATATTTTAATAAAATGAATAAATTAAATAATTTTTTATATACGTGATTTTCCAATTGCTTTCTGAAAAATATAAAAAATTGAATTTAATCTTTCAAAAAAATGCCCACATTATCGAATGGCTCAATTTCGTCCAAAAATTTCAATTTTTCCTTCATGTCAGGATCATCCACACTTGGCACTTTTACCTCTAGATGATTTCCTGCACTTATATTTGATTTCTTTTTTGCCCATCTATTCAATTTTAATTGTTCCTCAGCCTCAGCCAATTGATGAAAATATTGGCTTTGTAAATCAAGAACATTCTAAAATGAATAAATATATTTCTATCAAATTCTAATTATTATTTTGTTTTCACATTTTCTACTAAATTTCGTCTCTCGCCAATTTTTTCTGCTTTTTCGACTGGCACATTACTATTTTCGTTTTCAATTGGTGCCCCTTGATAAAGCTGAGCAGGCACGGGGGGCTGATAAAGGCCTTCGACTTTTGCCATCACTTTTCCCGTTGAAACCGCAGAAATATCAAATGCATTGACCGGGGCCATTCCTGATAAAGCCGTTTGAACGGACAATCCTATGGTTGCGGCTCTGGAAAGAATGGAAGAACCTCTTCGTTCCCCAGTATTGACTTTCGTCTTTTCTCCGGCATTGACCCAATTTGAAAATGCGAAAATTAAAAAGATAAAAGTGGTAAAATATTTTAAATGCATTTTCGGAGGGAATTGATGAGGAAAATTTGGAATTCACAAATGAAAATCCGCACAAATAGCCTCCTTTTAAAGGCTGTAGTCCACGGAATATTCATTTGCAAAGGAAATGCAAAAATTAGGCAATGGCCAAAAAAGAAGAGAAAGAGGAGGATTTGAAGTTTGTGTTCAATTTATGTGGATAATAGAGGGAAAAGGAAAATCAAAACAAGAAAATGAAGGACCGAGGGGAAATGATTGGCCAAATGAAGGGGATGGATCTAGAAATGGCCAAAAAGGTAGAGGGAGATTGCGCAAAGAGGGGGCAAACGTTGATACGATTAAGAAAAAGCTGTCTTTATCCCTCTCTCCTCAATTCCAATACTATTTTGTTTTTTGGCCCGATTATATTGCTGGCAAATAGGAAAAAAAATCAAAGATTTTTGAACCAAAATTAATAGACTAATTTAAAATAATTCCAATATTTTGTCACATTTCCCAAATTACGGATTAGGGTAATAAAAAAGTATCCTATTCCTCCCCATTGTCCCTTCCAGAGTTTTATCCATTCCCTGAACTTGGCACTTCTCGACCGCTAGGCCCATTCCCATTTTCTATCTATCAACTCAAGATTTTGTTTTCCTCATTCCCCTCCACTTAATTTGCGGCCAAATGATCCTTCCTCTATCCATCCACCTAATCCATAACCAATTTCCGTACAGCTTTTCCGGCAGCATTTTTTTGGCCAATCCGTTTTGAGGCAAGCCGTCCTGGTTCCACCACCCCCCCCCCCCCCGCAACAAATTAATTATTTCTTCCTAATTGGATTTATCTACTCGTAAAAATATGAATTCATGTAATCATTTTATTTTCTTAAATTGTAATTATTTCTATCGCCTTCCTGTCCCAATTTCCCTGATCTTCTGGATTAATTCATTCAAAATTTGAAACATTAATTTCATTTCTTCCTTTTTTATATTTAATATCTATTTTTTTTCATTTCATTTTCTAATATTACTTACTCCTCCACTTTTATTTATTTTTCAACGAAAATTTTTACAAGAAAATACAAAATAAATAAAATTAATTTGCAATTTCCCGGATTAATTCTCCCCAAATTTTTCTGCATCCGACAAAATTTAGTTAATATTTTGTTGCAAATTCCTTGAAGACACGGGAATAGCAGGAACTTTTGAAATCATACTGGGTGCCAGCAAAATAATATTTAAGCCAAAAAGTTTGAATATTTTTGCAAATTCATTTCTGAATGCTTTTTCATATTCTTTGCTACAAAAAAACAAATAAATTAAATAGGTCAAATTAATTTAGGCAATTAAATGACCTAGTGAAGAAGAGAATTGGCCCATTTGAGGCGGCACTCAAATTCAAAAACAATGAAATTGATTGCATTGTGAACCAATAGGAAATTGGCGATTTGATTTGGGGGCCAACAATGAATCGAAAAATTCGCATAAAATAATAACCGCCCAAATTGAAGGCAATAATTATAAAAAGTGAACGAAAAATACGAAAATGTTTTCTCTCTGCTGGATTCAGTGTATCTTTCCCTTAATTAATATTTTAATAAATTTAAAAATTATTACCAGCACGATATTTGATCAAAATGCCCACTAAAATATAAATGAGAATTGTGGAATTATAAAAAGGGAATGACAATGCGGAATAAATTGTGCCGGCATAACCCTGCAAAAATGTCAAAATTATTCCCTAAAATGTTGACATTATTTTTATGCCTGTTGGATGTCCCCAATTGTGCCGGTGATCATCAATTTTGGATCCACGTCATTTTTGAACAACATATTAAAAAGAATAAATAGGCCAAAACCGCAACAAATTGTTGTTATGGTGACCAAATAGGGAACGGGTTTAACAATTCGTGGGCTACAAATTTTGCATTAATTAAATAAAATAAAATTCCTATTTTGATCATTTAATCAAATATTCCCAAAATGAATTACAAAGTTGGCATTAGAATGCAAAGCAACCGGTCCAATCCGGTGAATGCCATCGAAGGTGAAATTCCGCCAAGACCGAAAATAGAAATTGTACAAATGCGAACGGCCAACCAATAATGGAGAAAATTTTGACCAGAAAATGCCACCCAAAGGAAAAGTAAATGGCCAGATTCATGTAACATTTCGAAAAGGGAGCAAAGGGCCAACAAATAATTAGCTGTTCCATGCAAATTTCTATGTAGGGAGGAAATATTATAAATTTTATTTGGAATATTTTGTCGAAAACTTATTCCGAATTGTAATCCAAATAACGGCAAAATTCATGAAAATGCCCGGGATAGCAATGGCATTTAAGGATAATGCACTCAAAGCAAATGGCCAATTGAGGCCAGCATTGCCGTAGATTTGAAATAACTGGAACAGAAATGGATGGGATAATGATAATTAATTGTTTTATTATCACCGAATTATTTTGTGTATCACTCATTTGGGGCTTTAAGAGAGAAAAATAAATTTTAATTAATTATTTTGATGAAATGGATTGAATTTAGAATTGATTAAAATAAATTCACCGAGTTTGAAAAGAATTTAAATAGGATGGAATGAATGTTATATTTTATGTATTATGTTTTAATCATTTTAATATTATTTTTATTCTGACAATGAATATTTAAAATTATTTTTGTGTATTGAATCAAAAAAATAGAAATGTTTGAACAATGAATTTATTTTATTATTTGCATTTTTACATTCTCACGCATTTCCTTCATTCATTTAAATTTTTGGTTCAAAATGGAAAATAATAAATGTAGGTATAGTTTTGGTTGCTGAAATTTGTTTTTTTGTCAAAAATGTTACAACAATAAATTTTAACTTGCAGAAGGGATTAAAAAAATTTAAAATTTAGATTATTAAAAAAATTTACCATTTGTAATAATTTATTCACGTATAAAAACATATAATATAATTGAAGAATTATGTATTAATATTTAATTTTTTAGGAAAATTCATATTAAAATATATGTATACATATAAAATACAATTGAATTTCTATTATTATATATTGCAATAAATTTAATTTTATTAATAAGATAAAACCCGAAATACATAGAATTTGTTAATAAATTATAAAATTCGAAAATTCTGCTTCACTTTTATTCAAATTTAAAGATCTTTTTTGTCAAAAAAAAGACCAATTTTGATTCAATTAAAAGAATTATTGCCATTTAAATTTTTTCCATCGGAATTTATATTTAAATTTGAAAATAAATTGAATAGACAAAATTTATTAGGATCAATCTCCGATGATTTTAAAATTTAATAAATGGTAATTTAAATTCATCAATATCTTTTGTGCATTTGTGTCACCATAATTGTTGTTGTCAATTTAATTTCTTTTGTCCTATAATTCATGTGGGCCACAGTGATTGTGGAATTTGGTTTAATATTATTCGTTTTCATGCCGAATAATTTACAAATTTTGAAAAATTCACTGTTGAATGCCCTTCGATAATCAACACTAAAATGTCAAAAAATATAATTTTTGAAAAATTATTATTTTTACCTATTAAAATATAGAATTGGAGCATTGGATGCGGCAGAAATATTCAGAATAATTCCAAGGGATTGCTTAATAAACCAATTTGTTAAATTCGAATTGAACAATGGAAGAATGAATAATGTGATAATTCGCATTAAATAATATCCTCCAATATTTCCACCAATTATAATGCACAATGCGCGGAATAATCGCCGTTGTTTTTGTTCGTCTGCTGCAACATTTGCATCAAAAATAATATAAAATTATTTTAATATATTTTTAATAATTTATTTACCGTTTCTGAATCGAATTGCCAACCAAACAATCAAATAAATAATTACAGTTAAATTGTAGAGAATAAATGTAAAATTTCCATAAAGTTGGCCTCCAAATCCCTGGAAAAATATTCAGAATGAGAATTACATTAAATTAAAAATACTTGTAGGACAATTTCGCCTAAAAAACCTGAAAATATGTACATAAATAAAATAGAAATATTAAAACTAATCAAATTCACCGGTAATCATCAAATTCGGGTTCACATCATTAGTGAGGAATATAAATAGATTTAATCCGCAACAAATTAGGCATATTCCCGTGATTATGGCCAAATATAATTTATGATTCACAATTTTGGGACTAAAAAAATAATATTTAATTTATAATATTTATATTTTACATACAATGATGGCATCAAAACACATAAAAGTCGATCCAATCCGGTGAAAAATATGGAAGGCGCAACACCGCCCAAAAAGAAAATGCCAACGGAACAAATTCGAACGGACATTCCATAGGGGAGGAAATTTTTGCCGGACAAAGTGATATAGAGGAAAAGGAGATGAATATGTTGGTGGAAAAATTCAAAAAAAGAACAAAGGGCCAATAAATAATTTGCCGTCCCATGAAGGGATCTTAAAAAATAAAATTTATTAAATTAATTTGTAAATGGCAACTTGGTTCTATAGGTCACGAAAATGACAGCAAAATTCATGAACATTCCGGAAATGGACACAAAATTCAATCCCAAAGCGAATGAGGCCATTGTCCAGGTGAAGCCAGCATCCTTATAGACTGAATATATCTTGAAGGGGGAATATTAATTAAAATATTAAAATGGATGGTATTAATTTGGACGAAAAAATATTGAAATTTAAAAAAGATTTTAGTGGTTTAATGGTTTGTCCTTGACCCCCCAAACCTTATACCCCTATCGAAAATCGATAGAACATATCAATGCTAATAATTCTTTCAGGTTAGTTTCCGGAAAGTTTTAATCTGTCTTCCGGTTGTTCCGGTTAGCTTCCGGAAAGTTTTAATCTAATTCTTCCGGTTGCTCCGGTTAGTTTCCGGAAAGTTTTAATCTAAGTCTTCCGGTTGTTCCGGTTAGCTTCCCGAAAGTTTTAATCTAAGTCTTCCGGTTAGCTTCCGGAAAGTTTTAATCTAAGTCTTCCGGTTGTTCCGGTTAGCTTCCCGAAAGTTTTAATCTAAGTCTTCCGGTTGTTCCGGTTAGCTTCCGGAAAGTTTTAATCTAAGTTTTCCGGTTCTTCCGGCTAGTTTCCGGAAAATTTCAATCTAAGTTTTCCGTGTTCCGGTTAGTTTCCGGAAAGTTTAATTCCTAATTTACGGACTTCATGAAAAACAATGTTTGGTACCCCAATTCATTAATAAATGACAATAATTCTGGTCAGTATTTTCGCCATATTAAATATTACCCATATAAAATTTGCTTACCGTAATATTGGAGGAATTCATTTTAGGAAAATTGCAAAATGAATCTAAAATAATATGAATGAATGGAACATTATATTTAAATGGGAACATTTGCGGCAGAAATTATTTATTAAATTTGAGAAAAAACATCGATTCTAATTTGGATTGGCTGGAGTAAATCAAAATTTAATTTAGGCATTCATTGCGAAAGAATTAAATCAAAAATTAATTAAATTCATTCATTCTCACTTTTTGTTTGCATATGGCAAAATTATTGAAAATTTAATTTCTTTTTAAATTCCAAAATTTTGAATGAAATATGTTAATAAGGAACAAAAAAAAATAAAAAAACCTAATTTATGGCAAATCCTACGAAATTTTATTCTGAAAAAAAATTTTTTCTGAGGCTTTTTGAGACTGACATTTCGTCATAACTTACGATTTTGGTAATATTGTCAATTTTTTACAAAGAAAATGCCAAACTTGATGAATATTAATTTCAACAAAAAAATATAAAGGCAAATTTTCGGGCCTCAATTCTGGAAGATTGCCTACCTATTTATGAAAAATAATAATTACAGATCAATTCTTTCTTTACAATCGAAAATTTTTATATTTATTTGTATTCAATTGGGGATATGACAATTGGGAATGAAAAGTCTAGCATTGATGGTAGTTAAGATAAGATGCTGAATTAATTTGTTTATCATTTTATTAGGACTAAAATTTAACATAAAATGATATCGAAAGGTATTGGCCAATTTTTAGTTATTTAAAGAGTTATGGACATAAGCCAAAATCCAATTTTAATTAAGTTTTTCCGGCCTAACTCTGTAAATATCAAACATTGGCCAATGCTTTTGATAACATTTCGTGCCAATTTTATGCTCTATAAAATGCTAGGTAAATTGACTTAATTAGAAGCTTTACCACAATCAACACTAGACCATTTTATCCTCAATTGTCGTACATTTTTTAAATATATTCAATTTCTCTGAAATGTTCAATTTTCATCTTTTTTTTTCAAAAATGCTTTTATATTTTTAATTTCTTTTCATATTAAAATTGTTTATACTTTCTTTGTCAAAATTGAATTCATTTCCATAATCTATGTTTTCTTCTTTTTTGCATTTCTACATAAATATGATCGCTATAAATTAGATATTTGCTGACAAATTAAAAATACTAAAAAATAAGCATTTAAATTCTTTTGTGAATAATATAAGGGGTTGATTCATGAATTCCACATTTTTGTTGCCATTTTTAGTCAATCTTTTAGAATTGATTCATTCTCCAACAATCGAAGAACTGAATATTTTTCTGAAAATAACTATTTTTCGTTTACAATCATCAAAAAATTTTCAAATTTTTGATGAAAATTTCCATTTAAATCGAATTCTTTTTTATTTTTAAATTAATTTCTCATTTAAAAAAAATAAATCAAACCAATTTCAGCTCAGCTGAACATTTAATTAATATATTCTAATTTTAGATGTTTTTCTATCAAATTTTGATCATTCTTTTTTGTTGCATTTCTCTTCAAATTCATAGCTACGATTGCCCTGGAACATGGCGCCATTTTTTGATGGACATTTTCTGTCAAGTGAAGGAATGCCCAAAAGGGTCATATTGGAGTGAGAAATGCGTGAATCGACATGCTACTGCCGAATCCGCTGGATGCAAGGAAAAAGTCTACGAGGATTGGACTACCGAAGGATGCGATACCGTATTCCAAGGATTTCGCTATAAATGTTGTATTTAAAAATGAATAAATAAAATATATTTAAATAAAATCATAAATTGTTCCATTTTAATCCGAATATTGAGATTTTGAATACAAATTGATATTTAATTAATTAATATTTAATTTTGGGGAATTTGTGTGAAAGCGCTAGAAAATGATAAAAATCAATTAAAAATTGAATTGAATTAAATTAATGGCACTTATGTATTTTAGAGGATGGAAGAGAAAATGGGTTGGAGGGAAAGTGACAAGTCCCTTCAATCAAATTGCCCATCACTGAGATGGAGGAAGGGAGCAAGCGAGTAAACGATGGAGGAAGGAATTCTTTCCTCACACGGTGCAAATTCTAATTTAAACTGGATGGTATTTAATTTATTGAATAGATGGATATAGGAGGATTAGGGTGGATATAGGGAGATTAAGCCGGATATAGGGGGATTAAGCCCCGAAATGGAATGGATATGGCCCGGAAGGCCACTGGAAGGTCGGCGAAGTCTAACAGAGGCCAGGAGAGTGCTCGGGATTAAGCAGATATAGTAGGATTAAGCCGGATAAGTCTTGTTAGGGGCTAGGGATTAGGGTTATGGTAGGCATGGGATTTAGGGGCTTAGGGTTAGGGTTCGGAGCATAGGAATCTTTCGAAACCGGAAGCAAAAAGACCAAACCAGGAATTTATTTCGGGGCTTAATCCTGTTTAATCCCCCTATACCCAACTATCGGTAAATTAAATACTCTATTCGGTATTTTCGATAATATATTCGGTAAATCAAATACCATCCAGTTTAAATTAGAATTTGCACCGTGTGAGGAAAGAATTCCTTCCTCCATCGTTTACTCGCTTGCTCCCTTCCTCCATCTCAGTGATGGGCAATTTGATTGAAGGGACTTGTCACTTTCCCTCCAACCCATTTTCTCTTCCATCCTCTAAAATACATAAGTGCCAAATTAATTAGCAAAGAATGTACAAAAGCAATGGGAATAAAAAGAAGAAAATGATTGGATAGAAATTGGGTGAACTTGATCCGGCCTTTGCGTACAAAGCACTGTCAAAATATTCCTCGGCCAATTCCTTTTCCTCTTCCATTTCCGTGGATTCCGAATTCAGTGAACGTTGTCTCTGTTCCATTCGAATTTTCAGCGCGGAATTATTTTTGCTTGGTCTATTGAGAAAATTATTAATTTTGTCCCAAAATTTTCCCTCACTTTTGTTGCTGTTTTTGGCTGCGTTCCGCAATCTTTTTTGGTTGATTTGCCCAATCCATTGCATTTTCTTCCTCCTCATCCCATTCCCAATCTTCCTCCAATTCTTCCAATTCATGCTGATCATCCTCTTCCTCTTCACTTTCATTTGATGATTTTTCAACCTAATAATATTTTATATTAAAATCATTTTTCATTATTTATTACTTCAGCTTTGAGTAATTTTCTCTCCTTTTCCATTATTCGTTGCAATGCCGGACTGCCGAATACATTCACTGGCTCATAACGATCCCGGGCACTGACATGGATGATGTGGATTCGATTGTGGCGATCAAATTCACTTCTCAATTTTTGGCTACCATTTTGTTGATTTCTGCTTCGATCAAGTGGCAATGAAGTGGTGGAAGTGATCATTGGTTGTTTCTTTGTTGCTGTTTTTGTGACTATTTTTCCCTTTTCAATTGAATTCATTGTTGTTGGCAATATTGCTGTAGATATCTATTTAAATGTATAAATATTATAAAAATAATTTAATCTAATTTTCACTTTTCTTGTTGTTGATTTCATTGTTTCCATTGCCTTCTTTTCATTTTCATTTTTCTCATTTTTGATTGTTGAAATTGCAGTTGGCGATTTTGGCAAAGAATTTGTCTAATAAATTTTAAATATATTTTTTTATATTAATATTTTTAAAATTATACAAAATTTACATTTTCTTCAATTCCATTTGTTTTTTTCATAAATTTTTGTGTAATTTTTGTAATGGCTGTTAGTGTTGTCGAAATTGCCGCATTTTTTGGTGCATCAAAAATTTGACCTTCCTCATTATCAGTCAAATCCACAAAATCAACTTGTTGAATTGCCTCCAAAAATTTTGCCTAATTTAATTTTTTATATTTTTAATTAATTTATTTTTCTTGCCTCATTTCCACTAATAAATGTACTAAAAAGTAATTTTGAATTTTCTGGGGTGTTGCAATTTGATCGGCCAAAACACCAACAACGAATATGGCCTTTAAATTGGATTGAATTATTATACAAATTAAGAAGGGAGGAAATATTACCGGATCGTTTTCGAACGCATCCTGACCCATTTTGATTGCCCAATTCGCCCTTTAAGACGCAAACGAATTGATTTCGATCATAAAGGGGCGAATATTCATAGAATGAAATGGCATCATGCTTAAAATCAAAATGGACAAATATTTTTGAAAATTTAAATAAATGGCAGTACTTCAATTCGAATTCGGCAAGAAACTGTGTGAGCTGGACAAAGTTCACTGACCAATCCAAAACCTACAAAAAGGACATAATTTTCCATTATTTAATTCTTTATTTAATATTAAAAATATTCCATCATTCAAATTTGCACTTTTATCTATTAATTTTTTTGTTTATCCCAAATTTATTTTCCACTGCCCTTTTTATTGTTTTCCATAAATTAATCATATAAATTTAATTAATTCTCCCTTCCTTTTCTCTTCCCTTCTCCCAAATGAATATTCAAAAGAAATTTGGCCGGCGGAAAACCATTAAATTGGCCAAACTGGTCATTGGCTGAGGACAATGAGGGAATCCATGATGAGGGCAATGAATCCCTTTTTTCCTTTGATAAATCCGAAAATTGGGTCTGGGTGGGTCCACAGCTGGCGGAAAAAATAAAAATGGCTTCTCTTTTGGTTAATCCCTTCGCATTGACGGCATCATTTTATTGGTTTTTTGATGGCAGAAATAAAATTGGTCAAAATTTGGTCAAAATGGATAAAATGGTCATTTAGGCCCATGGAATCAAAGAGAATATTTTAATGCAACAAATTCTCAAAATGCCATTTCCCTTTTTGGGTGAAAAGTTTTGGACAAATTTCTTCGATTTTTATGTTTTTCCCCAAAAATGACCCTTTCATCCATCCATCATTTTCCGCCTCTCAAAAATGACATTTTTTACATTATTATTGGGCTACTAAAAGACTATGAAAATGAAGGAAAGACTATAAAAATGGAAGATAAGTAAGACTTAAAAATCAAAATTAGGTCATTTTTTTGGAAAAATTTTTCCTAAATTTTTAAAACTTAATTTTTTTAAAAATTTTTCCTCGATTTTTAAAAATTTTTTTCCTTCTATTTTTTTCAATCTATCAAAAAATTTTCGAGTTTGAAAAAATTGATTGTTGGATTTATATTGAAGGAAAGGGTATTGGGCATTGCCAAATTTGCGACCATCGGTCAACGGCAAAATTAATTCAATTCCCTTTGGGGAAAAAGGCGATGAAAAGCATCGGCGGAAAGCGGATATTTGAGAGGGAAGATTGGTGGCATTTTGGGACAAATATGCCAATGCTAATTTTAGAATGAAAATTCCAATGGAAAAATGCAAATCAATTTTATGATATATTTTTTAATATTTTTTGTACCTGGTCTAATGACGAGACAATGCATTTCGGCATTTATTGGAGAAAAATATAAAAAGAAGCAAAAAAGGGTGGCCAAAATGATGGCAGGAAAATGTGCCATTTTGATGGAATAATTGGTGGATTAATATTAAAATTGGGAAAATATTTGAAAAATATTTAATAATTTTTATCAATATTTTTACGATTTTGCGTGCAAAAAAGTGAGAAAAATATTAAAAAGAGAGAGGAGAGGAATGGACTGGAAAAATGAGTTATCCCATATTTGTGTCCAGCGAAGAAGGAGGGGAAGGAAATGTTGGCACATTTTTGTTAGCCGGGATTTAGATGTCGAGGGGATTCAGTGGCTGTTTTTTCGGCCATTTGGCACGGACTTTTTTGGATAAAAAAGGGATGGGAGAGGGCAATGTCCGAATGAAAGTTGGAATTGGAATGGACAAGAAAATGGGAGAATTCCCAAATGAATGCCACATATTTTTAGGGTGCCAAAAATGACAGATCTGTTCTCAATCAAACAGAAAAAGTCAGCTGCTTTTTGGGAATTTACTAGAAAAATTAAAAATTGGAAAAAATGGGAAAAATATTAAATAGAGTAATTTAAATAAATCCAAATTTTAATAAATAAAATTTTAAAGATGAATAGAACCAAAAATTGTTTAAAAAATTGAACTAGAATTTTGAACGTCAAAGAAAAAAAAACAAAACGGAAATATAATCCCAGACCAAATTGTCTAGGAATGTTTATTTGATGAGGAAATTATTGAGGAATTTTTGGCAATGTAATGAAGAAATGATGGAATGAGACATAACCATTGGCCCCAAATGGTCTTCAAAAAGGCGTTGGCGGCATCATTGGCCAAGGGAGGGGACATTTATATGTGACAAATGGCTGAAAAGGGGGAAGGGCATTTACAAGGGAAAATAGAGGAGGAGAATGGGACAAATGAGGGAAAAATGGCAGTGCCGGCCAATCCCTCTTTCCAATGGAAATGTTGGCAGCCATTTTGGGCATTGGCATTTTCTCATTTTGGTGGCAAATGCCAACACAGATTATTGTTGAAAATTAAAAAAATATTATAATAAATTGGCACAAATTATTTTATTAAATGGAAAATAAAATGAATATAAATAATTCATATCAAATCAAATTAATTCCATTTCGATTTCACCACAATTTGCATTATAGTTCTGGCTTCAAAACATTTCATCTTCTTTTTTGCATCAAAAAGCATCAAAAAATTGTTGAAAATTGCTGAGTGAGTGCCATATTCACCCGTGCTTTATTCGGCGTTCTTAAAAGAGTATCATCAATTTTTAAGAAAGCATAACCGACGAAGAAAAGTTGGTTATCGGTCAAATATTTTAAATTGATGAGTACAATATATTTGAATTTCTTACCTCAAAAATATTTACAATGTTCGGTAGAATTACTGGCTGAGAAATTAACCTTGGCAATAGTACGAGCAACTTTTAAGGCAATAAATTATGTGTATATTAGTTTGAAATCAATTTCCAAGTTCATTTTTGACTTTCATCAAATTTTCCATATTTTATAATATATTTTCTTCATAGTTACTATTTAATTATTTTTAAAAATTTAAATCTGCCAATAATTATTTGAACAATTGAAGAAAAAACAGGAATTTTTAAGATAGAGAAGCCATCAAAATTCAAATGAATTTTTGATAATTGGAGCGAATAAATTGGATATTTCAATGAGAAGGGCGATTCACCGATTCGCGAAATTAGAACAGCCATGAAGAAGAAAGAAGGGCGGCACAAGTAAAAGTGGATGAAAGTGAATTGAATTCAGATGGCGGCGCGCGAAAATATTATTTTATTATTTTGATGGAAAAGATGGAAATTTTTCAACATATTTTCATACATTTTATAATTTTTAAAATATTTATTTTTATTTTTTTTAATATTAAAAGAACATGTTTTCCAATCATTTTCCTTTATCATCATTCCTAAATCAGCATTCATTCGCGCATAAAAAAGTCCCGACAAAAATGCGCATAATTCATCTTTTTGCCTTTCATCCATTCTTCTCCATTTGGGGAATATTTCTTCCTCCTCTTTAGCTGATTTTATCAAAAATTCTTTCAAACACGCCAAATTCCTATTAATCCACCCTTTTCTTCTTGTTTTAACCGGATTGTCTTTTTTTCTGCTTGAATCTGGATGAAAGGACTTCGCCGCCCATTACCAAATATTTCCTCTTAATCCGCTTTTGCTTTAGGCATTCTTTTTTTCTGGAATTGGCGCCCTATATAAATAAACTCATCCAGGCTTATTCCATATTTTCCCCTCTAAAACAAAAGCTTAATTTCCTTTTTTTTGAAGATGTCCGACCTTCCAAAAGGGTCGATCACGGCTGCGGCCATTTTCTCGTTGGTCTCATTTTTGGCTCTTCTCATCGGTGTCCCACTAATGTTGAATGATGTGGCCCAATTGGAGAATGAAATGATCCAACAAAGACAAGTGTTCATGGACATGGTTTTGGCAATTAAAATTAAAATAATACAATTAAAAATGCTTTAAAGAGCAACAATATGTGGAAGGATGTGATGGAACAAGGGGAATTGACCAGAAAGGAGCGTGCCACGGCATCAATCCGCCATCGGCGACAATGTCTGTCATTTTGATTTATTCATTTTTAGAATGTAAAATTCTAATTCAGATGAAGCCGGGTCAACTGCCGGTGCACAAAATGCTGGCGGAGGAGCAAATCAATGCCCACCAGGGCCGAAAGGTGCACCCGGTTATCCCGGACAGCCTGGTAAATTCAAAAATAAAACAAATAAAAATTAAATCAAATTTTAGGGCAAGACGGTGAAAATGGAGTCCCAGGACAGCCAGGAGCGGGCGCCGGTGGAGGCGGTGGCGGCTATGAAGGATTCGCTTCGGCGCCATCCAGTTGCGGAAAATGGTACAAAAATATATATATATAATTAATACCTTTGTCAATTTGAATTTTAAAGCCCCGCTGGACCGCCTGGCCTTCCCGGCTACAAAGGCAAACGGGGGCCACGAGGAGAGAAAGGAGTGCCCGGACAGCCCGGAGCACCTGGACGTGATGGACAACCGGGTAAAATGAAAATAATTTTGAAATATTTTAGTCTTTATTCCCGGGACTAATATTGCTGGGGGCGAAAGTGGGCCTAGGCTCTCGCCCCGTACCTTCACCGGAAGCCTAAGACCCCCCAGTGGCCCAATTGAGATAAAGATTAGAGGAAAAACAACTTTTAGTTATTTTTTATCAGTTGGGCGAAATATATTAATAAAACACCAAAAAGACCATTGGGAAGGAAAAGGGCTGGTTTATAAATGGGAATTGTGGCAATATTTGATTGATTGGGAGACAGGGTGATTAGGGAAAAAAGTGTGGGTAGAGTATAGTAGGATTGATAAGAAAGGTCCTTAAGTATTATTGGCATTAGCCAAAATAATTTATTAAAATTAATTAATTATGCAGGAGATGAAGGCCCAGAAGGCGAGAATGGATTACCAGGAGACATTGGCGAGGCCGGACCAAAAGGAGCACCCGGCGAGGATGGAATTGGTTATGCCAAAGGGGCACCTGGGCCAAAAGGAGAATCGGGACCACCTGGCATGGTCGGAGACGAAGGACCACCCGGCGAACGAGGAGACGATTCACCGCCTGGTCAAAATTAAAATAAATTAATTTTAATTAAATTTATTCATTTAGGTCCCCAGGGTGAGGCAGGCCCACAAGGATCCCCGGGAGAAAAGGGCAAAGATGGAACACCGGGACAGCCTGGACCTGCCGGAGCACCTGGTAAATTGATTTTATGAATTAATTTAATGGTTTAAATTAAAGGAGCCGATGCGGAATATTGTCCATGCCCAGAAAGATCAAATGGCCAAGGACCGGGTCAAGGCCAATATCCGGGTGAACAGCCCAGTGGAGGAGGAGGAGCTGCCGGAGGTGGTCAAGCTTATCCGGGTCAGTTCATATTTTAATAAAAAAATAATTGCCCTAAATACTCTTTTATTCGCCATGGAGGGTTTTTTTCAAATTGCGAGGAATTAATAGAGTATTTACGGTATAGATTGAATAAAAATATTTATTTTTTATTTAAATATTTAACAATAGAAATGTTGATAAAATCTAATTTTTCTCTTAATAAAAATAAAGGTGCGGCCCCAGCCGGTGCCCCACCCCAGCAAGGAGGAGCAGCCCCTCAATATCCGGGAGCAGGCGGTGGCGGCGGTGCTGGACAAGCCGCCTATCCGGGCGGCACCCGTCGTTTTGCTGCTTATAGCAAATTGGCTCATGCTTCCGCACTTCGGCGACGTCATCTTTGACTTTGAAGAATGGGGAAGTTGATGATGAAATGAAAGGAGAAGATAAAATTCAAAAATTGATTTACTAGTAGAAATACGTTTTTTGTGTAGTAAAATAGCATAAATAAAATAAATTTTGCAAGCATTAAATTTTGAATTACAATTTAAATAATCCGAAATGTTTTCTTGCCAAATTTGTAAATAAATTTCCATTTTAATTTAGTTCTCCTTTTATTTTCCCATTGTAATTCCAATAATTTTTATTATTCGTCATCGCTTCCTTTTCATAAACAAAATAAAATGACATAATAAATAATAAAAAATTTGTTGTATTTTTATGTGAAATTTCCGGAAAATAATGTGTAAGCCCAATTAATCTGCAATAAAAAATTAATAAAAAGAAAACACAATTCCTCTATAAATGGGTAATTTGATATTTATTTGCAGAAGGAGACACATAAACCAAACTTGTGAGCCAAACTTCTTCCCATTAAAGTAATCCAAATACAAACAATTTGTTTAGAATTTTTTCCCGCAAAAATTTATTCAATATATTTTATCTATCTTTTTTTATTTTTATTAAATTTTAAATTCCTCTTCACATTTCTATAATCCCATTTTGTTGAAAAATTTTTTGAGTAAAAATTATTTTGACATTTTTTAAAGATTCATCCAAATCTTTAAAAATCGCTTTCAATACAATTCATAAGAAGTTGAACGCAAAATGCTGAAAAAATATGAATGGGAAAGAATGGCGGGATGACCCAATTCAATTCAAATTTTTATTCCATTCCAATTTTCGTCATTTTTAATTCTAAATGCCATTCCAAAATCATCATTGAACTTTCGGAATCCCCATTTTTAAAGATATTTGAAATAAAAAATCATATTTAAGGCTTCTCTGCTGGTCATAATATTTAAAACCGTTTGCTTGAAGCCTTTTATATTCCCAGATTATATTAAATTATTAAATTGTTCATAAAACAAATTAATGATGTTTTTGAGCATCAAACTATCTTATTATTTATTGCTTAATACTTTCATAAGAATTTAATGCATTCCTCTATCAAATTATCAACAAATTTAATTTTTAATATATTTTTTAGGCAAAAGATGTCAAAATCCATTGTCCTTTTCCCAATTCTTTTCACAATTTTATTGTTGGCCACAATATTCATGGACCAAACCGGTGCAATGCCCCGTCGTTACCAATGGAATCGTCGTCGTCCCCATTGGCATCATTTGGGCAGAGGAGGATATGCATATCATCCGGATGGATGGGGATGGGGCATTTCAAGCCATTATGGACGCCGCCGGGCATCAACTCGGTCCAAATTACTGATATTAATAATTAAATTTAAAAAAATTGATAATTTTAAGCAAATTTAAAGGGCCAATTTAATTCGAAATATTTTTGCAGTTTTTTCAGACTGAGCGAACCCGTTCCCATGGGCTGGGCAGGCTATAAACGGTTCAGCCGCACTCCAACTTGGAATGCTTTCAGTGGAGGTGAAAATAATTTTTCTAATAAAAAATTTGCAAAATTGTTTGGATTTTTAACAATTTTAGTCAGAAAAATATAAATTAGTAAAAAATGCTGAATTATGCAAATTTTATTAAAATCATATTGGATAATATTTTTCCCCATTCTTCCATTCCAGGCTGTCATTGTGTGTCGCCCGGCTGCTTGGTTACCGTAAATTGTGATTAATTAAAGGCAAATGGAAAAAATGATTGATATTCGGCAAAATGATTAAAATTGGAATTAAATATTTAAATTAAATTTGGTGGATTGGATTGCTGTATTTTTTCGAATAAATATTGGATAAATTAAATTTTAAATAAAAGTCGAATTTATATTAAATTTTCATTAAATGCATCCATCTCCAGATTCCATATCATTTTCTTCTTCTGCTGAATTCTCTTCAATTGAATCGCATGGACTTTAAAATTAAATATTTATTAATATTAATATGTATAATTTTTCCCAACTTTATTGGGCAATTATCACCGCATAAATTGGAAATGTCCATTTCATCATTTTCATCCTTGCAATTTGCTTCCACTGAATATGCACATTTCGATATTTTGTAATTGTCTTTTGCCTGCCCATATCCAATTTTATAATCGAAATAGCGATTTTGCTAAAATTAATTGGGAATAATTTTAATTAATTCAAAAATTCATTTCACATTTGATCCGCATTCCATCTTAAAATCGGCCACCAATTTGGTCATTTTTGGTCGTTTACAATGCAAATTTAATTTGATTCGTGCCATTCTTTTCACAGTACGTTTTTGTTGACTGTGAAATAAGTATGGGTGTGTTATTAAATGTAATCCATCAGTGGGCACAATGCAAAAATACACCATTAAAAATATTTGCTACTGTCTATTTAATGAACTCCTTTTTTATTGTCCAAAGTTCAATTGAGAAATTAAAAAAAAAGAATTTTATTAAAATATTTATTTTTTCTTAATTTGAATTATATTTAAAAAATAAAACAAAAATAATTAAGAATAATAAAAATGTCCTCTACCAAATCTCGAGCTGGCACAAATACTGATTCAATTGAGAGTACTAAATCGAGCGAAATTAGTCACCGAATGATCACAAATTGGCGATCAATTTATATTATCGTTATAATATGCTTAATTGTAAGTAAATTTTGAATAAATTGGGAAAATAATTTTACAAAATAGGAAGCCCTCAAAATGACAATGGTCCACATCAATGCATGGCCATATCTTCACGAAGTCCGAATATTTTAATTATTTAATTAAAATAATAATTTTTAATAATTTTTATTTTAATAATTTATTAAAATAATACTTTTTAGTTGGATGAATCGACTAAACAAGATTTCTTTGGCATTTGTAAAACCACTTCCACTTTGGCAATGATGGCAAGTTCATTTGTGACTGGATGGATTGCAAATCGAATTTTGGACACAAAGTATAGTGGAATTCATTATTAAATAATTATTTTATTTCAGATCAGCCATTTTATTTGGAATTATTTTAAATATTTTTAATTCTATATTTTATGCAAATATTTCAATTTTTGGATTACACTTGAGAAGATGGGCATATTTATTGTCGGAAATGTGCTTTGGAATTAGTGCAGGTAAATTTAATTAATTTTTAAATTTAATTTTTAATTAATTTTAATTTAATTTATTAATTTATTTTAATTAAATTTATTTAATCATTTTTTGCAAAAAAAAGGCGCAATAATGACATGGCGAGCCTATATTCCAATGGCAAGCATTCCTGAGGATAGGCAACGGGCATTTGGCCTAACAAATGTGGCCATTAATTCTGGGCTGGTTATTAGTCCATGTAAATAATTGTTGAATAATTCACAAAAAATATTCATTTTTTAGTCATTGTTGTTCCATTTGGGAAAATGTTCACCAATTCTTTTAATTTGCCCTGGGGCTCCAATTTGAGCATTTTCACTGGGCCCGTCTATATTATTGCCTTTTTGAATTTATTTTTGGTATTTTTGGTTGTTAAATTTTATGATGGAAAATTCAATGTTCCGACAAATTCCAATGGAATTATAGAAGAAAATGGGATTGAAAAGAAACGTTGGAGTCGAAGTGATAGGAATGCGGAATTGGCCAAAAATGATGGAAATCAAGGTAGAAAAATTAATTATTTCATTCTTAAAATTTTTAATTTAGAAAATGGACAAATAATTCAAATGGTTGGGGAAAATTCCTCAACAATTTCATATATTCAAACAACAATTCGACCAGATTGGATTGCCATAATTTGTTGCTTTTTGGTTCGATTCAGTGTTGTTACATATTATATTTATTTATTCTCGTATGTTTTAATATTATTTAGCTATAATTAAAATATCTTTAATTAAAAGTTAAAATAGATATCTTAATATATAGAAAAAATATTTTTCTTATGAGTGGTTATTTTTAAAATAATTATAAAATTTAATTATATATTATCATAGAAATAAAATAAAAAGGATTTAAGTATTACATAACAATAGTCTTAAAAAAGAATGTAAATAAGAAGATTAAAGGGAATATGTTATTTAACTATTAAAGTTTGAACTTGGAATAATCCAATTTTAATTTCAAATATTTTATTATTTTCTAAATAAATATATATATATAATAATATTTAAAAAATATTTAAGTTTGGCAAGTTCATTCACAATGGCCACATTTGGATGGGATGGGAAGGAAGCAATGAACTACATGACAATTACACAGGGACTTTTGGGCACAATGGGCCTGTTAATCTCAATTGGATTTTCCACACAATTTTTGTCCCGTTTGGCACCCGAACGATTCTTTATTCTCTTTTCATTGGCCATGATGCTTCTTTTCTATTTGCTAACATTCCCTTGGCCTTTTCTCAGTACCAAAATGCCGAATTGTGATCCAAAAATGTTTAGTTGGTGCGAAAATACACCGGTAAGCAATATTTTATTTATGAATATTCCTTCATCTACAAATTTAGGCCATCAATGTTTATGTTTATAATATTGCTTTGGTTGGATGTTTGGGCCTTTCATTGCCAATTGTCTTCCAAAATCTTGACGTCCTTTATGTATGTCCAATATCCACTTATTTATAAATTTGTTTTTATATTTTTAGTCCCGTCTTCTTGGTCCAATTAAACAAGGCGTTTTTCAAGCGGCATTCCATGTGGTTGGCGAAGCCACTACAATAATTGGCCCACCAATAATTAAGTTCGAAATCGAATTCGATATATTTACTAAATTAACCCATTTTTAGTGTTGTTTATCAAAATAATGGCCCAAGGCCAATTTGGACAACATATGTCATTTTGATGATTTTGACCACAATTCTTTGGATTGCCAATTATCGCCGTTTATTGGGAAAATAATAATTACAAATTTTTGATATTAATTAATTGCATTTTATATTTTTGTATATTTTAAAATCAATCAGTATTTTTTAGTGTATATTTTAAATTTTTTTATTAAATATTTTTATTTGCCAATTCCTATGTTTGATGAATATTTGAACAAAAAGCAAATATATTTAAGTGAATGAACTCTTGAAGAAGAAACATTTGAAGAGGAAGACAATTTTTTACGAAAAAATATAGACGAAATGGCTTAAAAATGACGAGTAAAGTAGACAAATAAATAAAAAAATTAAATTTGATTTTTATAATCCTACTTCAAGGGCACAAATTTAACATGTTCAATTTGTGTCGAATTTTTGTAAAATTTGACATTTATGTCCAGTTTATGTTTGATTCTGTGCATTTTGTGCAAAAAATATAAATTATTGGTCACATTTTAATTCATCAGACATTAATAGGATTTGTGGATTTAATAAAAACAAATAAACATTTGCTATTTATAAGTCAGTGGAATTGTCTGGAATTTGTAATGTGCAAATTATTTTTAAATAAATAAATTTAAATTTGAGTAAAATGTCTTCGAAAATAAAATTAGTGAAAGGATCGGAGAGCAATACATCAACAGATTCAATTGAATCATCAACAATTTCCTCCATCAATTCGAATGGCACAAATTGGCGATCAATTTATATTATTGTTTTGATGTGCTTTTTGGTAAGTATGAGCTATGAGTATTATCAAATAATAATTAAAAAAGATAAAAAATTTATTTCCATATTTTCTTATATTTTTGTGAATTATAAATATTTAATAAAAAATTATAAAATTATTTAATTTAATTTAATTCAATTCAATTCAAATTTTAGGAGGCACTGAAAATTATAATGGTCGCTGTCAATGCATGGCCATATTTAAAAAATGTAATAATATAAATTTAATTAATATTTAAAAAGTTTGATTAATTTTAGTTGGATGATTCAGTTAGTCAAGAATTTTTTGGCATTTCAAAAATGGCAGTTACCACGTCAACATTGCTTAGTTCATTTGTGACTGGATGGTTTGCCAATCGAATTATGGCAACCAAGTTGAACTTTTATATAATTCTTTTTTTAATAATATTTTTTATAGACCCATCATACTCTTTGGAATAATTCTGAATATATTTAATTATATTTTCTATGCCAATATTGAAATTTTTGAATTCGATACAAGGAAATGGGCATATTTATTATCAGAAATTTGCTTTGGAATCGGCTCAGGTGATTATTTAAATTTTATTTTATTTTTAATTTAATTCCATTTAAAGGTGCAACATTGACATGGCGAGCCTATATCCCGATGGCAAGCATTCCGGCAGATCGCCAACGGGCATTTGGCTTAATAAATGTAGCCCTCAATTCTGGACTGGTTATTAGTCCATGTAAAATAAATAAATAAGATTAATTTAAATATTTATTTTTTTAGTCATTGTTGTTCCATTTGGGAAAATGTTCACCAATTCTTTTAATTTGCCCTGGGGCTCCAATTTGAGCATTTTCACTGCGCCCGTCTATATTATCGCAATTTTGAATTTGCCCTTGGTATTTTTGGTTGTCAAATTTTATGATGGAAAATTCAATGATGCAAATGAGAATGAGGATGAGAATCAAAAAGAGAAGGGAAGCATTGAAGAAGTGTTCAGAATTGAAAATAATTTAGGTAAATTAAAATTTAAAATTAATTAAAATATTTCAAAATTAATCAGAAAATGGACAAATTTCTCAATCTTCTCAACAAAATTTGACCTCAAGTGTTGAAAAGAATCGAATAGATTTTATTGCCATTTTTTGTTGCTTTTTGGCTCGATTCTCTGTCTACACATATTATGTTTATTTTATTTCGTAAGTCATATCATTTAATTTTCAATAATTATTTTTTAATTATTCAGCCTATCCAGCTCATTCACGATGGCCACATTTGGATGGGATGGAAAGGAGGCGATGACCTACACAACAATCACGCAAGGAGTTTTGGGCACAATGGGCCTGTTAATCTCAATTGGATTTTCCACACAATTTTTGTCCCGTTTGGCACCCGAACGATTCTTTATTCTCTTTTCATTGGCCATGATGCTTCTTTTCTATTTGCTAACATTCCCTTGGCCTTTTCTCAGTACCAAAATGCCGAATTGTGATCCAAAAATGTTTAGTTGGTGCGAAAATACACCGGTAAGCAATATTTTATTTATGAATATTCCTTCATCTACAAATTTAGGCCATCAATGTTTATGTTTATAATATTGCTTTGGTTGGATGTTTGGGCCTTTCATTGCCAATTGTCTTCCAAAATCTCGATGTCCTTTATGTATGTCCAACATCCACTTATTTATAAATTTGTTAAATTATTTTTATACAATTTTAGTCCAGTCTTCTTGGCCAAATCAAACAAGGTGTTTTTCAAGCTGCATTCCAAGGAATTGGCGAAGCCACTCAAATCATTGGATCTCCTCTAATAAGGTGAACTTTTCTCCTAATAAATTTATTTTATTTTCTTTTATAGTTTTGTTTATCAAAATTATGGACAAACTCCAATTTGGACGGCATATTCAACTATTTTAATTTCCATTATAATTTTATGGATCTGCAATTATCGCCGTCTTTTGGCCAAATAAAAAAGGATTAATCAATTAATAATCAATTTTTATTTTGTTCATTAAAATTAACAATTATTCAACTTATTCTTTTCATTTTTCCCTTTAATTTTTATTTTATTTTGCATCATATACATCCTTTTAGCTTATTGTTAGATACATAAAAGCTTTAATTATCATAATCATAATATCATATTACATTTGTAAAAGTAAAAAAAACATCCATAAATTGTTTCTTTTTCAATCAAATCAAAAAATGATAAACTTTTAAATTTATCATAAATAAAATTATTTGTTTATTCTTGTCCTATAATTTGTGCATCAGAAGTGAAGAATTTTGGACGTGAAGCTGCCGGCGCATTCCCTCCACCAACTACTGCCGCCTCTCTCTTCTTCCTTTGTTGTGGCAATATTTGTCCATCAATGTCAATTCCAACTTCCTCTGGGTCCAAAATTCCATGGACTTCTTTTGGCCCATCAATCAATGATCCAATCAGAATAATGAGGACAAAAAGGGAAATAGAAATCGAAGAATTCAGCATATTTTTATCAAATTGACTTGTATTATTTTCGATGATGATATCGAATATCTGAAAGATGAAATAAATTACAATAAAAAATTAGAACTTTAAATTGAATTTTCAAATTTATTTCAATATTAAATTTGAGGAAGCCATCTCGAGTTTTACGCAATCATTCAAAATATTTCATCAGTAGCAGCTGAACAAATTTTTAATTAAATTTTCTAATTGACGAATGAAAAATTTACGCACATAGCACAACAAAAAACGAATAAATCTGTATGATTTTTCATAAAACTGGGTAAACATTTTGGGCCATTTTAAAAATTAACATTCCTTATATCTCTTTCATTTTAATTCAATATTTAAAATAATCAAGAAAATAAATTTTCAAAATATATGAGAATGAAAATTGAGGGACACTGGGAAAATTTGGATTGATAGAAATCATCGACTGTTGCGCGGGGATAATTTTGGGTTTATCGTACTCGGTATAAATAGCATTATTAATGTGGTTGCTGGTTATAGATACTCATCAAAATCGAATGACCAAATTATCTTAGATTATAATAATCTATAATCAAAAAAATAGTGCGAATTTCTTTATCAATTGTCTACTTATTTTATTTTAACTTTACTTACTCACGATATTTAATTAATCATTCATTGATAAACACAATAATGATTTTTCATTCACCATTAATTCGAATATTTCATTCATTTCATCTATTAATTCGCGAGCATTATTTTCATTCCTCTTCATTCACGGTCCATTGACGTTTCTTTCTTGGATTATTCACGGTGAATTGACGCTTCTTTCTGGATCCACCGGCTCCAACTGATAAACTTCCTTCGCCTTCAACGGGGCCGGCGATGGCCAAGGCACCAGATGGGCCAGCATTGAAAATGTTGGAAATGGCCAAAAGGCTGATCAGCAAAATTGCGACGAATATTTTCATTTTATTGTTTTTATTCTGAAAAGAAAAATAAATGTAAATTTTTAGGAATTCGGCGGGAGAAAATGAAATAAAATTTAGAATGAATGAATGCATTCAAGAAAATTCTTTTTTAAATATTAGATCTATTTTGGGTGGTCTTAAAATTATTTTAATTTGTACAGATTTATATGATTGACTGGGAATTAAATTAAATGTCAGCAGACTGTGGACGTGGCCAAATTATACCCATTTATATAAGAAATGAAAAGGGGAAGGAATTTGTTAAGCAAAAAATTAAATTCTTCAAAAATTTTTATAGTTTGGGAATTAAATACTCATCAAACAATAAATTTATTAGGTTTTTAGCATTCATTTTGCCTCAATCAAATTGTGAAGCCGACTGAGCATCAAAATTCACTTTCAATTTCAAATAATCATGGGATTGACGTTGAATGAGGAAGATGAATGTTTGTACAGCAGTTTAAGATGGGGAAATAAATTTTATAAAAAATTAATAGGATTATGATCGAAATAATTTTTTCCTTCTAAATGTTCGATGAACTTTTTTGACATTTAGTAATTGAGGAACAAAAAATAGAAAGATGCAATAAAATTGGTATTTAAAATGGAATTCATTTTAAATATTAATTGGAATTTGGATTGGGGAAAATTTTTGGAAATCATTAAATTAAATAATAAAAAATATAAAAACTGGTCATTCATAATCATAACCATTCTATTATTTTGTTGGTCCCTAACTTGTTAAAATACATTTTGTTCTTGTTTTGGCTTCTTTTATGCCTAAAACTTACACATTAGCATACATTCCAATTCCATTCATATATTTTCTCCATTTTTCTGCTGCTTCTGTTAGACCTTGAGGAGACTTGGAGACTCTGGCTGCTGGACATTGGTCATCTCTTGCCTCTGTTTGGACTGGGACCATCAATTGGGTGTGGGAAACCCACTATGGCCAATGTGGCATTGAATATAGCAGCAGAGGGCATTTGATGAGGGAAGAAGCAGACATAGGCCAATGATGCATTTGCATGGCATTTGGACATTTTGTTTGGTTGGTTGGTTCTTTCGTCCATTTTGGTGCCAATGCCAATGCCAATAACAACAGCAAAATAGCCGAGAGCAGAGGCTTATTCCTCCTTCCAAAACCAAATTTACATATGCGCATTGGTCCCAGACCGGTCAATGCGCTGTTTTGGTCGATATTTTGTGTAAAGTAAATATATTCCATTCTAATTTTAAAACATTTGATTTTAAAATTTTAATTTATTAACCATTTTTTGTTTATTAATATTTTGTCCGATTTTTGAGTACATTCAATGTTTATAATTTCAACTTTTTATTGACTATCCACTTTTGTCAACATAATATAGAAGGAATTTCCTATTTGGGAATTCATAAAAATAAAATAATGTCAAGTTTCTTTGTTTGCACTTTTTTTTGTATTTTCAATGCAAAATTTTTTATGTAATTTTTTTTATTGAAAAAAATAAATATTTTAAATAATTTTTAATTTCATTATTTTAAAATTAAAAATTTATTAAAGTTTTGCTTTTAATTTTTGCACTCTCACAAAATGGCAGTGCTCAAAGTAATAAAAAAAGCGGTGCGTCGGAAACATTGACCAAAAAACTCGAATACTAAAGTCCCACCACCCAAAGCCAGCAACGGTCATTTGATTCCCACATGGCCTAGGCCACTTCCTTTTCTCTTTTTCCCTCTCCCTTTGGGGCATCTGGCCAGCATTTGGCTTTCGCTGACCATTTGGCTAAAAAGCCGCCGTCCAATCCAAAGCCATTGCCGACTTTGGGGAATGGGAAGTCCCGCGGGGGTCTATGCTGACTGACCAACATATTCGCGGCCAAATGTCCGCTGAAGCCAACCAAAATTTGGACGCGGCGAAAAGCAATGAAAAAGATTGCAAAATCCGTAAAATTGGAATCCTCAAAATTTACAAAATCCTTCAATTCAAATCTCCATTTTTCGTTTTTACTTAATTTTCAATAAAAATTTACATATTAATTTAAATAATTTTCCCTTTATTATTTAACTATAAAGCGTCAAACAATATTTTTTCTATGGGCTTCTTTCTCTTTTAATATATATGTAAATGCGTAAATATTGATGGCTTATTGTCGCGGCATCCCCCCCCCTTTATTTTCTCATTTAGTTCTTTGGTGCCATCAATGCCGCCAAAATAGCCATTGGCTCTTTCCATTTCGACATTGGCATGTTGTTTTCCATTTCCATCCAATCCCAGGAGGAGGAGGGAATGGCAACAACAATATATCCTTCCCCTAAAATATCTTCTCGATATTTATTTTCGCAATCTGCTTTTCCTCTATTCTTGGCCAATTCCTCCATTCAATTGCCTCATTCTTTGATGCGAACAATCCAAAATTCGGGTAGTGCAAATAAACAGGCCAAGAGGACAAAGTCTCGCCCCTTTCTCGCGCTTAATAAACCAAAAATGTCCTGGACATCGTTTTTATTCCTTTCCGGAAATTTCGAAAGCTGCCGTGCAATTTTAATCTTTTTGTTTTTTTAACAAATTTAATATTTTTTTTATTTTTCATTTCCCAACCAAATTTCATCCTAACTTTGAAATTAAATATTTCCTTATTTTATTTTCCTTTTGCGCACCAATTTTAATGGATTTTTTCTTTTTTTCGGTGCACAAATTTGGCGAAGGGAATGAATGAAAAGGTGCCCAAATGATTAATGGGAAAATGGCCTTTAATCTTCCGTTAGAAAATTAAAACATTAATCAAATTCAATTCAAGATTTAATCGAATTTTTCTGTTCATTTTGTAAAATTTTTTCGCTAGTATTTTTGTTCCAAAAATTTATCAATATTATCAATTCATTAAAAACATAAATTATCAATTAATTTTGTCATGTTTGCTAATTTATTTTACCCACTACCAATAATAATATTTGTCCTAATCCCCATTTCTCATCAAGCGCCAATATAACCGGCAATCGACTGTCAATGTCAATGTCAATGTCAACCCAATGTCCAGTGTCCACTACAATTATTCCCCCTTCCGTTTCCTTTGCCACTACAATTGGCGCCTTCTTTCCGAAATAAGCATTGGGGTCAAAAGGGGATGGGGGCATTGGCAAATTAGCAGCACATTTCTGCTCCCGCTTGTTAGGCCAAATCCATCCAAATGTCCATTCTCCATTCGTGCTACTGCCTTCCTTAATAAAGAGCTGTCCATGCCTCATTAATTTTTCATGCAATGTCCATTCTATATTATTTGGAAAAAATTAGTTTATCCTTCCATTTTTTGATGATGAAATGAAATTACTAAATTAGTCCATTCAATGTTATTGTAAAAATTCATTCAAGATTTAGTCCCAATATAAAATTACTGTTTTCCCAAACAATGTTATACTTTTATTTTCTGCTGGTAGCAGTCAGTGATGGGATGACCTCAAATTTAATCAAATTATTTATTATTTTATTGGCTTATCATTCTTCCCATTCATTAAAATGTGAAAGATAATTCTAATTAATAAGATAAGGAAAAAAGTTGGAGAATACTTTGTCGGTAAAATATGCATAATTCATTCAATAGTCGAATTCTTTTTCTTTCCCATTCCTCCTTGATCCCACTGATTTGATTGACTTCCAATTTTTATGAATATTTGATAAAATTGGATGTTCTTCCCTTTTTTTATGACTGGCGCATTTATGCTTCCACCGTCTCAATGCCCTCATTTCCACATTAATTTCCCATTCCCATAAACCTAAATTATATTCCTTGATAATATATTGTTCCAAAATAATAATTAATTTGTAATTTTGGTTGGTTGGAATATTTTCTGAAAAAAGCTCAAATGAAAAGATCCAAAAAAATAATCGTAAGGCAATATTTTTGGGAATTGTTGAGGCAAATATTAATGTGATAATCGACCGACACATTTTCTTCAGCCTTCCATAATAAACATTTATTCATCCCATTTTTTGGGAATTCAGCGGAAAAACGTCCATATTCCTCTTGCCAATATTTTCCTAAATTTATTTTTGGATTTACGAGATGTTTTATTTCCAAGTGGAAACATGGAAATTGGGCCAAAAAATCGCTGAAATATTTTTAGATAATTTTAATGACAGTCGGGATCGGGACACACTTCACCTCCTCTTCCATTTCCGGATGAATTAATATTCTCCAAAGGAAAAATAAGACAATAACAAAACAACCATCAAAATTGTTTGCCTTTTTATCAGCAGCGAGCACTAAAATAGGGCGAGGCCCCCCATATATAGATGATCATTTAAAGTTAATTCTGGGAACATTTAAAAAAATTTCCAAAAGTCGATTGAGTCACAAAAATTTATTTTTCCTTCTAAACTGCAAAAATAAAATGAATTTTTGGCGGTAATATGTCCAAAAATATTTTTAAAAACGAATAATAATTTATTTCCATTTTTCGAATTTGCATATTGGAAACCCGCTAAAATAGAATAAAATTCTTTTTCTGGCCATTGCATTTTCCCTTCAAAGAGGTATTCTTTTGGTAACGACTGTCGGGAAATCGGATCCAGTCCAGTCATCCATCCATTTCATCTTCAATTAATTCATCACAATCTTCCTCCTAAAATGTAAAATTCATCATCATCGGAGGCTTCTTCCTTTCCCATATTCACATTCATCCCCTTTCATTTAGATCTGCCATTTATAAATTGTTATGGCCTTTTATGGGCAAATGTTTCCATTTTTTGAATGAATAACATTTTTTCCTCCTCCAATCCTCCTTTCTTCCTGTCTCGCCAATGGCTTCTTCGGTTGCTATTTTTTCTGATCCATTATTCACTTTTTGTACTTTTCAAAATAAAAATATATCTCAAATCAACCTCAACAAAATTGTACTATTGTGCATTTTTTAATATTAATTTACAAGTTCATTAAATATTAAAGTATTTTCCAAAGTTTTTGGCAATCATACTTTTTTTCATTTCAATATTTTATTTATCATCCTACATTTTATTTAATAAGTTCAAAAGCTATATATATCATCACTTCGTTCTACGAACTTTTTTCTGCAGCTGCAAATTCCATTTCATACCAACTCGTGTTTTATCCGTTTTATTTTTTATCCACTTTTTTGAAAAAAAAAACACTGTTCCGTTCACTTTTCCACTTTTGACTTTTCAAATTTTCTTCGCCGAACAACGAATGTGAAAATCATCCTCCACTTTTCCACATAAAATTTCCGTTCCAAACTTATTATTTTTTATTCGCAGGTGTTCATTTTTTACTTCATTTCTAAAACGTGAACATAACAAAATTGCATTCCCCACAACCGCACAACCGTAGGTGCAATTTTTCCCTTCAACCTTTTTGTTCACGTTTAGTGACCTCGCTTTAATCCCCTCAACAATTTCCTCCAATTCGGCCAACCGCTAACAAATCAGTTTCGCGCAAAAACACAAAAGCGAACCAACCAGCAACGAGCCGAAGCGATTTTCGCTGAAAAAATGAATGGATATCCCCAGTCCCCTTTCCCCTTTTTCACATAAATTTTACTTTTATTATCCAATTCACAGTGACCATTTTATCATTTTTTTATCTGAAAAATTGCTTTCCCCCATGCTGCACAACACGCAGGTGCAATTGTCCCCTTCTACTTTATTGTTCACGTTCATAGACATAGACTTGCTTTCCTGACTGAATAATCCCCTCACAAATTTCCTCGATTCTCTTTTCACCACAATTCGGCCAGCCGCCAACAAATCACTTTCGCGCAAAAATACAAAAGCGAATCAACCAAAAACCATCCCCGTCGGGGGCAATTCATTCCTTCCCCATATTTTTATTTTATAGTGAATTCTTTCCTTTTCAACCATCCATATTTTTGTCTCAATCCTCATCGTAAAAGTCGCCACAACTCGCCAATTTTCCTCCGCAATTTCCTCCATCCCTTCCATCCTTCCATCCAAATATTCAATCCCTCCTCCATCCAGCCGCCATTGTCAATTCTTCCCTCATCCTATCGTCCAATTCTACCAGCCCCTGACTGAAAATCCCTCAATGGAATCATCGATTTGTCTTCCTCCAGCCGCCCCTCAACTCCGCAACCAGCCAACAGCAAGCGAGCGACTAGAAGACCACATAACTCAATGGTTGGGAGATTGGTTTTAGGATGTTGGACCAAAATTTGGGGTAGCGACAAAATTGCGACTGGGATAATTTTCCTAAATAATTTCGCCAACCTTCAATTAAGTTGCGCTTTTGGACAAAATTTTTGAATAATTCCACAAATTTGCATAGTTCTCTTTCCACAACCAATTATTATTAAATCCTTTTCCATCCGTCTTCAACACTTTTCCGCGCCATAATTGAATCGTCTTCCCCTGATTTTCCAATTCAGTAATTTCATCCAATTTTCCAAAAATTCGCCTATATTCTTCTTATATTCAAGGCTGAGGCGATGATTTAATTATTTTCCTCTACTCATCTAATAAATTTTGTTCTTTATTCCAATAAATCCTTCAAAAATGTTCAATTCTTATTTCAAAATAGCCAATTTGTCTCCTCTTATCTTTTGGCTTATATTTAATTTAAATTTCTTTCTAATTTTGGCCATTAAAAGGCGTGATTGCTGTGAAAACACGATGAGATGACCCATAATTTTATAGTTGAGCAAATAAAAAATTTGACCATAAGTCCAACCTAGCGGCCAATAATCCAACCAATTCGTCGCGCGGAAGGTAGTGGCCACACCGGGGTGGGGGAAGGACGAAAAACTGGCCACTTAAAAATTGCCCCCCTTCCCCGATTGTGTTGTCCACATTTGCATCGGGTAATCCAAATCCAAATGTCCAATAATTCAAATTCATTGAATGGATGGATGAACAAAATATTTGCTTCTCCACTCTTCCACCATTCTCAAACATTTGCAAATAATATTTGTATGACCCCAAAAAATGCTTGAATGAATCAAGGAATATGGGAATCTAAGTATTCTTTTAAAAAATTAACTTTTCATTCAAATAAAACAGATCGAATAGAACATAAAGTTATGAATTTTTTCTAGACAATATTGTTTTACAAAAAAAAAAATGAGAAATTAGGAAAACCTGTTTTTACCAAATATTCCAATCCAAAACTAATTGCGCCAATTCTTTTCTTTCCAGTTTCATATTTTATTGCGCATGCCGAAACTAATTACATATATCGTCCTTGAACAATTGTTCTTCCCATATTTACCAAAAATACGATAAAAAAATAATTATTAAATTAAATTTTTGGCATTGTTTTTCATTTATTATTTATTGATTTTTGGACTTTTAATCTTTTTTAAAACAGCATTTTTTTATTCTTCTTCATTCTTAATCTTCATCATTCCGTCCATCACATCCAATAATTCCAATAATTCATAGTTCCCACCAAATAAATCTTCGAGGTCATGTTTAGGGCTGGCAAATATAGTTATTTAACTATTTTATGCGGAGCATTATTTATGCATAAAAACGCAATAAAAAACATATCTAACTTGGTTTGAGCCCAAAATATTGAACTTTTTTTCAACTTTTTTCACTATTTTTAACTATTTTGCTACCTTTGCAACTATTTAACTATTTGATCACTATTTCAGCCCAAAACAACTATTTTATATAACTTTTTTTGGAAATTTCTTAAAAATGCCACCAAATAATACAAAATATGCATTGTTTCGCCAGTGGATTGATCGATTAAATGGAAATTCAGTTTATACAATCAATACTACCAAAGAGGGTAAAGGGATTTATTGTGAAGCGTGTCAACAACAGGTTTATATAAAATTTACAACGACCAATAGACAACGGGAATTTGTTCAACAAAAGGTTATTCAACAAAATTGTTCTACAATAATATTTGGTCATTTAAAACAACACAATGAAACATTGAAGCATAGACGTGCCCTTCTTCGAGTTTCAGAAAAGGAAAAACGACAAAAACAACTTAAAAATGATTTTTTGTAAAATATCAATTTAGGTTTTGAATACTTTAGACCCGAACGATGCCGTCGCAATTGAGGAAAGTTTGGCCTGTTATACAAATGCTGTTTGGCAGGACCTCGCCTATATCCAATCTAATTTTGCCAAATTGGCCGAATCGATCACAAAATTGGAAAAACAAGGCCTATCCATTTATGAACAATTGCAAATCTTTGGCGAAGTACAAGATGAAATGGAAATGGCAATCGGAGAAAGTGCAGACAAATTCAAGAGAAATTCAAGTTTATTGTTTCCAATAATCCCGGAATCGAAATCATGTCCCAAATCTGCAATATTCTTTCTGGCCAAAACAATAATTGTGATGTTTCGCCAAATCTAATTCCATTTTACAAATATTCACCACTCACATCTTGTGATGTTGAGCGTTCTTTCTCTATGTATAAGTCTATTTTGGCTGATAATCGAATGAGTTTCAAATTAATAATCTCGAAATGTATCTGATTTGCAATTATAACCAAGAACGATCTGATCAATGAATTTTTTAAATCTCTTTTCTATTTTTAACCTTTTATTTCGATAAAAAATTGTAACTTTTTTTGAAATTTTTGTCACTATTTTGGGTTTTTGCAACTATTTATGTAACTATTTTGCGATTTTTGGCAACTATTCTAGTTAACTATTTTGCGATTTTTGGCAACTATTTTTGCCAGCCCTAGTCATGTTGCATCAAATTTTTACTTCATATTTCCAATGTCATTCCGCCATCATTCCATTCCCAATTTCCATGTTCCAATTCCATCATAAAAATTTATTTGAATTTTAATCAATTAAAAACCTCTAATCCTCTTCTGTTTAGAAAGCTGACCCCAATTCACAAATGATTTACAACTTTACATCATTTTTTTATTTTCTTTTCTTTTACATCAGTGTTCGGTAAATGTAAATGCAATCTGCAATCCAATTTTTTTGGCGACTGACCAAATGACCCAGAGAATTTACTATTTACTACTACACCCCATCCCATTCTTTTTTTTCTGCTCTGCTTTTCTTTATCCTTCATTTCGCGATAGACCACCATTCACCATCTCTTCTTCCAAAATATTCATTTGGCTAGGGCCGATTCGGAATAAGATGAAGGCCGAAGGGCCATCTGCTGCCGACCTCCCATTTCCATCCCCCGCTCAATGGGTCAATTCGCGCGGCTTGGGTCCACTTCCACTCCCCAACCCCAGCCAACTATTCATTCGTCCAACGTCCACATCCAATCCATTCATCCACCCAACCCCGCGGTTCCCTAATCCCTAGTCTTCAGTTCATTTCCACTTGCAGTAAAAAGAACCCCCTTCCCATCATTCAATCCACCGCGGCAAAAGTCAATGAAAACCATTCGCTTTTATATTTTATTTGGTTATTTATTTCACAAAATAATTCACAACAAATAATATTAATTAGTAGTAATTCATTTGCAAATTTTATTTAAGCTCGAATAAACAAAAAAAAAATCGTAAAATTTTTAAATAAATGCAAAATGTCAAATGGATGGGATGACGATAATACTTTTGGCAACAATGGCTTTGGCAATAGCCCACCCAAAAGTTAGTTTTAATTAAATTAATCGAATAAATAATTAGGGCCAAGATTTTTAGATTATAGATGTTTTTATTACAATTTCGGCCATTTATTTCATTTTTGCTATGACATTTTTAATTAAAAATGTGCCAAAAATATATAAAATCAAAATAAAATGAAAAAAAGGTTTAAAACCAAAAAATCCTGCCCTAATTAATGGTTTAAAAACCTGAAAAATTTTATATTTTCAAAATTCCAGAAAGTGGTTTCGGCAACACCAACAAATCTGTGAACTTTTCTCGGCCAACAACAAATAATAACAGCAGCAGCTGGAAACCGAAAGCCAAGGATTGGGGGCCAGTTGGTGACTTGTAAGTTTTGCAATATTTATTTTAAATCGAAAATTTTTAAAAATTTAAATCGAAAATTTTTGCTCTGAGATTTATGAATTACACTCTAAATAAAATAAAAGAATAGCGCATAAATTTTGCTATAAAATTGCACAACAAAATAAAACCATAAAACCTCTTTTGCTGCTTGTAAAATATTTACTGCTTGCCGCAACCCACAAGGCACAATCATTTTATCTGCATAGTGCATACTTAATTCCTTCACAAAGCAACTAAAAATAATTCCAGTTTTTTGTAAAATATTCCAACTTCTTCAATCCATATATTTTTTTTTCCTCATTTTATTGGGAAAATCTCCAACTGTTTATGTCCCTTTCGTGACAGGCAAAAATAGTTGTTGGTCTCAGTTTGCGCGACCTCCAAATAAATTCCATCCGAATATTGCATTTCCCTCACAACCATGCCCATCTGTTACCGTTACAGCCGCAATTCCCTCACTCAATTAGCTCTTCTTCGCCATAAAATTCCAATTCGCAACCAAAAATATGCGCAAAGTATTGTCCATTTTGCCTTCAATTTTAACATTTCCTCCAACTTCATTCGAAGTCCATTAACCATTAGCACATTTTCCAATCTTTCTAACAAAATAAAATATTCGTCCATCTGACCTTCATTTGTACCTAACCTTAAAAGTAAAATTTAATAATTGATTTTTGTTAAAAATTTTAAAAATTAAAATTACCTCTTTATTGGGGACAAGCTTGAAGCTTAATTAAAAATCAGATTAAAACGGTTTTTTTAAACCGTAAAACTTTAAATCAGCACCATCGATTGCTGCGTTCGCCGCCAATTTGCCCTCATTTTTCTCTGGCATAAACCAGAGAGGCCTTCTCTTCTCCTTTCATTTCTCAATAATTGGCCATCAATATTTTGGCCAAATCCCCATCCCAATGGCACCAACAATCCATTGATATCCAGTCTCCTTTCCCAAATCAGCCGTGTCCTCTTTTCTTTTGCTGTTGGCTCAGCAGGCTTCCCATTCCCATCCATTCCCCTTCCATCAATATGCTTTTTAGCTGCATTTTTCTCGGCCAAATAGGCCGAACCGTCCAAAACCGCGAATCCGTCCGCCGTCCTGTACCATCATTCATTGACGATTTAGCTTACGGATTTGACGGAGTCAAATTGTTCCCTTTCCCTTCTTCACCTAATTACCATTTCCATTTTATTAAATCCCCAAATTCCATTATTTCAAATTTGGTGGGGTCTTTTCCATATTCTGATTGGCCGGGCCAATTCCCCGATACCCATCAGCTAAATTTTCCTCCTAAATTTCTTCAAATATTTGCCGATTATCCGAAAACACTTAAACAATTCCCACATCCATTATAATATAATCCCATTACCTGTCCATTTTCCATGGTATTTTCATGAATTGTCCCACCAAAAATAGTCTTCCGAAGATCGAATAAAGTCTAAAATCCATTCATGGAATTTTTCACAATAAATTTGTCCTTTTATTCTTTTTATCATCCAATTGGGACCAAATAAATATTTTCCATTGTCCCCATTCATTGGGCGAGACAATTATCCCTTTTTCCAAAAATCCAAACAATTTTTGATCCTAAAAATATTTTTATCAATTTTAACTAAATTTTATGTCCAATTCTTCTTAAAAATAGAAAAAATGGACTAATGGAATTTTTGGGGGTAATTTTTTACACAAGACGGCCAACAATGAAAAAGATCCATCCCCAATCTAAATTGCTACTTCGTTTTTGGGTTGTCCAAAATTACCCGGCCTTCTTTTCTTCCATTTCCTCCCCCCAAAATTCGCGCACTCATTGAGGAAATGGGTGAAAGGGGGGAATTCGCATCAATTCACTCTCAAGGATGGGCAAAATTTCCATTGCCAAGGTCACATTCATCTTCCACCAAATTTAACCCAAACCCCCAGACTAGTCGTAGTCTAGGATGGTTTGCATTGGGCCCAATAAAAATGGAAATGCGAAGAAATGCGGAATTATTCCCCTTTGAATATTTAAAATTACATCATCATTTCCTCATCACCATCCCCCCCCCCCCCCCCAAATCAAGCTGCTGATTTTCGTAATCAACAATGGAGTATAGGTATAGAGAAAAATGCGCATAGATCTATAATGAGCTTTTCATTACCCTTTACTAAAGCTCTCCCCTATGGGAATTGACACGATTAGTCACAATCCTTTTAAGGACTGATTTCTAAACACTTTATAGTCCGGCGGCACCCTCCTTTGCTCTCAAATGTAGCAAATAAGGAAGAAAAAGGAAAATGGTGGTTGGTGGATGGAGGCGAAGGGCAGACAATAAAAATGTACTCCCCTCCATCCTAAACATATTTACTCCTTTTGTGCATTTCCTTTTTCGCGCATTGCAATGATTTATATTTGGCGATGGAGAGAGGGGAATGAATTGTTGTTATGATGAAATACAACAAAAATGAATGACAAATCAAAATGAAAGTGAGGGCAAAATGGATGAATATGAATGAATGGAATGCCTCTGTAACAATCAATTCAATTTTGAATTTGAATTAGTTCCCTGTCTCCCCTCTTCATTCGTAACCATTTTAATAAACCTCTCCAAAACCACATTTTCCCTTTTCACGGATTAACAACCATTTTTCACCTTTTACACGTCATTTTTACTAATTTTTCGTTGAATATTCAGTCAAATCAGCCAAAGGAAACTTCAATTTTTGTGAAGCCTCCTTTGCACTAACCAAAACCTTCAAAATTCCCTCCAAACATTCCGTCCATTTCCCAACGGCCGAAGAACTAATGTACGGGGGCAGCGGCCGAAAACAACATTCTTCCTCCTCGCCTGGAATAGGAGGCAGCGGAGGGTTTGAAACGGCGCATGGCGATTGGTCAAGGAATTTGTAAGTGAAGGCAAAATTGGCCAAATTATTTACACGTTTTTTCGTTGTTTTGCCTTAAAAACTAACAAAAGAAGACGTTTAATTGTTATTTTTTCTCTGTTTATTAACAAATCCAGCCAATTGCTTTTTAATCTCAAGTTTCAAACATCAAATTTTGCTATTTTCACTAACCCAAAAAGAAGCAAGCGTATCTTATCCTACTCCCAAAAAAGTAAACATAAATTTGGATTTTAATTTGTTTTTGAAGCAGCAATTTTATAAATAAAAAAATTTCCTTCGCGCGAAATAAAACAAAATAATATTTTCCTCAAATACAGAGTAATTAAAAATTAATTTTGATAGTTATTTTTTCATTCAAAAATTTCCTTTTTTAAAGATGTTTCAATAAGTATTGGTGACTATTTTATAGTTTAGGCTCTAAGATTTAGACTTTAGAGTGATTCATTTTTTAATTGCGCGAAAATTCTCTTCCTTCTTTTCCATTTAAATTTTTTTGAACATCTTTGCAATTAAAAATTTAAAAATAATGGCTTAATTAATTTTTAAAATAAGATTATTTATTAAAAAATCTAATTATATATTTAATAAAATTAATTAATATTAATAAAAAGTTAATTATTTATTAATTTTCAGGAACAAAATGATCTCCGTGCACAACATTCCATTCTTTGGCCAGACCCAGGCCTTCATGGGCAAAACAATGTGGGACTGGTTCAAACGCTCAAAGGCCAATTTCTCGGATATTATTGACCGCCTCAATTGCCACATTGTGCCAATGTTCCTGATTTTCTTCGTTATGATGATTAGCGCAAATATGTAAATTTATATTAATCAAATTAAAAATTAATTTAATTTAATTCAGTTTCGGCACATTTGGGATGGAACCGATGCGTTGCCTCCGCTCTCCGGAATTGAACGACGAAGAAAGGGAATATGCGCTGGATTATTGCCAATCAAAGAACACATATTATGTGGCACCGGAGGAAGGCATTCCATGGTCAAACAAAGAGCGACGGGAGCGGCAACTTGGATACTATCATGTGGGTTTAATTTTAATTCATTTTGAGAATGCAAAGATATTTAACCAAAAGTTTATAAAATGGTTTATAATTAGTTGAGTTAAATTTTACCAATTTTAAATTAGTTTTAACTAAAAATCAATTAGATGGTTTAAGCAGTTTAATACCCTTAAAATTTGACCAAAACATGACCAAATTTTATACAAATCGACGCATCTGTTAGATTTATTGATTGGGTTTAGGGTTTGGCCCTTTAAATCAAACCATTGAAGATTCGATTTCTATAAACTTTTGTTCATTTTTGATAATTTTTTTGCCCAATTAAATAATTTTAATAACTTAACTTTATTGAATTTTTCAGTGGGTGCCCATTATGATGTTCCTTCAGGCAATCCTCTTCATGCTGCCAAATCAATTTTGGCATGCGCTCAATCAACATAGCGGTAAATTCCACTTTTAATTTTATTTTTAATATTCAATCATTTTAGGCATTGAATTCATCAAATTCATCGAAGAGTCGATTCGCTTGAAATACATGGAATTGAACAATCAGGAGCGGCCCAGTTTGGTGCGAGAATTATCCGAACGGATTGCAGAGGTAAAAATGCAAAAATACAAATTTTATTTTAATTTAAAATTTAATTTTTAAAGGGTGTCATTAATCGCAATGTCTTTTTCCATCGTCGATTGGCCGGTTGCCGTGTTGGCTCCTCAATGGGCAGTTATGTGACTGTAAGTCATTTATCATTTAAAAATTAATGAATACAAATTTCGTGATCAAATTAATTAATTCATTCTCGAACTTTTTTAATAGCTCATCCCTCATCGAGATGTTAACCAGCCAATTTTAATAATATTTGTATAAAGTATAATCAAATTAAAGTGCTAATTCTTGGCTATCTAATTAAAATAAATTTACTAAATATTGATGAAATTATGCCCAAAAAACACCGCAAATTTTTGCTTCTCCATAGTAAAAATTTATATTAAAATTTTGGACCTTAAACTTTATGAAATTTTAGTTTAAATAAAAATATTATTAGATAGCCAAAAGTCAGCTTTAATCTGATAACAAAATTATCCAAACTTGTTTCTGAGCTTGATGAGTTATTATAAAAGGCTCTAAATTATTATATCATTCCCCCAAAAATTAATTTAATACCATATTATAATTTTTTTCAGCTCCTCTACATTTGCATCAAAATGCTCTATTTGGTGAATGTTGTCGTCCAATTTTTTGTCCTCAACACATTCATTGGGACCAGCTATCGATTTTGGGGCTGGGAGGTGCTGAGAGCATTGATTAACAATGAAAATTGGCAGGTTGGCCCAAAACGAATTAATTTCATTTCCAAATTAATTTCCTCCATTTTAAGGACTCGCCCATTTTTCCACGGCTCACACTTTGCGATGTTCCAATCCGTCGACTCGGTGACACTCCTCGCTATACCCTCCAATGCCATTTGCGAATCAACACATACAATGAGAAGATTTACCTCTTTATTTGGTAAATCCAATTTTTTAAATTGATTCATATTTTATTTAAACCATTTACCATTTTTCCAGGTGGGGTTTCGGTGTGGTTGCCGTTTTGACATTCTTCAATTTTCTCTACTATTTGATTGTTTTCATCCTTCCGTGCACGCAGGAAAATTCGGTTCGCCATCTTCTCAAACAGGCAAGTCAAAAAAAAAATTATTAATTTTTAAATTCCAAATTTTTAAAAATTTTATTTTTGAATTTCCATTTTTTAAATTATTTAAAATTCCATTTTCTAAAAATTTAAAATTCCAATTATTACAGGACCGACATGAAAACATTGTCTATTCATCGAATAAGAAACACAAGAAATTGATCAAAGAATTTGCGGAGGAAGCATTGGCCAAGGATGGCGTAAGTGAAAAATACACAAATATTTAATTAAAAAATAAAATAAAACAACAATTCAAAAATTAAATTTATTTTTTCCAGATTCTCCTTTTTTGGTTCATTGAAAGCCATGCCGGTCCAATTGTGGCAAGGGAAATACTTGGAGAAATTTTCGAATATTACAAATCCAAATCGGTAAGGACAAGGGAAATTGCTTAAAATTTAATTCATATCCCTTAAATTTCAGCATTATGAAGAAGGTCCCGACGAAATTGTTACGACTAAAGGCAAAAGTTCATTTTCATCACAAAGCACCGGTTCATTGAATGATGAATATGATGATTGGCCGCCAAGTCGATTTGGAAATGGTCGGTTTTGACATTCATTAATCAATTTTCATTAATTTAATTTGCCCCTAAATTTTAGGTACTACTCCAAGTGCTCCTCCTAAATTCCCCCCAGGCGAATCGGCCAGTTTTTCTTCATCCCAAGAACGTGAATTGATTGATGGCGAAGGGATGGACAGCACCGAAACCGCAAATTTGTATGCATCGACGCCACGTGGATCGAGAAGGGCAAATGGAGGAGCCGGATCAGCAAAATACAAAAGTCGACCGGCCACAGACGATTATTCAGGGGGTGAGTGCATGGAATGGAATTTAATATTTATTATTTATAAAATGACAAATAAATTTATCAATTCGTTGCAAAACACATTTTAATCCAACAAAATCACATTCTATTCAAACGAAAACACATTTTATTTAATTCGAAAATACATTTTAATCAAACGAAACACATTTTAATCGAACGAAAACACATTTTATTTAATTCGAAAATACATTTTAATCAAACGAAACACATTTTAATCGAACGAAAACACATTTTATTTAATTCGAAAATACATTTTAATCGAACGAAAACACATTTTAATTATTCGAATTAGCTAACCAAAAATAGGAATTTTTTTCATTTATTTAATTATTTTTAAATTTTAGGCAAGGACAATTATCGCCGACAGCAGCCAAGTTTCCTCACTCGCACATTTCGTTTCATTTTTGGTGGCGGCAGTGGCGGAAATAACAACAATTATTATCGAAATCAGCAGCCACCTTTGCTCACTCCGCCTAGTTATTATGGACGAGGACAAATCAAGAATGTTTGAATGAAGAATATTTGAGAAATCCGAAATAAAATGCAGGGATAAACAAATCACATTTCCAATTTTGTAATCTCAGCAAAATCCTTTTTATTTTATTTGTTCTTCCCAAATTCATTCACATCCAATTTTGTATCCTTTTATTTAATATGGCTTTATTATTGTTATTTTCACTTATTTTTTCAAGTTTCCACATTTTCAATGTATTTCCGCGATTGAATGTGAATTTTATTTATTTTTTGATTCCTTTGGAATACATAAAACTTTGATTATTTTCCCATTTCGGCAAACATTGATTTAGTCCATCAAAATGGATATTTTCCAAATCAATTAAATTCCCCTCATTTTCCCTCCTTATCAAAAATATTCCTATGAAGATGAGAAAATTCTTTCAACATTCTTTTTATTTTTCAGTATTTTGGCATTTAAAACAATTTCATTCATATATTAAATCCCACCCAAATCGAAAATCACAATAAATAAAAAACATTCCTCCATTTTAATCCATTTTGCCTACATCCATTTTTGCAATTCTTTCATTATTTTCCATTTTTGGACTTCACTTTGCCACTTTTGATCCCCAATAAATCATTCCCCATTTTTCCAATATTTTGAACCAATTTCCGCAAATTATTCCTTTTTTCCAATTTTGCCTTAAGCCATTTTCCACCAATCTTTCAGGAATAAAAAGCCAACAAAAATGAAACATGACTGAAGAATTCCATCAAACATTCCCCCGAATCCAATCAATCATTAATTTTTATATTATTTACTTTGATTGAACATTTTCTATTGTTAAAGTTGCACTTTTTAAAATTATGGAACATTTATTTTTGGCATCGACCTCCTTCCCCAACAAGCCAACCCAATAATCTCCAATTCCCACGAAAATATATTTTTGATTTAAAATTCCTTGCTCATTCCATTCTATCCACCGAAAAAACCAACCCACAATGATGAATTTTATTGTAAATTTTACATAAATATTTTTTGAATGGAATAAATATAAAGATTGAAAATTTATTCCCTGGATTAATTAGGATTTTTGGAGTGTGGATTAAATTTTAGCGGAACCAAAATTACAAATATTTTTTTTCCAATAATTTGTAATGAAGAAATCAACAATATTTACAACATGCCGTAAAAAATTTTAATTCCCTACCTTCTAAAATTCACCAATCTCGATTCTGAAGTTTGAACTCATGGCTAAAAAAATGTTTATCGCATTTTTTTTTATTTCCCTAAACTCTACAAAATCTGATGTAATTTGCTTAAAAATGTCCAATTCTTGAATTAGGCACCCAATTTTCCCATTTTTTAAGAGTTTGAAAAATAATATCCCACGGGGAATTAAAAGAGGTTATAGCGTATTCATTTTCAATTCATTCTCATTTTGGTTTATCAATTTTAAATAAATAGAATAAAACATTCACGGGTATATTATTAATTAATTAATATTATTTTATTTGATTAAAAATATTCCAATGTGGTCATTTCGGCTTCATCGCCTCCATTTTTCCAAATTTTACAAAAATTCCAACATTTTTTGGCACACAAAAAGAAGAAAAGAAGCACAAAAGGGAGGAACATTATTCTGAAATCAAAAAAATTAAAAAATTAATTAATCCATTAAAAAATGAGCAATTTACGCGATGACAATGTTGTGTGGGGGAGGAAGTCGCCATTCTCCTTCTAAAAATATTAAATCCATTTTTTAAAATTATTTTGACTATTTATTTACGATTATAATTTCCGCCTTTGCCACCGCCAGCCGAATTTGCAATAACAATGACACCTTTGCCATTATGGGCAGGCCAAAAACAAAAATGCAAAATGAGAATTGGCAAAAAAGGAAATTTAGATAGGAAAAAATTAAAAGAAAGAATTTTAATAATTATTGAAAGAGAATACATGAATATAAATTTTCGAACAATTTATTAATTCATTTTTATATAATCTTAAAAATAAAAATAATTTGGAATTAAAAACACAATGGTTTTAACATTTAAGAATTGGGAATTAATCTCTAGGAATTATAAAAAAGAAGCAAAAATATTGGAGGAACAATTTTTACTTTATTTGTTCAAAGATTTCATCAACGAAAATGGAAATTTGGTCAATGCCAAAAAGTCATTCCCGCTTATTCCAGCTGCATTCGTCCAATGCTGCTGTCAAAAACAATTTCGTTTTAAAAACAATGGCCCAATTTGAAAAAAAGCAATTTCAACACTTTCTTTCTCAGTCAGTACATTTTTTATTATTCTATTTTTAAATATTTATAATATAATGAAATATTGAAAGAAGAAAAAAATAAAAATGAGTCTTTGAATTTCAGAAATTTTTCAAATTTTGTCAATTTCGTTTTTTTCTCAATTTATTTCCACCCACAAATACTTTTCAAAAAATCCTAATATTAAAATAAAAAATTTTAGTTCCCATTTTAAAATTTAAAAAAAAAAGAAGTTATTATTGACAAATATCAGACGAATCAACATTAATTTAATTAATCTTCCATTTCCTTATTTATTCTTAAAAAATGAATCAACTTTTATCTTTCATTCCTATTTTTTTTGGCCAAAAAACTGGTTATTTTGTTTAAATTTTTATTTAGAGAAATAATTTATCAAAAACAAATTATTTGAACTTTCACGTGGAAAAAGGAAGCATAAAAGGAGTCAAAATGAATTCACAATTTCATTCATTGAAATAGAAAAATAAAAAAAAATATTAAAAATGAAATCTCAAATTGCCCTCTTCACATTCTTCATTGCTCTTTTTGCGTTCATTGAAGTTGGCCAAGTTTTAGCCGAACAAAATAATCAACAACAGGCTGAAGCTGAAGAAGGGAAAACATTTTCGGCTATACGGCGTTCACGTCGCAATGTATTCCAATTTTTGAATTGGCTTAATTAACCATTGAATTAAATGTGAAGGTTGATGATGGCAATGGGATGATTGCACAACGAAGAATGTCCGAAGATGGCAATCCACTTTTTGCTGGCATTACTGCCGGCAAATTGCGTCGTCGCCGTGATCTATGTTCTCAGGCATGTGTTTGCTCACGAGTAAGACGCGATATTGGAGGAGGAGAAGTAGAAAGCCGTCCAAAACGTTGGGATGATGCTTGCGAGACGGAATGCGTTTGCACCTGTAATAATTGTGGCTGCAATACTTGTGGAAAATGAAGATGGATGAATGGAGAATTGCAAACCAATTAAAAATAATATACTTATCATATCAAATTATAAATCAAATGATGACATTTATATCAATTTTTATTTAGAATTGTAAAATTAAACGTAGATATTAAATTTTACTTTGTTTGCATTAATTTTGTATATTAGCTTTTTTTTTGTAAAATTTTAAAGACAGAAAGAGGAAATAAAATCTTTGAGTAAATTTATTCTGGATTGAAATTCTTTTTTCTTTCTAAATAAAAATACACTTGGACAATCATCATTTCATTTTTGTCAAAATTCAATGTGAATTGTGAAAAATGACAATTAAGAATTAGGAATTAATTAATAATTATTTTTATTCATTTTTTATTGCCATTTTTTATTGAATATTTTCATCAGGGTGGCGGCGGCCTGAACAAATAAATAATGGCAAAAATATTAAATTTATTTCTATTATTTTTATTCTTCAATTTTACTTTTCATTTTTTATTATTGCCTTCATCAGTTGAAGGCCGCATTTTTAATCGCCTCAGGGCACCATCAATGTTTGATTAAAAATTAAATATATTTTCCATTTTCAGTTCTTCCAATGACATAATTTTAAATGATAAATTCCAACCAAGAGGTGCCCGACTCCAATCAAAAAAGCCACCTCTGCTACGACCGTTGGCTTTAAAATTTAAATTAATATTTTTAATAAATTTTCAGTCCTTTGAGATCGAAATGGCAATCATTTTGTGATAGGCGAAACAGCAGATTTTTAGGACGGGGATGTATTAAAATGGGAGAATTGGGTGGAATTGCCAGGGACAAATTGACAGAATTATGGCGGAAAATGGTCCGAAGAAAAGCAATTGCCCAATTTGTGACTGGGATTGCAAGTGGAGATGGTGGCTTTCGTGCTGCCCACGCATTGGCGGTAATGGCTGGACTTGCAGCCGGCGGACCAGTGGGCGGAATTGCTGCCGGTGTTGGCGGAATGGGAATGTATTTGACGGCACGAGTTGGGAAAAAATTGATCAGAGGAATAAGAAAGAATTATCTAAGAAAGCAATTACCTTGGCAAGAAAATTTTAAAGAGTAAGTAAAAGTTATTTATGGGTTATTTTAAGGAGGTGGCAATTTTTGGTAAACTAAGAATTTAGATCCAAAAAATTTTTAGTTTCAAAAGTGCTTTATGATGAGGTTAGTGTTGACAATTTAGCACGATTGCGTCTATTTTATGATATTTTATCGACTGAAAAATTGCCTGTTTAAATATATTTTAATTCCGCCTATTTGCCCCAATTTAATTCCGCCTATTTGCCCCAATTTAATTCCGCCTATTTGCCCCAATTTAATTCAGCCTATTTGCCCCAATTTAATTCCGCCTATTTGCCCCAATTTAATTCCGCCTATTTGCCCCAATTTAATTCCGTCTATTTGCCCCAATTTAATTCTGCCTATTTGCCCCAATTTAATTCCGCCTATTTGCCCCAATTTAATTCCGCCTATTTGCCCCAATTTAATTCCGCCTATTTGCCCCAATTTAATTCCGTCTATTTGCCCCAATTTAATTCTGCCTATTTGCCCCAATTTAATTCCGCCTATTTGCCCCAATTTAATTCCGCCTATTTGCCCCAATTTAATTCTGCCTATTTGCCCCAATTTAATTCTGCCTATTTGCCCCAATTTAATTCTGCCTATTTGCCCCAATTTAATTCCGCCTATTTGCCCCAATTTAATTCCGCCTATTTGCCCCAATTTAATTCTGCCTATTTGCCCCAATTTAATTCTGCCTATTTGCCCCAATTTAATTCCGTCTATTTGCCCCAATTTAATTCTGCCTATTTGCCCCAATTTAATTCTGCCTATTTGCCCCAATTTAATTCCGCCTATTTGCCCCAATTTAATTCCGCCTATTTGCCCCAATTTAATTCCGTCTATTTGCCCCAATTTAATTCCGTCTATTTGCCCCAATTTAATTCTGCCTATTTGCCCCAATTTAATTCCGTCTATTTGCCCCAATTTAATTCCGTCTATTTGCCCCAATTTAATTCTGCCTATTTGCCCCAATTTAATTCTGCCTATTTGCCCCAATTTAATTCCGCCTATTTGCCCCAATTTAATTCCGCTTATTTGCCCCAATTTAATTCCGCCTATTTTGCACTAATTAGTTTTAAATAGAACGGCATTTTTGACATTTTATTTGTAAAAGTCGTCGCTATATTATTGATTATGATTAATAAAATAGATGCCAAATAATGCTCATAATCCTCACATTAGAAAAACTCAAACTTAATTTATGAAAAAATATTATTTTTTGACCCAAATTCATAAGTATGCCTATTTATTTCTTACAAATAGGAAACTAAGTTACTATTGATAAAATTTTATTTTATATTTTTTAAAATATTTCAATATTATAAAATAATCAAGATTTTAGTAAAAAATATTAAAATTAATAAATAAATAGATGGAAAATGTATTATAAACAAATGCGTGAAGGCAAAACAGGCAAAATGTTCAAAAAGAAAAATATTGCAAAATTAATTGGTGGCGGTACTATTTCTGGTTTTGGAAGCCATGTCGGGTCGGTGTTAGGAAAATCACTCGGAATGATGATCGGAATACCCGGTGCGCCCACTGTTGTTGGTTGGGTTGGAGGCACACTGGCCGGAATGGTGACCGAAAAAATTGGAGAAATAATTGCGACTTCTCCTTGGATGGCTATGAAGAAGATGAAAAAATGGAAGGCAAAAAGACGAATGTTGCGTGAACCCGATATTCCAACATTAATAAGAAAAGTCGAAATAACAAGACTAAAATGAAAAATTTAAATTTTGCATCAATCTACTTATAAATATTTTTTTAATTATTATTTATCATTTTTCCCATTGAATAATGTGCCATTAAATAATATAATATTTAATTAAAAATTTTTTAATTATATTTTGTAAATGAAGTGCCAATATTTGTTACACTGCCATTTCCAAAATTTAAACTTAATTACAAAAATTTTTTCTTTTTTTTTTTCAAAATCACATACAAAGTTCATTCCTTTTTCTGTCTTTTTCCATTAATTGCCGACATTTTCCCCTATCGAATATTTTCATCAAGCCAATTCCGCCTTTTCCATTTTCATTCTCATTGGAAGGAATGTTTATTTTTACAATCAAGCTAAATTCACCTATCAGTCCTCCATCCGTCCACATAGGTGGATTTATTTTAATGCAAAATACGGAGACGGAAAATGAATTCATTTCATTTATAGCCAAAGACCAATACGGCGGCGATTGACTGATTAAAAAGATATTGAATTTCATTTCTGAACTTTTTTTCTTCTCAATTTATCTCCTATGGATTAGTCATTTTTTTAAATTATTTCACAAGTTAGTTAAAAAAGATATAAAAGGATAAATTGTAAATAAAATTCTGTAACTAAAGACCATTAAAATTTACTCTCCAAACGCTAATTGAATAGCTCCCCGTCCCGATGAATTTGTCAAATTAAATTTGAATCAAATATTGCCAAAATGATCAGTAATAGCCAAAATCTCACTAATTTCAACTTAATTGCCCAATATAAAATTTAAATTCTAGCCCAAATTAACAATGAGCCTTCAATTTGGCCCATTTTATTTCATTTTATTCCTTCTCACTTTTTGCTCCTTTGCCTTTTTGGCCGAATTGGTTCCAAATGGTCGTGGACGAACAGTTGACTCAACGGGCGAAAATAAAAATTGTCGATGTGCCGAAGAGGAAACATTTGCCGACACACTTCGATCGGGGGCATTCAAGAGTCCCGGATGTAGGTTTTTTAGCCTTTATGAATCAAATATATTGATAACGGATATTCCTTTTGATAATTTAATTTGCGGGGCTCTTTTTATATTCCTTATTCCAGGGACTAATATTGTTCGGGGCGAGAATAGGCCTAGGGACTTGTCCCGGACCTTCGCAGGGAGCCTAAGCACCTCAGTGGCCCAAGGAAGGGGAGCGGGTTTAGTTTGGCTGGACTTTAGTAAATATATTTATCTGTTTTGCGGAAAATTTTGATAACAGAACGTCAAAGTATGATCGAAAAGTGTACATTTTGTTGGGAAATGAGTGGGTTTGAAAAGGAAAATTGGGCAATATTTGATTGATAGAGTGACAGGGGTGATTTGGAAATAAATTATAGGTACAGTAGGATGAATAGTAATGACAAGTCCTTAGGCATTATTGACATTGACATATTCCATTTTTCAGTCTTTCATTCATTAAAATGAATATTAAAATGTAATTTTTCAGTCCCCTCCAATTATTGCGATTTACTCAAATGTAAATGGAATATTCAGCCGGCCGAAAACAGCTTTGTCAGTGCGGCATTGGACTTTTTCGAAGTGAATTATTCCTCAATTATTCCCTCAATTTTTATTCATTTTTAGACGGAACATAAATATGATGGCCTGGAAGTGTACCAAACACATTGGAATGGTTCACAATTGTTGATGGCCAAACAAACACGGTCAAAATATTCTCCAAAACATATATTCAATTTAATTTCCCCATTTTCAGTCTCAGCGGCAATTTTGACCCTCGCACAATGCCCCGGCATTTTTTCTCCTCCTTGGGCGGCGGCCTCCTTTTTCGATTCCTCACCGACAACACTGACCATAATCATCAGGGGTTCCAAATTAGTTTCCAACGGCACAATAAAGATTAGTTTAATATTTTAATACCATAAATGCTCTAATAATTCTCAAGTCTCGGTTTTGAGGACCCATTGCCTCCTTGTAATATGAATTTAATATATACATTTTAATTCATTTTCTTATTAGTTCCCCCAAAGCTTACAAAATTCACTATAATTTGTTCAAAAATGTTCAAAAATTAAAGAGTTAAACCACTATATTTCCCAATTCTTGAAGGGTTGAAAAAGAATTTCCCATGGGGAATTAAAAGAGCATATACGGTATCTTAAAATTAAATATTATTTTAATTTCCCTTTCATTTTTAAATGACCCCCTCAATTCCCCGTGCCCAATGCCATTTCATGTGGCCACTGACCAAAGCGAAAATTTGCCAACTTTGAATGCCCATTTTCGCACTGATTCTGCCTGCATTTTTGTGATTAATTCGACGAAGGCAATCAAATTGAATGTGAAACGTTTTGCCGCCTCCGCTTTGACCCTTGAAGTCAATTTCCATTTCAAACAAATTTCATTCTCATTTTTAGATTTACGAAACTGAGAATTTTGCGGCGGCCACAGAAAATTCCAATGTGGTTGCATTGGCCAAGTTTGTAAATGACAAAATGAATAATTTAATTATCCCAAAATCTAAAGGCTCAATAAATTTTCACCTCCCCAAGTGATAACCAGCCGGACATCTTCCGTGACCATTTTGCTTCTCACCATTTCCAATTTTTTCCTTGGCTTGGGTCAATCACTGAATTCGGCTGATTTATACGAAATTGAATTTGAGCGCACAAAAAGCGGTAAAAAAATGGTCACAAAATAATCCCTTTTTCTTTCTAAAGTTTGTGAATGTTTCCCCGCGGAATTGACAATTAGCAGAATTAAATCTACTGAACTTTTGTCACCGGGATATCCCCTGGAATATTGCGATAATCACAAATGTTCGGCGCATATTTCATTGGAACTTCCATTGGCACCGAAATCAATTGGCCGTGATTTTGTTGAAGTGCTCAGAATCCGTTTTGAGCAATTCAAATTGGAACAATACACGGATTATATTGCATTGAATGCAACCACACCAAATGCCCAACATGGATCGACCAATTTGATTACGTTGGTTTTTTTACCTATAAAAGATTATATTAAATAAAATTCAAATTAATATTATATTATTTATTAGAAAAACATTAATAGAATTATTTGAGGATGTATTTTTATTAAATTATTTTAAATTAATTTCATATTTAAATTTTGGCAAAAATATTAAAAATGAATGAAAATATTCAGAATAAAATAAAAGTTAATGCAATGATTGATACTAAAAACAAAGAATATTCAATCCTTTTCTAAAATAATAATTTTATAAAATTTCCAGTTTATCCGGTGATGCCCAAGTGATTCGTCAATTCACTTTCGATTCCCCACAATTTGATTTTGATTTCTTCTCGGACCATTCGGTCGTCGATTTAGGCTTCAATTTGACCATTGAATATCATCAAAAGCCAAAAGGTTCAATCCATTAATTAATTTATTATATTCATATTCAGATTGTATTTGTCCCGGTGCCCCATTGAACATTTTGGAAGGCATTAAGCATTCAGAAATGAATCAATTCGATGCAATAAAATGCAAATCAATGGACTGCTTTTGGGAAATACGTCCGCCAAAAGTTGGTCCCAAGCAAAAGATGGGAATAATTACTGTATTCCTCTAATAATGGCCCCCCTCTAGTAGAAGCTGGAGGATTTAAAAAATGAGCCCTTCCTCTAATAATAGCCCCCTTCTTCAGATATTAGCCCTCTTTGAAGGTCTCTAAAAATAATGGTCCCTTCTAATAGAAATTAGAAACCCCCAACTCTTCTATTAAAAGTACCCTTTGTAGGGTCTCTGAAAAATAGTAGCCCATGGAGCCACTAATAGAGAAATTATGGTAATTAATTTCCCTTACAATTTTAGCCATCAATGGATCGACTTTTATTCAAAATAAATCACACAATTGTTGACTTTTCCGAACAATTACTCATTTATCAAAATGCAGCCACCGACCGTCGAAAGATTTTGGCATTTCAGTAAAATTTACTGTCAAATTAATAAAATTATTTTTAATATTTGTAGAGGCGATGCATCGAACAGTGGCGAAGAGCATTCAATCCAATTTGACAATGCAATGTCACTGTAAAATAAAATAATTAAAATTATTATTATTTTATTTATTATTAGTTTATCACATTTGGATGGCGGTGCCCCAATGCAGCCAATCACAATTTGGTACCATCGAGAATGGCCTGAGGCATTGGTCCCTTTTCGTCCCGAGAAAAGGGAATTCAACTTTAGCTATGAATGGCGAGAAGGTAAAATAATAAACGAAGACAATTTTTTAGCTAATTTTTTATTTTGGTTATCCCAAATTTTATTTTTAAGTGTTTTTTGACTTCTCATAAATCAGAAACTGGTTTTAGACCCTTCAAACCTTATACTAATTTGTAGCGAGATACATTGAATGGTATATAAATTATTAGGTTTGGCCCAAAATTAAAGTGTTTAAAACCAAAACCGGAATATGGTTTAAACGGGTTTAACTCGCTTATTTTCAATTTAAACTAAAATTTATATGTTAAATCAAACGTATAGATGAGATCTACAAATTTGTATAAGGTTGTAGGATCTAAAACTGGTTTCTGATTTATTAGATATTAAAAACTACTTTTGGGAGTAAAAATTGGGGCAAAAAGATATTTTTACATAATTAATTTATTAATTAATTAACATAAATTATAATTATCCCCCCTTTTAATAGTGTGCAAATGCGGTGATCCAACTTTTCAAGCATCCACCGAAAAATGGCAGCCACTTCGTTCGCCGGACAATCCATATTCCTACTGTCGTTCAATGCGATGCCAATGGCTTTTGGATGCGCCCGAGGGTCATCATCTCCTCCTCAACATCACTCAATTCTCCACCGAGGCAGATCAGGATTTTTTGACAATTTTTGATGGAAATGATACAACCAAAAAACATATGGAAATGTATGGAAATAAAAAGGGTGGCATTTATATGTTTAATATTTAATTAAGGTTATCCGGTTTAATCAATTTCAAATCGGCGTTGCACAGTGAACAAAATCAAATGACATTGCTATTCACAACGGATTCCAGCATTCAAATGGATGGATTCGAAATTTGGTTCAAAGCTGGTTGGTCAAAAAATAATATTAGATAAATTACCCTTTATTAATGCAGAGCCCAATCCTGAATTTTTGGCAGCACTCAAAGAAAAGAAGAGGGGATTCCCAAAATTTATTCTTTTGTTCATTTTTGTGTTCATTTCAATCAGTGGAATTATTTTCTTGACGGCTCGATCCCGGGGAAATGGCAATGCTTTGGATGGAATTCGAACAATGTGGCCGCCAACCTGGATTTGGAGTTGGACAAATAATTTTGGCGGCCAAGGAGGACGTTTACCGGAGGCATATTTGAACTTGAAAATTTAATAATTAATCATTTATTACGCAGTTTGTTGAGGGCCGTGTCCGCTTCATCCGGAATTGGGCCCAAAATCGTCATCAAGGCCAGCGGCAACCATTGAATCATGAAGAAGGCAACGAGGATTTGGGTGCTGGATCAAATTTTTCGGCGAATAACCCAATGTTCAATCCATTCCACTAACAATAAGTATTCATTTTGTGCAATGATCGCAAAACTTCCATTCCATTTATGCCCAATTTATATGTGTTTTAAATATTCATTATTCATTTCGTAATTTCTAATTTGTTGCCTTTAATCTTTGTTATTAATTATTAAACATATTTCAACAGAATTCATAATCAAATTAATCATAAGCCAGAACAATAACTTGGGATCAATTCTTATCAATCAGCATATATTTAATTTAAACAAACTACTACATATATTATATTTTTGAAAGAATTAATTAATTTGGCCACAATTTTATTTTGCATAATTCATTTCTACATTTTTATTTTCAAAATTTGATTCGTTCTTTTTTATTTTATAAATCATTTCATGAATAAAATAAATTTATTACTCAAAAGTTAACATTCCAAACTTGTATAATTCGAGAATTATGAATGAATATAATGGAAGTGTTATGGATGAGATCCATTTCTTCCCAATAATTCAATTAATATTCACAATTATGTATAATAAATTGCGCAATGCAAAGATGGAGAAGAGGAAACTAGCCATAAAATGTGTAACTGGATTATAAGCAAAAAAATAAACGGAAGGAAGAAAAGGATTGATGGATAAAATAGGATAATTATTGAACAGCAATGACGTAATGGGCTAATGTTCTAATGGAACATCCAATCCAGGCTAATTATCTGTGGTCGGGACTCAGGATGTAAATGGAAAATGAATGAGTAACCATAATGAAAAAATGTTTGTATATTTATATCCCTAAATTGTATGAAAACGACCAACTACGGTAGTCGCATTTTACAATATATCTTGCAAAGGTTAAATTTTGGACTAGCCTCAGGCAACAATCAAGGATTGAGTTTATTTAAAAATATTATAATTAAATGTCCTAGTGCTAAAGATAGGACAAAAATGTCATTTTATGATTGGCTTCGCTTCTATAATATTTTTATAGGCAATTTGCATATAATTTTACAGAATAAATATCGATAAAAATTAATATATGTCTAATATTTGTGTGCACAATGCCCCAATTCCCTAATTTATTCTTCGCTTCTCCATTCTGCTGTTCATTCGTTCCGCCGCCAGGGAATATGTATTGTTGGTCCCATTCCCCGCATTTTCTTGTTCCCATTGCATTGTTTGCCCCTTTGCTTCCATTTTCCTCTTCCTTCATTTTCTTCTCTATTCTTCCATTCATCAATCCATCTTTCTGCCAGCCGCTAGCCCAGAATTGTCCCTATCTTCTTCTCTGCCGGCTGTCCTGAGAAATTCTTTTTGTTTTTCCAAAAAGAGGAAGAAAAATTCTACATTTTTCTTCTTATATTCCTAAAATTGTTTTCCGCCAATCCGTCATTTTCTCAAATTCTCAAAGCCGATAATTTGCCATTTTCATGGGAAAATAGGCTTAAAAAATATATTCTCTTGGCCATTAATATATTTTTAAAAAAAAAGAAATAATCAATTTTTTGCCATTAGATTTAATAGAAAAAAATAAAATCACAAAACGTGAAGAGAGATAGGCTGGTAGAAAAGAAAACCGGTCGGTCATTTCCATCCCAGCCCATTGCGCGTTGTCCCCATTCCCTGCATTTTGCGCAATGCATCCATCCTCTCCCCCATTTCCCACATTTTCCATTCTTTTCCATCCCATCCCAACCAGCCGACCACTCATCATCGAAGTCATCCCCCTCTTTTGCTAATGGTCCAGTTGCGCATTCCCCCTTCCCTTCCAGACAGCCTCCCCTCTTCCCCACTTAAAAGCGTAAAAAGTGTAGCAATAAAAAATTGCGCAAAAAATTTTGCCTAAAATGTAAACATGGCGAAAATAAATCAAAAACATATTTGGAAAATTTAATATTACTTATTAGAAATGTTCAAAGTTCTATTATTTTTTTACTTTATTTTCTGACTCATTCAACATTTTTAAAAGCATTTTTATTACCACAATCGAATACTTTGCCGCGAGCAGAACCTTTTTTTGGCTAATTTTCTTAGAAAAGATAGAGGATAAGTATTTCAGAAAATAAACAATAAATCATATATATTAATATAATTAAATTTTCGTATTTTTTTATTCTCATTTTGATTATTCAATCAAAAATAACTAATATTTCCAATTTTTTATTTCATATATTTTATTGCATTTATATTTTCTCATCATTTTCTGAAACTGATGAGTGAAACTTTCGATTATTTCCCTGACTATTTTGCATAATTTATTTCCAACCGCAAACTCCATCCTATTCCTATTCTTATTCCATTGTCTCATTTTGGGATAGCTGACGCAAATGGGCCTATCATCATCCATTTCCGGGAAAAGTAAACCTAAACAAAACTCAAATAAAATAACCAAATCTTTTTCCTCTTGAATTCATGGTAAATATATAAAATAATTAAAAATCCTTCCATTTTCCCTTAATTCATTTAGAAATTCCATTTTTATTTTTTTACAAAATTATTTTTTTCCTTACTTTGACTTTCTTTATTAACATTTTTTTTAAATTTTATTTTTATTTTTTAATATTTTATGTCTCCATTCAAAAATGTTAAAATTAATAATAAATATTTAATTAATAAAATTAAAATCAGAATCAATCCCTATTTTTGAAGTCAAATATATTTCTTGTTGTTGTTTTCGTCTGCCAATCAAAATTTACAACCCACAAAATTCCCTCCCACCGCTGTCTGGGTCTGGGCCAATTCTTCATTTCCTCTAAACCCATTTTCCTGCCAATTTTTCCCTGGTTCTTTTTCTTTTTCCGATAACCACTTTTCCTTTTCATCTTCCCAAAATTTTCGCCAATAATTCTTCTCTCATTGATTTCATTCTCGCCCAAAACAAATTCATCAATCCGCCCATTCATTTTGGCCATTCCTCCCTCCATTCCCACCAAGACCCAGTCAGCTGGTCTGTTGGCCTTGAAAGTTATCGTCGAGAAAATGTGAATTTGGGGAGGAGACCGCATTGAAAGTGATTTAGGGCCGATGGGAATCAATTTGGACTTTGGTTAGGTTGATAATGGCCAGAGAAATGGGAAAAAGGCTTAATGTTTTGAGGAATAGGGCAATTTACATTCATTCAAAACATTTTATATATTTAAATTAGGCCAAATAAAATTGACCATTATTCTGGGAATTGTTTTGCCACTTTCTTCTCACATTAATCAAATCTGAGAATTTCCCCGAAGGTCAATCATTCATTTTCGAATGTTTTCTCATTTATTCACAAAATATTTATTCCATTGTAAATAATTCTTTAGCAAATAAATATATAAATTTTCCAATTTTCATTTTCTTGCACTTTACAAAAAAAAATCACCAAATTACATTTAAAAAAGGAGACAATTTTCATTTTGCTAACTTTGTTTAACATTTTAGTCCTCCTCTTCTGTTGGAATTCGCCGACCCTCTTCCCCCATTTCCTCCCAATTCTTCCCAGAAAAATTCCATTACTATGAAAAATGAATGAATGCGGCAACAAAAAAAAGTCCTCCACCATCCCGGCTGCCTAAAGTCCCAGTTGCTTTTCCTCATCACTCCGCTTTCATCCCTCCATTTTTTTCTCGACTGCTCTTGAGCCACCCCACCCCAATCCGGCTGCCCTAGACAGTAGGGTTGCACCCCCGGGGACGGGGATCCCCGAAACCCCGGGGATCCCCGAGCATTTCCCCCGAAAATCACCCCCGGGTTGTCCCCCGAAAATTTGATCCCCGGAAAATCACCCCCGGGTTGTCCCCCGAAAATTTTATCCCCGTGACGGGGAATCCCCGTCCCCGTTCATATCCCCGGCTTTTTTCATCCCCGAAAATGATTTGGTAAGGTTAAAAAAATGTCAGTTTTTTGGCTATTTTTGCATTGAATATAGATAATTTAAATTTTTTATATCAAAAACTTTGTATTCCAACACGAAATAGGAGTTAATAAATAATAATAAACAATAAAGATAATTACAAGTCGTATATACAGTAAATATAAATATTGAGAACAAAAATCATCCGCAAATGAATCATGGCTTATTTGGCAGTCAATTTTTTATGATTTTTATTTTTACTGCCTAAATTTTATTAGACTTGGAATTTTGTATTAAAAATCAGTGAAATATTATTCAAAAAAATTTTCTCCGGTTGCGCCTATCGGCAGCACTACCTGTGAATATCTTTTATTTATATACTTTTATCAAAAAATAGCGATTTCTACCATTAAAATTAACTTAAAATTTCAAAAATTTTCTTCGGTGGCGCCTATCGGCACCACCGAATAATGGAATTTTGGATGGGGGTAAAAATAGAGTAGCTAAAAAATTCTTGATAAGATGGCCGGAAAAGCCGCCACCCGCCACCGATCAAACATTACATTAATATTTCCCCTACTCAAATTTTTCAAAAGCCTGCAAATAACCTTCCCAATCCGCACAATCCGAATTTTATTAACAATAGCAATTCAATCCAAATTTATTTAAAAAAATAAAATAACAAATTTAAAAGTTTATTCCTATGCCTTAGGGTTGATTTGAAAAGAAATCCTAGTAAGGAATAACAATCATGTTGATAAAATTAACTCTATTTTTTCAATGGGCAACTAAAAAGCATGAAATTATACTGAATTTTTATATTTTAACCCAGAAGGCCAAAATTTTTTATGCTTTTTAGCCTTTTTAAAAAATTCCCTTAATCCCCGTCTTCTTCCCCGGGGCCCCGGGGATCCCCGAAATAATCCCCGTTTGATCCCCGAATCCCCGTCCCCGAAAAAGATGGCCCCGGGGTAGCCCCGAGATGTTCCCCGAAAATTTGATCCCCGAAAATTTCTCCCCGAACGCATCCCCGTCCCCGGGGGTGCAACTCTACTAGACAGCCCCCCACCCATTCACCACTCCACCCAAACATTCAATGTGCCTGCCTTTTTGCAAATAAATATACAACATTCAGTGTCGGGAATTGTGTAGGAAATGGAACTCACTCCTAGGAACTCAAGTCCTCCTTCCATTTTACCCTCATTTTTCCCCAAATTGCCTGGATGCATTCTGGGGCCATGGCGCCCCAACCTTTTCTCCACCTTCCGCTCTCATTTTCTTTATTCAATCCACTGTAAAAGTCTGGTCGAGAATGGGCCAAATATAAAAATATAAGTGTATGGAAAAAGTGAAAAGGAGGGCTGAGATCTACAAAAATAGACGACCAAATGAATGTGGCAAAATAAGTTGGGCCAAATATTCCACCGAATTATCTGACACATATTTCCAGCAGAAATGCCCGCTTTCATATAATTATTCAATTAATGATATAATTTTAATTATATTCTATTTTATTTAAACTAGAATGCAAAATTTTTGCCAAAATTCACTAATTTCATTTACCTAATAAATTGAAACAATTAATCCCTTTGTTGTTATCCCATCATCCTTGGATTCGATTATGCCATGAATTGGGCGCTAAATAAATTTGGCCATAAAAATAATTTTCTTGGTATTTACATTATTGAATTTTTCTCATTTTTAAAAAAGTGTGTAAAATTTATTTAAAAAGGGTCCAATATTTAATACTTTTCTAAAATCCTATTCATTCATGTAATTTTCTTTTCTCAATTTTCCATTCTTCCAGTTCACCGATTTTGCCCGATGAAAATTCATTCAAGTTTTGAAAATAGGAAAAAAAGGTGAAAAGAAGGAACAAATGTTCCAAATGTTCTCCACCCCATTTCCCCCCATCAAAATGAAATGAACCAACCCAACCAGTCTCAGTGGGGCCTTCACTTTTCTAACTTTCAAAAAAAAGTGTCCCCCATTTTTTTTTTCACTCTCGCCGATTTCATTCACAATTGGTTGGCTGTGAATGAAAAGTGCGCCAAAAGTTGAGAAAATGGATGTGGAATGGCGAAAAACGAGTTGGGCCAAAATGCTGGGCCAATGCGGCTAGGCCATATGTTCAAAAGGATGGGGATGGGATGAGTGTGGGCCATTCCAGGGAATGAACTTTGCCGCCGCCCTACTCCTCCTCAAATTTACTTTTAACTTTGACTCTGGTTGGATAAAATGATGAAGGAAAAAATTTTTAAGAAGGTGAAAGTTTGCCATTCTTTTATAATCTGTTTTTCCTTCGAAACTATCCACCTTTTTCATAATTTTGGCTTTCAATCCTACAAAACTATTTTCATAATTAAAAATACACCATAGTATGCCCAACTTTATAAGCCATATTTCCATTTGTATTAATGAAGGTGACAAGCAAAAAAGTTTTTGGTTTATTTTCCAACTATATTTGGGTAGTAATAAGTGATCTATAAAATCATTCCCCCTCCATTTTTTACGTCTTTAGCAATTAGCATACCTTTCCTATAATTAAATGTTAAATCCCAAAATATCAATTTTATGATAATTAAATTTTCGCATTCTCTGATTGAAAAATTTAGGACTAAAAACTTTTTAAAAACTTACTTTTTATTTTCAAATAAAAAATTTAATTTTTAAGAAATTTTTTAATTAAATTCCATTTTTTTCTCTCCCTTCGATAATGATTGTGCACTCTATATTATATTGACTATTTTCTCTCGAGTGTAAAAAAAGTCAAGAAAATTGAAGTAAAATGAAAATCGAGAAGAGGGAAAGAAAAAGTGCAATCATCGTCTTTCTTCCTTTTTTCCTTCATCAAAGTCCTTTTCATTTCATTTTTCCTCTCAAAATTCTTCCGGGGACCAGAAAATCGGCCCAGAGTCTGCTGGTTGGCCAAAGCAGTGTAGAGCGCCAATTGATGGGTTTTTAATCCATCTATCCTATTCGCCCTTATCCATATATATTCCAAATTTAAATGGCATAATTCTCATTTTCTTTATTCCAAATTAGGACATTAGCAGTAGAAAGAAGAATGGTTAAAATTCAATTACAAAATAATATAAAAAAAAACATTTAAAATGTTCGTTTTAAAAACACGAAATAATTTCATTCAATATTTTAATGCCAAAATTTCTTTTAATTTTCCCATATTTTCATCCAACCAAAAATATCAATAAAAATTGCCCAGACAATATAAAATTTTCCCACCTTTTCACTTCCCTCTATTTATCTTTCTTGGCTAATTTGAGATGGCGAATTGGACAATACAAATAGAAAAAGCCGAGAAAAATGAGGCCAGACGAAAGAGGAAGGAAATAGGGAAAACAACAAATAAATGATATGAATAAGTAAATATGCCCTTAATGCAATCTCACTTTTCCCTATGATTCTACTTTCATTCATGTATTATATTTTGTATATTTATTTTTCTTGCCATTTTATATTCCATTTATTCCACCCATTCATCTCTCGCCAATTTACTTTTCTCTGCCTCCATTTCCATTGCTACCAGCTGATATATTCCCACTATTGACAGCCGGTTGGTTCTTGGTCGGCTGTCGCTGAGGCTGACTGACTAACTGGAATTGAGTGAGTCTCACTCTGCCCTGTCTGGGCCAATCGGTCTGCTGACGCCATTTTGCGGGGCCACAGCCGTCCGCCAAAGAATGCCTATATCTAACTAAAACCAGCCTCCTCCCCTCACATTCACCCTCTACCATTATTTTCTCCCTCATTTGGCCCCTACAATGCTGGGGGATGTCGGCTCCCTCCATCCAGTCCAGACGCAATGGCCAATTCCCTTTCTTTTTTTCCCTTAACGCCGCTGGCGTTTTTCATTTGGCCCGTCGTCTCAAAATATTTCATTCCTTCCTCATTCTTTCAGAGATTTTTAGAGTGCATTTGGCGCATTTGAGTCGAATGCATGTCTAGACCCAGCCTAGACCCCCCAATCTTTAGCAAATTTTATAAAATTCATTTCACTAAATTCGCAATAAAAAAGACAATAAAAAGGACAATTGAGAACATTTTATTCACAATTTTATGGCCATATTTTATTTATTCTTTAATATTATCTTTGGATTTAAAAATGGTTAAATTATGCATAAATGACTTAATAAGATTATTAAAATTTCTCTAATAAATTTTTTGATTAATTTTTTCCATGAAATTTTTCTTTTTTTAACCAATCCACTTTTTTTTTCTTATCAATAGTTGACGAGAAATACATAAAAACTCGCATTGATGTTTTCTACTATTTTCCCGCATTTTCAGTGTCTTTCGACTCCCCCTCTTTTTTTCCTCTCCTCCCATTCCGCCCTTTTCATATGACTTTTACGTCCTTTCCCCGCCGGCATACACACACTTATATATTGGCCCAAAGCCCAGCAGTGTGTCCCAAGTCCCAGGCAGCAGCTGGCCCTGTGACTTTCCTTTTTTCGTCCCACATTGCCATTCAATTCTTTTCCTTCCTTTCTTCTCGTTCCCAAATCCCAATATAACAGTTGGAAGGGCAAAAAAAAATTAAAGAAGTCCCAAAAATTCTTCACAATCTTTAAAATTCATCCATTTTTAAGTCAAATTCATCGATTAATATTAATTAAACTTGTATATATTTCAACTATTTATGCAAATTTTAGTTAATCATACACCAAATTCATCTGAATTCACAATTATTTCCCGCATTTCGGGTCACACGACTCTCATTTTTAGGCCAACATGAGAGGAATAAAAATATATGGTAGAATTGGATTCCCCTAGGCGGCATCATTTTCCCCCCGTATTGTGTGTCCTTCCCTTGAATTTTTGATGTCATTTTTGTGTTATGGCTGGAAGGAATTTTCATTAAAAATTCAATTCAATCCTCCACAATTGCATGAGCCAGAACCAATTTCCATCCGACCGATTGAAAAGCATTTTTATGGGAAAGGGGAAAGGGAATGATATAAAATATACATGCACTTTATGCTTCCTTTCTACCTAAAATTACTAGAAAAAATGGCAAATTAAATAATGAATTATAAAATAGCCTCGGAAAGGAATCACTTTGAAATCTGGAAATTAGTTGATTATTTTTTCTAAAAATAAATTCATTGGACCTTTCTTCGATTGATAAACATCATCAAATCGACCCATCTTCTCTCCTTTCCCATATTTGTAACAAAATTGGCGAATTAATCGCTGGTAGACTATCAATTTGCCTTTTCCAATCCATTCTTCTTTTCATCAATAAATTATCATTTTATTCGCCATTGAATCGAAATTTTTACTAAAAATTAATTCTTTGTTAGTAAAAACGAAAAAAGGCTCTTCTCTGAGATTCTTTAGTTCTTTCTTCACAAATGACATCAAAAAATTAGTCATTTTCATCGATCAAACCTGTTTTGTAATGCTCAAATCACTAAAATTTCGATTTCTAATATTTTAAAATTTATTAAAATATTTCTCATATTTACAGAAAATATAAATGAAAGAGCTATTTGAATTCTCTGATATAGCAAAAATAATTTCGAATTAGTCAAAAGTCGAATATTGCGTCTAAATGTCCTCCAATCAGTCAAATTTGTCCAATTATATGAATTCCTCCTCCAGTGCTGCCATTTTAATTCCATCAACGCCACAAACCACGACACCAACACCAACAACGCCGACGGCAACAAATGGCCTAAATAGCAATAATTCAACGCCGAATGCATCTTCCAGAGTGGTCGATTAACCAAAAATAATAATTAATAATTTTATTAAATATTTCAGCAAGTCCAACAAAAGAATCCGAAATTGTATAAAACGGAATTATGTCGAAGTTGGATGGAAACAGGACGGTGCAATTATGGCGAAAGGTAAAATCAATTAATCAAATGAATGAATAATATAAATAAATTTACAGATGCCAATATGCACATGGGGAAAGGGAAAAGCGTCCAGTGCCACGGCATCCAAAATACAAAACGGAGCCATGCCAATCTTATCATAAAACTGGTTAATAATCAAAAATCAGAATTTAATTAATTCATTAAATTCCCTCAGGATATTGTCCTTATGGACCAAGATGCCATTTTGTCAGTTTATTTTCCTTAAAATTTAGTTTCATTATCGCTTTTCCAGATTCATAACGAAAGTCCGGCCCAACTGAAAACGCTGATTACCGTTAATGAACAAGCCCTCCAAATGGTTCAGGATTTGGCCGCATTGGGTGAATATTAGTCCTAATCTAGGCTAAAATTATTTTTGGCGAGAGCTAGGCCTAGGCTATCGCCCCGGGTCTTCGCCAGAGGCATAAGCCCCCCAATGGTCAATGAATGGGATAGTGATAGAAGCGAATCAATTTTAAATATTCCTAATTGAGTGAAAAAAATAGAAAAAAAAATTTGTAAGGAAAAATGAACACAGGGGAGGAAAAAATATGGATTTAAAAAGGCAGATTGGGGCAATATTTGATTGATAGGGTGACAGAGTGATTGGGCAAAAATTGGGGGTACAGTATGATGAAAGGAAAGGTAGGCATTATTAGCATTGGTAGTGAATGAATTCAAATTTTTTAAAATAATTCTGAATATTTATTCCAGGCATTGAACCGTCAAAAAAGGCACCAACAATGTTGACCACATCGAGCAGTGCAGCTTCATTGGGCGCATATGCCAATCAAAAGAACAATAATTGTTCTTCAAATCCCTATGGAATATTTCCGGCACAAAAAAGCAATTCAGCTGTGCAATTTATGAATGGGTAAATTTTTAATATTTGTAATTAAATTATAAAAAAATGAATATTTTCAGACATCATCAATTTTTGGGCAAAGTTCAAAGTTTTGGGAATAATTCACCACCGGACAATTTGGCCTCAGGCCAATCTCAAATGGCACAACAACGCCAAATGGGAATGAATTTTGGTGGTGGAAATCCATTGGGCACAAGTTATCCGGAAACAAATAATTTTGCAAAAGTAAATTTGAATAATTAATTTTATTTATTTTTTTAAAATAATTTTCAAGAATTTTTGGAGCAATGAAATTCCGAATACATTTGGAAATCAACAACAGAAATCGCCAATAATGGAACCAAATCGACCAAATACCCTGGAATTATATGCGAATTCAGGCTTCCATAGCCAGTCAGTAAATCCATGAAAAAATGGAAAATTATTTTTTTTGAAGGCAAATTTCTCCAACATTTTTCACGCCTTTGGATGAATTAATCAGGCAACAAAATAAATCACCAAATTTTGGAATATTCCCTTTTGGGAATGAGAAAATGACCAAACCGAGTGGATCGACAATGGAAAAAGGGAATATTGGCGATGAATTGGACCCTCAACAATTGTTGGCAAATATATGTTCCAGTTCCAGCGATGGTAAATTCAAAATTAATTAAATTTAAATGAATTATTTCATTTTTTATTTTGGATGAATATTCGCGCGCCTCAATAATTTCGTCGAACATTGATTCTGGCAATGAATCACCGTTGGTTCCATTTGATGAGGAGGTTAAATATTTATTTTTTTTAAATTGAATTAAATATGCATTTTAGGCACGAATACGGCAACAAATTGAGGAAGAATACAAAAAGAACATCACTCCAATATTACCAACGGCAGATGAACCCCAACCAAGAAGAAGCAGCGATGGAGACACAACATCAGCCAATTCAACAGCAGCAGAAGGTATATTCTAAAAATAAAATTAATATTAAAATAAATTATTTTGCCGCAGGCATTAATATATATAAGGGCAAAAAGATTAATTAATACCTATGAGGTACATTTGTAATAAGGGTAGAATTATTTAATCTAAAAACATGAGGAATTAATTTAATGCAAACTGCAAAACATGCGGAATTAAATTGGGGCAAATAGGCGGAATTAAATTGGGGCAAATAGGCGGAATTATTTTGGGGCAAATAGGCGGAATTAAATTGGGGCAACTAGGCGGAATTAAATTGGGGCAAATAGGCGGAATTAAATTGGGGCAACTAGGCGGAATTAAATTGGGGCAACTAGGCGGAATTAAATTGGGGCAAATAGGCGGAATTAAATTGGGGCAACTAGGCGGAATTAAATTGGGGCAAATAGGCGGAATTAAATTGGGGCAAATAGGCGGAATTAAATTGGGGCAAATAGGCGGAATTAAATTGAGGCAAAAAGGCGGAATTAAATTGGGGCAAATAGGCGGAATTAAATTGGGGCAAATAGGCGGAATTAAATTGGGGCAAATAGGCGGAATTAAATTGGGGCAAATAGGCGGAATTAAATTGGGGCAAATAGGCGGAATTAAATTGGGGCAAAAAGGCGGAATTAAATTGAGGCAAAACAGGCAAAATTATTTAATTTATGATCAGAGAGTGCGAAAATAGTTTTAAATCATGTTGAATTAAGCTAATTCGTTTTTAAATATCAAATAGAAATAGAATAGACATAGTATTAACAAAAACTTAAACTAGGAACATTAATGTATAATTTGATAATTATTCCATTTTTCATTAAAGTTGCCATTGCCAATCATTCAACGGCCTCTTCTTCAATGGCCTCACTTCTCTCCTCATCCTCCTCAAATTCATCCGCCTATTTGGCCAATAAATTTCTGATCAATATACCGAATTCAGCAACTGTTCAATCCACATCGCCTTCCTCACAGAAAATCCGATTGCCAGTTTTTGAACGTCTTTCTCTGAATCAATGAATGAAAAAAGGACAAATCAAAGGAAATTCGACGAAAACAAATTAATATTATTTTATTCCCCACATTCATAATATTTAGTAATTTTTTGCCTAGTTCATATTTATTTATATTTTTTCTATTTAATTTATTGTAAACGAGTAGAAAACTAAATTAGGACCGCAAATTATTGGGAATGAAAATTTATGCAAAATTTATTAATTTTTGATTGTAAAATTAAATTCTTTTAAATTTTAAATAAATTTTCATTCCTTTATTATTTTTTATCAAATCCGGTGTCAAATAAAAATTTATTTTTTTTATTAAATTATTTGTAATTTAATTTCCCATTTCAAATTCAAATCGCCTCTTTTCCATTTTAAAAATGCTTTCCCATCGACTCTTCCATTTTTAAACTTTTCCCGAATATCCAATAATTCAATCATTAATCTCTGTGCCTTTCCCAATCCGTATGCCGTAAAATGCTTACAATACAAAACGAATTTACTTAAATTTTTGAAATTGGAAAACAAAAAGGGAAATTATGAATTTTTTAAAAGAATTTTCAAATTTTTTAATTTAAAAATAAATAAAATAATTTTAAAATTCATAATTTCCACTAAAATTCTTTCTCCAAAAATAACTAACAGACCTCATCCAATTTTATTTCTTCCGAATGACATTTTGGCCATCGCAAATCCAAACCCCTCCTTCTTTTAAAGCGTAAATTTGCTTAATTTATCTATCAATTAAATTATTTGACTCTTCTTTAGACTAGATAAATTGACCTTTTATTGTATTTTCCTAAAATGCTGCTTAACTGTTCCTTTCAAATATTCAACAATACATCCTTTCAAATTGATCATGAATTGGGCAATACTAAAATTAATATCAATATCTTCGGAGAATAACCAAAAAAGTTCAATTAAATTATTTTCTAACAGACCAAAATCCATGATCAATTCAAAATATTCAATATACTCTTCTTCATAAAATTCTTTCCTGTCTTTCGCCAAGCTATAATGGTGTAAATAATTTTAAAATTTTTCTCAATTCTTTCCCTATTTTCAAACTTTCCTATTCAACACAAATATTCATTCGCTAGATGCTAAAACATATTGACTAGCAATTAGCTTACTATAAATGAAATCTTTAATATAAATTTAACCAAATGTTTGTCTCCTCTCAATTTATTCGCGAATCCTCATTTCAATTTTGAAAAAGCCGATGCCCCAAAATTAATTTTGTAATTTATTTTTTCCCCAGTCTTTCCTTTTTTAAATCCATCAAAATCAACGACGACATTATAATTAAAAATGTTTTCCATTTATTATTTATCAAAAAATATTGGCATTTTATTCATAATCCCGATTATTGCTTTGAAAATATTATTTTTATTTTAGTCAAATTAAATTTCCTCTGCTAGAATTTTAATAAATACTTTGTACTATTTTTAGTCACTTCGAATAGAAACCCCGACGATATTTATATTTTAAAATTTATAATCTCGAATATTATTTAGAAATGCATTGATTTATATAATTATAAATATAGAATAAATTGCCTATTTTTTACAAATTTTTGATTATAAATTTACAAATTAGTGAAATTTAAAGATTATTTTGAGTCACAATATTCAAAGTCAGAATAATTTTAGATGAAATAGCCTCAAGGCAATTTAGAATAGAATCTTCATTAAATAATCGAATATTTTATAATTAAAAGAGTTAGCTTTAATTTTTGGCCTTGAAGCTCAGCAGTAAAATAAATGAAAATCTTAAATGTTTCTATATTCCGCCTTACTACCCAAAAATGATGTTATATTTTTGTTTTATAGCCAATCGATTTGCAGTTAATTCAATTTATGGCCAAATTTAAAAAACTAAAATTGTTCAAAAATTAATTAATATTTCATTGTTTTATTTCAAATCCTTATTCATTGGCCAATACAGGGAATCTTTTCTTCAGCATCTCTAATTTCTCTGGAGGAGTCAGTATTTTGTGTTTTGCGCAAAAATACATTAGGCCAAATTGACGCCGAAGGGCATGGTCAGTGGCACAACCATTTGGGCCTTGCACCAACTGAACAATCGCAAATTGCGCAAGTAAAGCAAGATTTGTGAACTGGAATCGGCGAAGGAAAAAATAATTATAAATAAATTCAATTAAAATGGCCGGAAGAGGGAGTGATATAGTAGAGACTGGACACTATTGGAATAAAATAAATGGTCGTGATTGTGAATAAAAAATTCAATTTTTCCAAATTATTGATGAAATATGCATTTAAAGAATTTAATTTTGATAACATTAGATATAAAATATTTTCATATGAATCAAATAAGATAAATTCAATCTTGCTTAGCAATATTTTACCTATATAAATTAATATGGTTTAATTTTAGACTTGCCCATATTGGTTTCCACAATCACTTTCTCGGCCATCACATCGATTTCCTTTTCGCAAAGGGCACATTTCCTTCCGACTGGTCCACTACAAAACATTTTTGATTTTTTTGAAGAAATTATTTCTAAACAATGAGAAAAAAGGTTATTAATAATATATTAAAAATTAGTATTAGTAAAAAATTAAAATCACCTACTATATCCATATAATAAGTAATAACTGAATGGATCAAGGAAATGTCGCAATTCGCTAATCATATCCACAAACTTTTTTTTTAAGTTTACGTCAAAGAAAATGTGGGCGACGGCGGAGAAACTTGGAGACAGCTGCTCATTTGAAGAATATTCTCAGATATAATCGACGGAGGCAGATATTGAAAAAAAACGTCCGGGGTCGATTCCACAATAGACAAAGGGCGGTGCAAATATGGGCGATTCCACAATGGTGCAAATATAAAGTTTTTGACTTCTAATAAATCAGAAACTGGTTTTAGACCCTACAAACCTTATACCATTTTGTAGATCTCATCGAGACGCATCGATTGGTATATAATATGTTAGCTTTTGGCCCAAAATAAGAAAGTTTGAAACCAAAATCTGGACAAAATTGTTTAAACGGTTTAATTCTCTTTAATTTTGACCAAATAATGACAAATTATATACCAATCGATGCGTCTCGATGAGATCTACAAAATGGTATAAGGTTTGTAGGGTCTAAAACCAGTTTCTGATTTATTAGAAGTCAAAAACTTTTATATTTGAGTAGTATAAGCGAAGCGGAATCACCCCCCCCCCCCCCCGCTGACTGATCAGATGTAAATGATCCCCCCTGATTTGTATAGAACAATAAATTTCAGTTATTTATTAAAGCCCAAAGGTTTTGACTACTTTGCCCACCAGATTGATCGAAAAGCCTCCTACCATTATTAAAATTCCCAAAAGTTTTGAATATTCTTCGGCCAATGATAAATCGAAAATTCTCAGACCATTTTGAAATGCACTAAGGCGTTGAGCGTTGACTATTCGTTAAACTCCCAAGGATTAACCAAAAATTCTTAAATCATTTTTTCTACGCCCAATGGTTTTGGCTACTTATTTTCTCCAGTCTTTCTCATAAATAATTCAGATAATTTTATCCAAATATTTTGACCAAAATACCAATTATTTGAAAATTAAAAAGAAAATGGGAATTATTTTTGGGAATTTGAGGGTATCTGATACAAAATGATTAAATAAATTTTATATGTGGAAAGCTCAAAGGAACATTGTTTCATTTCCCCCTTTCTCGACTGATCAGATAAATTATTGATTATGGAAAGCTTAAAGGAAAACTATTTTCATTGTATATGGATAAGGATTAACATTCATAAAACAATCATTAATACTAAACTAACAATGAAAATCCTTTTATTGCTTTTAATTCTTCCTTTAACTCTCGAACATCAAAATATTTGGGTTTTGGACAACCAATGCTATCGTCCATTTCAATTATCGGAACCCGTCTTGTGTTTTAATGACAGCACTTATTCGAAAATTATATCTCTATGTCCTTGTCCTAAAGCTCAAACTTGTCCTACATGTCCTATATGCCCTCCATTTCAAATATTTACGACTCCTACTCAAGTTCAGACAACGAATTGCCCTCCACCCCAAGTACTATGTCAAAAATGGCCTCCAGTTATTAATTTCATTAATTTTTGATATTTATTTTCTTATCCAGGATATTCTCCAAACATTTGTGATTTTTGCTGTGGGCGTTTGTGCGGGCATCGTTTCTTCAGCAATAATCATTGGGATTTTTCTTCTTTTGAAGGCAAAAAAGAAAAATGAAACTCCACCTGCTGCTGAGAACGAAATTCCTATGCCTCAAATTACGCCCCGAGGTTTAGAAACTGATCATATTTATGACACTATTCATTATTAACCATATAATTAAACAATAAATAATCATTAAAGATAATTTGAAATATAATTATTTTGCCTTTTTCCATACAAAAAATTTTTGAGAATTTGTGACAATTTTAATGATGGGAACTTCTTGATTAAATATTTTTATTTTATTGTAAAATTCCTTGATGACAAATTTTAAGCTAGTTTTAAACAAGTGAGAGCTAGAATAAAAAGCTTAAAAAGTTCTTTCTTTTTGGGATTTTCAAATTTTGTAGGTTCAATTTTCAAAGGAAAAACGAATAAAAAAGAAGTGAAAATGATTAAATATTTTCGAATTCAAAAAATTTTATATTGAAAAGCTTAGACAAATTTAATAAAAATGAATATTGATATCAAATATCATTATATAATCTCAAATCCAATTAATCTTTTATTTTTCGTGTTTATGTTCATGCTTTCCTCGCGTATAAAGACATCCATTTGAATTCAAAAAAATTCCACGAAATTGGCATTTTCCTTGTTGGCGTCCTAATTTCTCGCAACGATAGTTCACGGTTCCTTTGTTTGCATTGCACCATGTCAGATTATATTTGCTGTGCATGAGTTGAATATTTTCGCCAACAATTTCACGAAATTTCCAAATTCTACCAAATTTGTCCACATAGTCATTGCCAACATTTTGTGGCATATTCTATAATTAAATATGAATATTTATTCAAAGAAATATATTACCACTTTTAAAGCCCCTCTCTCTATTAACTCCCCGGTCTCGACTTTGAGGACTAATATCTCCTCTGACAGTGAATTTTAAAAAATTTTTATTGCATTTTCTTAATTCCCTAAAGCTCTACAAAATTCGCTAGTTTGCTTAAAAAATGTCCATAAAATATGGAACCCTAATTTTCCCAATTTTTGTGGGATTGAAAAATAATTTTCCCAGCGTTTTAAAAGAGGTAATACGGTACATGCTTATTTATGCTTACCTTTTTCTGAATATTCTCCCCATTTTCCATTCCATGATTGTGTTTGCCTCGTGTGTAAACAATTGAACATGACTTCAGAAAAATTGCCTTGAATTGGCATTGTTTGATTGGGCAATGGAATTGTCTAGTCAATTTTTCCTCATTTCCAACAATCATTCCACCGATTTTGTTTTGGCACCATTCCTTCAAATGTTTTTCATCCTCAATTTTGGATGCAAATTCCCAACATCTTCCCGAATTATCCATGAAGTCAGGTTCGTCTTCATCCTCCTCTTCTTCATAATCATCTGCTGATAATAATATTAATTTTCAATTAAATTAATTTTTAATTTTACCATTATTATTGCGGCCAATATCCAAATTCATTTTGCTTCTAATTAAATTCCTCGAAAAATAAATATTTCAATTTTATTTTCCAATAGTTTTTGAAATCTAGAATATAAAATAAATTAGATATATAGAAGAGGAGAATAAATGAAATTTAGGAAAACCTAGGCGCATTAAGCATAATGGTTTAATTTTTAATCAAACTTTTCCTTTTACATTTTTGTTTGCACGAGCAAAAATTATGGTTACTCATGCGTAAAAAAGTGAAGGGCAAATGGAGGAACGGATGGAAAATTGAATAGTAATGGCCCGGATTGGGGATTAAACCACTTGGGAAATGAGAAAGACTTAAAAAAGAAATAAATTGGACCGGATTGAGGGATCGAAAAATGGAATATGATTGCCCAGCTGGATTGGGGAATTTTCTTATAAAACCGGATTTAAGGACATGAAAAGGAAATGCGATTGACCATAATAGGATATATTGTGACGAAACTGGATTTGATTTGCGCTATATAATATGCTGTTTACAGCATAAAATTCACTCTCCGCTCCGTCAAATTTTCCATTTCATTCCCCAAATCAAATTTTATCATTATCATTCCATTATTTGTTTGCCATTTTCCATCATATTAAAAGAGCTAAATTTTGGAGTTTCTGCATTTTTGCTGAAACAAAAATGGAATTTTAATAGATTGTTTTTCATATTAATTAATAATTAATTTGTTTGAAAAAATTAAAAAGGCGATTATGCCAAAAGGCCATATAAGAAAAATTCAGAAAATGAAGTAAATTTTCAATGGAATAATTCACATTCAAATGAATTTATTTATTAATTTTTGATATAACCAACATTCCTTCCAAAAGTTTTACATCAATCCCATTACCTAAGTTTGTGAAGCCAGTGAATTTTACATTGGAGACATTTATAAAAAATTTGTTCGTTAATGCAATTCGCTGATGGCTTAAAATCAGCTACATATTCTTTATTTATATTTTCCTATCCATCTAAACTTTGAGTGTCCTACCACCCATTCAACTTTGTATTTGGCGCCAAAATCATCGATTGCCCCAAAATATTGGTGAAATCCATTCATTTATTTAATATTTTATATATTTTTGTTCCATGAAATATATCTGAAATAATTATTTACTATTTATTGCCTTAAAAACATTTTCCATGCCCAAATTTGGAAGCCTACATATTTCTTTGGGATTATCAATTTTTGCAATGATGCATTTTACATTTACATTGATTGAACATAGATCGATGTATAGTCATTTTCGATGATGACGATATTTCCCCGAATTTATTTTAAATTAAATTGAAAATAATAAATGGGAAATATGCCCAATTCGATTGCCCAAATTAATTTTAAGTAAAAAATTTACTTTTATATTCTCTATTTGAATTAAACAAATTGATTTTTCCATTGTCTTTTGAATTTACATTTACAAATATTTTTGTCCGACCGACTACAATTATTCCTCTGGGCAATAAATTACAAATTATTTAGTCTTTATCAATTAAATTATTTTTATTTTTATTCGCCTACCCGACATTTTGATTTACAATGCCATCCAATATATTTATATGATTTGCATTTTCATCTCAATCCTCATGAATATTACAGCATTCAAAAAATTATTCTTCAATTATTCTCAAAGCAAAATGAGTATTGTTTGGCATAATATGCGCCCGAATCACCCATATTTACCAAATAAAGCAAAAATGAAATGGGAAACTTAAAATTATAATACTGTTATTTAAAATTATTTGAGCCAAAAAGGGCTAGACATTAATTTGTAAATTCCATGATGATGGTGTTATTAATTCAAATGAATAGGAAATAAAAATTGGAATTTTGATTAGAATTATTAATGAGTAAATTAGCAATTTTCACTCCCTTATATAGGGAAATATTCGCTTAATTGGTTTTTGGATACGCATGGTTGATTTCCTCTGAAAACCTGTTAGCAGATTAGTTTTTTTGGGTAAGCATGATTGATTTCTCTTTGAAATTGGTTTCCCTAAATAGCTTTTTGGATATGCTTCCCTAATTTTCAAACCTGTTAGACCTATAATTTCTTTACGTTTCATTTTTTATTGGAACTGCTTCATTGATTATTAAAAAACCGGTTAGCCCAATTTTACGCTTCAATGATTTTTGGCTACGCTTCATTGATTATTAAAAAACCGGTTAGCCCAATTTTACGCTTCAATGATTTTTGGCTACGCTTCATTGATTATTAAAAAACCGGTTAGCCCAATTTTACGCTTCAATGATTTTTGGCTACGCTTCATTGATTATTAAAAAACCGGTTAGCCCAATTTTACGCTTCAATGATTTTTTGGCTACGCTTCATTGATTATTAAAAAACCGGTTAGCCCAATTTTACGCTTCAATGATTTTTTTGGCTACGCTTCATTGATTTCCTTTGTCAAATCATTTTTGCCTAATTGGGTTTTTTTGTTTTTTTCTCTCAAACCGGTTTTCTTAATTGGTTTTTTGTTACGCTTCCTTGATTTTTCCTTTTAACCGGTTATAGCCTTAGTTGCATATAAAAAGGAGGCAGAAATAAGCGCTCAAAATCAAATCATTTTATTAAAATTAAAACTTATTATTAATATTATTATTATTATTTTATTATTTTTATATTAATATTTGCTCAATGGCTACATAAAAGGTACCATTCTCCAGAAAATAAAATTTTAACAAATTATTTTTATATTAATATTTAATTATTTTAATCAATGACTAAATAAAAGGCATCATTCTCCATCAAATAAATTTTAATAAAGAAGATTTTATTCTATTTATATCTTCCGAATTATGTGAATCCGAAGAAGATATTTTCAATTTTTGCAGCTTTCTTCATTTAATAAAAAATGAAAGATCCTATCTAATTTTAAATCTCCTAATTAAAAAAAGAACAACCTTAATCTTCTAATAAAAAATCAGAGATTCCATCCTTCAAATTTTAATAAAGAGCCTTAAGAGATAAGTTATTATTATTATATCGGAGGTATTATGACGATAAAATAATTTTAAAATCTTATATATATTTATCGAAGTTTAGTATGGATGTCAAGCGATTTTCTTTATGTTTTTTGAGGATGTATTTAGCTGAAAAATTGTATTCTAGGGTTTTCGATTGAGGCTAATCACGGTTGGCTAAATGATATTTTTAATTTCACAAGTATCTGTGCAACTTATTCACAAAGCTATGGTCAATTTCAATGATGTTGGATTTTGATGATGGAAATGTTAACTAAGGAGTAATCGTGGATGATGAAGATGATGGTGTTTTTAAATAAGTATGATCTAATTTTTACCTGAAATATTCAAATTAGCGGATATCGATTTTTCTGCTATGTGTAGCTATCGAAAAATTTAATGTTGCTTTTCATACAGAGCTGTATTGTGCAATGATAGATCCATTTATTTTTGATATGGATGTAAATTCCCTGTGGTGACAAATATTTTTTCATCTTTTTTTATTTATTCTTCACAAATTAATTTCCCCGAAGGACAAAGGGGCAAAGAAGAAACAAAAGTCAAATTCCATTGCGAAATAGAATAAAATCGGTATCCATACTTATTAGTGGTATATGGATATGGTTTTCATTATTGGTACCGCTTAAGCTGATTTGGATATTGTGTAATATTACAAATGTTTACCCTATATCACAAAGTTATGATTAAATTCACATTGAGGTAAATTTAAATGAAATATATTTACACCAAAAGCAAAATTTAATTGTTCATTCTCATTATTTTATAGAAAAATTGATCACAAAAAGAAAATTATACTATCAATATCTGCTGATAAAATTATGAATTAGTTTATAGAGATAAGATATAATATTTTTTATAAAATAATTGCTAAAATATAATATATTCAAAATTATAGCATTAAGTCTATTTCTTAAATTAATAAACATATCTATATTATTTCTTAAAAAATATCTTTGAATGCATGAATAAAATTTTTTAAATAGTCTTAATTCATAAATAAAATATTTTTTGTTTGGTTAATTGTTCCAATTTATTTCAAATAAATTTCATTAAATAATTTATATTTCTCGCTTTTTTGTGGTTCCATGAACTTAAATAATAAATCCTCTAAAAAAACTAGGTAATAATAATGCTATATGGTCATTAATAAATATCAACATTAAGCTGGAATGAAGCTTTATTGGAACATGAACGTCGGGTCATTAATCGGCATAAGTGGTTCAAAGAATTTGAAAATAATTGTCGACGAAATGTAATTCGCATTTTGACATTGAGAATTCGAAAGAAAATGTTGAAGCAAATTAAGAATAAAAAATGTTAATTAAAATAAAGGAAAGAATTAATGTATTATAATTGAATCTAAAATTATTTTATCAATAAACTAACAAAGAATTTTAACATTAAATCAATTGTATTTTTCGAATTTAATAAATTTTTAACTATTTCCCTGAAATTTATTCCTATACATCTATTAAAAATAAAGTATATACAAAAATGCCCACAGCTATCGGAAAATGGCGACTGGATCTTATGGTTATTCATTTTTATTTCTAAAAAATTAGACAAATATTTAGATATGTCTTCATTAGGCTCTTCGGCATATGAGTCAAAATATTCAATATTTTTTTCATTATTTACAAAAAAGGCTACCCAATGTTCTCCTTTTGTTCCTTTTTTATCTGTATTAGCAATGAAACAATGGGGATATTTCGCTAATAAAGGTATATTATTTGAGGAATATACTCCTTTAAAATATTTTTTGGTATGACAATTCTTTTTAAGAATTGAATCAATTTGAATAGAATTCATCTTTATCTGATTAATTATTATTTAATATTCTTTTTATACCTGGCCATCAGATGTTATGATTCGATCTTTGTCAATCGAAATAATACCATCAAACTCGCCCATAACTATCATTTCATATCCTTCATCCTTAACGGGCTCGTTGAATTGTACCTTGATTGTAGTGGTTGAATTTTTTATTGTTTCGAAGCCAGGTGAATCCTCTAAGGTTGAAGTCATTGGGATTACAAAGAAGCAGTGACTAGTCATGAATTTGGGCATACCAATTGAGATGGTTCGATCGATATTATCCATTCCTAGTCCGGAATACAAATCGGTGAAAGCTCTAATAAATTTATTGTCACTAAAATCTAAATTATATGCAACATTAGGGTATGTATTCCCATTGGCTTCTGCGCATATACTTCTAATATTTGCATGCTCAAATTTGAAAGGAGATAATGATTTCCTTCCACTGTAAGCATCGTTCGAGACAAATCCAATGATTAACCGTCTAGGAACAATACTTGTGAAGCAATTCCATGCAAGATCTGTTCTTCCTTTACCGACATACAAGCTTCTCATTTCGATTCGTCTAATCGGATATTTGGCCATATTTGTCTCCAAATGTCGACTAATTGCATTGTTTAATGATTGGGTAACTTCCACAGTTTTTACATACAATTTCATATCCATAACTTTAAGACGATAATTTGCATGATTTGCTGCCGATACTATTTGCTCCGCCCCGTTAACTTCTTTCTTATAATATGGGCATAAAAGTAAGAAATCATCACTATTCCTATGTATGTTTATTATAATATCAGAATTTGAAAGCATTAATAGCTCTTGATTTCCTAGATCAAAATTTAATCTAACTAATGTCTCACAAGTCTGACCATTAGCAAATCTAGCTGCCCTTGCCACAAATCCTTTATTTGTTTCTTTATTTTGGTCAATATCATCCGGGTAATAGCAGCCGGCTTCGTGTAAGGCTCTTCTGGTTTCATGAGATAGTCCAAGTTCATGTAAAATATATGAACGGTAGGCATAATGAATTCCGCTATTGAACACTTCAACATTTGAAATATTCATAGTCATTTGTCGGATAAATGATTGTCCAAAATTTTGAATAACTCCAACATGCTTATCATCTTCGTTAGCTGGGACCGCTGGAACAGCAGGAACTGCTGGTTGATCCCCTTGAGCAGGTATAGCCGGTACCGCTGGTATTTCAGGTGTTACTTCTATTGGGACCCAATTTTCACCAACCTTTTTCTCAATTCTTGAAGCTAGATAGAGCCAAGTGCGGGAAAGATCTGGAAATTGATTATCCGCAAAAAGTCTAAAGGTATAAGGACCAGAGTCATTTAAGGCGGCAAGTGGGAGTAATTCTCTCGTGCTTGTCTTATTTATCGCCACATTTGTCGGAGGTAATTCGAATATAGCTAAGGAATTTTCAATTCCTTCACTGCTTAATTTATCAATTTTTTTGAGAGTTGTCATTATGATTGTTTTAAATTTTTAATATTTTCGAAACTATTTATACTTTTTTCAAGGAAAGGACAACTGATCAATATATTTTCGTTTTTTGTTGACTGGTAGGCTTTTTATAGTCCGGCGATTTTTGCTTTTACCTTTGCCACACTGCTGTAATTTTGTTGCTATATTTTGTAGGCTTTGCTTAGAATGTTCCGCTAACGATTCTTTTATATCCTTTCCTTGAGAAATATCTCCCAAAATTTTTGTTCCAGCAGCTATCCCTTCTTGACCTGCGGTACTTGCAATATTCTTGGCGATTGGCATCAAAAATCTGGCAATACCAGGTAAAATAGTATTCGTGAATACTCCAAAACCTCTTTGGTATTTAGTGCCTACAAAATATTTGCCCGTTCCCTCCTGCAATGAAAGAAATCCGCTCCAATCAAGTTTATCTGGATCTATGTATACGTGAGTCATTTAGAAAAATGAACGTTTCCAATGTAATGTTATGATTATATTTCCCCAGTGAAAGTTGACTAATTCGCCTGAAGATGTTCTAACTTCAATACTGATTTCAGTAATTCGTTTGGATTGTAATCTATGATGAAATTCAGCGCTATATATAGACTCTACGATCTCCCCAGGTTTTCCTTGAACATTAACTACTCGCAATAATGGGACTAACTCATCTCCGACCATGGTATTTTCAATGAGTTTTGGTGCATAGATATATAATTGTTTTACCCCTCCAGATAGGTCTGGCATATATTCTGCTATATCTCCACCTATTATATTTACATTCGTCCGGAAACCCAGGATATATGCAAGTTGTTTAGAAATCTGTATTGATTTAATATTTTTTTGCATTAAAACAGTAAATTTTTGATAGACACTATCATATCTGAATTGGACTTTTTGTGTAGAATCAGATGGAATTTTAGCCATTTTTCCAATCTTTTTAAGCCTATTCATCAAGCTGCGATGGACTTGTTCAGGTATATTTAATTCTCTTCCCGATTCATCTAAATGACTGGTACTACTTACCAAGGCTTGTGGCTTTGGTAATTCTGGTAATGATGATAAATCTTCTTCATTCTCGGTCTCATCTGGTATGAAAAAGCCTTTTATTCTTATTGGCTCTGGCTTTATATTAACATATTCGGTAATCTTTTTTTGTGGAAATAATTCAATTTCTTCTGCGCTTTGGCTTATAACCCAATTATTTTGGCTACTTTTTTCTATTTTCTTTTCTTCTTTAATAACCGTTGTTTTTGGCTTTAGCCATTCATATTCTTCATCACTTGATTCAATAATGGGTAATTGTGGTTTTGGTATATCCACCTTAGCTTTTGGAGGAAATAAAGGAGCATCTGGCAAATGAATTGAACTTTTCTCTTGTTCCTTCCTTTCCTTTAATTTATTAACTTTGTCAATTATTTCTTTTGGCTCTTCAATTTTTTGAAAGGTCCCAATCGCAGTACTAGAATCATCTTGAGATATAACTGTAGCAGGTTGCTGAGATGTGACGGGAGCTTTAGGCTGAGAGGATTCGGTGGTCCCTTCTTTTCTTTTTCTTTCTTCTTCCTTTCTTTTCTTGAATTCTTCGACTGCCGCAATAATTTCTGGACTTTCCTCTATTCTCGTTAGAGTTTTTAATTCACCTTCCTTTTCAGTCTGTATTTCTCCTTCTCTTTCATTATTAGTATTCTTTATCTCTCCTTCACTTTCTTTGTTTGTAGAAACCTCAGCTTTTCCTTCAGTTGTCCCTTGATTTTGCAATTTTGGATGATCTGATGGATATTGAGGAACAGGCATAGGTTGTTCTATCACTGTTGATTCACTTTGATCATTATCCGACTGCCCCGTAACTGAATTGATAAGAAATTCAATCTTATTCGTTATTTGCTCTACTCCATCTTGGAAATTTCTTTCTGGCGTTCCGGCAAATAATCTACCCGCTTCATTACCTAATTTTCTAGCATTTTGCTCGGCTTTTTTGGCAATGTCTGCAACTTTTCTTGCTTCTCTGACATTTTTGCTTTCTTTAAATTCTATGACTTTATTTTTAGCATTGGCAACAATTTTGGCTTCTTCTGCTATTAGTATAGCCTTGTCTTGAATGGTATTAGCTATTGACAATAGATCATTATACAATTCTTGCCCAACATCTGGAAATTTCCTTCTGAGCCTTTCACTTTTTTGTCTTTTTGCTCTTGCTAATTGGGCCCAAGTTTCGACTTGCGATGCCAGAGCTACGCATTGATTATAGGCTTTTTCTATTGCCCTCTGTGCCGCTAATAATTTCTTTTGTTCTTCTAAATTAATAGCTGCTTGAGCTAAATCATTAGACTGATCTGTATTCTCTTGCGTAACATTTACTTCTCCTGCTTTCCGTCTTTGAAATTCTTGAACAGCTGCAATTATTTCAGGCGTTTCTTGTATTCTTTCTGGTGTTTTTAATTCACCCTCATTTTCCAAAATAGACCTAGTAAATCTAGGTTTAGAATCTTTTTCATATGCCATTATTGCATCATTTATACCCTTTTCCAAATTTGAAATAGAAAGAAAATTCATCGCAGGAATTGGAATTTTTTCATCATCTCCTACTTCATTATTTATCGTAATAAATTGGTCTTCTTGAGTTCCTAGCGATGTAAATGATATAGGATAAATTATTGAAGAGAGAGCGACAGACCAGTTTGAATCTAAATTTAATGGTTCAGGTAACCTGATTGTATAATTCGATGTTTTATTACCTTCAATAGCAGTATTTGAGGGTAAAACTGTATAAAAATTATCCATCTTAATTAACTAAATCGGATTCTTTTATCCAAGAATTATGTTTTTCAGAGTAGCCTACCCACCTAACAAACAGTTCTTTTATACCTTTTCTTTTGCGTGTTTTTATGACTTCGGCAATTCGATAGGTTGTATCTTTTGTGGTCAATACTAATTCTTGTTCATAAAATACGCTTTCAATTTTATTATCTTCCAGATCAGCAATTCTATAGGATGGAGGATCAGTTAGACTCACTTTTATGATTTTAAATAATTCGTCAGTGAAATTTGGCAAATAGCCTTTGTCAAATTTAGTTTTTTCTTTTGATATTCTTACAATATCGCCAATTTTAAACTTTGGATTAGCATTTTCATCCCTGTTTGATTTATATACTCGCTCTAATAGCTCATGCGCATTATCATAATTTACAGAATTCGGCCTCATCCCTATAGTCCGGTTTATGCTATTGTTTATTCCATTCACAATTTTGTCAATTATTTCAATCCATCTTGTCGTATTCTTCTCACTAAAATATTTGTATAACCTTCCTTTAATCGTTCTATTTGCCCTCTCAACTACTCCTGCATGTAAATTCGGCGTGTACATTACATGTTTTATAATATCTTTTTCCTTAAAATAATTTAACATTTTTTTGGCTTGGAATTCGACCCCAGCATCACTGTAAAGTTTATTCGGTAATATCTTTGACTTATCAAATATTATATCAAAAGCCTTAATCATGTCTTCACTTTTTTTGGTTCTAGCAGGGGAAACATAGATTTTCCGACTTAATACATCAATGCAAACTAGTAAATAAGCATTATTATCATTTTCTTTTTTAATACTATCAAATATACATAGATCACATTGCCAATCGGTATTCAATCCTGTTGGAATAGTTCTAAGTCTTTTGAATCTAATTCTTCGTGGCTTAAATAATGTATATGTTCTTTCCTTCGAGAGAAAATCTGTTACATCTTTTATTGAAATGTTTTTATTTTTCCTTTTGGCTTCTACTAGAATTTTATTTATTCCAGCATAACTAGCAGGAGAATTTAAATTATAATAAATATTATGTAGTATATTTTCCTTTAAAGTCTTGCCCATAATTTTGGTTTAAATGAAATAATTTTATTTCGTTTAAGTCCAGGAGTTTTTATAGGATTTAATTTGACTACTACTAATTTTTTATTTTTCTTTCCTCTCCCTATTTGACCAAAGACTCTTATAAATTCGGGATCTTTTGATAGCTTCCCTTTTAGAAAAGTATATCCTTTCGGTGGGGTATTCAATTGACCTGACATATATTTTAGGGCATCAACATAATTGCTTCCGCCAATCGGCTTGTTAAAATTAGTTAAGATACTTCCGTCGCTATTTATTCCCAAGTTTTCTTTATTTTTCCCGACATAATTCATTAACTTTGTAAAAATTTTAGGCGTAATTGGCGAGAGTGGTTTTGTATATGTAGATGCAGTTGCTGTAGGTGAGGGGGTATTTGATTGATTTTTAGCTGTTTGTTTTGGCGTGTCATAATCTGTTGAATAGATTTCCGATTCATCTGAAAGAGATTCACTCTCATGTGATACACTCTGGTTCGTATTAATACTTTCATTTAAATTCCGACGAGTTTTCCCTCTTCTTATTGGAGTTTTCTCTTGGATTTCTATTTTATTTTGCTGTTCCTGATTAATTCCCATATATGGAGGTATATTTGGAGGCGGGGGTAAATTTTCAATAATGACTTTTTGTGGTTTTCCTTCTATCAATTCTCGTAATTTTCTTTTTTGTTTTAAAAGCCACTCATACTTCTTAGCCTTGATATCTTCGGATATATTTTTATTTGAAAAATTTTGATGTATCTTTGCATCGATTAAAGCCTTTTCTTTTCTTAGAGGATCATCACCTCTCATCATAGACAATAAAGCTAAATATTCCACTTCGGGAATCATAATCATTTTCTTTGCATGTTTCATTTTAATTTACAATTTTTTGTACTAAATGAGCTGCGAGTTCGGCTAAAACAGGGACTAATATAGCACCTAATGCAATGCCACTACCTTGTTGTATTCGATTTCTTGCGCCTTTTTCAGTTTTTGAACGAGCAATTGATCTGTAAAAATCGGCGTATCGAGCTAGTTTTCTTTTTTGTGGTTTAGTAAGAGCAAAATTAAATTTAAGAATATTTGCACAAATTTCTACAATGGCTAATATTTGTTCGGCACTCGCGTTTAAAAGTAGAGCGTTTTTCTTATTCTCGGATTTTGTAGAAGCAAGCTTCTGAAGAAATTCTACGTTTTCTTTAATATAAGGACTGAATTCATACATTTTATATTTAAAATATTTTCAATTGTATTTATATACTTTTACTCCACAGGTAAGTAAATGGTAATAATTTCATTAGGAAAAATATTTGTAGATAATCTAAGGCTCTCAGGAGCATTAGGATGCATATTTATAAGCAAATAAGTGAAGGGCTCTTTCGTTGCATCGTTATATGAATCCATAAAATAATTTAAGCGACGAGGGAAAAGTTGACTTCCTAAGGTTCTCACATGCAATTGAGCAGATGGATTCCTCATTAAAACTAGATAATGAGAGTTTGCACGAGCAGTCTTAATATCTCGACCATAAAGACTTTGTGTAACAAAAATCACACTAGTATTCCAGTTATGGGATCCTCTTGTAAAGAGTAAATCGATAAAATCATTTTTCATATTAAGCATAAGATCGTCTAAAATTAAAAGTAAAGGCTTCTCTTGACTCTTTATAAGTTCAATATCGGGCAGTCCATTATGGGTTTCGATCCCTTTATTTTTCAAAGCGATTATAGATTCATTCATTTCTCCATAACAATATAATATTTTTACTGGTGGAGGTTTTATCAGCTCTTCAGTATGATTCAAAAATTTTAGGAGCCATTTTGTCTTACCACTGCCCGTGGCGCCACATAAAATTAAGGTAAACGGAGCGTTAAACATTTTTGTTTTTAATAAATATATAATCGAAGCATTTTGGGCATTTTATATAGTCTTCCAGATTTTCAAATGGCGATAAAATTGTAAAATGCTGAAGCATTTTCTTACATTTCGAGCAATAATGATAGTGGCATGGGCAGAAATTACAGCACTTAATGGAATGGAGGCAATTCTCCATTGTAAATTAGTTTAATCATGATTCATGAATATAATTTTCCTTTATATAGCCCTTATTCCGTTTGCCCTCTGTTCGCATTGGTCCACCACATTTTGGACATTTGACTTCATTTTTATAATAATTGTAATGCATTAATCCCTTTTTATTGCAATAATTGCAATTGAGATAATGGCACAAACAAAAATTACAGCATTTAATTTCGCACATTTTTAATAAAATTTTATGATAGAATATCTTTTTCTTCCATTTATATAGCCCCATGTTTCTAGAATGGATAGAGAAAGTTCCATGCAATTCCCTCCTTTTTCCTCATTGATCTATTTCATAAATCTTTACCTCTCCCTTATCCATTTCCCCTCCCTTTTCCCTATTTCTTAATCCTTTCCCCTCTCCCCTCATTCTTTTCCCCTCCCTTTTCCCTATTTCTTAATTATTTCCCCTCTCCCCTCATCCTTTTTCTTTGACCTATTTCATAATCCCATCCCCTTTCCTCTTATCCATTTCCCCTACCTTTTCCCTATTTCTTAATTTTCCCCTCTCCCTCATTCTTTTCCCCTCCCTTTTCTCTATTTCTTAATTCTTTCCCCTCTCACTTATCCGTTTTCTTTGACCTATTTCATAATTCATTCCCTTTCCTCTCCCCTCATCCTTTTCCCCTCCCTTTTCCCTATTTCATAATTCTTTCCCCTCTCACCTCATCCGTTTCCTCTCCCTTTCCCAATTTCATAATTCCTTCTCCCTCCTCTAATCTATTTCATATATGAATAAAATTCATTGATTTTTTATTAAAATTTATAAAAACATTCTTTACCTGGAGGGCAGATGATAATATTCTCTAAATGTAAATAAAAAAAATTCGTCGTAAATTGTCCCATCTTGGAATAATGATTCGTTATAAAACGAATTATCAATTTTATTTGTAGTACATAAACAAATCAAATGTTCTGAGTTAGCAGGAAAAATATCGAGAATTTTTATTTCCTTAATATGGTTGAAAATTTTTCCAGTTGGGTGGGCACATCGATGGGGAGGAAGTTGAAAATTTGTACCATATTCCTCTATAATACGGTTCAATTCTCCTCTCGAGGAACAATTTTTAAAGTCCAAAAAATAATCTAAGGCATTCATTTTCGATTTTTCTATTAGAAACAATTGATTTTTTCCACATATATAGTCCCCGAATTTCTTATGGTTGCTTTTGGCCAAAATCTTTGGGCTTTAAACAAAATGGTTTTAAATTTTTCCTGATCGATCCCGGGGGGGGGGGGGCAAAAAAGTAGCCAAAACCTTTGGGCGTATCAAAAATGATTTAAGAATTTTTGGTCAATCCTTGGGAGTTTAACGAATAGTCAACGCTCAACGCCTTAGTGCATTTCAAAATGGTCTGAGAATTTTCGATTTATCATTGGCCGAAGAATATTCAAAACTTTTGGGAATTTTAATAATGGTAGGAGGCTTTTCGATCAATCTGGTGGGCAAAGTAGTCAAAACCTTTGGGCTTTAATAAATAACTGAAATTTATTGTTCTATACAAATCAGGGGGGATGATTTACATCTGATCAGTCAGCGGGGGGGGGGGGGGGGTGATTCCGCTTCGCTTATACTACTTATTTGCACCATTGTGGAATTGCCCATATTTGCACCATTGTGGAATTGCCCATATTTGCACCATTGTGGAATTGCCCATATTTGCACCATTGTGGAATCGACCTAGCACCGAAAAAAAATATTGAATGTTACAAAAAAATTTTTGGGAGGGGGCTGAAGAATATGAGTCGGAAGAAAATGCCGGGGATATGTTGGGAAGTATATTTTAGTTTAAGAGAAAAAATTGCCAAAAATACGATAACAATTACAGTGGATATCCGATCGAAATTAAAAATATTTCCAATTAATTCAATTAAAATATTATGAATTTGTCATGAAAATTTTAAAAATTCAAAGGAATTCAAATGATAAAAGTTTTTATTTACTTTCAAGGAATTAGAGCACACACCACATATTACTATTTAAGGAATTGAAGAATGATTTCACCAAAACAAATTAATCATGTTTATTTTTTGTTCTTTATTTTTTCCAAATTTTTATTTTTGTATTTTTTTAATTATTTAAAATTTATGAATATAAAATGTTGCAATAACTATAATGTTGTTAAATACATTTAATAATAAATCAATTATAAAATAATTTTGAAAGCGAAATTTAATTAAGAATATCATGCCCTCAAAATGTTCAAAATGTCCCAAAAGATGTATGGTCAAAAATGTGCCCTCTACTGCTAAATTGGAAATTAAATTAATGTTAATAATTACTAGAGATCCGCGCGGTATTTTTGAATTTAATACGCACTGCAAATTTTTGAAGAAAAAAGTACCGCTACCACATACAGCAAATTCCATTTGTCTCTAATAATTACTTAAATCAAATTTTTGGTAAAATTTATCCTTTATGAGACATTATTAATTATTAATAAATAAATAAAATAAGAATTGTCATTTGCCTGTCTATTCAAAGACACATTTGCAGACAACTGAAAATTTGAAATTAAATTTAATAAGGTGGCAATTTCACTTTTTGTTAGTCCAAATTTCAATTCTCTAACTTTTATCTTTTTACTTTATTTTTATTCAACATTAAATTTTCACATATTAATATATTTTATGATAAATTTCACAATAATTTAATTTACAATTAATATTTTTATTAAATTCATTTAAATATGAATCTACTTTGAAAATTTATTCTCTTTAGAAAATATTTTCAATTTAATTTCCAAATAAAAAATGGACATTGCCCAAATTCATTTTTATAATTCTCTGATCAATTTTGGGCTTGGCATTTTTCTAAATATTCTTCTAGTTTGGCTGATTTTGTGGAAAACGCCGAAAAAAATGCGATTGCATAGTCGAATTCTGCTCCAAACTTGTTTGATCGATTTCATTAATTTGGCCATGAATTTCGCTGTTCAGCCAGTATTCATCATTCAATATAAAATAATTTAAATTAATATTTAAGGCTGTCACCATCAATGCCAATCGTTCACTAATTTATTTTTTTAATGGATTTTTGATGACAATTTTACAAACCGACAAAAATCGTTTCATTTCACAAATTATTTGGTATTCATGCTACAATTTTGACCTTTACGGTCTCAGCTCCCAATTCCTTTATCGATATTTGACACTAAATTGGTAAATATAAAATATCTTGATCCTATTTTTACCCAAAAATAGTTTTTGACTTCTAATAAATCAGAAATCGATTTTATACCTTTTACTTACAACCTTATACCAATTTGTTATTTTCATAGAGACGCATCTTTTACATATACATTTCTTAGTTTAATTTAAATCGAAATCGAACAAGATAAACCATTTAAACCATATTTATAATTTTTGGTTTTAAACCACTCTAATTTTAGGTCAAAACCTGATATTTTATATACCATTAGCTAAGAATCGAGGAGATTTACAAATTTGTTATAAGGTTTGCAGGGTTTATAAAACTGGTTTCTGATTTATTATAAGTCAAAAGCTACTTTTGGATTAAAAAATAAAGCGAGTAAAATTGCCTTAAGTGATAAAATTGAGAAGAATAAATAAATGGAAATTATTTTATTAAGGAATATGAATATTAAAATAAAACATTATTTGGCATTATTGCTGCTTCCATTGTTGGCCACTTTATTCAATTCAATTGGCAAATTATTGAATGAAAATATTGTCGTCGATTCTTTACAAAAACAAGCGGCTGTCAGTAATTCAACAATTCGACGATTTTCCACTTTCAATGAACAACCAATTTTTATTGTTGTCAATCCAATAAATGTAAAAATAATTAATTAATTTTTTTTAATTTCTAAATATTTAAATTAATTCAGTCTCCTTTGGCTCAAATTGTCCAAATTTTGCAACAGCCAATTATCATCCTATTTTATGCAATTATTCTTTTTTGTGCCCTTCGAATTGTCCTTTTTGTCCGCAAAAATGTTTCATTGGAAACAAAATTGAAAGATTTGAACAAACAATTGACCATCAATTTGATAATATTGGTAGGCAGACATTGTTAGCGGAATATACAGAAAAAAAAATTAAATAAATTTGAATAGGCTTAAAATATTAATTTAATTGACAATAATTAAAGCAAATAGAAATATTTTAATGAACCTTAGGCATCACAGCCACTGTTTTTGTTGGCATTGAATTTATGGTGGAGGGCTTATTCCATATATATGGTCTCAAATGGGCAAAATGAAATGGTGGAGACCATTTCATTGTTGATGACCATTCCCATGTATTGGTTGCCCACAATCAATCCATTGTCCAGTATTCTCACATTCCGCCCTTATCGCATTGTTTTGAGACATATTTTCAAGAAGAGGAACAATTCAAGTCAAATTGGCCAACAAATTCAACAAAATATGCAAAATAAAATCCATAAAGATGAGCAAAATAATAACCAATTAAAATTATTCACTATTGTCTATAATAAAAAAATGAAATTTTAGTTTTTTTAATTTCTCTATTACACTGGTCATCAAATTCAAAATTATTTTTCATTTTTAGCATAAAAAATATTATTATTATGACCAACAATAAATTTTAACAATTTTTTTGGGGTTGGGGATCAATTGAATCCTTTTCTTTTCGGCTCACTTCAATCAATTTTCAATTCATATTCTGCCAAATAAATTAATTATTAAAATTTAAAATATGATTTTTAATTATTAACCCCTAGATATGCAAATCGCAAATCGAAAAAATCCCTAGAAAAAACCGCTAGAGTTTTTGAAAACATCTATAATTTTTAATTTTATAAAATTCATATATTTTTTCCTTCTTAAAAAATATTAATAAATAATGATGCTAAATAAAATTTTAGAATTTAAAATATTATTTTAAATTAGTAATTTATTATTTTATAAAATTAATATTTTTCCTTCTAAAAATATTACTAAAAAATTATTCCAAGTAAAATTATATCATAAATCAACAATATGAAAATTTCTACCAGAAAAAGTAATAATTATAAAAACAAAAGAGAATAACGGAATAACAAAATTACACTTTTTTCCAATTGTTTATTCATTCGACTAAAGCCATTGGCCAAAGGGAAAGAATGAATGACCGAATGAAAGGTTGAATGAAGGATAAAGGAAAATAGGAAATAAGTAAGAATATTCTTTGTTTGGCATTAACTTTGTTTTGCCAAAAATATTTATTTTACTTATATCATTTGCCCAACTTTCCTTTATTTAATAGTGATGGCAATCCGCGAGAATTTCCCATTTTGACCATTTCCTTTTGATCCGCACAATTCCCAATGAATTCATCAAAAATTTATTATTTTTCACAATTTTTGATCATTATTTTTTATATTTTCCATCGTAACAATATTTTTGCTGCTACTGATAATTGGCGTATGCTATTTAAAATTGAATGAATAATTTGTAGTGTTATTTTATTCTTTTAGCATGCCTCAAACTCCCTACTGGCAATCAATGCCATGATGGGGTAATATTGACATTAAATTTTCGTTTAATTCCTTCCTTTTGCTCAGACTGCCTGCATTCAATTAGCCACAGGTCTTGCCTGTAAAAATCCAGCATGTACAAGAGATGAGGATTGTGCACCATTCAATTGTGATAAAAAAGCATCTAAATGCGAAGATTTCACTGAAAGAAGTACAAAAAATGATTAATATTTCTTATAAAAAAATTGAAAAAAGATGTTGGTGATGGATGTGGCACGCATCTTGAATGTGGACCAGACAAATTATGTAATGATTTGCGCGTTTGTATGAAGACTGAGGGTTCCCCATTCTTTGGCAGCTCATTTTGTTTCTTAATAAATTTGCATAAAAGATAATAATAATATTTAAGTAAAATGCACTGTTGCATCCCCGCAATGTATTGCCGCAGAAGAATGTCGTCCAAATCCGGCTGCACCAACAGACCAAGGAGTTTGCTTGAAAAAAGCAATGGTAATAAAATTTGTAACATTTCTTAATAATTCACTAATATTTTAATAAGAATGCCCAAACATTGAAGGATTTGTTGAGTGGCACAACAAAATCACCAATTGGGGTGACCCCAATTCCCGATGGAGGCGGTGAAGGCCAACGTAAAAAATTAAAATTAATATAATATTTTTTGGTTAATTTAATTTATTCTATTAGGCAATGATACAGTTTGGGACTTAATTATATAATTTTTAACAGCGGGAAATGGAATTAATTAATTAATTTTCGAATATTAGAGTATTATTTTGAGTGCTATATTTGTTCATTTCATTTATTAAAAAATTATTCAAAATAAAATGGTCCCCTTTTGTTGTCAGCATGCACATATATGAAAACAAAATGTGCAACACCATTTTTTTGCGACACGGACGGAATTTGCAAGAAAACAAATAAATTGAAAGGCGATATAACCGGACATCGAATTCCACCTCAACCTAACGATCCAAATTGTCGAGATGCATTGGATTCGGGCGAAACGGACGAAAATAAATCGAAATGCAAAGAACGCAAAGAACTTTGCACCCAGCCATTGTACATTGAATTGATGAAGGAACAATGCCCTAAAACATGCGGATATTGTGATGATCCCACTTTGGATTTGGCTGAATATGTGGCGGAAAGTGCAGAAAGAGGGATGGGCGGAGTGCAGAGAACAAGTGGAGGAGCCGTAAAAACCGTAAAAGGTTGGTTAGATACAAATTTTACTGAAAATATCATTTATTTGATATACCTATATGGCAACGAATATTGGAAATTAGCAAATACCGGAATAGGGAATACGCTAGAAGCCCTGGGCTGGTAAATTTTTGAAATCTCGGCTTCCAATTTTCGATTTTCGTACCGAATCAATAATAGGCTTAATTAGTCGACTAGGCATAGTAGATTTACTATATGAAATTTAAATTTCATTCCTGTAAGAGATTGTTTAGTAACACTTTCCGCTATATTCCTCTCCCGCCTCCAGCTAACTATCCCTACCCCTAAATCTTACTCCTAAATCAGTCTGAAATTAAAATTTCACAAAGTAAATCGACCATGCTGTGTCGAATGAGCATAATCTCGAGTCTGTACGAAAACTAGAAACCAAGCTTTCCAAAAGACGCTAGTCCAGCGCCAGGGGTTCCAGAATTTCGCTAATTTCCAATATTATCTATGAAATATATTAATTAAATTGCTATACTAAAGTGGACCCTTCGGCTGCTTGTTCCGATCGAAAGTTGCCGGACAAACAATCGGATTGTCCAAATTTGAAGCAACTTTGCAATGATCCAACATATAAATCATTAATGCAAGAAGAATGTCCAAAAACATGCGGATTTTGCACTTGATAAAAACATAAAAATGGAATATTCAAATGTTCACTGATAAAAAATTTATTTTTATTCTTTCAATATTTTTGCTTTCTTTGATCCATTTGTGCAATTTTCGTATGGAAAAGTATGAAAAATTGCTGAATGGAGGATAGGGAAAATGTAAATTGGTATCGATGTTTTGCCAATGAATGAATGACGTTCAGTACAGCTCCGTTTTTGTTCTCTGGCCAAAATTTGAATTATATTTTCTTGTTTGAATTTCTCTCATTCAATCAATTGTAGTGACCTGCGAGCCGATTGAATGAATGGAAATGCTGCTGGCTTTTTGAAGTCTTGTATAGCTTGATCAGGAGTGGCTAATAATGGGATTGGTTAGGGGGGTGGGGGAATATATGAAATCCATTTGCCCAGCATTTGCGCAGCCTATATGAAAGGCCATCCAAAGCTCATAGTCTCAACCCTTCAGATCCCCTCCCGATCCCTATCCTAAATTCCCAAAAATCGATTTGGCCCTCAAAAATGAGCGGTTATTCCAAATTGTTGTGCACGGATTCCGTTTTCCTACATTTTGCTGCTCCGTTTAACCGTGACATTTTTCAAAATAAAAAGTTATCACTATGCACAGGCTCAGTTTCTCAAAAATCTGCAGTTGATAGGATTCGAACTCACATTTTATTCCTTACAATACAATCTCTTCTTTTCCATTAAGCTAGTAATTGGTTTTAATAAACAATATTAATGGCCCTTTTAAAAAACGGATTAAACGTAATTTTGTGAAAATGGTATTTTTGGAGTCCGTGCACGGAATGATCTCGCACATTAAAAATAAAATTCCAATTTAAATATTTAATTTAAAAAAATAAAATTTTTTCAAAATTTAGTTGAAAATATTAATGAGCCAATTATTTCAATTTTCCCTTATATTTTGGGCATTTTTATTCTTTCATCATCAATCAATTTTGGCTGAACAAATTGAAGAAAATGTTAATGAATTGGAATACAATGTTAATCCTCCTGCTCAATATTCAAACTTTTATGGCAAAAATTCGGAATTATTCCATACCAGGAAGAAACGTTTTTTGGACCCAATAACGTGGACCGTGGGCACAATTGTGCTACTTGTAGTTTGGAGTGGATTTTTGGCCCCATTTATACAGGCCCAAATTTCATTGAAAATTAATATTTTTGGATGGTTCCTCGATGATGAGGTGAAAATGAATTAAAATAAAAATTATTTACAATTTAATTTATAGGGATGCATCAAAAGAATGAAGAGGAATAAATTTAAAAGTTTTTGTAAGCCAACAAAAGAGGAATTATTTGTGCGCGAATTTATCCATCAAGCGAATATGAAAATATTCAACAAAATTTCGAAAGAAACAGGTTTTTAAATATATTATTAAAATAAATTTGGAATCATTTTGAAAAATTATGCCAAAGGGATGAATCATTTTGTCTTTTGACTTTTTTTTGATAAGAATAGCAATCCAAATTATTCATGCTATATTTCCAAAGGCATAGCATATTGGTAGGGGGATGGGGGAGTGTTTGTTAGGTCTCATAATAAATAAGGGCCCGATCAAAAAATTTTCAAATTCAGACAAATGATATCAAAAAATCTGATTTTGGGGTCAAGATTCAGATATTTTGAAAAAAGTTTACAAAAACAAAAAATCTAAAAATTCAGCATTTTCTTATAGAATTGACCATTCAAATTCATCACATTTCTCTAAAACTAGTACAGATCGTACCTCCTCATAATAATAATATTGTAAACATTAAGTATATAACAACACATCCAGTTTAGTTAGAAAAAATAAAAGACACCTCCATAGTTCGTTAATGAGATGGTTATGATTGTTAAGCAAGTATTTTATTAGCAATGAATATCATACACTTATCTTTTAAGAGTATAGAACTAAACTCTATAAGTACCAGATACCAGAGGTCCTCCAAGTATATAAAAATACACCCCCCACCCCCCCCCCCCCCCACATAGAAATTATATGACCCTTCCCCGCCTTAATTGATTTTCCTTGTCCCATCTATGACTATAACTATAGTGATAATTTGATAGCTCTACGAATTATTGGTACACAATTTTACTGGAAAAAGTACTTTATTGTTCATTGCTCAATTATTTTTAAAATTAAGCTGAATTGTTGCAATATGAACACAGTCGAACAGTCCAAAACTATGAGCCACCAGCAAATCCCGAACACTCATTGTCCGAAAGGGAATCCCTCTTTTTGACTCTATTCAAAAACCGCCTTATCCCTTATGGCCATGTGAAAATTTCAAAATGGCTTCTTGCTGATGAGGACAAAAATTCGCAAAATCTTTATAAAAATTTCAATAGAATTTGGTTAAAATTGCCGGACAAAGATGCATGTGAAAAAAGGAGAGAAGAATGGAATAAAAAAGAATGGAATAAAATAAAAAAGAATAAAAAAGAATGGAAGGATGAAAAAGAAAAAGAAAAGTTCGAAGACCTTTTCTTTGAATTACTTAAATGTGAATGTATTCGAATGCAAGGGGATTGGACAATGACAAATGAACCAATTATAGTGGACACGGTAGGGATAAATAATAAATATTTATAACAATTTGATTAATAATTTTATCATAAAATTGCAAATAATACGATAAGTAAAGCATTTATTTTTATTTTTATTTTGTTAGAAAAATATTAAATATATATTGAAAATTTTAGGTGAAAAATTGTCGTGAATTATTGTTATTAAAAAAAGTTCCTGAAAAAGAAGAGAATAATGAAAATGAAGAAAATATAAATGCAAAAAATATTGATAAGGAAGAGGAGAAAGAGGAGGAAGAAGAAAAATTCTATGATGCTCCATTTGAATTTGAAAACCCTGAAGACAAGGAAATAATTGAAAAAATTGAAGAAAAAATTAAAGAAGTAAAAAGAATTGTTAAAGAGAATGAAATTGAGAATGAAGGAAAAAGGGAAAAAATAAAAGAGGAAGAAGAAAAGAATAAAATTAGAAGGGCGAATCCTAAAGAAAAAGGGTTAATTAGAAAAATTGCAGAAGAAATTAATGGAGGAAAAAGAATTATTAATAAAAAAGAAATTGTGGACGAAGGAAAAAAAGGGGAAGAAGAAAGGAATAAAATTAGAAGGGCGAAATTATGGAATATTTTGTAAAAATAAATATAAATTTAATTAAAATTTATTCCCATTTCAAATTTATTCAGAGCGGACTTTTTGAGCCAATTTGATGTTAAAGAAAAGCAAATTGAATTCCTCCAAATATTGGAGGAAAATTTGTTGGGAATACAAAAAGAAAGTAATCTATTGGCAAAATCTGCATCCAAAATTTCCAGTTGGGCAAAAAAATTTTCATCTGCAATTCTGGCCACCATTGGCCGATCAAAGGCGGTTAATTATGGCGAAGATTTGGAAGAGGCACAACCTGCAGAAAACCAAGACCAATGCCGGATTATTTATGAAAATTATGGAGAAGATTACCTAATTGGTTTGAATCAGAATTTGAAACGTTTAGATTTGAGAAAAGAAAAATTGGGAAATGAGCCCAAAAATTTTATTAAATTATTCGAGGTATTTTTAAAATAAAATAAAGAAATGATTAATTATTTATCAATCAGAAAACTTTTGAACTGGCAAGAGAGAAATTTGAGAAAAATAAATGGCCAAATACATTAAATATTAGGGAATATAAAAATTATATCGGTGAAAGGCATTTATACATTACATTACGACGAATTCCCTGTCGAATTTATGAATTTGCTGAAGAGATAAATGAAAAAAATAAGAAGAAAATCGCCGGATTGAAAATGGCAAAAAAAGTTTTGAAACAATTTGGCAAGTTGTGTACAAAATTGTGTGAAAAGAATTTGAAGGAAAGGACAGAATTATTGGCAATTGAAGGATTCCAGGAATTGGACAAAAATGGGCGAAAAATTGATGATGAAATATTGGACAAAATTGAATTAGAAAATTATCAACATTATATGGATATGGATGCAGAAATAGAAAATATGCATTCGAAAAATGTTAAAAATTCAAGAATTTTGCCAATTAATAATGAAAATAGGCGACATTCAGAAGAATTAAAAAGGAATGGATGGGAAGGATTGCTTACCAAAATATTTAGAAGAAAAAGAAGTAATAAATATTATAATGAAAATGGAGAAGAAGAAAATAAAATTGCAATAAATAAGACAGGTGGTAATTCTCATTAATAAAATTTAATTAATCTTTTTGATATAAAATTTTGAAAAAGGCGGGAGATTTATAATTTAAAAGATAATCTAAAAATAAATCTAACAACAACCATCCAGGATTGGTACGAAGAAAGCGTTTGGCCCTTCCTTTGGCTCTTTTGAGTTTCGCAGCTTCGTTAGTATTTTTACAAGTTTATTTGCGTTTCTTCGCTAAAAAATATGATCCAATCACTTGGCTTTGGATGTGTATGAAATATCCTCGAAGTCATTGCCAAATTCCGGAAGCAATTCGAAATGAAAATGAATTCCTTGAAAGTGCAAAAGAAAATGCATATGTGGAAATGCCACTGGAAACAGGCAAAAATGTTTAATTATAATAATAAAATGAAAATAAATTAAATATTGAAATTAATTATATTTTAATTTTTAGTAATTTTTTGACCATTATATTTTTAATACAAAATTTTGTTGAAAAATTTTTAATTTTTGGCCATCATATTAAAATTGGACCAATTCCTAATAATATAATTTTTATCAAAAATGGATCGAAAAATTTTGGCAAAAAAAATTTTTTACAATTAAATTTAGTTGTGGACATACGCCAATTATATGAAATGTATCTTCCATCTCTTCTCAAAATCAATCTCAAAAAAGTGAAAGAAAATTGGATGAGACCCAGTCAATTTTTTGCAGCATATTCGGTCAAATTAAATCGACGGCATCAAATTTTATTGGATTGTTATTATTATGTTTGGGATGAAAAAGAGAAAAATAAACCCAAAAATTTGGACAATCTTTTGGCACCGATTATAGAGGCGAATAAAAAATATTGTACTCTTTTTGTGGGATTTATGGAAAATGAAAAGGTTAAAAATTTATTTTTAAAATAATTAAAATTCATATTTTTTCTTCTTTTCCTAGATTCCAAATAAATTGAAGCACAATTCAACACATTGTTCACAAATTGGCGGACGTGTGAATTAGGGTTGCGCCCCCGCACCCGCGGGGGCCACCCCCGACGGGGATCCCCGCACTTTTTGGGTTTCACCCCCGACCCTACCCCCGCATATGCCACCCCCGCGCCCCCGCATCCCCGCAAGAGCCACCCCCGCGCCCCCGCACCCCCGCGGGGGTGAACATGCACCCCATATTATTGGATTTTTCAAGGAAAATGGGGTTCGATAGGGAAATGTTGACCAAATTTTTGTAGGATATTAAAATTTTTTATTAAAATTTTTCTCTGCGAGGCTATTTTTAGGTAAAATTTTTCGCTGCGCGGCCATTTTTGGATGAAATTTTTCTTCAAAAAAATTTTTTATTTGAAAAATGTGGCTTTTTAAAAAATTTACGCTACCCCCGCCCCCGCGGGGATCCCCGCGGGGGCCCCCGCAAGGGGTCACCCCCGAACCCGTCCCCGCAAGTGCCAACCCCGCAAACCCCGACCCCCGCACAACCCGCCCCCGCACTGCGGGGGCGCAACCCTAGTGTGAATATGAATATGCCTTGAAGAATGAGCATTAAATAAAAGTGGAAATATTTAACAAAATTAAATTGTGATGATAATTTATTTTTTATATTTAATAAGACTTTTTTCATGTTTTGTAAACGAATCTGATTTTGCTGATGTCTTTACGATTTATATTTTTTTCATTTTTCATTCACTAATTCTTTAATATTTCCCGAATCATTTTTGTCTTTTTTCTTTTTTAACAATTTTCCATTATTCCTTTCATTTTCACAATTTTTCTCTCTGGATAAATTTTTCAAAAAAGTACAAAATATACTAGCGAAGGATAGAATTAATTAATCTAAAATTCTATTTATTATTAAGTCATTTTAATGCAAAAAATGGAATATAGGAAAACAATTTCTGATTTTAGGAAAACCGAAATATTTCATAATTTTTTCAATATATTATTATTTCAATTCTTCTTGTCCATTTTCCTCATCAATTTCAATCAATTTGACACAAATGTGGTCACACTTTGTGCTTGCAGGGAATATGTAAATGATCCATTGGCCACATTCACATTTGCCTCATTCGAAATCTTTTTGCTTTTCGATGAAATATGTGGAGTGAACGATGTTGGAATTGTTCCACCGTTAATGCTGAATTGTTGGCTGACCGACGATCCACCGGTATTGACCGCAACAATCACAACCTTTTAAGGACAATTCAAATTTAAAAATATAATTCCCACCAACCTTATTTCCATTTTTAAAGGCACTGACATAGATTCCATTACTTGGATTGTAGGTTGCATCCACCCGAACAAAGCCTGGTCGAACATATTTGGCCCATTGACCAATCACGAAGCCACGCATTGTTGGATTCCCGTTCCCATCAATTGGACCCAAATTTTTGTCATCCTTGAACCACCACAGTAAATATGCATTATACTCGGCTACGGTCATTGCGTCGTGTATTTCCTTTGCCGTCAGCATACAACTCGCCCAATTATTCCCATCATTGTAATGTTCCGTCATCCAAACTTGTTTGCCCTTTTGCTTGGCCAAAGCATAATTTGCCAACCCACCACCATAAATATGTCCGGCGATAATGACCACTTTAGATGCTGCCGTTGAATCATTCTAAAAATGATTCCACATTTAAATTCAATATTTTAATTTATTTCACCAAAATTGCATCCGTAATGTCCTTCCTGAATTGGAATGATTCGGCGGCCATTATTTTAGTTCCCGTTATTCGTGAGCCATAATTTTTGAGGAATGTGACCATTTGGCTTGGAGTCCAATCCATTGATTCATATTCCACTTTAATATCCGGTTCATTTTGTACGGAAATTGCATACAATGCAACGCCATTATTCTTCAATTCCTTCACAAAACTGTTCAAATAGTCGGCATAGGCCTGATATTGGTCGGTTTTGAGTGAACCACCGTTCACATTATTGTTTGTTTTCATCCATGCTGGGGCAGTCCACGGTGTTGCCATCACTTGGGCTCCGCGTTTTGATGCACCCTGGGCGTTGGAAATTTCGGAAGCCCAATTTTTGTTTGGATCAATTCGAAGGCGAATAATTGATAATCCAATTTGATTATTATTTCCATTGGAAAAACTTAAAATATTCACAAAAAATTTAAAAAAAAAAGATAATAATTATTTTAAATTAATTCAAAATATTGTCAAAATTACACAACAACAATATATGATTTATAAAAACGGCTGTAAAACAATGAGGAATTCGATGATAATTAAGTTGGTGGATTAATTTATATAACATTTTATAAGGCATAAAATTGGCTGCAAATTTATCTCAAAAGCGTTGACCAATGTTGGATATTTGACTTATGTACATAAACGGTCAAAAATACAATTTAATTAAATCGGTGGGTTTTTTGGCTATAACCCATCAGTAAATAATAAATATCTAATATTAGAAAATGTTTTTGATATCATTTCATAGCTAATTTTATGCCCAATAAAATGCTATATATAAATTTACCCAACTTTATTATCACCCTGACACTAGACTATTCTATCCTCAATTGTCGTAACACTTAAAAACCATTAACTAACAGCGAATTCATGCCATTTTCGGACACTTTTCCCTGCCATGCACTGGACGCACCAAAACCTTGGATCGTCTGACGCACTCCGGCCAAATTGATGTACCCCGTTGCGCAATTCACTGAATTTTGTTCTGTCAACAAAATGATGGCAAAAGCAAAAATAAATGGGAAAAACATTTTTTATAACTTTTGAAGAGTAAATTATAATGGATTTATTGCAAAAATATTTCGACTTTAAGTAGGTTTGTACTTTAGAATGTACCATCGTGGCGATCAAGTCCAAGTATGAATTTGAAGCAGTTGAATAATTAATTAATGAACCAAAAGTGCGATGAAATGAGTGGATTTAAATTAATAAAAAGTTGAATAAATAATTCAAAATGCATCCGGCCAAAAAAGAGTTCATTTTGAGTGAGAAATAATGTACCTGGAAATGATCTTTTTAACACAATTCTACCCCATAGTATGAATGAAACATCTCGGCTGCCATTTGCCCAATATCAATTAGTTTAGTTTGAATAAAAAATTTAGGATGAATTGAATTGAATTTAATAGGTAATTAAATTTTATTTTATGCAATTCCATTTGGAAAATTAAGAATTGTTATCATTATCAATCAAATCATTCATCAAAATAATTAAAATTTCTTCGTCCAGGGTCATGTCCACAATAAGTCAAATACTAATTTAATTTTATTTGAAATTAGATATGTAAGTTGGGACGTAGATTCTTTTTTAATTGAGTTTTCCCGAAAGATTTAATTAACTTCTCCAGAAAGAATCTAACAGGAAACAATCTTTCCGGAAAGATTCTGTTTTCAAAAAATGTAGTTCAAATTTGATTTAAGTTTGAGCGATGCCAATTAAAAACGATATTGAGAATTTTTATTCAAATTTACCGAGAAGAGAAGAAACCGAAACCGAAAACCGACGTTTTTTCAATAACGGAAAACTGAATATTGTGAAATCCCGACTTTTAGCTTCTCTAAATTTCAATATCAATTTCAAAATTCTAATAAATGAGGCCATTCCATTTTATTTGAGAATTAATTTTTTCCATTTATCAATCATTAATAAATCCATTTGAATTTGCAAGAGGAAAAACAAAGAAATAATGCCGAAATTGCTGAAGATCAGATGAAATTAAATTAATCGATGAAAACGTGATTTTTAATGCGAAATTGATGGATTTCAAATTCAAAATTTATTCTCGTTTTCCATGGTGAAGGCTGAAATGAAGAGGGGCAAAAAATTGCCGCTTGCGCATGGGCCATTGACTGGAACTGGAATAAAAATATTATTTGAATAAAGGAGTTTGAAGAGGGAGGGAAGAGCAATTCCGATTTATGTTTCGCCTGATCTACTGAATTCAATTCCCATTTCCGACAATTCTATTGGCCACAATTAACCAAAATGGGCCGGCATTGGCCATCCATTCCCATTTTCATTTTTCATTGCCTAAAATTAACCAAAAATGGGCCGGCATTTTCCAAATGTAATCAATAAAAGCACGTGGAGAAATTCAGAATTTAAAGACGAAAAAGGCAATTTTCATTTAATATTATCCAAAATGCCTCTCTCCACTCAATTTTTAGCTTTACTCGCCCTAATATCTATTTTACCGGCCATAAATTCCCTCAAAAATATGAAGCAGTGGAAAAAGGTCAACTTTATACGCCAAATTATCGAGTATTCATCAAAAAGACGGATGATGACAAATTTATTTCTCCATGGCATGATTTTCCCTATATGCTGATGAAAAGAACAATTTGTTCAATATGGTAGTGGAAATACCAAGATGGAGTCAAGCAAAAATGGAAATGTCAACCAAAGAGCAAATGTCACCAATTCGACAGGATATTGTCAAGGGGACGGAAGGGGAAGTGCGATTTGTGCGCAACATTTACCCATTCAAAGGATACATTTGGAATTATGGGGCATTGCCACAAACTTGGGAAGACCCACAAAAAGAGAATAAATACACCAAAGCCATTGGTGACAATGACCCAATTGATGTGGTCGAAATTGGATCAAGAGTGAATTAACTAAAAATTAATTATTATTTTTTATTTAATATTTTTGTTAGATTCATCCAACCGGTTCAGTTATTCAAGTGAAAATATTGGGTATTTTAGGGATGTTGGACGATGATGAAACGGATTGGAAATTGGTGGCAATTGATGTTACGGATAAATTGGCCAAAAAATTGAATAAAATTGAGGATGTGGAGGTGGAAATGCCCGGATATTTGGATGATACACGAAAATGGTTTAGAAATTATAAAAGGCCGGAAGGAAAAGGGCCAAATAAATTCGCTTTCAATGGAGAATTCCTGAGCTGGGCCGTAAATTTGCTCATGAAGTTATTTTTATGAGAATTTTATATTAAAATTATAAATGGAAATTTTCAATTAAAATTCCGGAAAATTAAAATTTATTTCAAAAATTAAAATAAATATTAATTTTTTTTTGAAAATATTTAGATAATTGAGGAAACAAATAATTTCTGGAAAGAATTGATTAAATCCAAAAATGCTCCCAAAAATATCAATACGGAATGTTATATTGATGAAGGAGCCAACAAAGCATTGGATGATGTTTGGCAAAATAAAGTTGAGAAATGGGCTCAATTTGAGAATGCCAAAATGTCACCAGAAATAATGGATTGGTATTTTTTGAAGGAGAAAAAGAAGAACGCAGAAAGAAATGGTAGAAAAAGGCTTAGAACTTTGTGAAAGAAAGAAAATACAATTATGAAGAAATGTTAAAATTGGGATTATTTTATTCATTCTATTTCGGATTTATCTTAAATCAGAGGTGCCAGATGTCCTGATTTCTCAGATTTGTCCTGATTTTGAAGAGTCAAATCTGAGAAAATGAAAATGTCCTGATTTCTCAGATTTGTCCTGATTTTGACCCGATTGTCTGATTTTTTGGAATTTTAAATTTCGCAGGCTTATAAAGCCTTATTTTGGCCAATTTTGTCGAAATTATTAAAATTTTGCGCTGCGCGGCTAATTTAGACTGAAATTTTCGCCTATCGGGACCATTTTTGGCTTAAATTTTCGCTTATCGGGACCATTTTTGGCTTAAATTTTCACCTATTGAGGCCATTTTTAGACCTAAATTTTCGCTGCGCGGCCATTACAAATCCAAATTTTTCGCTGCCGCGGGCAAAATTTTTTGTAGGGAGCGCAAGAATGATTTGTTTACATTTTTACTGAATAAAAAATTTATAAACATGTTTAAAGCATTTTTAATAGCGTAAGGCGAAAATCTGATTTTTGACCCCCAAATCTGATTTTTGGGAACAATTTGTCTGATTTCTGAAAAAAAAATCTGGCACCTCTGTCTTAAATGCTATGTTGGAACCATTTTATGCATTTTATTTGGGGAATATATTCATCTTTTTTATACCCTTTATTTTCGAAATAAATGCTTTTCTACCTCATTAATTTTTTTTTCAAATATTTAAATTAAAGTACTTTGTTTGAATGAACGTTGTTAAAATAAGAAAAGAAATTTTTGTGAAAATGAAATTCACTTAAATTTGTTCATTAATTACGCATAACGATTTGGGTTATAAGGGCAGTCCACCCCTGAATGACAATTAGCCATTTTCGAATTGCAATAAATGTAAAGAGATGAGATATTTATTAGATTAGTCCTTTATCACTATTTTCTTATATCATTTCGATCGGTGGATAGAATATGGCTAGAAATGGGCACAACTATTTCTGCCGCTGGAATTAGCCTAAAATCCACTTAATATTGGGCCCAATTATTCCATGCACTTTCTGCAGCAAACCCATCTATCAATTCATTCTCATTAGCCTGCATATCCAATTCTTTTCTGCCCTACTAATCAATCAGTTCACTGTAATTTATAATTTTATACAAAATTAATCAAGAATTCATGAGCAAATTCAGTCCTAATTCGAATTCGAACTATGATGGCAGGCATAAAATATCAGAAAGCAGAATATGAATATGAATATGGATATTTGATAGCATCAAATTTGAATAAAACTATGGATTTCAGAATATTCAAAAATAAAAATGCCCTTTTTTTCCATACAAAAATAATTTTGAAATAATTTATTTGGACTAAAAATAAAAAGGTCAATTTATTTAAATTTAACTAAAATTCGATTCACATTTCTTTCTCCATATTTAATATTTACTCAATTGACAGTCTCGTGCTCGTGTCTATATTAATCTAAAATTCATTAAAATAATTTAAAAGTTACGGGCAGCCGGCGAATGAACAAATAAAATAATAAAATTTAATTGTGAAGAGCAAAGGTTCAATTTATAAAAAAATGCTAAAATTTGCATTAATTAAACATTTTAAAATTATAAAATACTTATGTGCGTCAGTGAACCAAATTTCAAAGTTAAACTCTGTAGATCGGCAAGACGCTTCGGTCGGGATTCCGAACGGGATTATCGAAAAAAAAAACTCAAAAATACCGAAAAAAACAAAAAAATCTTCGGTCGGGATCCTTTTCGGGGTTACCGAATCAATCCCGAGTTGTGATCCCGAAAAATACCGGTCAGGATCCCGTCCGTACCGTCCGATCTCTAACTTTGAGCATATGAATAAATAATAAATTAAAAAAAATATCAATGTCACCAAATTGGTCTGAAGCCCAATTCTCATATATAAATTCATTCAAAATTGAATAATTAATTTAAATTATATTAGAATTAATTGAATATTTTCAACAATAAAAAAAAAGAAAAATATCATCTAAAATTTTCATATATTAATTCATTCAAATTTGAGAATGAATTAATATGAATTTTATTTGAACTTAAGTGAGAATAAAAATTTTTTAGAGAAAAATGCTTTTCCATTTTACAATTTTATTATTTTTAATTGTGAACACAAAAGCGGCAGTCGAATTTGTGAATGATGATATTCTGAATAAATATGCGGATTACGGCGTCGAATTCAATGGATTCAGCATTGACAAAGGCATTCAAATAATTAATTAATATTTTATTCCAACATCACAGATGGCAAAATAAATTATCCGGCATTGATGGATTCACTGAAATTTGCGGAACAAACAAATTTGAATCCTTGCAATGATTTTTATGAATTTGTTTGTCGAGGAGTAAAAAACAAAGTGGACAAAGCCAAAGAAATGAAAAAGAATGACCCACCGATGGACACACTGGGCCGGGCCACGACCGTACATAATGTGTTAATTGTGGAACAAATTGAAAAATTTTGGCTTGGTAATTTTCATTTTTAATTAATTAATTAATTTTGAAGATTATTTAACCAATGTGGAATAGTCGAAATCTGCGAATATTTCCTCAGACTTGTTGACATTTTTCAACAAATGCAATTCACATGCACCCGAAGAGGATGAATTCGCCAGCACTTTGATCAGCCAATTTGGGTTGAATCAATTCAATGATAATGGTACAAAAATATTCCCATTTTATTTTTAAATTTTATTCCAGATTCTTCGCCGCTTCCATTTCATGAATTCAATGAGAATTGGATTCAACGGACCCATCCATATAATCCATTCTTTTCGTTGGAAAGAATGGCCACAAAAGAAATTGGACCGGATGGGAAATTAATACAAGGGAATGAATTCAAAATTGAATTAATTTACATGAATTTTGACGGCGAATTTCTTCAAAGTTATCAAGATTGGCTCAAGGATTTCAAATTTGCGGGAAGAATAAGAAATTCGGGGGTGGATTCAGAAAAAGTGCAACAAAAATTATTGGAAATTGCCAATATTCTTGGAAAAATGAATGGTAAAAAAATATTAAAATATATTTATTATCAATTATTTTAGAAGAAAATGATACAACTGTGGCAATGAAATTAAATTTAAGCGAATTCCAAAATGAATTTGGACAAAATGGAAAATTCAATTGGACAAATTTATTCAAAAATTTATATCCAAATGCAAAAGTGGAAGGAAAAAGTGTGGTGAAAATTTATTATTGGGATTCATTCAAAAAATTTATGAAAATTATGCAAAATTACGGTGAATCAAAAAGGTAAAATATTTTATTTAAAAAATAAATTAATTAAATTTTAGTGAAATTGACAAAGCCGCAATGTCCGAATACCTTATTTGGAGTTTAATAAACAGTTTGAGAATATTCAATGAAGACGAATTTTCTCCACTGCTTTGCATTCGAAAATTCATATTCAGTTATTTTCCTCGTTCATTGAGTCGTTTATTATTCACAAAAATGGGAATTGAGGGCAACAACAATCGAACTAGCGAAATGGAAATTTACAAATATTCAAGAAAGGGCATTGAAAAAATTGTGAATGAAAGTAAATGGCATGATCAAGAGCATAGAAAATATTCACTGGAAAAATTGGAAAAAATATACACAACAATTGGATTGGATGCGGAAGTTGGGCCAAACAATAATGGGTGAGTTAAATATCATTTTTCAATAAAATTTTTATATTAAATTAATGCCCGATTTTGAATCTAAAATGAATAATAAAATATTAAATTAAAATAAAATGCTAAAATTACAATAATTTAAATTAGTGCATAATCCCTTTGTAAAAAGCGAATAAATAATATTTTTTTGGAATAAATTTTAGTCTGAATAATTATTATTTATACAAAAAATAATTCCAAAAATATTAAAAAGGGTTTTTTAAAATTTGTTTTATTTTATTATTTCATTTTTTAGAATCTTTCAAAATTTTAATCTTAATGCGGAAATGAATTGGCTTGAAATGTTAGTTAAAGTGAGGAGAGAAATCAAAAGGAATTATCCGCAAAGGGAACTTGCTTATACGGATTTGGGTGTATATTATGCATTTCGAAAGCAAATATCCATTGGAAATGTTAACAAATTATTGCCAGTTTTTCATCCTAAATTTCCAATTGAATACAATTTTGGCTATTTTGGTTCTTTGATGGGACATGAACAGACACATGCCCTCCAAATAGGCAATTCAGATATTGATTTGATGGAGGGCGGATTTGGTGCCAAATTTTGGGATGCAAAATACACAAAAGAATATGAAATGAGGACAAAATGCTTGCGAGATCAATATGAGAAGGAATTCAAAAAAGTGAATTTTATTAATTATTTTAATATAATTAAAATTACAAAATAAAATAAATTAATTTTTAAATTAATTTTTAAGCTTTATCCCAATTTAACACACGCGGACACAGTCAGTGAGGATATGGCCGATAATGTTGGGATAGTTGCCGGATTCAATGGATGGAAACTTTTCCAACAAGAATTGAAGAAAAATAATGGAACTTCGCCCAAAACCACATTTGCTTATAAATATTCTCCTGAACAAACATTTTTCATTGCATCCGCTTTTGTGAGTTTAATTAAAAATTCAAATTATAATTGGAATAATTAAATTCAGCCTTGGTGCTTTACGGACAGGGATGACCCAGAGAGGAATCAATTTCCTGAAGGATTTGATATTCATTCGGTGGCACGAATGCGTGTCAATATTCGACTCAAAAATTTCCCAGAATTTTCTTCCGCATTCCAATGCAAATCAAATGAGGCAATGAATCCAAAGGAAAAATGCCAATTCTATTAATAGAGGGAGAGAGGACAATGCACAATAAAAATAAACAATTTTGTTTCTTCTGCGTTCCAATGCAATTTGAATGAGATTATGAGTCCAATGGAAAAATACCAATTCTATGGAAAATTACATACTAAAAAATAAATTTTGTTGATGTTAAAATCTATTTAATTCATTAAATCTTTTATAATAGTAAAATCGGTACTATTGCACTGAGGAGGCTGGAAGATGGGAGGCGACAGAATCTGTCAATCAAATTGTCCAAGCGATATATAAGATAGAATTCTTTAAAATTCTTATCCCGGCTCCGTAGCCCTCTCCTAACCCTAACCCTTGAATAAATGATAAATTGTTGAATAAAAGTGTAAAATTAGGATTAAGTTTATGATGGAGTGGCTAGGTTAGGGATTAAGGCGCGGAGCCGGGATCGGGATAAGAATTTAAATATATTGCTTGGACTTGGAAGCAACAAAAATTAAAATACTATTTTATTTGGATTGATTCCCTTGAGGGACATTTGATTGATAGATTCTGTCATTTCCCATTTCCCACGATCCCTTTCCCTTCCATCCTCCCAATTGCAATAATACCGTAAAATCCCGGAATTGTATTATTTTCTATTTAATTGTTTTGATTATTTCAAAATATTCACTTTCACTAATTATTTTTATTTAATGAATTGTACTAATATTAATTGAATGAATTCATCTCTTTCATTGACTAGTTCTTCTTCCTTTCCAAATATCCTGTTCACTTTTTGCAATATTTGATGCAATCATTATAAGTTCTGAATAAAGAATTTTATTGTAATTATTAATGAGATTGAATTTACTCGAAATTATTTGCATTGCCCAATGCTCCATAATAGGTGAAAAGCAAACAATTATTCACTTCCTTTTTGTAGAAAAAACGCTGAAAAATATTAACTCATTTGTGAATAAATAAAATAGCCGTATTTACGGGAGTATGCGATCCTTGGAATGCATAACGCCCAGTGTCATATTCCACATTGCAAACAATGTCTAAATTTAAATTTAAAAATATTTTGAAAATAATTTTATCAACCCTTTGAAGTAGGACAACATTTCCCCTCATTGCATGCATAACCTTGAGGGCATTGATCACCGGGGCAATTCAGGACACGAGCCTCTGGATCGACCCCAGCCCGAACATTTCCCTCACATTTGGCTGAATTAAATATTAATTTTAATAAAATATTAATTAAATTCCATTTAATTATTATAAATCAAAAAATACAGAGAAAAATCATTAAAAAATTTTTTCACAATTAAAAAATATAAAAATTTAATAGCTTTTTTAATTTAATATTTAATTAAACAATTAAAAAAGAATTAAATATTAAAATTAACTGACGGACTGGCAACACCATTGCGTGTCCTCCATGTTCGGGCTTTTCAGCGGGAACAAAATTGCCACATTTTGTTTTGCATTCGGCCAATGATTCAAAATTGTTCCCATTTCCTCCACAACCTGGAATAAATAATTTTATATTATTTGCCCTTTCGTAACCATCAAAAATAAATGGCTGGCATCTTTTGGTGACCGAATCAAAATAAAATCTTTTTCCACTTTGTGATCCACAATCACTTGTCCCTTTGTCGCGAGCTGAATTAATTTATTGTAAAATTAATTGATATTAAAATGAATATAAAATTCACATTGTCCACAAACACTATTTTCCGAATCCGCATCCGAATATATTGAAGGCACAAAATTGCAAATAATTAATAAAAGAATTACAAAAGTTTCCATTCCGAATATTTCTTTAGAAAATCTGAATATTTTTTAATCAAATATAAATTAAACTAATTTTGGCTGTACTATATTTAGGTTTATTTTTGTGACTCAAAAATCATTTCTATTTAAGAATGGATTAAATGTTTTTTGGTTCATTCAAATGAATGACAATTTTTGTCGATTTCTTTCCTCTATTTGGATCGATCGAAACCAGCTGCTGCCAGTCGACCCATCATTTTCTGCCCATTCATTGGGAGTATCATCACAAATTATTGTTGCGCACAATTTGTGATGATTCTCCCACAATTCTGGTTTGTTGTTTTTTATATTTTATCAAGGGTGCTTCTCTATGTTCGTTTATTTTTGTCGTCCAAATCGACAATTTACGTAAGCAAAATTTGGGAAATGGATGGAAAACTGGTCATGCAATATATTGATATAAAAATATCTAATAAATATTCCAAAATGGAATTGAATAATTTTATCAAAAATATTTTATTTTATAAATGTATTCACTATTCTAAAATGATATTCAATCAGAATCCATTGGAAAATGGTTTTTTGAATTTCATTCTCTATTGAAATATTGTGCAATGTGCATTATTTTCCATTGACGTAATACCCAATTTAAAAAGAAATAATAAAATTGGGCCAATTGTTTCGTCCATTGAATTCAATGTTTGCGAATTTACTTTAGCTAGACAACAAATTATTTTCATTTTAGCCTTTCAGAATTTTTAATTTTCAATTTTCATTCAATTTGAAAGGTTAAAGGATGGATGAAAATCATTTAAAAAAAGATATAAAAATTTAATAAAACTTATCATTAGTTTGGAATCATCATAAATTTTATATTATATTCATTTATTAATTTTTATATTATTTTTTATTTTGCATGGTTTATTCTTTATTTTTTCCAATTTCTTGTACAAATTTATTAAAGCATTTTTATTACCTTTTAATATTTAATATGAAAATTTGATTAAATTTAAATTGCTGAATATTTTATTTTTATTTATCATTTTTAAAGAATTATTAAATGATATAAAAATGTATAGATGAAGCATAATTATTTCCATTAAATATTTTATTCTAAAATCGATTAAAAATGTATATCAAATTACCATGGCAACCAAATTATTCCAAAAAAATTTAAAAATCCATTTTTTGTTGAAAATTCATTTATAAATTTATTTAAATGGAACATTGGGATGCATGGCTGGCAGAGGATTTATTCAGGGAAACAGAATCAAATGAAGGTAAACAAATGTCAATAGATTCAACGAATTTTCGATAAAAATATTTCATTAAAAATTTAAGTTGAAACAGCAACATCATCAAAAATTATGATGGAAAAGGAACAGAAGAAGCCTAAGAAAAAAGTGAAAACGAGAAAAAAGATAAAAGGAGGAAAAGCTTCTACAAATAAATTGAATAAAAAATTGAATTTGACGAAATCAGAAGAGGAAAATGATTCACATTCGCCAGAAATTTCTACACCAAAAAGAGGTAAAAAAATAAATAAAATTATTTAAAAAATTAAATTTAATTTAGAGATACCAAAATTCTCATCGACATTCAAATTTGAGAAGCCGAAAGAAGGAAGAATTTATATTCATAAAATGTTGGACGAAAAAATTCCATTGGAGGAATTGCTTCAAATGGAAATGCCACGTAAAATTATTAAATAATTTTATTTTAAAAATTATATTTTTAGAAGAATTAAAAGAAGAATTGCGCGATTGGAATGAAAAATTCCCAAATTTGAGTGTTCATGGGAAATCGATTGGGGAAAGTCCGGAATTAGAGGAAAGGAAACAATTGAGGCAAATTATTGGGCGAAGAATTGTGGAAATGCATCTTTGGCCGGAGGCAAATTCATTAAAAATGATTAAAAAATTAATATATTTGATTTTTCCGATTCATATGGTGCTTTCGACAAAAAGGACAAAAATGCCAAAAAAGGGTGGAAAAGAATTGTCAAATATGCCAGAAGTGGATGAATGGATAAAAGAATCAACAAAAAATGGAAAGAAAAAAGGAAAAATAAATAAGAAAAATGAATTCAAATTGCCAGCAATAATAAAATAAAATTTAATTTATTCAACATTCTATTATTATAAAAACTACAATTTCTACTGTATATTGAATTCAATCGGTTCTACAACTTCTATTATAAATAGGTATATATGCATCATGATCACAGTGAATTATTAGAATTAGCCACTTTTGTTTGAAATGATGCAATTTTTCCCATCGCCCATCTCTCCGACTTTATAGTTGCGCAGTTCTTTTGATTTTCCACTGGTAACTCCGGTGAATTCAGTGCAAACATTGGCACCGGATGGGAGCCCTTGTACATTTCTGATGGTTGCTTTGTCCCCGTAGTTCTCATTGACGCCAACCAATGTGGAAGTTTGGCCATTGGATTTGATAGTATCAACCACAATATTCCGCTGGCATTGTTTGTCACATTCGCCGCAAGAACGAACCAATTTCCCATAATTGCTAACCTTCATAATAGACAATTCATTTGATAATTGGCCCAAAACTGACTTGAAAATTTTTGATAGTCAGTGTGCCGCCTCCATTTATCATAAAAACTTTGTCTTTAGCTGATCTGGCGCCGCCTCCAATCACCTGAAAATTGGCTGGCGTACATCCATCGGTGCTACGGAATGTGGCCGCATCCTCGCCAACATCTTCCCACCTAAAATTGGCTAATATTCCTTTTAATTCAACTTTTTGACTGACCAAACATTCTCCAAAGTGCATGAGCCATAACAATGAATTCCATCGGCTGCCGGTGTCCCAATTATAACATTGCTCAGTTTTGCCCCATTTGACAATTTGAAAATTGGCCTTTGCTTTTCGACTTGGTCCCCTTTTCCAAGCGAACTGGCAGCCGTAAAACGTCGATAGTTCATGTTTTTGGCAACCCCTTTTAATTCTATCGTTTTGGTTACAGGTGGTTCCGATCCAGCTGCCTTGGGCCAAGCGCTAAATTGGGCCAAAGAGAATTCAATCAAAGAAAGAGAGCCGATTGCCAGGAACAACATTTGGATGAATGCCATTGTTGAGAATTAGATTGGATTGGAAATTGGAATGCAAGTGCGAATGATGAATTTGAATTGGGTTCATTCGATTTTTATATGGCGCCAATCAATTTGCTCAAATGACCAATTTTTAACGGAAAATGTCACAAATATTTTAATAATTTTGTACGAAAAATGTCACTAACATTTTCAAATGCCACCAATTGGTTCACTTTTTTTGTTAATTTCCCATCCCAAGCAGCCATTTTTGTTCCCTTTCATTTCTGTTCAAATAATTCATTCACTAAAATCCTTTAGTTCATTTTTGAATATTTGACCAGCAAATATACCTTTCCTGGTTGAACTATTTATCAATGAATGTTCCATTCCAACATTTGTTCAAATATTTTATTAATTCATCCCCAATTTTGACTCTTTTGCGTCAATTTGTGGCTTACCTATTCGGTTGCCATGGTAATTTCCAACGAGAATTCCTTTCTCTTACCTCCTTTTACACTTTATGCTTAAAATAAATGGAAGGAACATTTGCGGCCTCCACCTCTGCTGTTGATGAACAAATTCGAGAAAATGATGATCCTGGACCCGGTCGACTCTACGAAATATTCAATCAAAATGAGATGGTCATTGAGCGATTAAAATTGTTAAATTATGAAAAACATTTTGTTAGCCTGGATGATAGCCTCAAAACAGTGCCACGGTTAATAAAATAAATTAATAATTTATTTAAACTATTTTCAGGCATTATTTTGTGCAATCCACGAATGTTGGCGAACAATTCCATTTGTTCACCAGCCTTTGTGCCTGGCTAATTCGAAGTGCCCAAATTGGCCAAATGGAAATGCCCCATGAATTCGATGACCCAAATGCAACAATTGCACAAATTTTAGATGCACTTAAAGGAAAAGTATGCCAATCAAAAATAAAAAAAAAAGAAAATAATTTATGAATTCCAAGGGAATTGATGTGAATTTTGCACCAAATAAGTTGAAATCGGGGTCTGGCCAACAATGCATTTTTGTCCTTTTAAAATTGACTGAATTAGCTTTGGAACAAAATGGATTCAAATTTGGAGTGTAAGGCATAAATTAAAATATATTTGTCTTTTTTAAAGAATTCAACCAGCGGAGGAAGAACCGGAGGGAGGGAATAATGAAGAAATGAATGAAGTGGATCAAGCAGAATTAACAGCGGAACAAGTTTTAATTATAAATTAATAATTCATTTTAAATATTTAAAAATTTAGTTTGAAGAGGAAGTGGAATTAGCCGAAGACGAGGATGAACCAGTAATGGGAGAAGCAAACAATGATGATGGGAAAATGATCGGAGGAATTGGGGAATTGGAATTGGGATTGAACGATTCGGAAATGAAGGTTGATTTTTATCTAAAAAAATGTTGATCAAATTTGTTTAAAGGGAATAATGCGAAATAATGTGGAAAATGTTGAGAGAATGCAGGAAGAATTGAAAAGAATTATTCCACAATTGAAAATCACCGTCCGAGCAAATCAAAAAGATTGGCGAATGCACACCGAACAAATGGCCAAATTGGAGGCAGCATTGATGGAACAATTTGGGGAAGTGAAACCATTTTTGGCAAGAAATGCGGATGAAGTTGAGAAGGCAATGGAGAGGATTTCCTCAAGGGAACAACATTTAAATGTACCAAAAAAGAGGGAATTATTTTAATTTGAATTCATTTAGGATCAATTTGGAGGATTACTACAATTGTATAGGAGGAAACAAAATGAATTGGCAGCAATCAGTGAACAATACAAGTAAAAAAAACTCGTTTAAAATATAATTAATGAAAAATACTTATATAAAAAAATTTTTTAAATAAAAATTTTTAAACTCATAAAATTTTTCTTTAAAAATATATATTAAAAAATTAGGAAAATGTGATAAAAATGGGCGCAATGTGCAAATATAAAATTTAAAAAAAAAATTAAATTTTAAAAAATAATTCAAATTTAATTGAATTGAATTTTGCATTTAGGGAAAGCAGTGGAACATTGAATAGTAGAACGGAAACATTGAACGCATTAAATGAAGAAATTGACCAAATAAAGCAACAAATTGAGGAACAAGGAACACAAAATACAAGCGGCGGTATGGAAAAGCTCAATTTGTCTATTTATTCCATTATTTAGCACCAATCCTCAAAATTAAACAAGCTTTGACCAAAATTGACAAAGATTGTTTTGTGATGCGAGTCCAAATTGCCACATTAGAGCAGGCCCTAATGCAAACTCAATTGACGGATCATTTTAATAATAATGCATTGGAATATTTGAATTATTCTTCCACAAATTTTATTTAATTTTATCATCATTATATATTGATTAATTTTTGTAAAAATCCAAGTAATGAAAATTTGAATTCTAATTTGATCATATTTTCTCGGCTATAACCACCAATGGTTTTGTTGGACGTAACATATCAGCGGTTTGAATTTTAATTGGGAATTTCTGTAAAATAAAAGCATTTTATTTGCTGAATTAATTTTAATGTGGTGGACCGGTGTATTTGGGCCAGGGAAGAAACGGAATCGTCGGACCAAAATGGCAACGGCAACGTGCATTTGAAATTCAGCAAAACGCATTCCAATACAATTCCGTGGGCCTAGCCCAAAACCCACAAATGTCATCGGATTTCGTTCGGCTTTTTGCTCTGGCATAAATCTGCACAATTTTAAATAATTTAAATTATTTAAATGGGGAATTACCTTTCAGGATCGAATTTCTCTGGTTCCGGGTAAAATTCTTCACTATGATGGACGGCATAAATTGGCATTGTGACTAAATCGCCTCGACGAAATTGGATTCCATTTATCATAATATCCTCATTGCATTCTCGATTCATTCTAAATTATCCCTTTTTAATTGTTTTTCATTATAAAAACGAACGCCGGTGCAATTGGATATAATCGAATTGTTTCCTGAACGGTGGCCTTTAAATAATGCATTTGTCGAAGATGTTCAAATGTAATCTGAGAATCTTCGCCAACAATCGAATTCACCTCCTCCCGAATTTTCTCTTGAATTTCGGGGAATACACTGATCAAATAAATGACAAAATGGAGGGTTGATCCAGTTGTTTCATTTCTATGAAAGAATATTTTAATATTTAAATAATATTTTTACCCAGCAATGAAAAGTACAAAACTTTGGGCAATCATTTCAATTTTGGTCAAATGTTTGTTGCCTTGAACCGTGGAAATTTCTTTATGGAATATTTCCGCATCAATTTGATCAATTGGCTCTGCTGCCTTTCCTTCTTCTTGATTCTCACTTTCATTCACTGCATTCAATAAAATTTGAAAAATGTCACTGTATTTCTGTAATCATTTTATTAATTTAAATTTATATTTTTAATGGTTGGTTATTTTCTGATACTTCTTTTGCGTCTGGATCTGCCTTCCTTTGATCATATAAATCTTCAAGTAATCCCCGAAAGAATGGTTCTGCCGAATTTTTGAATAAATCATAACCAAAATATTTTTCCAAAAAATGCAAAAGTGCAGGGCAAAATGCTAATAAAGTGGAAAATAAATATAAATTTTTGGACTTTTCTCACCGAGGAAAAGGAAAAAATACATTCGCCATTTTGTGCCGAATGCCTCTTTGACTTTTTTAATGAAAATGTCCTCCTCATCCTTGAAAATGTTCACATTCAATGAGAATCCGCCGCGGGCAATTTCCTCTAAAACCAAACGGCCAAAAAGACTGTGAATTATTGTAACAACATAATATTCTGATTCTAAATTACTCTTTCAAGGGTAACTCCTTTCCTTTGGCCATATATTCCGTTTCCATATGTTCGCATAATTCATTGGTGCATTCATTCAAAGTTGGAAGTAACTAAAAAACTAATTATTATTTTTTTATTTATTTTTACAAACTTTTTTCAATTTTCCACTTGTGAATGCCGGCGTCACTCGATTTCGAATTCTTTTCCATTTCTCATTTTTCACAACCGAGATCACATTTCGGAATATTGTTTTTTGTAAATTCTCATTATCATTGTCCACAAATGCCTTTGCAAAAAAATATTAATTTTGTGTATTTTTACATACAAAACGATTTTGAAAATGGGAAAAATCTTTGATGAAAATGCGTCGAAACATTTCCAAATCTTTTGTCGTAAAATTCCTTCGATCGAATGCAAATGAACTGCAAAATTACAAATTAATATTTTGATTAAAATGAAGGGGAATGAACCCAAAAGATTTGCCATATTTTTCCATATTCTTTCTGTCATATTCGGCCACTCCATTCCAAGCAATTTTCAAAACATTTCCGAAGAAAATATTGTCAATTGGGCCTGGGACTCCATTTTTGTGCCAATATTTCTTCAAATCATATTCATAACTAAAATAAAACATTAAAATATTTTAAAGAATTGAAAAATTTACTAAATCCAAGCACTGATAATTGCCAATGAAGAAATAATGAATGAATTTTGGGGCAATATTTTGTAGCCAATAAAAAGGAAAAGAAAAATTAATATAAATCGGTCACCACTGCCAAAATTCACCATTTTATATTTTTTATAATTTTTATCTTAAATTTATATTTAGGATAAAAGAAAACGATAAAGAAATATCGAAGAATAAAATTGTGAAATGGTTGAATGAGAACTTGTTTTGATTATATTTAATTGTGAGTTATTTTGGGAAAGAGGTGGCCGGCCAACAAATGGAAAGATCGAACGAAACGAAATGGTGGGAAAATAAGAGAATAATTGGACAAATTTAAAAAACGAAAACAAACAAATAGAAAAAAGAGGAAGATAAATGCAATTAATTGGATGTATCAAATTTTCAATATTATTAAATTTAATTTATTTTTTTTAAATATTTATTTTGTTGATTAATTTTTCAACTTTTAATTTTATAATTTGGAATATTTTATTCGACGCATATGACCAAAATTTAACCGTCCAAAAATTGTTCATTCTTTACTTAATCAATCAATCACAGAAGAACAGTCGAAAATGAACTTGGCGAGTGTTTAATGTTGTAATATTTTCAAGGGGATTTTTCATTTCCTTTTGGGGCAATAAAAAAATAAACTTGAAGGCTGAAATCAGTTAAAATTCCCAATCGATTGAATAAAATTATTTCTTTTTATTAAAATTAGAAATAAAAATGCCAAAACCACCACAAAGAGGCCATAAACCGCCACCCCAACAATTAATGTTCACTTCGGTCAATGTCCATCCAAAACCAACAACAAATACAGTTCCGGCCACCGAATCCTCCGTTCTCATTGATCATTTCAATTCATATCGTCGCAGTTTATTGATCACATTTTTGCTTGCCATTTTTGTCATTTTGATCGTCGCAATTGTTCTAATCCCCTCAAATGCCCTAATTTGGATGAAGCCAATCCTTTTCATCATTTTTTGTGTCCCATCAGCCAGTATTAAATATAATTTTTAATAATTTAATTAATTAATTTAGTTGCCATTCGAGCCATCTTCACAAAGGATCCGGGTCAACTTCTTCCACTTCAATTTTTCCTTTCCACTTTTTTGGTCCTTTTAACACTTATTCTTGCATTGGCTGGGGCCAATATAATTTTATATTTATCCGATTATTTGCTTGGCACAATTCCACCTGAAGGCCTTGGAGGATGGGATTATCTTATCGGTTTGGAATTTTATTAATTTTTTGTAGTTTAAATTTTTAGATTATATTCCAATTTTGCCAAGTTTGATGCGATTTTTGGGCCTAATTGGCATTTGGCAAAGTACATTGTTCATGGCCACAATAACACTGATTGGAATGGCAATTTTGGTTTTAACAATCATCCATCTTGATTCCACTTATGGCCAATTGCGTTTTACATCCGATCAAATGCATCAGAAGGCATTGAAAAGAATTTGCAAATTTTTCTGATTTAATTTGATCCAAAATATTCAAAATTTTAGAAGATTGAATTATTTGAACAAATGTTGTAATAGAACATTTCATTGAGGATATTCCAAGCATAAAATCTAAAGGAATGGATATGACCGCTAAGAATTAGAAATTGCCATGGCAACCAATGAAATAGTTAAGTATACTGTACAGATTGACAAAAAAGAGTCAAAATTGTGAGTGAATAAATTAAATATTTGAACAAATTTGTTGTAAAATTTCATTCGTAATAGTTCAACCTCCAACTACATATTTGCTGGACATATATTCATCCTCCTTTTTGCCCCAATTTAATTTCCCCTATTTTGCACTAAATTAATTTCACCTTTTTGAAAATTTCATCAATTCAGCTTTTGGAAAAATTATATATATACATATCTTTGATTTTAATAATAATATAATAAACCATAAAATAAAATACCATAAAAAATATTTTATAAAAAAATTATTTTCCAAAAATATTAAAAAGCGCAGCTTTTCAATTTTTGGGATTTAAGAAATAGCGATTAAAGCTATTAAATATAATAATATAATCAAACTGAAAATAATTATTTATTCCCTCTTCGATTAGCATTCTTATTTTTTTACTTCTCCTCATCCATTTCCATCATCAATTGCTGCCCATATTTGACCATTTCTCCGGGTAATAAACAAAATTCAAAATTTTTTGGCGCTTCAAAAATCTTTAATTTAAAATATGAATATTAAAATTGAATTTAAATAAATTACCAAAACCATTGTTGAACCAAAACGGAATTCGCCAATTTTTTGCCCATTTTTATATTCAATTGGTGGATCGCATTTTCGATGTTCCGTTGTGAATATTTCGGCAACTTCATCCACTGGATCCTTCAAAAAAAATGAATTCATTATTTCCTTCCTCATCAATTTTCATCACAACCGTATTTATCACAATATCGCCAACCATCATTGCGGCCACCGGGGTCATCGAAAAATATCCATATTTCCATTGGCCACTCAGTACGACCCTTTCATCCTCCTCCATAATATATGGAAACCAACGAAGAATTGTGGGTTTCACTGTCATTTCAAAACCTGTTTAGATTTTCTTTCGGAATTGCTCAAAAATGGAATTTAACCAACCCGGAATGTTGACAATTTCTTTAACTTTCCAATTTGTTGGCGAATGGAATCCATGGTAATTGCCTGGCCATAGACTGATTACGCACAAATAAAGACGCATATCCGGCTGCCACAGAAAAATATTCATTTAGAAAGAAGAAATAATTTTTCGCATTACGTTGGTTTTAAATTTCACAGGGCCAAGAAAGTCGCGAACATCATAATCGTAGCCTTTTACTTCATTGATTTTATTGTCACGCACTTGGCCCAATTGCATTATTTGGCCATCAACGGGTGAAACCTAGGACAAAAATGATTAAATATTAAAATTAATTAAATTTACCAAATCCGCATCACTAATTGGACGCAATTGTGGCTTTAGTGTTCTTCCAAACCATTCAGACAATGATGAATATGCATAAAAATTTGGTTCAATCGCCTCTTCCATTTTGGCATTATTCCACCATGAATATGTTCCAATCACAATTCCCCGCAAATAATATGGAATCGACAATTTTGTCCACCATCCAATCCATCGTTCATAAAGGGCATTGATGAAGAGAAGGGATTGCAAGAGGGGAAACTGGAATTGAAGAATAAAATGAATACCGAAAAATTACCTTTGTTATTGTTTGCTTTCGAAGGAATTTTTTACAAAATTCAAACATTTTTAAAGGAAATTTCAAGCTTATGTAGTAAATTTTAAAATCAACAATTTTAATATAGATTACAAATAATATGCTTTATATTTTTGGGATTGGTGAAAAAAGATCAAATGAATTGAAAATGGGAACAAATGTTGATTTTTGGTTTTCTTTTTATTATATTGTTGTTGTTTACATTAAGTCTTCCACCGCCTCTCCCATCTCCCCCATTTTCCCTTTACGTGTTACGTCTAATAAAAGATTTTTGATCTTTCAAATTTTGAAATACATATTAAGGAAAAATGGAAAAATTAAAAAATCAAAATAATTCATTTAATAATTTTAAATTTTATTCATTAAATTAAATTGATGAAATGAATCCGAAAAAATCGATCTTTCATTAATTTTTATTTTAGCCAGTTCCAGTTCCTCCACATGTTAATTCGGCCAAAGTTGGGCATCCAGTGCAGGAGACAAAAATGGCATTGAAAGTAGAGCCAATATTCTGGCCACAAGTCATTGTTCCTTGGAATGCTAAACATCCAGTGGTCATTGGACTGGTGCCAATTACGGCTGCCGATTCGACGCAGGCTATGGAGAGAATAATTTAGAATAAATATGTGAAAATGGAATTAGGACTTACGATTCACATTGCAATTTGTGGTAAATCGAACCAAAATATTCCCATTTGCCACATTTATTGGAACATAGCAAACATTAGCGGTGTCACAAACGCAAAGATTTGCGCATTGGGCATTCGCTTGGACATCGAAGGCGGCATTGCCTCGGGGCAAATATTGAATGTTGAATGCCCCGGAACATGGACAAACAAGCAATGGCCGAGTTGGATTTGCGATTCCACCCTGTTGGGCATCGAAAATGAGCGGAGCAGTGCCAGCGGGTTGGCCTTGTTGGCAAACTGAAATTTTATAGTTACTCAATTTTAAGACGATGAAATGAAAATGGTTCAATTAGATTTTACTTGTCGTTGTTGTTGTTGTGGTCGTAGTTGTGGTTGTCGTAGTTGTTGAAGTTGATGTAGTCGTTGGAGTGGAAATTGTTGTGGACGAAGTTGCGGGATCACCGGGTTGGCCCGGTTGACCTCCAATTCCAACAGAAGCTCCTCGACGACAAGCAGTGCGGCATGAATGGATGGGGGAGGCAAATAGGAACAAAAATGTGAACAATTTTATAATTTTAGGAGGGCATTCAATTGCCATCATATTTTTAAATTATAATCAAAAATTAAATATTTTTGAAAGTAATTTCTTTTATTTTAAAAAATTATTTACTATAAAATCTACAATCATATCTTTAATAAAATTAAAGGAAGTTCTGGATAGATATTTATATTTTCAATGGCAAAAGGGAAAAATGCATAAAATTATGGTTGAAGAAGGGTCACTTTTGGCGATTTACAATGCCCTATCCGGTTTTGTGGATATTCTCAATCCCAATCCATGGCGGATTCTTTTATTTGCAATCATAAAATGACCGTTCCAACCCAACAACAACAATTCAACTTTTAATTAATTTATCTTATTTATATTGATAATATTTAAATATTTTAATTTAAAATTAAGATATTTAGTAAATGCAAATAAATATGAAGCAAATCGATGAAATACAAATTTAGTTCAGGCTAAAATAAAAATTAATTAGTTGGAAAAATGAATTTTACGAAATTAATTATCCGAAAAATTAGGGAATATAAAAATTTAAGTTTTGTTTTAAGTTGGATTAACTCAACGAATATTATAATAACTAAACTTAGTAGGTATAGGTATCATCCAATAATAAGTCGATTAATTTTAATTAATTTTACTTTTATTCAAAATATTATTTGTTCATTTTTTAACATTCGATTATAATTAATCTATAAAAATAGAAATTTTTAATAAATTGTGCAAAAATATCTTATTTAGGTATATATTTTGATTATTATTTTGCATTTTCCTATACAAATTCTTTTCAACATCGATCGAATGCCCGTCTCAATTCCCAATCCGTAACTTGTTTTTCAAATTCGGATTGTTCATTTCGTGCAGCAGTCAAATAATGTGAAAATATTTTTGGACCTAATAAAAATATATAAAAAAGAAAAATAAATAAACTTGCCAAATGCTTTTGGGAGCATTTTTGATTTCTCCATTGTTTGGATGGCATCCTTCAATGAATGCGGAAAATCGGGCAATTCACTTTTACTGTAAATATTGCCCATTTCCGGTGGACCAATTTCAATTTCTATTTGGAAATAATCATTCAAATTAATTTTGATTTTGGCCCACCTTCTTCAATTCCAGCAATTCCGGCGGCAATTATGGCCGCAAAAGCCAAATAAGGATTCAAATCGGCGCCGCCCACTCGAATTTCTACATGAACCCCGGATGTTCGTTGATTGCACAATCGAAATGCACTCGTCCTATTGTCCAATGCCCAACAACATTTTGTTGGGGCAAAGCTGAACAAAATATATTAATAATTTAACATATAACCTCTTTTAATTCCCCACCCTCTATTAATTTCTATCCTCGACTTGAGGATTTATAGATACTAACAGATTGAATTTTGAAAAATTTTTTATTGCATTTTCTTAGTTCCCTAAAACTCTACAAAATTCGCCATAACTTGTTCAAAAATTTAAAGAAGGTGTTAGATCCCAAATTTTCCCAATTATTGAGGAGTTGGAAAATAATTCTTCAAGAGAAATTAAAAGAGGTGATACGGTAATAAAAATGAATAATTTTTTTACGTGTTTGGCTGCAATCTTTTATATGAATTCACATATGGGGCAAGGAAATATGTGTATTCTTTTGCATATTTTATTAATCCACCAATCCAATTTCGCATTAATTTTGACATTCCAAATTCATTATTTTCATCATAAAATGCATTTTTGCCAGTTTTGGCATCCAAAAGAGACACTAAAATATTAAAATTAATAAAATTAAATAAATTCTCTGACTATGAATATGGCATGAACTGCCCGGTTTATTCATATCATATTTGGCCATAAATGTGGCTGCCCAATTTGATTGGTTTATCATTTCGTGAATTCCCTGTTTGGTCAAAATGTGTCGATCGGCCATTTCCAATGGATCGGCCGGTTCAAAATTCAATTCCTGTTGGCTGGCTGCAAATTCTGCGTGGGTTGCCTCCAAAAAAATGCCTTAAAAGTGAAAAACTAATATTTAATTTAAATGAATATCGACTAACCGGCTCCTTCCAATCCGTTTCGAATTTTTCTCATCATTGGTTCCATCAGTGAGCTGGCCTGAATATTCATCCATTGGTGCAGATGTTGCGGCGTTTTCAACTCTTTCCAGCCTTTTTCCCGGGCACTCTCTTGACTTTCATTGAACAAATGGAATTCCAATTCGGATGCAAATAAACTCTTCAAGCCCATTTCGGCCAAACGTTCAATTTGTTGACGAAGGATTACTCGAGGCGAACAATAAACCAATTCATTGGTTTCTGGATCCTATTTAATTTTTAATAGATTAATTAGCCAAAACAATATGCAAAATATATTTGGATCCTCAAAATTGGATGAGATCGATTTTGGATTACTTTAGTTTCGGTCCGAAATTACGGCCATTTTGGCACCGAATTATGATTTTCGAAAATTTTTTATAATCCTCCGAAATTTCGATTTACGATTTTCAAAAATTTGTTGACCCTCCGAAATTTCGATTTAAAATTTTCAAAAATTCTTTGATCCTCAAAAATTTCGATTTATGATTTTCGAAAATTTTCTACGAAATTTCGATTTTTTTGAGTAATCGATCCCATCCCTGATCTTCACCATTGGATCAGCAATGACCAATGCTGTCCCTTCCATCCATGGAATAATTCGAAGTGTGCTTAAATCTGGCAAAATTGCACAATTATTCCATCCAGTCCCCCAATTGGCAATTTCATAGTCATTTGGCAATCCTAATATTTTAATTAAATATTCAAATTAATTAAAATTAATGCTATTTTAATTTCCACCATCCACTGTCATTGCCAAATGGGAATAGCTCAATCCCATTTTGCTTTTCGCATTCTCCAAAAAATATCGACCAGTTGCACGTTTCCCAATTAATTGTCCGAACATATCAATACAACCTTAATTTTAATTTTTATTCTTTTTATATTTAAAATTACCGATAACAACTGTGTCAATTTCGCCCTCATTTATCTTTGCTTTTAGTTCATCCAATGTTAATTTCATTGTTTTTTTGTCGAATTTTATTTAATTAATTGGTACTTCTTTAAATTAATTAAATTAATAATTAAAATTAAAAACAAATTTTATTAAATTTTCTAACTTAATATTAGTAGAATAATGAGGAATTGTTATTTTTATGGAATTATTTTTGTCTGATGAGTGAAAGGAATGGACTGATAAAAAGATAATATGAATGGAATGAACTATTATTATTTTTATTTTTATAGTCATTCTTTTTATTATCTTCATTTTTTATTTCTCATCATTTTATGTCTATGATATGTTATTCGTCATTTTCAGTTTTATTTATATAGTATGATTAGATTTTTCAATATTTTGACAACAATTCGTTATCGAATCCCCACCCCCCCCCCCTTATCTCACTTTTAATTGTCCTTTTTTGGACGGACCTATCCCCTTTTATTTAATTGATAGGAATGGAATTTTTGGAGATTCTTTTTTACTTTTGAAATTTTTTTTTGAAAAATAAAATTGAATAGAAACTATGCATTATTTTGTGAAAATCACGGTTGATCTTTGTATTTTGTTAAATAAGAATATTTTCCCGAAATTAGATAAAAAAATTTTAAAATAAGATTTAAAATTTTAGTCTTCTATTTTTCATTATTTTTTATAATTTTGAATTTAATTGTTTTTTTTTTATTTTAAATTTTTGGAAATTTATTAATTTTTTTTATCGTGACCATTTCCTAATTGATCGAGATACCAATTTTTGTGTGATAAACAAGACAAATAATTTTGTAAAAAGAAGAACAATTTTTAAACCAACATTTTTTCCCTTTTGGTTCAATTTTTCTCTTCCGCCGGTAATTTGAATGAATGAAAGGAAGGGAAATGAGGAGAAGGGGAAAGGTGGGTAACAAGTTTGAAAAGGGTAAACTTGAAAAGAAGAAGCTAATTATATTCGCCGATCAAACTTGTTGAATATTCTATGAATGTTGCTTGGATATAGCCCAAATTGGCGTGGCTGTGTGGTCAATTTTCATTTCCGCCGAATTCAAATGTTTAATCCATTTATTTTCATCATCAATTTTTATTTTATTATTACAAAATTAATTGGCCCAATTTTTGCTTGCCAAAGTACTAGCACAGTTGCTCAACCCATAACAAGTAAAATTAAAAACAACAAGGATAATGGATGGGGGATAAATTGAAATTTAATGAATAAATTATTTATATTTACTCAATATCTAATTTAAATATGTATTAATTTTGTGAAATAACAAATAAAAATTTAAAGTACATATTAAAATAATTTAATTAGAAAAAATAAATGTTTCGGAATTATTTTATTGAAATATTGTAAAATAATGCTCTACTTTCTCTAATACTTTTTGGTACTTATCGGTTATCCGCCTGCAAATTCGAAATTTTTTTCGAGATTCTTATTTTTTATTCAAATTTGATGATAAAATGATTAAAAAACGCTACTTTGGGATTGGAATTTTATGACCAATTTTGGGGGTAACATAGGGTAATTTAGGGGCTGAAAAATCTGTGGGCGGATAATCTATAAATACCATATTTTCTTTATAAAAATATCAAATTTTTACCCCTTTCTTTTACAACCGTAATAATAATTTCAGCAACCACAACTTCAACAACTTCCACATCCACAACAACAACGACGACGACCACGACCACTACAACTTTGAATCCATGTGCTCAATGCACTTTAGCCACAATAACTCTGACTCAAGGCGATGGCACAAATACGGCAACACCAACCACTCCAGGGGTGCAATGTTGCGATGCAAATGGATGCTCATCATTGACAGTGACATGCACTGCTTTACAAGGGGGACAAGTTTTTATGCAGGTAAATTGGTTTAAATATTTCTCATTTACAAAAGTAAAAAAAATCAGTCAGCTAATTCATTAAAAATATAACTATTAAAATAAATTAAAGAATAAATTTAATATTTCTATTTTATTATTCATTTTTTTTTATTTAAACACAGTTGAAAATGTAATATTAATTATTCAATTTATTTTTCAGTTTAACATCAATCAAGGTGGCCCAATCGCGCCAATTGGCACCGTGGTGACCGCAACATTGAATTGTAATGCCCAAGGCCAATGGGTTTATGCCCCAGGTGTATTACCTTCTCGAGTCATTACCGAAGTGAATTGTGTATTGACAGCTGCAGGATAGATTGATTCAATTAATTAATTTAATAAAATTCAAACAAATTAATAAGTTTTCTTTTAACTTGATTTCATGATTTATTGCTTTAATATACCGAATAAATTAATCATAATTATTCACGAAAATACGCAAAACATTGTGCCGTCTTCAATTTTTTACTTCTTTTTTTTATTCAACATCTAATTCGATATTTGGATTCAAAAAAATTTAATTAAAGAGAATAAACGAAACAAGCTTAATTTAATCAATTGACCGACCACAAATTTTCTTATCAAATTTTCAAGAAATATAGAATTTTTGGATGGATACAAATTGAATTTTTAACAATATTTTTGATTATACATTTCAATTATTTATATTTGAATTTAATAGTTAGGTAATCCGGACTAAATTTTTACTGATTTTCAAGGATTATGTGTTGACAATTTTCCTCGGAATTGAGGACATTGATATGATTGATCTCGAACGCGTACGTATACTAATACCGATGGCCAATTTGGCCCATCTCCCCTTCGTACCTAAATCCAAAAATGCCAACCAATAAATCAATGCAAAAAGCCGAATCATTGAAGGAGGATGAAGGAAAATGGAGATCGGAGGATGATCACTCGAATGTGGGATGATGCTCATTTTCATGGACACACCAATCAATCGACTCCATCCCGGAGCCGTAGTTGGGCCATTTATCCAATAAAAATATTTATTGATAGTTTTTAATTTTTCATTGCAATTCCATCCCAAATATACTCTCATTCAATTGAATTTATGGCATCGCAAAATTATTGCTTGGAAAATGAACAAAATATAATTGAAAATTTCTATCAAAAATTAATGAATGAGGCAATACTCCGTGAACGGATTTGTATTTGCAATTTGATGGCAGGAAAAATTAATGGCAATTTTACGGAACAAAGAATTCCTTTGAAAAATGTTCCCCAGCAATCAGTGGAAAAAGCAATAATTGAAGAAAAGAGCAGAAATTACCTTGAAAGGTAAAAAATGGGAATATTGAAATTGTCAATAAAAAAAATCAAATTAAATTAAAAAATAAATTTAATTATTTTTTTTATTAATTTTGCGACTATCTATTATTAAGATTTTAACTTTCAGAAAAATCTCATCAGCTACCAAAGCCGAACAACAAAAAATAAATATTGCATCCGAACAAACCTCGCAATCATCATCCACCAACAATCCTCGGCCCTCGATAAAAATCCCAATATTTGGAAATTGGAATTATCTATGCATTGTGAAGAATATTGGCGAATTGGAGAAAATTCGATGCCATTATGGAGTGGCCAAAAACCGCAATTTGACATATGGAATTCGATATGCGTGCACAAAAACAATTCAGAAAAGACAATGTTGTCGATTTATGATGTTTTGCAAATTCTTAGATTTTCAGGTAAATTAAACATACTAATTAATTGATAATGTTTTGCGATTCTTATACCATTTCTAAATTTATTAAAAATTAATTTCAGAAGCGGGAGAATGGCCCAATGCGAATTTATGTACGAGGAGAACATTGGCATCCTTTGAAAATTGTTAGCCCAAAAAAGTTGAAAAAACAACAACAATTATAAAATATTGATTTATTTATTCTTTTTTTTTTGATATTTTTGCATAAATTTTTTTCATCCAATCCAATATTTGTCTACAAAATAATGAAAAAGATCAATGGATTTGTTTTTTTTTGTCATGCATAGAATTATTATATGGCTTATTAATTTTATGACGAAATGGCCAAATCTATTACCATATTTTCGCCTAATATAGATTCTTCTTTACCTAATTTTGCATATCAACTATAAATAACTCTAATCCAATTTAACATATATCAGCCAATTACATTTGTTTTAATCAGCGCATCAGTTAATATCTTCCCCTGACGCCGATATCTTTGCCCAGACTATTTTTTAGTATACGATATGACAACATTGACAAGATTATGCTCTGTGGGCTTTTCCTATTGTTTGGTGATACATCGAATTATGGTAGTCGGTTCCGATATTGATATTACATCCTTTTGGTCAGATTTATTCCTAAAGTTATAATTATAATATTATTGTACATATTTACAATTAAATCTAAAGTCCATTACTATATAAAAATTTCCCCTTTATGGCACATATACTAAATATGCGTCCATAATGCGTTCAATCACCCAAGCAAACCTGGGCTGAATTTTATAAAATAAATAATATCATTTTAATGCATTTTTTTAAAAAAATGATCGAAAAGCTTTTAAGCATTGCTTAATATTTAAAAAAAGAATAATTTTTAAAACTTTCATCAAAAAATGAATAATTCCACATTCCAATTTATTCATCATTCGTCCCATTTTTGTTTTAAATTCCCTTTTTTTATTGAATGCATTCAATCTAACTTTTCATTTAAAAATTTTTTTATAGATTTCAAAATTTTCTCCATCAAAATGAAATTTTCTTCCAAATTTCTTTTTCTCGCCATTTTGGCTTCAACGGTGATTTTGGCACTTTCATCGGAGAATTTTGCCGTCCGTGTGAAACGTCAAATGGTAGAATTAAAAAATGAATATTATCCGGGAAACATATCATTTTTTCTAGGGACCGACGCCATCTTTCCAATGCCGTCGCAGCTGCCAAATCAGTACAATGGCCAAATGTGTTCCAGGAATTGGGGCCAGCTCATACGATGTCCAATGTTGCCACCGTACGGGATATCGTTTCGTCTGTGGTCTTGGCTAATGATTCCCTTTGGATTGAGGAAGAAATCAAGAGGAATTTGGGAATTGGGATATTTCGAATAAATATGAATTATTAAATGTTAATTTGAATAAAAATTGATAGCAAAACATTATTAATTAATGGATGAAGGCTGGAGAGATTAGGGAAAAATTTATTATTCCCTATGACAATTGTTAAATTGCTTGACAATTTTCTGATTTGCCGAATTCACTTTATAGTTATAATTCTATTTTGGACAAAGTCAAATATGCAATTCGGCTGTCGGTTCAGTAATAACTAATAAATAAAAAGTAATAATATTTTTGTAGATTTATTGATAACATTATATACAAAATATAATAATAATAATTATAATAGTAATAATAATAATAATGATTTGATTATTTATTAAAAATTAAATTGACATCACTCAAATCATAAAACACCAGAATTCTTCAAATTCTTCGTCACTGCATTATCATATGTTGCATTGAACACAATTTCTATAAATTTATTGTACATTTTTGTTGATTGTACATTTTTATTAATTTTATTTATTTTTTATTCAGAAATGGGAAGTGAAAAAATAAATAAAAAAAGAAATAATAAAAAGAAGTAGAAATTATAATATGGATTTGAAATGGGGGGAGGAAATAATGAACATCCAAAATCCACTTTTCAGGACATCCCGGCAGTCTTCATGTTCTTTGACAAAATGATATCGCAAGTTGCGTTGAACACAAAGTCTGTGCAATTTAATTAGTAAATAATATTTTCTTTCATTCATTTGAAATTTTAATATTTATATTTTAATAATTCCGCTGGCAAAGATAAATCTTGGTCATAAAAAAGGTAAGAAAATTAAAATATGTCTGAAAAACGAAATGACAGAAAATAAAATGAGGAAAAGTGCAAAGAAAAGGAAACAAATAAGAAAACAAAATTAGTAGAAAGATATTAGGGAAATTTGACCAAGATCGCTAATATTTTAAAAATTTTATTTACATTTATTTTAAAATGATTTTAACAATACTCACCAACATTCCTCGTGTCCGTTGCATTTGTTGTATGTGTATATAATGGCCGTTTGTCATGTCCACGGACCTACAATAAAATTCATTTGAATATTATTAGTAATTTTAATTTAATTTTATATTTTTGAATTTTAAATATTAAAAAAAATTAATTACCGTCATGAACATATTTTTGACAAAATCCACAGCTTCCTTGAAAATATCAGCTGCCTCCATATTTGGTTGAATTTTAGCTAAAATAATATAAATTTTAATATAAAATATTCACAAATTTACTTTCAAATGCGGGATAATATTTTTGCAATGGCACATAGAGGATTTTCTTTGCAAAAATATCCTTTTTATTCAAGAATATCATAAATGAGGAGGTGCGCAAAAATTTATTCCGATAAATTGTTTTGAACAATTCAATTGTGTCAGCCATTTGATTCTGAATAAAATAATTATTCAAAAATATTTATTAATTTTCGGACCCTTTTTGCATCCTCTTCCATAATTTGATTATAGCAGGACAAAGAAACAATGAATAAAATTGCGGCAACACCTTCTGCAAAAAATTCAAATAATTTAATAAATAAAATATTATTTAAATTTACCAAAACAATGAATCCATTTCCTTCTTTCCGTTTTTTGACCGCCAACATCAATTAATCTAATTAAATATAAATTAATTAATTATTTTCTTCCCAATTATTACCTAATTGTGAATTGTCTAAATTGAAAAATGATCTCATAAATGCCCTTTGTGGCTGCCCTCGCGTGAATAATGTCATCCGTTGTTGGACTATATTCTGGGTGCAAAATGCGATGAGCCTCTTTCAATAAACTTTAAATAATAAAAATAAATTTATTTTAAATAATTATTCCGACTATGATGTATTGTCTGGCACATAAAATTCATTAATTCTGTCAATTGCCTGTTTGACTGCTTTAAAATTGAGGAATCGGACAATCTGATAGATAAATTAATTAATTATAAAATTTATTTTCCTTACAATTCCAATTAAATCAGAACTTTCGGAAAGATTGAGGAATTGTCCGTAATATGAATCGCCAAAAGTGTGAATTAATTCACGTTCGGCCGGGGCCACATCAATTTGGAGGGTGTAAATTCCTTTGGCAATGAATTGGAATGAATCAATGTAATTTGATTGGATCATATATCTACGAAATTTGGATTAATATTTATGGCCAATTAATTTTAATTTACTTATAATGCATCCTTTCATCGGCGGAAAATCCCTCCGTATGCAATATCCTTAAATAAATTTCCCTGAATTGCAAATTTCAATTTTGGATTCACCTCATTTGCTTTGCGATTGTACTTTTACCCGAATCGGATGCACCCAACAGTAAAATTTTAATGATTTTCTCATTCTTTTCTGCCTCCTTTTTCAATTCCAAATCGATGGTTTTACTCTGAATTAATTTAAAAATTAATTAAAATAATTAATTATTATTTTTGTACCCTTTCTGCCTGTATTTTTTCCATGGCCCCAGCCAGCCCAACTCGATCGCTTGTCTCATCATAAACCCGTCGATTATTTTCATCCGGGCAGCACATCATTGCGCCCATTCCACGGCAAATTGCACTCAATCCAAAGGAGGTGGTGCCCCCAACAAAATTGTTTTGTTGTCGCCTTTGTGGCGGCTTTGGTCGATCCGCTGGGGCTGAAGGAAATGCAAAAATATGGAAAATTCCATTGCTGTTCCTTCTCATTTTTATTATTTTTTGTGAATATATTTTTAGCTTAAATCACAAAATTGGACAATTTATTTGTTTACAAATGTTAATAATTTTGTATTCTTTCGTCAGTACAAAAAGGAAAAATATCTAAACAAATTATTTTGGAAAATTTTTTGCTACATATTTGGTTACTAAAAATAAAAAAAATAAAAATATTTTCACCTGTTGGTGATATGCTGTCAAATATTTTAACCATTTTCTTATTTATAAATGAATTGGAATTACTGACTGAAAAATATTTTATTTAATATTAATCCTCCTAAATTGAGATTGACGCAATTTGAATGGTGCAGCTATGGGGCGTTGCAGACGATGAATGAATGTACTTATTTTCATATTAAATGCCATTTTATTATTTTACCCAACTATTAAATTATTATTCTTCTTCAATCACAGACATCATCCCCTCTATTATTTAAATTAAATAAATTATAATAATAAATTTAAATATGTACCTTTACCTTGCGATGCACTGTTGTTGGCCGTAGTTGTAGTACTCGAAATTGCAGGCCTGGAAAATGTTGTTGATGCCAAGTTGGCCGCCAATAATTCGTCCGATAAAGGTCCAATTGGAGGCAAAAAAATATTCCTCCTCTTTGTGTTGAATTTCTCTTCTCAATAATTAGGGAATTGATTGAAGGCTTTAAGCCACTAATAAGATAATGGCTATGGGCAAATTGTGGCGGAAGAATAATAAATGATTGCCTGTTTGTTGGAAAAAAAATGTTGATAATGCATTTTGAAGGGAAAAAATTGAAAAATGGAGGTACAAAAGTTAATAATGCCTGGGGCAAAGGAGGAATATGTACCACTGCTTATGAACGATAATGTCTAATTTTCGGGAGAATAGTATAGAGGTAGATTGCTATGAATTATTACTAATATTTTGTTGGATTGCAAAGATTCTTGGTATAAAATTATTGCATTCATTTTGTGATGATATACCCAACAATTATGTACATATAATTTCTATGACTCAAATCAGAGTATTATTGCTGGGAAAACAAATATTCGAAAACAGACAATTTTAATTTTTTTATTGGTAGAAAAACAAAAAGATAACAAAAAAATATACATAGGATTATATATTTGATGAAATTGTAAAAAATTGGTTGGAAATTAAACATTAATTTATGTTATATTATTGCTATATAAATTAATTTATTTTTATTTTATCATTCTATTTATTTAATCCTCAAAATTATTTGTTTATTTTTGATTTGGATTTGTAATTTTAGAAATTTTGTTATCTGTGATTATCAAAAATTATTTTCAATAAAAAACTAAATTGACGAATTAAAATGAAAAATAATTTGCTTATTTAAAATGAATGCCAAGTCTGACTTAAGTTGGTTTAAAGAATTTGGCCAACAGAGTAAATCAATAAAATGCTGTGAGGCGGCAGCAATTGCGCAAAGATTTGTACATTTTCCCCTCATTCGAGTATAAATTGGGGTGCGGTGCGCACACAAAAATTGGGTGATGGAATTGGCCAAGTGGTAAGAAGGGAAGGAAGCGATACGGCCAATTTCCAAGAAAAGCACCTGTTAGCCGTGCCTTAATTGCGTCCACGCATTTAGCCACCAGCAGTAAATGAACACGAATCTTTTTGATTGGTTTATTGGACCAATAAAGGGTGTATTAGATATATGATGATGAATGATGATCTTGATGGACTATAAAATTTCTTTATTTAAATACCCTCTGCTTCATGCATTTGTTATTGCTCATATCAATTTAAATTCACATATTTAAGAAGTTAAAATAAAAAGTAATAAAATTTGGATGTAAAAAGCCTTAATTTTATTTATGAATTATGCAATAATTAATATAATATAATAAGTTAATTCGATTTATTTTAAATTCATTTATTTGAAATATAGCATGAATGATTTTTACTTATTAACAGATTTTCATTATTTAAAAAAAATTTTTAATAAGCAAATTTAAAAAAAAAATTAAAAAAGTTCGCACTATTATTAATCATTAGAGAGCGGATTTATATGCATGAAAATGTGCCAAAATATGCAAATTTCGGCAAGATTTCTCAAAATATGCAAAATTTTGATCAAAAACCATTAAAATATGCAATTTTTCAATTTTAATTGCATTTTTGAAGACAATTTTTGCCAAAAAGTGCCAAAATATGCATTATGCAATTTCATAAAAATCCGCTCTCTATTAATCATACTCATATTTGTACATATATTTTATTATTTCATGGAATTAAATTAAACATAAAATTAGGAAAATATATTTTTAGATTTCGTGCCATTTTTTAACCTTTTAGAATGTAGTAATTTTGGCAATCGAATATTACCTACTCCTCCATTATTAAACAAAAAATGAAGGAAATAAATTTTTTAGTAATTTTGTCAATTTAATACCTAATTAGCAGTTTTGAAGCGAATTTTTCGAAAATAAAGCATAGAAAAAAATTGAAGTGTGGGAAATTAAAAATATCTGGCATTAATTTGGTATAAAGCAATTCTTACATAAATATTATTTTCTCTTCACGCAGATTTGAAAATTTTTAGATTCATAATATTTATATTTTATTATGCATATTTGATTGTAAATTATAAAACGTTAAAAAAAATTATTTCAGGGTTAATGGAATCTTGTGACCAATTTTGGGACAAAATAGAGTGATTTTGGGTTGGAAAAAATCTGCGTGCAGATAACGTAAGAAAGGAGAAATGTGATATTTATTTATTGGATTCAATTCAAATATTTGGAAAAATTTAATTTTCATTAAAATTGTATTCCATAAGTTTGCCACGCAAATCGGAGGCGTTTTTATCCTTCCTTTTGTCATTTCTCGATTACCGGACCACACATTTGCTTTGAATTTAAAAAGAATTTGTGTTTTTTGAAAAATGATAAGCGGAACAAAATTTTTGTCTGGGAAGTATGAAATGGAATATAAAAATTACAAAAATGTGATGATAATTTAAATATTCTTCTGAGAATAATTATATTTTGAAAAATCTTAAATGTTTTGAAATATTTTAAATTCTAAGAAAATATTCGTGACGATAAACAATTTGGTTTTGTATCAAAAAATTAAAAAAAAACAATTAAATAAAATTATCAAATAAATGTGAAAAAATAATTAATAATTTATTTCGTGAAGGAATTTCTCTGACCAAATCATATTGTGGGAATTTTTTGTCACTTTTTTCCAAAATGCAAGCCTTTTCAAAAAATTTGACAGATTTGATTCCAATGCCGGTTCCGGTGCCTTTATGTTGACAGTTCCAGATGATTTGCATTTTGCATTGTTGGCCATTTTAATTTCATTGAAATTGATGTTGATGGATTACTTTAATTAATAATAATTTAAATAAAAATAGTGAAAACATTTTTTTGAGATTTTTGCGAATTGCTTCTTGCCTTCGACAGCTTTTGCACTTGCACCCAACAATGAATAGCGTCCATTCTTCTTGGAAGCCAATGCCAATCCCTTGCTAAAAATGGCAGCCAAAAATAAAATCACACTTATAACTCATGAAGATCATTTGTAACAGTTTCGGATGGTGATCGGTAAAAATTGGGGGAGTGGGATGGATAGAGGAATAGTATCCATTCTCCTGCTGGCTGGAGGGCAATGAAGACAGCTAGACGGGGGGGGGGGGGGGGGGGGGGGCGGTGTTACAATTTTTGTCACATATGCTGAGATTATTCTGAGATTACCTCAAAATCTATTAGTTAGCCCCGCTTCTGGAACATACATATTCTGATTTCTGAGAATATGATTCAAAATATGAAACAATCTGAAAATATTCTCAGATTATATCGCGTTCTTAATCTCAGAATATGGGTGAAAATATGGTAAAAAAATGAATTCTCAGAATATATGAAATTCTGCGATTTTTTTAGAATATATCATATTCTCAGATGATATTTTCATCGTATTTTCACTTTTTTCAGCATGTAGTCTCAGATTATGGACAAAAAATATCATCAAAATATGGAATAATCTCAGAATATTCTGAGAATATGGGGCAAAAATCTGATTCCTTTGTTCTGATTTTCTGTTCTGATTTTTCCCTTGTTCTGATTTTTCTCGCGCATTGTTCTGACTTTTTTCCCTTGTTCTGATTCTGATTTCACTTATTTAATCATCGTTCAAAATAAGAGTTAAAATAAATTGTCAAAATTTTTGCATTCTCAACATATTCTAAGATTATAAACATTTTGAGAATATTTTAAGAATTCTTCGTGTTCTCAGGACATTTCAAGAATATACGAAATCTCCGAATATTTTGAGATTATTCATATTCTGAGAATATATTATTAACTTAATCTGAGATTCTATCTCAAAATAAGTTGAAAATATGTTTTGAAAATATATCATATGCTGAGACAAAATCTCAGAATTCACAAATTCTAATAATATTCTCAGAATATGGATATTCTTAAATTATTTTCATAATATGATCGAAATCTGATGCTGTAGCGTGCCATATATTTTCTTGTAACACCGGGGGGGGGGGGGGTGATAATGTCAATCCCTTGCTAAAAGTGGCGGCCAAATAAAATCACCCGTGTAAATTACAGATCAGCAGTTCTGTAAACTTTAATCGGCAAGCAAGGCTATAAATTCTAATCAATTTCATCGGCTTCATTCTTCAATCAAAATTGCCTCATCTCATTTCCTAGAAGATATTATCTTTGATAGAACATCTTAACCAACAATTATTAAAAATGGCGTTTTTGTGTTTTTTTGCAACTAGTAACCTCTAATCAAAATAATTTCAATATAATTTAAGGGATCTTATTAAAATAACAATTTTAAAACAAAATCAAATTCTTTGGAGTGAATCGGGGGCTAACTTTACGTGACACGATCTCTTGGGTCTTGGTCTCGTCCCTTCATCATTGATAATTCCCTACCCCCCATTCCCTTCTTTTCATTCCCTTAATTTCTTCAAATTCTCATTTTGCCTGCAAATTGCAGATTCAGACAATCCAAAAATGACGTCAATTAGAATTTGATATTTAGCAAAATTTGATCCACATTTTGCCCACAGATGGAGGGAGATAAGCTAAAAATGTATCCGTCAATTCGGAGTTTGTACGGATTTCGCGCGCGCGTCCCTTCTTCATTTTGTTTTTCCATCTTTTCTCAATTTTTCCCCATTTCATCGTACCAATCTCGCATCATTTCTCGGCCCAATTTCATTAAAATCAATATCTCGTAGATCCTCAAGCATCAAATATCAAAAAGGTGCGGTTTATTAAGCCGCTATAAATTGAAATTCACGGAATTGGTTTATTAATATATTTCTTTAATTCCAAAAATTTTCGCCCAAGATAATCATTTCTAAAAATTTTCAAATTATTTTTTATTTTAATTTTTATTATTTAATTTAAGAGAGGCTAAAATGAATATAAAATTATTTTTAATTTCAATATTTTTATTGAAAATTTCATTGAATTTAATTGAAGCCAAAAATTCAGAAATACATCAAAATAATGGTAAGCTTTTAGTTAATAAAAAAATTTATTTAAATATAATTTATTTTTAATAATTAATTAATTTTAGTCATCTCTAATTTGCAAAATGAATGTGAAAATGAGGGTCAAATTTGTAGTCAAGGAACATGTCCAGTCTACAATTTTTTGCATCCAACTGATTCTTTGAAAATTCCGGTGATTAAAATTTTGTAATTTTACTTATTTAAATAAATTATTCACAGCATAAATCACTGGGAAATCGGAGAAGAAGAAAGAGGGAATTTTTCTTGATCACTATTTTCATGACCGGATGGGTTTATAAATATATTGTTGCCTGGGTTATTCCCCAATTGGTGATGAATGAAGTTTGCAAAAATACTGGATTGGATGAGAAAATCATTGATTGCTTCAGAATGTGGTTTTTGAAGCGGAGAATAAGTTGTAAATTGCCAAAACCAATTCGGCATAGTGCAAAATTTGCGAATGATGTCATTGAAATTGCAATGCAAAATGCTACAGATGAATCAAGTGGGTGGAATTTATTATTTTCATAATTTGATTCATCATTTTCAGAAACCCTAATTGATTCTCGATTTGAAAAATTTGCCAAGAAAATTCGCGATCTTCCGCCATTGGATTTCGATTTTGGAGGAGACCCAAAAATGTCACTGATAAAATTGCAAGAAGCCGGCCTAATCAACCTTGAGCCGGGAATGGTGCCAACGGCATTTGAAAAGGACAATGAGAAAATAATGGAAATTGAGGAAAGTAAAAAGAAGGAGGAAGAAGTGGCCGAAAAAGAACAAAATAGTGGAAAAGGGGGAATTGGATTATTTTTTGAACAAATTATTGGGAAAAGGAAATCAAAAGAACAATTATTGGAGGTAAAAATGGAAAGGGGGATGGTAGAATAAAATTGAAATTAATTAGGAGGAAATTGAGAAAAAAATAATTGAAATGGAAATGGAAAGTGAATTACAGGATAATTTGGAAGAATATGGGGAAATATTAATAAAAGAGAATGAAAATGAAATGAAAAAATTTGAAGCAAAATTAAATGAATTAAAAATTGAATTATTCTTAAAACAAAAAAGAGAAATGGAAGAATTAAAACAAAAACAGAAAATCAAAATGGTAGAATTTAGGCAAAATAATGATAAAGAATTTCGAAGAAAAATGGCAGAAAAGAAGGAAAATTTACGAAAAGAATTTTTGAAGAAAATTGAGGAAGAAAGGCGAAATGAATTGAAAAATAATTCAACAAATAATAATGAAAATAATCATCAAATTATGACAAATTCCCATCGCAAGAAACGTTTTGTTTTAGGGCCAATTGCTGCCGGAATTTTCACCTTTTTCACTGATAATTTTGTTCGTCGTTTTGCATTGCGTGTTGCCATCAAAAATATGAATATTTGGTTATTTTTGAAAAGATGTTTTATGGCAAGTAAGTCGGCAAAAACATTAAAATGTAAAATACCGGAAAGATTCGTTGAGGAACAAAAATTCTTGCTTGAAGTGCTCAAAATAATTTTACAAAATTTGACGGAAAAAGCAAGTTCGTTTTTTGTCAAATATATTATTTTATTTATTATTCCATTATTTTTAGTAAGCAAAATTCGAATTCGATACGAACATTTCAAAGAGAAATTCCCGATGCCAATTACGAGGGGAAAACCAGTGGCTGAACATGAAAAATTGAGCAAATTCTTGGAAAAAGTATTTTCCGGCATAAATATGGCAGAAAAATTTCGTGACCAAATGGATGGGCCAATAAATGAGGAGGAATTGGAAGAAATTGAGAATACAAAAAATATTATTTCAAAAGAAGAATGAAATTGATTTTTATTGGAATTTATAATTACTAGCTCCGATGAGGAGCTAGGAATCTAACTGTTGTGTCTTCTTTACCCCTTCGGGGATCAGAAAATTAATTTGTTAAGAATAAAAATTTTAAAAAAAAGTTAAAATTATTTTTCAACAGTGGGAATAGAAACTTCAAACCAAAAATCGGTAGCAGAAAAATTGATTTCGGCATAATTGTATATTTTGTCCAAAATTGTCCAAAACAAAACCAAATCCAAAATTAATATTATCACCATCGTATTCCGCACTATCAATTATCCCAAATTTAACATCATCAAAATCCAACATTTCCAACTTGCCAAGCGTTATTAGCCTAGTTGTGCAGGACTTTGTCAAATCAAAAAACTAATCAGGCAGGGTCTCATTCATCACCTTGGATAACCTCCAAATAAAAAATTCAGCTCATTTCATCTTGAAACCATAGAGAAAATCCAGTAATATGGATTCAAACAATCTTTAAAATTATATATATATAGGATTAATAAAAATATTTTTAATTTCGTATTTATTTTAATGATTAAAAATGTAAATCAATTAAATTCAAAAATTAAAATGGTCAATTTATTTTATTATTAAATAAAATTGAACAAATAAAATTTATTCCATTGTGTTTGAAATATGGGCAAATTTGGCATTGATCATTTCATTTTCAATTTCATGTTTCATCTCTCTCCACTAAAATTATGACGACAAAAAATATCCAATAATCAACATTGTTTATTTTGGTATTGATCATTTCAATTAGTCACAATGATACCCTCAATTTATTGGAGGATTATTTTCACACAATGGAATTTATTGGATGTTCAAGGGAATTTGTTGGCCTATAAAAGTCGGACAAACTTCCATTCATAAAATAATTTCAAATTAAATTAAAAATTTTTCTAAAGAAAAAAATTAATAATTTCCTGCTTATTTTCGGTCTTTTCCTTGCCATCCCATTCATCGCTGGTTCACCTTTTGAAAAACGCCAAGTGCCGGAAGGGGTAAATTAAATTAAATTATTTATTTTATATTATTTCGATAAATTTGATTAAAATAATTAAATTCAATTTTCTAATTGAAATTTTGGAATTTTTTAGTTACAATTCCCAACCAGATCACCGCCAACTTTGCCACCAGATTGCATTCCAACCGGTAGTCCCCCCTCACCCGGTGATGAGCTACCAACTGGCCCTCCGCCTACATTGCCTTCCCTTGTCCTCCGCCACCACCATTCGGTATTTCTAAAATTAATTCTATTCCAATTTGGAAATATTTAGGTTTTGGTGGCCCAGGCGGCCCCGGCGACTATGGCGGATTCCAATTTCCCCCATCTGGTTCACCACCAACTGGAATTCCACCATTTTAAAGGGATTTAAATGAAAGAGGAGAATGAAAAATAATGATAATTAATAAATGAGATAATAATTTGACTAATCTTTTAATCTTTCGAATAAAATTCATCATAAAATTTCGTGAAATTATGCGAAAAAGTGGACAATTTAATGAGGATTGCCTGGGGAATTTTTGCGGGCACAAAAAATTTTAAGCCATTGATCCATCATGTACATTTAGTCACATTTGAATTTGAGCCGAATTTACTCAAAATGGTTTTCATTTTTTCAATTCTGGACAAAGATGCGCTATTTCTTTTTCCTTTTAATGTATTTTAGAACATTTTTTCGGGATTCAATTTACTTTCAATGATAAAATTCCTCATAAATTAATTTAAAAAAGGAATATCATAAATGGGAATTTTGCAAGTTGGTTGTCATTCATTGTCAAAATATTCAAGAAAATAAAATAATTTCATATATTAATTTATCTTTATTCGAATTAATTAAATGTTTTTTGATTTTTATATTTAATTGTTGTGGTTTTTTCTTCTTTACAAGTAACCGATGTCAAATTTGAATATAAACTTTTGAACATTTCCAGTGAATTTAAATAGGAAAAAACAGCGGTTATATATGGGACACCTTCATGGCAATATGTTTCCTTGGCAAACTATAAATATAGATAATAGAATATTATTATTTAAAATTAAATCAAATTCTCACATGTGGTCCTCCCCAATAGAAATGCCATCTTTGATCGGATCGACTGACATTGGCCTTCTCTGCAACAATTCCCGTATAGAGAACATCCTCCATATTCACTGCATTCACTTTTGGGCAATTTGCCATAATTTGATTAATTGCTTTGGATGAACATAAATAAGTGCATCCTTGAATATAATATGGGTATGTCGCATTTGGGTAAATTTCCTTTGGAACATACCTTGAATTAAATAATAAAATTAGCATGATTTCCTTCGATTAAGGAATATTTATCTTAGATTGGATATTTTTAATTATAAATTAAGTATATAAAAAATGGCATTTCCTCTTTCTAGTAGAATTAATTTCGGAAAATATCATTTTAGTTTTTACTATATTTTTATTTTTACTCCGAAAGTAGTTTTTGATTTAGTAAATTGGAAACCGGTTTAGATCCTACAAATCATAGATCTCATCAAGTTGCATCGAATTGTATTTAAAATATCTTGGTTTGGCCTAAAAGTAAAGTGTCTAAAACCAAAATGTTTTAAACGGTTTAACTCAATTTCGATTTAAACTAAGAAATGCGTCTCCATGAAATCCACAAATTGGTTTAAGATTTGTAGGGTTGAAAACCGGTTTCTGATTTGTTAGAAATCAAAAATTACTTTTGGGGAAAAAATAAAAAATTTTGTAAAAAAAATTCTTCCATTAATTTTCCCATTTTGAATAAATTTTAAAATAAAATAAAATGAACCATCGATGATATTCTTGCCGAATTGGTTTTGAATTAATTACGGGACATCCAAAGCAGGTTGCCTGATTTTTATTTTTCAATTCCACATCAAATTTTCTGTTAATCCAATGATCCAATCTACCCAAATGGATTACGGTATCGTCATCCGTTTTGAGCACATATTTTGCCTGGGGGCAAAATTCTTGTTGCCAAGTGAATGCGGCGTGCATCTAATTAAATATTGAGGAATTGATGATTGAATACATTTTTGGGTATACCATTATGTGCAAATTTGCATATGTGTCCGGAATTCCATTCAGGAATACCGTGTCCCCATAGTATTCAAATTCTTCCAAAATATATTTATTCAATGCTTCCGTTTGATTTGAACGCATGAAATAATCGCCAAAATGACTCTAATTTATTTTTTTTGATTAATTTATTATTTTTAATAAACCTTTTCCGGATTTTCATCAGATAGGAAAAAGCGCAAAACAGTTCCATTGACCTGTGGAAAATAATTCATAAATATTTTTAAATTAATTTCACCCTATCATTGAACCATGTTGTCCGAATTGCATGTCTATTAATATACGTCTCCCTCCTTGAAAGTATTAAAATAAATAATTTAGTTTCCGAATCGCATGGCATCACTTTTGGCACATCCAACCAATAATTATAGTGCAAATTTTTGAATTCTGCCGAAAATTTTCGTCGATCCCAATTTTTGTAGATTAAATATAAATTTGAGAAAATATTATAGACAAAGAGGGCAAAAATAATGAATAGAAGGGTTCGTAGGAAGAATCGAATGGCCAATTTGAGGCAACTAAATTGCGTGTAAATATTAAATATTATTTTTTTAAATTTAATTTTAGTCTAACCTTAATGTTTTCGGCTTCATTCGAATTTTTTGCATTATGAAATATTTAAATTATTTTAAAAATATTCTCTAAATTAAATTTATTTATTGAAGGAAATATTGGATGGATGAAGTAGATATTCAATCAATAAAAAGGCATTGAATTAGGCAAATGCGAACCCATTTTCATTTGATCAACGCCAAAAATCAGAATATGTTATATTTCATACTTTTTTTACTATTAAAATATGTCTAAATTAATTTAAATGAGAAAAGGGCAAATTTGACAATTAAATTTGGATAAAAAGATTTGTTGACTTTTTGAACTTTTTCAGGGCAAATTTAATGAAATTATTTATAATGAATGACTTTTTGGGAGCGAGGTTATGTTTGCTGCCAACTTTTATAAAATAGCCTCTGTGCAAATATTCAAAAGGAGGCCAATGAATTTAATAAAATTTGAGAGAAGAGGGAATACGGAATTTGCGTCAATGATGCTATAAATTGGCCCAATATCGGTTTCTGATGATCTTGATCAATCATTCAACAGTTTGAATGTTTTAGAACAATTCGAATTTTGGATAAAAAGAACTAATTGATTAATTGCACATTTAGTTTGAAATAAATAAATTTTAAAATCAGTAAATTTTTTAATTTTACCGTATCACACAATCAAATAAATCAATCATTATTAAAAAATTATTTATTTATTTTCTTCCAATTTTTTTATTAATACAGTATTATAATATTTTTTTTAATCATTTTAAAATTAATTTTAAATTTAAATAAATTTATCAATCAATATTTTACTCATTTAAAATTTAAACCTTTATTTAGCCAAAATATTTTCATTTTAATTTCTATTTTTTTTGTTTGCTTTTCAAAATTTTCCATCGTTTTTTCGAATTATCCCAAATGTAAACTCTTCTCTTTTATTATCCGCCAATATTTTTAAACCACAAAGGCACTGGATTTATTTCCAAATTGCAGCTTCACTCCACAGACAAAGACGGCCGGGACTTCGGATTATTTTTGGAGATTTTAAAATTGGAAAAAAGAAAAGTTCTTTGTTTATCAAAACTATTTAAATCGAAATATTTTTCCTTTTTTGCCATTTTAATAAATAATTCCAATTCAACAAAAATGTCTAATTTTTCTTTCTTTTTCCCATTTGCCATTATTTTTGCATTTTTTGGAGAAAATCATGCCGGTGGATTGGGGCCATGTACCTCGCCAGCGTCTCCAACTGGATGTCAGGATGAAGTTTACGACCAAGCACAATGCCAAGCAATGTTCAACACAGGCCCAAACGGAGCCTTAAATACTGCATTATGTACTACAGATGATGGTCAGATCAAAATTAAATAATTTAATAAACTACTATGTATTTTCATCAATATTTGAATTAAAAAATTTCAAATTAATTTTTAAATTAAATGAGTAATATTTTATTTTTTATATTTTATTAGCATGGGTGAATCAAGCATTGCATTGTGCCGCGACTTGCCAAATTTGTAGTTGTCGCCAACAGCAGAAGTAAATTTATTTCCAGAAAAATAATTTAAATAAAATATTTTCAGTGGAAAGAATGATGAATTTCTTTGCGGCGCTAAAGGTACCGGCGCAGGTGGAAAATTGGGAGAAGTGAAAAAAAATTGTGAAAAAGCCAAGAATGACCGAAATTTGATTGTTTATATGTCGTTGAATTCAACTTGCCCCGAAGAATGTCCATCTTGGTTTTGAATATGAAATGAAAGGAAAGGAATATTACAAAAAATGCGCAAAAATTGAAAAAATAATTGTTGATAAAAATTATTAATATTTTATTAATTAATAAATGATAAAAGCTTAAACATTCTGCTTGATTTTTAATAAATTAATTATTATATTAATTTTTCTTGAATTGTTGGTGATAATTTATTTTATGTATTTTTATTAATTTAAAATATTTATGACGAATTTCTGGACACCGTAAAAATTTACCTCTTCATTATTTTAATTTTGATTACATAAAATTAATGGCGTAGGCGATGTCTACCTTTTTGTGGATTTAAGGAATTATGTCCAAACAGTTTCTTTTGATCAATTAAGTCTCATTTTTATGACAAAACTCTGCTCAAATATTCCGTATTTAATAGTGCCTCTTCATTCCACCTCATCACATCATTTAGTTTTTTTTTAAATATTTGCTTTTAATGAAGGAAGTATGAAATCAATGTACTTTCTTTTTCGCGCACATTTCATTGCCCATTCATTTAGTTTTGTGCAAATATCAATTTGCTTTTGCAGGAATTTATGAAAAAATATCTATTTACCGCCTTTTTTATATTTTTTACTCCATTTTTATTTTTATTCCAAAAATAGTTTTTGACTTCTAATGATTCAGAAGCTGGTTTTAGACATTACAAATCTTATAACAATTTGTTTAAGCGAGAAACACCGAAAGGTATATAAAATTTAGATTTTGTCCGAAAATTAAAATGAAAACCATAAACCAGAATTATACTTTGAACAGTTTAACTCACTCCGTTTCTAAACTAAGAAATTTATATGTCAAAAGACGCTTTTTGATGAGATCTACATTTTTGATATAAGTGTGTAGGGTATAAAACGAGCTTTTGAATTATTAAAAGTCAAAACTACTTTCGAGGTAAAAATAAAATTTTGATTAAGAAAATGGGGCAAATCTTTCCGTAATAAACTTAATTTATAGAAAACTACAAAATGAATTTTTATTTTAAATTTATTATCCAATTTCTTTTGGCCTCAATTTTCATCGTCAACATTTGCGCAGCCTACGATTGTCCCGGCGGTTTTCTCAGCTGGAGGAAACTACATCCATGTTTAGTGGACAAATGCCCAAATGGGAGTGAATGGTCAAAATATTGTACGGAAACAATGAATGGGGCCGACCCAATGAAAAGAAGTGGATGCATTGCAAATACATATGAGGAATATTCGAGCGATGATTGTGCCGGGAATATTAACACTTCATTCAAATATAAATGTTGCCTTTGAAAAATTTAAATAATTTCGAATATGACATAAATAATAACAAAAGGTATTTTTATGAATTTTTATGATTACGGCATTTATCATGTTTCAAACAAATTCATTCTTTTTGAATATTCTATTTTTAAAATTGATTATCGTATTTCTTCTATTAGTGACCCGCCGTGATTTCTAATTTTCTAAACCTCAACGATGGGTAAAATTTGGGGTCTAACTTTGTTATATGTAGACTTTTTGAAACAAAGTATAGCGTTTTTTATACATAGAGATAGAGGCCAATGGCACAAAGAAATGCAATAAAAAATTTTGTGAAAAAGTTTACCTGCCATGAGATACAGTACTTCAAGCTAAGAGGAAGGAGTTACTAATAGAAGAAAAAGAAATACGGGTATAATTTTCCAAGAAATTATTTGAAAAAAATCTTTGAATATTTTGAATTAATTTTTTAATATTAATGTATTTATCATAAAATACAAATCATCAAAATCGGCAAAATCATTTAATCAATCAATTTTCCAATTCCCATCTCCAATTCCCCCTAGGCCAATTCATGTTGGCTTTTTTCTTTTCATCCTCTTCTTGCATAGAAAAATGGGGACAATCGAACAATAGAGGAGGAGGCCCCCGGCCCAAATTCATCCATTTGCGGCATTGACACAACAAATTTGCGCAAACTTTTTGGTCCATTGCCGGAAAAGCTGAAAATATATGAATTGGAAGATATTTTTGAAAATTAAAAATTACTTTGGTGCAATGGCGGCATCCTCGTTGGATTTCATATTTGTTTCAGAGAAGAGGAATGGAGTAATTTGGATTGGCCCATTTGGGTAAAATGGTTTGGCAATGCCACTTGAAATGATGGCCAATTGGGTAATAAATAATAGGGCCAAAATTGATGATTGCATTTTTGATTATTTTTGTAGTAATTTTCGTTCTGAATAAAATAAAAATAAATTATTTTTTCATAAAATGATAGAATTTGAAATTGTCTAAAAATGGATTGACTTTTGGGGTCAATGACAAATTTATAGACTGATGAGAGAGTAAATATAGCCAAAAATTTTAATATTCAATTCAATGTTTTTGACCCTAAAATTCTCTCCCAAAAATATATTTCATTCCTGGAATTGGGAATAGGCTTTTCCATTTCCCACCGACAAAAATTTTGGGCGAATATTCTCGTCTTCCTGAATTTATAATTGGCAAAAATCTCGTTTTTGAATTAGAAGAGGAGTGGTAGAATAATTAAAAGCTCCATTGTTATTTTGGACAGCCGAATTTCCACTTGTGAACAAAAAAACATTCATCTCATCAATTCAATGCATTCACCGGTGCCATCCATAGCTCGAGTGCCATTGCCAATGCCGACGATGGCCCCGAATTATTTTTGCTGAATTTTAGAGTGGGTGGATGAAAAAATTGAATGGATGAATGAATGGACATTGGACAAACAAAACAATGAAAATTAGAATTTATTCATTTTCAATTCTATTTCCGTAAAGATTGCAAAATGAATGTTCAAAGATTTGTCGTGAATATATTATAATTAATTATCAAATGTGTTATATACAAAAAAATATTTAAAAAATTATACTGGAATATTCTAATAAGAGGAAATGATAATTATAATTGAATTCATCAATTTTCTAAATGGTTCAAGAAAATAGAAATATATAAAATTTTTTCATATTATTTAAAATATATCTTGATTTTTTTTAATTATTTACCCATTTAACTCTATCTTGAATACATCAAAATTACTTGATATTAAATTTCAAGAAACAATAAAATTACTTGATTGTAACCAAACAAAAAGAAATAAAAAGTTTGAAGTTGTTTTTGTGGCCAATTAGTAAACTAAAAATATAAATTAGTGATGACGATCTCAGTAGACTGGACTGCTGGACTAACTATTTAGGAAACAAGACAAAAACACCCAAACAAATAAAGTCAATATTCGAGAATAAATGAAAGAATGAAAAAGAAAAGAAATGCGCGACTGATCCAGTTGATATTGAATTTAACGAATTGAATTGAATTTGATAAATATAATCAATTTGGAGTGCATTTCCCGTTCATTTTTTTTACGAAAATGTTTTTTCAAAATATCATTATATTTATCACAATGGATTCAAGTATTTTTTAAATTGTTAACCCATTTCAGGTAAGTCGTCAAAAAACACTTAAAAGGAATCAAAAAGTTGGCCCTCATTAAATTCGTCCCATGAATTGGTTAAAAAATATGTTTTGATCATTCTCTAAAAATAGAATAGATTTTTCAAAATGAAAAACAGTCAAAATTTTTAATTTATTTTATCAACCACAAGAATGAATAATGGTTTTTGGCATTTAAATTCGAAGGAATTGCAGGAATGAACAATAATAGATGGTGAATTAAATATCGATATTTTTGATGCTTTTTTCTTTAAAAAAATCCATGAAAAATATTTTTTTATAATATATTTTGAATTTTTATAGATGCATAATATCCTCCTATTATTTTCCATAATTTTTGTCAATGTTTTTCCAACAATTTATTCAAAAAATGCAAATGAATCTTCATTAAGGCCACCTCCTCCTATGGAATGTAAATGTTGTTTTTTGGATTCATTCACAAAAGTGTGCAATGGAACAATTTTTGTTGGGGAATGGGGTGAAGGCGGAATTGGCTGCCCAATTCTTGAAAATCGGGCACAACTAGATCGGTAAATTTAAAATTTTGCAGAACTAAAATAATTCATTTGAATGAAAATTAAAATATTAAAATAATTAATTTTAAAAAATTTTTTCCAATTTAATTGATTTAATTCCATTTTATAATTATATTCAAAAAAAATTATTTTCTATTTGTCAGTCGTTGCCCTCTCCTTCCTTTGCATGAGGCAGCCGCAATTGGGAATATTGCTCGAGTGAATCAATTATTGGCCAACAAACAGACAAATGTAAATCAATTGGACGCATGGCATAAAGCGGCATTGCATTATGCGGTCGAGGCAGGCCAAAAGAAAATTGTGCAAATTCTATTGGACCATGGGGCCAAAGTGGACCCACGAGAGCCACAATTGGGAACACCCTTATATTGTGCCGCACATGATGGATTCGATGAAATTGCCGAAATCCTTTTGAAGGTTCGATAAATATTTATTTTTAATTATTTTAATTTATTTAATTTTTTTAATTTATAATTAATTATCCCCATAAATTTAAGCATGGAGCCAATCCGAATATCCAATCCAAATGGAGCGGGATAACCCCTTTGCATATGATGGCAATGGCAGGGAAATTGAAAATGGTGAAAATGTTTTTGGAATTCGGTGCCAACATTCATGCCAAAGATGTGAATATGGAAACCCCACTTCATTGTGCAATAATCAGCGGCAATTCACAAATTGTTCAATTACTATTGGATAAAGGCGCAAAAATGACAATGAAATTTGGCAATGATGGAATGGCCCCGTTGAGTTATGCAATTTCGGGTGGAAATGTTGGCATTGTGAGGATTTTATTGAACAATAATTCTTCCGATGCCATTGTGAATGCCCAGGATGAGGAGGGGGCAACGGCACTTTCCAATGCGGTTTATGATAATAAAACGGAAATTGTGGCAATTTTATTGGAAAATGGGGCTAATCCAAATTTGGCTGATGTCAAAGGTAAATTAATTAAAAGATTGCATCGGGTGCTAGGTCATCTCCACAACGATATAAATTTGGGCATGTACCATGTGACCATGGACACATCCACAATAATACAAATAAAAAATGCATTTTAAATTCGAAATTATTGGAAGTGAACAAGGTTTTTGTTTTTTTCTAAACATTTTGTTTTTCCAAACATTTTGTTTTTCCAAACATTTTGTTTTTCCAAACATTTTATTTTTCCAAACATTTCATTTTTCCAAACATTTTATTTTTCCAAACATTTCATTTTTCCAAACATTTTATTTTTCCAAACATTTTGTTTTTCCAAACATTTTATTTTTCCAAACATTTTGTTTTTCCAAACATTTTATTTTTCCAAACATTTTGTTTTTCTAAACATTTTGTTTTTTCCAAACATTTTGTTTTTTTTTTCATTTGTTTTTTAAATAATTTTTAAAACATTTATAAATCTATTTATTTCAATTTTAAAATGAATTTTTTATTTGTACCATGGTGGAAATGCAAAAATTACTGACTGTCTTTTATCTATTGTGTAGATGTCCCCAAATGGATTTGGAAATAATTATTTTGAATGTTAAAGGAAATACTCCTTTGCATTGGGCTGCTTTGCACGGGTTTACGGCAATTGCACGAAATTTACTCAAACACAATGCAAATATGTTTGTGGCAAATGCCAATGGCAATATGCCCATTCATATGGCAATCCAACATGGCCAAAGGGAATTAGTCAAAATATTGATTGAATGGAATGGAAAAAATGCGATTGTGAAAAATGGATATGGACAAACACCGCTGGAATTGGCAATTTTGAATGGACAAAAGGAAATTGCAGAGGATTTGTTGAATGCTGGGGCCACAATAGCGCCAGAGAATTTGGAAATGGCAAAAACATTCAAAGAGCAGGAAATTGAAAATATTTTACGAAAAAGGAATCAATGAATTTAATAATTTAATTTTAAATAATTTATGTGAAATATATTTTGTTTAATATTTTATATATATTTTCATTAAAATTTTCAATTGATTTAATAAAAATGGAACTTAAAAAGATTAAGATCTAAATTTTACATTGCCTGGAATCCAAATTCACCATTCCATTTAATAAAATATTTTTAGTACATTAAATTCAATTTTATTGATTTTTTAAAAGCATTTCATGTTAACAAATCGATTAATTGTTGAAATTAATGTTCGAATTCAATGTCCTCCATTCTTCTTTTTCTTGGCACTCAACACCATAATGCCATTTGTGAAAAGTTGGCTTCTCAATGTGTTCGGCTCCACATCATTCGGCAAACGATAGCATCGATGAATTTCCCTACAAACTGCGCCATCCTCATCTAAAAAATAAACAATTTAATTGAATTAAATTTATCAAAAATTATTCTCCACTTTTTCGTGGTTCATGAAGACAATGGATGAAAACATCATGGTCGGCCACTTTCACCTAAAAAAATAAAAAATAATCAAAATTATTTATTTATTTATTACATCAATTTCTTGTGGCCCAAAGAATTGAACATCCAAAGAGACTTCGAATTTGTCGTCCGTGTTATTCACTTTGACAACACCATCCGTATGTTGCAGAGGCCCTAAAAAATAATTTTAATACTTTTGTTTTATTAAAAACGAACAATCCCATGTGGTGGCCGAATCATGCTCAATGGGAATATCCGTTGTTGGCTTATCATTATGCCGATGAAGGGCAAGGAGTTGCGATTTGGCCACCGGGATGAACACAATTTTAAGTGCACTGCAACGATGTTGATTTATGTAGTCATCGTCGTCTTTTGACGCAAAACTTGGATTCGGATTCATGAACATTGCCATTTTAATTTTTAATTATTCTATTTTATAAAATTATTTTCAATTTGTTTTATTCTGCTTGAAAACTAGGTTTTTATATACATTTCTTTTTTTATTTATAATTCTGTTTGACGCAAATATTGACTGAAGAAAATGAGTAAAAAAGAAACATTCATTCTTTTATTTTATGTAATTACAAGAATTTTGGTCCAAAGATTGAATAGAACCAAATCCTTTTGATTTATTTTACTAAAATTTTCACGTGAATGCAGAATTCACAGATCAAAGTCACGAAAAATGAAAGGAAATACCCAAAGCAAAAATCCCATTCATTTATTTTTGAATGTACCTGAAATTTAATATATCTTTTTAAAATTTTATTATTAGCAAATTCCGCTTCCGTTTAGTTTGTTGGATCAGCAAAATGATATTAGCCAAAAAAGAAAGAAATTTAATTTATAAATAAAATTTAATGAGAATAAATTTGAATTATAAATATTACAAATAGGAAAAAATTAAATGTTCCTAAAATAATTAAATTAAGATTTCTAACCTATTAAAGTCCACATTTTTAAGATGTGAACTTTGAATATTTTATTGAACAAATTAAATAAAATATTAAATACTTAAATATATTATTTAAAAATTGAATTTTTCATTTATCGAAAATAAAAAAATATGCATACAAATATTATCATATCAACTTTCCCGTATTTCGCCGTTTTTAACTTCTTGGGTCATTTGAAGAACTTTGGAAAAATTTGGATTTATGCATTCAAAAATTAGCCACAGGAAACGTTCTTTTGGCATTTTTATTTCGGCTGCACATGAATCCATTAAGGCAATATTTCCATCATTATTTTCCAATGAATTCACATCAATTGATGGATTCGAAGCATCGCACAGTTTTAGACATCGATCACTTCAAATACAAATTTAAATTTTAATAAAATAAATTAAAATTCTGATTTTTATTTTTTTAATTAAAATGAAATTCTCAATTCTTATTTTAAAAATTAAAATTATAAATTTTAACATAAATTAATTGTATGAAATTATTTAATTTTACCTTTTTATGCCTTTCGCAAAACAACATTCTTTATTATTTTTGCCTTCACCAATGCATTCAAAAATAAGTCGATAGAGGAAAATGGTAGATTTATGGTCGGTTGGTTGTGGCAAAGAATTGCAATTATAAATTGAACGAAGGCCCAATTGGTCCAACAATCTTTCACAGCAAGGATTGGATTTGGCATAGAACCATTGGGCCAAATCCAGAATCGCGTTTGGGGTAATGCCCGGAAGTTGATTGCGAAGACCCCGTTGGAGGAAATCATCGTCAAAGGAATTGGACATTTCCACGAGGTGCAATTTAATACCCGGATATTTGTCCTAAATTCTAAATAATTAATAATTCGAAAAATTGTTTTTTTTTATTATATTTTTAATTTATTCATCAATTTTGTTTTAATTATCATTTAATAATAATGAATTTCCAACCCTGGGAATTGATGGAATTGAGAAGCCAGTTAAAGGCAATAAAATGAAAATTAATAGAATTAAATGAATTATTTGAAGGAGGCAATTAAATTGTGCTATGAAAAATCGCATTTCAGTGTTTTGATTGTAAATAAAGAAGGTGCGAAAGGAAAAGGAAGACTAAAAAAATTGAATGGGGGAATGTGAGGTTTGCGCATTTTAGTTAGTAAAGAAATTTGTGTAAATGTTGAATTACATTGATTGACTTTATTTATTGGTTTCCCACTTGCCAGTCGATTGCCCTTTTCAGTTGATTGAAGAACTTAAATTTATATAGAACTTGTGAAGTTAAAAATTAGAAATGGAATGGAAATTTAAAAAAGTGCAACTAAATTCATTGATTAAAATATACAAAAATAATTTCATTAATTTAATTAATAAATTCTTTACATTTAATAATTTTAATTAATTGTAAAAATAAAAATTTCAATAAAAAAATTTAATGATGTCTTTTTATTAAATTATTTTGCACTTTACAATGTGCGAAAATCGAAATTCTCTTTATCTTTCATCCATTGCCGGATTAACAAGATTAAATTCGAACATTGATGAGAGAATTATTTTTATTTGTTTGCCAAAATAAATGATTGTTCAAATATTTATTTCCTCTTTTATTTTTACTCTCTAATAAAAATTATATTTGATAGAATTTTTAGCTTACAATAAGCTAAAAAATGATCCGATATCAATTGATATTCATCAATATATTAATCATCATTTATTCATTTAAAATATATGGCCAACAACAATGCCAAACAATTGGTTCCTGGGGTGAATGGGGTCCATGGAAATTGTGTCCTAGTTCACCTCCATCAATGATTCTGTTGAATATTCAGCGACGAATTCGACCATGTGCTCCAATTCCAGCTGGCTGTTTACAAAACAACAACTTCAACTGCCCGTATATTTTGTTAAAATTAATGAATTTGAAACTTAAATTTTCAGTGGAGCATATGCTGAAGTGGTTCCATGTGGACAAAATACATCAACAACAAATTCTGGTAAAAAATTATTAAAAAATTTATAAATTATTAATTAAAGGATATTCCATTGTAACAACACAAAAAACATTGATTTATACCAATACATCTATTGCATCAGCACAGCAAAATACAACAATAATGACATTAACTAGTACAATTCCAAATCAAATTATAGCTATTCAAAATGCGACAATTTTGACACCAAATACTACAGCCCAAGTCGCAACTTTGGCAAATTCAACTTTAATGGGAATCACCTCATTGGCAACAAATACGACAGTTTCGCCTACAGTCACATTGTCACAAAATGGGACAACTGTGCCTACAGCCAATACAAGTTTATCAACTACGACATCTATGCAAAATACAAGTTTATCAACAATAACAGCTATGGTCAATACAACCACATCTATGCCAAATACAAGTACAGCTATGGTCAATACAACAACAGCTATGCCTAATACAAGTACAGCTATGCCAAATACAACAACAGCTATGCCCAATACAAGTACAATTATGGTGAATACAACAACAGCTATGCCAAATACAAGTACGGCTATGGTGAATACAACAACAACTCTGCCAAATACAAGTACAGCTATGGTGAATACAACAACAGCTATACCAAATACAAGTACGGCTATGGTGAATACAACAACAGCTATGCCAAATACAAGTACGGCTATGGTGAATACAACAACAGCTATGCCCAATACAAGTACAACTATGGTGAATACAATAACAGCTATGCCAAATACAAGTACGGCTATGGTGAATACAAAAACAGCTTTGCCCAATACAATTACAACTATGGTCAATACAAATACAGCTATGCCAAATACAACAACAGCTATGCCCAATACAAGTACAATTATGGTGAATACAACAACAGCTATGCCAAATACAAGTACGGCTATGGTGAATACAACAACAACTCTGCCAAATACAAGTACAGCTATGGTGAATACAACAACAGCTATACCAAATACAAGTACGGCTATGGTGAATACAACAACAGCTATACCAAATACAAGTACAACTATGGTGAATACAATAACAGCTATGCCAAATACAAGTACGGCTATGGTGAATACAACAACAGCTTTGCCCATACAATTACAACTATGGTCAATACAAATACAGCTATGACCAATGCAACATTGCCGCCAACAACAATCAACGCAACTTTGCCTCCGACAACTACCAATTCAACTTTGCCTCCGACAACTACAAACACAACATTGCCTCCAACAACAACCAACGCAACTCTGCCTCCAACAACAACCAACGCAACTCTGCCACCGACAACTACGAACGCAACTCTGCCTCCAACAACAACCAACGCAACTCTGCCACCGACAACTACGAACGCAACTCTGCCTCCAACAACAACCAACGCAACTCTGCCACCGACAACTACGAACGCAACTCTGCCTCCAACAACAACCAACGCAACTCTGCCATTGACAACTATGAACGCAACTCTGCCTCCAACAACAACCAACGCAACTTTGCCACCGACAACTACGAACGCAACTCTGCCTCCAACAACAACCAACGCAACTCTGCCACCGACAACTACGAACGCAACATTGCCTCCAACAACAACAAATGCAACTCTGCCACCAACAACTACCAATGCAACTTTGCCTCCGACAACTACAAACACAACATTGCCTCCAACAACAACCAACGCAACTCTGCCACCAACAACTACCAATGCAACTTTGCCTCCGACAACTACAAACACAACATTGCCTCCAACAACAACCAACGCAACTCTGCCTCCAACAACAACCAACGCAACTCTGCCTCCAACAACAACCAACGCAACTCTGCCACCGACAACTACGAACGCAACATTGCCTCCAACAACAACTAATGCAACTTTGCCTCCGACAACCACTTTGAATATTACACTGCCTCCAGCCACTCCAACAGATTCAACCACTGTAGCTGCAACGAATACAACCATCCTAACTACATCCACAACCCTCTCAATTAATACTACGACGCCTTCTCTGACTACTACAATGATGCCTTCAACAGAATCCACTACATTAGGGAGTACTAGTACAACACAATTTATAAATACTACAACAGTCGCAATTACCACAGTCTCAACCACATTATTAACCACAACAACAACAAAACCACCTACAACCACAACGAATATTATTAGTGGCATAATAGGAGGACTACCATGGAATCCATTTGGCTAATTTTTTTTATTTATATTGAAGATTATTTTTAAACTTCATTTTGATAAAATCATTTAAAATTTTCTAATTAATTTTTGGATTTTTAGATACAAAATACACTAATTGTAATTGGTAATTTTTCAGATTTTAAAATAGTATATTATATTATCTAAATAAATTAAATATAACCAATAATTTTGCTACTTTTTGTGTACAAAAATTATTTTAAAACATTTAATCTGTTGTATAATTACTAGTTAATGTTTTCAATTTGTTTTCTATTCTTATCCATTCTTCATTTCTTATTATGCTTGATTCTTCTTCTCTTTAGCAATTTTCTCTGTCGGCGGCAACTTTGTTTTCTTCAGTGGAAAAATTGAGCCAAAAGAAAATCGACGTTCTATAAATTGGGAAATTGAAATATTGCTTTATCAATTTGAAATAGCTCACTTTGTTTTGTGTCCTCCTCATCATTGCCATTTTCATTTTCACCGTATTGCTCCTCTTCTCCAGATGCTGAACATTTCTCATTGAGGCTGTTGCTTCGTTGATGGCACAATTTGTTCTTTGTTACTGAATCCGCAATGATTCGGCCCCAAAGATCTTCCGCCGGCTTCTCGAATTCCTTTGCCAACTTTCCATCAATCAAACGTCGGCCATCTGCTTATGGGAATGGGAATTCTTTTTATTATTAAAATTTAATCAATTATGCCACCTTCTGTATATGAAATTTTTGGCCTTTGATTTAGGCCCCAAAATACTTGATAAGGATTGCTGATGTTTGATGTTCTCTGTTGCCGATCTAATGTATCCTCCGATGGTAACAAAGTATTCTTTTCTCCATTGGGAACAATAATTTCATTGAATTCCTTTTGTCCATTAATTTTGGCAAATTCTTCATTCTCCGCTGCCATTTGCCGAATTGCCCTTGGGGAAGATGAGTAAAAATCGAAATTCTGGAAAAATGGAAAATATTGGAAAATAATTTTTGAAATTAAAAATTACATCAATTGTCGGACAATTCATCATTCCAAGCATTTTGATGGAACTTTGATTTGTAGACTAATGGAATTTATATTGGATTTGCTAAAAATGAATGAATCATTTGGATAAATTTTATTGACTGTCCTTTTATAGAAATTATTTTTCAAATGAATGCGCATTTAGGGGCCAATTATTTGGGACGTCATAAAGGCAAATTAATAAATAAAAATAAATTCAATGTGACGTGTCAATTTGCAAATGAGTGGGAAGGATTTGGCGAATGGCAAATTAATTAAATTAAAATTTGATCAAATAAATCACAGAGAGGGAGGTAGTTCAGTAAAATCTCAATCTCAAATATATTTTGCATTTTTCAAAATATTCATTTTAAATTTATAAAAAATAATTCTAATTTTTCTGGAAATATTTTATGATAAAATATTAGTTTGATATTGTGATATCATTTTAAAAATTTGACAAAATTATTCGGATTGAACTATTTTATATTCCTTTTTAAGAAATTGTAGAAATAAATCGCTCAGTAATTAATTAATTAGGAATCATGCGATTTATTTGATTAAAATCAGCAGATCATTTTAAAAATGGAAATTTCTTTATTCTATATGCCTATTCTTTGGAATTTAATAATTTTTGGTGTGTAAGAAATTAATCACCAAATTTGGAAATGTGGAAAAATGAGAATATTTTTGTCCGTTTTATAATTTTTTGGAAACTGATTTTTGGTTATTTCTCGGAAATAAAGAACACTAAAAATAATATTTCATCCAATTCGGCGAATGGACAACATTTTGGACATCTCAACGCAAAAAATGGATAATAAAATTTTAGAACTAACCGAAAAAGGAAGACATAAAATTTAGAGTAAGCAAAATTCTTTTTATGGTTTTCCCCATTTCACTCGAAGAAAAATAAAATAAATTTAGAAAAAAAAGCAAAACTTCCGAATCACAAAATACAAATTATTAAATATATTTCATGAAATTTAATTAATAAAAAATGAATTTCCATTTTATTTGTGATAAAATGAATGGATTAATGAGGCAAAAATAAAGGTATAAAATGTACATGAATTCACTTGAAAATAGCAATTGTTGATTTATGTTGGCTAAATTGTTTGATCCTTGTGTGCGAAATATCCTTGAAATTAGTTTTTGAAAATTGTTGAATTCGCCGCCGATTGCCACCTTAAAAATTTAATTAAAAAATATAAATTATTTCAAGAAATTTATGAAATATTCCCCCTCATAAATCATACATTTTTGGATATTTTTCATTCTCATATTTATTTAATTTAGACTTACTATTATAAATCTAATCAAAAATTTAGGGGAAATTTAGGTTATTTATTAACTCAGAAAATTCAATCTTTAAAAGCTGATATGCCTAGCAGGCAGAAATATTAAATATTTGATATACAGTATATTTTAATAATTTCACCTTTTCCGCCACCGGCACCTCCGCCGCCTCCGCCCAATCCTCCCATATCATCATCGTCTCCTCCAAGAAGTCCACCACCGCCACCTCCTCCTGTCGCTCCACCTTTTCCCTTTCCCCCTCCTCCTCCCTCTCCTCCCATCATTTGGCCAATGTCCATATCGCCCAAATCCATGCCACCTTGCCTTCGGACACGTTTGAATATTTGATGATGAGAATCTGGGAGAATGGGGAGAATAATTTTAAAAGAATTATTTACCTTCTCCAGAATCATTTATGGGCAAATTATTGATGAATATTGGAAATAGAAGGAAAATGAATATTATAAAACATTGAGACATATTTTTAAATTTGTGTATTTTTCTATAAAAAATGATTAATTACTCTTCATAAAAAAATAAATGTAATAAAAAAGTAATTTTAATGTCGATGTTTTTGTTTGTCAAATATAAAAAATGTTCATTCACCAATTCTTTAGAAAATTCCATCAAAACAACAACAAGGTCAAATGGGGAAGGTAACAACTATTTAAAGAAAAATATGAGGGAATTTGTTGTCGCATTCTTCTTTGGAAGAAAACATGAAAATCGAGAATTGTTTCCCTTTAAAACTTGGCGCAGTTCCCACAAATATGCTTGGGGGCTGCACAAAATTGGCCTCAATTTTGGAGCGGCGCTAATTACTCTCAAAATCTATGTTGATTTGTGTTCAATTGGTGCCAGCTGGCAGCCGCAAGAATCAACAATGACTTTTTGACCTTGGTTTCGGCTGGGAAAAGATCAAATCAAGCCAAGTGGAGCAGAAGAATGTTCCCAATTTTGATCTTTCAAGATCTTCTATAATTGGAATTTCCGAGTCCCCTTGAGTAAAAAAATTTTGAACGATGACAAATTTGTGCTAATTTATTATGAATGAATTTGTCTATGGAATATTCGAATTTTTCTAGATCAAATTCCACAATCTCTGATGTTGATCTTTTGGAGTAAATTTTGAATTTTTTTTCTGCTCGAAAAATGTTTATCAGATATAAAATTTATTTCAAAAATTTGTCCATTAATGTTTATGAATTATTCAAAAATCTGTTCATTCATTAATTTTATTTTCATTATTTCCATCCGTCTTTTTCATTCAATAATAGCGAAGCCAATTATCATACGGGTAATACCAACGAATATGGGGAAGATAATTCCTGAAAATTTGTAATTTTAATTAAATAAAGTAATTGTCAATTTAAATAAATTTTACGTTTTATGCATTCTTCCTGGCACCATCACCTTCCAAAGGTCCATATTCACATCCATTTTTGCATATTTACATCTCATCTAAATATTTAAATAAATGTAAATGAATTAAATCGCACCGTCTCCGGATAATATGAATTATTGTAGCCAGGATAGACACAATTGAAATAATATGGCCAATGTGGCCCAAATATGCGCTTCTTGTCATAGTCCAATGCTTCTCGGTCCTTTTGCCGCATTCCAATAGTTTTATTTATTATTGTGAAAATTAAAATGTATAAAAATATTAAACTTTGATTAATATGTTTACTTGGAGCTAATATATTGGCAGATGCTTTTTATTTATGAGAACTTTTTTTAAGAAATTGGATGGAATTTATGTATAATATGACATATGGGATGAATGAAAGGATCAATTTTCAAATAAAATCCCAGTCAAGTCAAAAGTCATTTCTCGACTCATTCATTTCTTTTTTTTATTTTCTCGATTTTGATTTTCTTGACATTACTTTTTGAACAGTTGTTGTTGACATCGGTTTTTTGACCTTTTTACATTGATTTTATAACTGAGAAATAATAGGAAAATTAAAAATTTTAAAGAATTAATTAATAATATTTACTTAAAAACAATCAATCAAAAATTTCTTCCTCTGCTCCGATTCTCCATCATCATTTCGGTTCAATTCCCGAATTGTAAAGAACCAGAAATTGCGGCAAATAATAAAGATGGGAGCGCAACCAATCAATTTGCCGATAACCACTCTTAAACTATCTTTTTAAATTTAAACTTTATTTCTGTTTTCCAAATTTCATTTAGTAAATAAAAGAATTGCGCTAAAAAATGAAAAGCATAATTTTATTTTATTCCTTTTATTTGATAAGCCTAATTTTTTACACAAATTGCCTTGAAATTGATGGCATGGTAAAAAATTATTTGGGTTTATTTACTGCTATATTTAAACTTTTGCAGGACGATTTAATCCGTTTCAAGCGAGAAAAACCCCAACAACAAGAAGTGGAATGCATTGATCCGGCTAGCCGTTACCATGTTGAAAAGGGAGGCCATGGAGAAGAGAAGGAAGTCTTCTTATTGGATGTAAATCATTATTTATTAATTATTTAATTAATTTAATTAATTTTTAAGGGAAAATGCTTCGATGATTGCCGCATTCGTTTCAATCAAAATGGGCCCCAAAATAAATCATTATGGGAAAGATTCAAAGGTATTTTCGACAGTGTTCATGGAGTGACGACACAACCAACAATGGAAAAGAAGGAAAAATTGAAATTGGCTTGTTTCCTTAAATGCTTTTGCCAACAATAAATAATAATAAAGAGAATATATATTTATTCCTTGAATAAATTCACAAAATGAAAATATAAATAAATTAATATTGAAAAATGAAATTTAGAATGCTGTTGGGACACCAGCAGAGAGGGTCTCAAAAATGATAATGTTTAAAAATAAATTATTTTATAGGTCGGAAATTTGGTTATATTTTTGGTCAGTCACTAGGCTTCATTTATAACTGGAGCCAATTTTGTGATCGATGGTGCCTATTTGGCCAAAAGCTTATGAATTTAATTTATCTTTATGCGCTCTTCTAACTTTTATTTAAATTTTTGTCCATTGTTATAAATTTGAGGACTTGCTTTTTAAATTTATTTTAATAAACTTATTTAAATCAGCTTTTATAAATTTTGCAAATTAAATAGTTTAAAAAATAATTCACATTTAAAAATGGGTGGGGTCATCATTTTTTCGATCATTTCCAATTAAATTAATCAACAGAGGACATTCGATCAAAATGAAAAATTAAGAAAGGATCATTCTTTTGTTGTTGTAAAAATGATACGATTCTGGTCCTATAAAACCAGTTCATCTAAAGTAATAATTACTATCCATTTTATTTTCGGGAAAAAAGGAAGAAAAATCCAATTATTAAATAAATTGATTTTATTCATTTCATAAAATATTAAACCATAATACACCAAGTAAATTTAATAAAGCAAAATGATCTTCATCAAAGCTATTCTACTTTTTACATTGATCAATTTCGCTTGGGCATTTTCGATAAAAAGAGAAGTAGGCGATCCCCAACAAGAATGCATTGAAGAATGCAAAAGAGAGGGCAAATCAACAAATTGTGAGAAATCATGTACCGTATTGACTCCAATGGAACGGCATGTGACCCCATTGCTGGAGGCAAATTGTGTGAAAGAATGCAATGGAGGAGATGTTACAGCCGAAAATCCATTGAAACCGGAATGTGAACAACAATGTTTATTCAAGGAGGTAATACTTTAAATTAGGGTGGCTCAAACTAAGTTTTTTCGCGTCGATTTGAAATACATAAATTTCGGTTTAAATCGGTTTCTCCTATTTTTAGTTTTTTTTAAACTAAATTTCATATTTACGGTTGGAAATTTCATCGATTTTCTCAAACGAAACCAGCTTTGAACAACCCTAGTCTTAATCTAAATTTATAATAAAATTTTCATTATTTTAAAGGTAATTTTTGGAGTTAATTTTAATGGAAGAGATTAAAATCTTTAATTTTGACATTTAATTTGATTAAAAATTTTTATTTATAATATATTTTCTGCTTCATCGAAATTTGAAAAAGTTATAAAATTTACAAGTTTAATTTACTAAATTACAAAATATTGCAGCCCAGCCCCGTTCTAAAGAAACGTGCAGCCGAGAATGAGGAGCCCGGATGTAAAACGGAATGCACCCCAACGGAGGATGGAAAAGGGAAAGAATGCAAAACGACATGTATTGGCAAAACTGGTGGCATTGGTGGGCGAATGAGTGGGCCATTGAATAAAACTTGCGTGGATGAATGCAATGGAGGGGTGATGCCAACAAAATTGGAGGAATTGAAGCCAGGATGCGAGGAGAAATGCGCATTCAAAGGGGTCATTTAAATATGTTTTAATTTATTAATAAATAATTCATTTAGCCAATTGTTGTTTATCAAAAGAAAACGGAATTCGCTTCAAAGGAGACTTGCCTTCAATATTGCCAAGAGAAAGGTTTGGGCCATTCTGAAGAAGAATGCAATCAAAAATGTCAACACACTTTTTCTGGAATGGTCCAAGGCTGATTGGGAATTGAATAAAAGAAGAAATTAAATGAAATTATTAATAAAAAATATTTAAATAAAGAATGAATTTCATTAATTAATAATTAAATAAATTAATGGCTAATTTCTTTATTTATTTTAAAATGTGATCAAAATAAGTAAATAAAATTTTGAATTTTTCAATTAATTAATTAAAAATAATTTTCAAAATCCCCTTCAACCACATAATCCTGAATTCAATTGCTTGTAGTGCACGATGAAGTAAAAAAATATATGATAATGATAATAAAATTTAACTAGGAAGCAAAAATTTAACCAAAGACACTTTCCTTCCTTCCATTCCAAATTTTTTATTATGTTTTGCTCAAAATTTTATAGGACCAGTAGCAAAACCCCAAATTATCAATAAAATGGCTTTTTCCTCATTCATTAAATAAATGAACACTGACATCCGAGAACACTCATTGTTCACAATTTCATTGAATTCCACAAATTGAAATAAAATTTTGACTTCAATTTATTTTGCAATTAAAATTATTATTAACTATTTTATATATAGGATTATTATTGAATATTAAAATTGTTCAAATTAAATTACATTAATTTGATGCAAAAATATATCATAAAATAAAATGAAAATTTTTTATTCAATTATAAATTAATTCTTAATTTTATAAATTTTGAGAATAATGAAAATATCGCCACTGGAAAACATCGAATCAGCCCCCACAATTAGAAATGAAGGAGGGAGTAGAGGTATATTTCGGCACAGGATTCGATACATTGTCCTAATTTTAACAACAATTTGCCTCACATTGTGTATGTGCAATGCAACGGCCCTTCATTTCACTGTAATTTGCATGAAATGTGAAGGAGGCACAAAAGGACTGGACAATAATTGTGCGCATTAAATTAATTATATAATTTAATAAATATTTATTTTAGCTGCTGATCATATTCGGGAATTGTCAATGCCACCTTTGTTCACTTTTCGGCAAGAAAGTTGGCTATTTTCGTCCCTTTATTTGGGCACATTGCTTTGCTCATTGTCCACCGATTATTTTTGCAATTTGTTGGGAATGCGCAATTTTGGCACAATTTTGGGATTGGCTTCTGGATTGGCCACCCTTGGAACTCCAGTTGGTGCTTTATGGCTTCCAGAGCCGGCAAATTTCTATGCCGTTCTTTTGGCCAGATTCATTTCTGTCAGCCCTTAAAATATTCATTTATCTTAATTTAATTATGCAGGGTTTTTCGCTAGCATTGAGTTTCGTGGTTGCAAGTTGGATTTTAAATTATTTTAAAAATTTTAATTTAATATTTAAATTATCAATTTTAAGATAAATTCCGTGAATGGAGTGCATTGGAGGAATCAACATTATTTATTGGTATCATTTCCACACAATTTACGGTAATTGAAAAAATATTCGGTACTTATTTGCATCTCCTTTTCTTCATGAGGGTAAAAGTGAAGGGTTCCCTTTCGGGTATTAGGATTAGGGGATGCGTGAGATTATTTTTACCGCATCATCATATTCGTAACATTTCCACGAATGACTCTAACCCTAATCCTGATGACCTTTAGGGGTGAAGACCCTTCACTTTCTAAAAAAGATGTATCTAAACTCGTTAAGTACGGGATATTCAATAATTTAATTATTAAAATTCCAAGCTTGCCCGAACAATTATTATGGAATTGGCTGCAATTCTTTGCGAATCCTCCCTTGGCTGGACTTCTGTTTATTACATTTTTGGCTCATTGACCATTGTATTTTTCCTCATTTTCTTTTGGTTTTTTCGTGATTCTCCAAAAGAACATTGGTTTTTAAAAATATATTTCATGAAAATACATTCGGCCAAATTAAAGGAAAGTTAGTTCAATTGAATTGGCACGAATTCAATCTGGAAAAGAGGAAAAAGAGGATTCCAAGCAAAATAATGATGAAAATTGGCGAAAATATATTGAATTGGTAAAAGAATAATTAATATTATTTTTTTATCAAATTTGAATAGTTTAAATCTCCATTAATTTCATCATTTTTCTTCACTTGCATTGGAATGATACTTGGCAATCAAGTGATGGTCCAATTTGGGCCAACCTATTTGAAAAAGGTGTTTCAACATAAATTTAAAATATTCTTTAATTTAAGGCAGTGGGATTGAGCACCCAAAGAAGTGGTTTTGTGGCCGCATTGCCCTATCTTCTTTCTGTCATTGTGATCACAATTGTTGGCAGAGCAATTGACAAATTGAAATGTTTGCAAGGAAAAATCAAATTGATCCTCATTTTGAGCACTTCATTCACTCATGTAAATAAAATTAGATGGAAATAATTTATTAATTATTTATTCAGTATGCAATGGCCATTTGCTATTTAATTTTGAGTTTCCTTCCACCTTCTTCAACAATTTTGATTCAATGTTTTTATGTTGTGACAATAATTTTCTATGGCATTTGGATGGTTGGCACGGTTAAGCATGTCCAATATGTCTGTGTTCCAATCAATTTAATTTTTATTATTTTTTTATATATTTAGTTGGCTAAATCACGGGCCCAAACATTGATTGCAATAATCACTGCTGTTTGGTATTTCTATGTAATGTGAGGATTTTATAATTTTTTTAATTAAAAACACAAAGTTATTTGTCAGTTTTTGTGTCCTGGATTACATTATTTTAATGTAAAAAAAAGCGGAATTAATTTAGTGAAAAAGAGGCGTAATTAAATTGGGGCAAAATTGGATACAGATAAATGACAATTATCAAATTAATATTATAAATATTAAATTTATTTTAATTGACAGGCTTATTCCAACTTTTGTAAATTTTTTCATTTCCGAAAATGACGTTGCCAAAATTTTCCAGGTTTTTGTTATTTTTAGGCAAATGAGTTTAATTTTTCAGTGGAATCGACTTTTCACTGTGGTTGCCGCTATTCAAGCAATTTGCGGAATTTGCATACAAATTTCAATTCATTTTATGAAAAAGTAAAGTCAAAAAAAATTAATTGCAATCATTAATCCATGCTTTTTACAAAAAAAAAATAATTTTTACTAAATGAATAAATAAATTAAATTTACATTTTGCTTAATTTTGTGGGCAAAAAAATAAAATTTATATATTTCGTTCACTTATTCAAATTTTATATCACCCTTTCCCCTTCCTTCCCATCCTTTTCTGTCAATTTTTCGTCAACCAATTACAAAACGGTTCGACCATCACTGTCCTTGATGTTTTTGTCTGCTCCTAATTTGAATTTAAGGAAAATAATTTTGCCCTCTTGAAAAATAATTTTATTTTGTCTCCATTCCAGAAAAAATAATTTTGCCCCTTGCCGGAAAGAATTAATTTGCACTTTTTTCGGTTGCCCCTTTCTAGAAAAAATTAATTTGCACCTTTTTAGGTTGCCCTTTCCGGAAAGAATTAATTTGCGCTTTTTCCGGTTGCCTCTTTTCGGAAAGAATTAATTTGCACTTTTTAGGTTGCCCTTTTCCGGAAAGAATTAATTTGCACTTTTTAGGTTGCCCCTTTCCGGAAAGAATTAATTTGCACTTCTTCCGGTTGCCCCTTTCCGGAAAGAATTAATTTGCACTTCTTCCGGTTGCCCCTTTCCGGAAAGAATTAATTTGCACTTCTTCCGGTTGTCCCTTTCCGGAAAGAATTAATTTGCACTTTTTAGGTTGCCCCTTTCCGGAAAGAATTAATTTGCACTTTTTCCGGTTGCCCCTTTCCGGAAAGAATTAATTTGCACTTTTTCCGGTTGCCACTTTCCGGAAAGAATTAATTTGCACTTTTTCCGGTTGCCACTTTCCGGAAAGAATTAATTTGCACTTCTTACAGTTGCCCCTTTCCGGAAAGAATTAATTTGCACTTCTTCCGGTTGCCCCTTTCCGGAAAGAATTAATTTGCACTTCTTCCAGTTGCCCCTTTCCGGAAAGAATTAATTTGCACTTCTTCCGGTTGCCCCTTTCCGGAAAGAATTAATTTGCACTTTTTCCGTTTGCCCCTTTCCGGAAAGATTTAATTTGCACTTTTTCCGGTAAGATTTAATTTGCACTTCTTCCGGTTGCCCCTTTCCGGAAAGAATTAATTTGCGCTTTTTACGGTTGCCTCTTTCCGGAAAGAATTAATTTGCGCTTTTTACGGTTGCCTCTTTCCGGTAAGAATTAATTTGCACTTCTTCCGGTTGCCCCTTTCCGGAAAGAATTAATTTGCGCTTTTTACGGTTGCCTCTTTCCGGTAAGAATTAATTTGCACTTCTTCCGGTTGCCCCTTTCCGGAAAGAATTAATTTGCACTTTTTAGGTTTCCCCTTTCCGGAAAGAATTAATTTGCACTTCTTCCGGTTGCCCCTTTCCGGAAAGAATTAATTTGCACTTTTTCCGGTTGCCCCTTTCCGGAAAGAATTAATTTGCACTTTTTCCGGTTGCCCCTTTCCGGAAAGAATTAATTTGCACTTTTTAGGTTGCCCCTTTCCGGAAAGAATTAATTTGCACTTCTTCCGGTTGCCCCTTTCCGGAAAGAATTAATTTGCACTTTTTAGGTTGCCCCTTTCCGGAAAGAATTAATTTGCACTTTTTCCGGTTGCCCCTTTCCGGAAAGAATTAATTTGCACTTTTTCCGGTTGCCACTTTCCGGAAAGAATTAATTTGCACTTTTTCCGGTTGCCACTTTCCGGAAAGAATTAATTTGCACTTCTTACAGTTGCCCCTTTCCGGAAAGAATTAATTTGCACTTTTTAGGTTTCCCCTTTCCGGAAAGAATTAATTTGCACTTCTTCCGGTTGCCCCTTTCCGGAAAGAATTAATTTGCACTTTTTCCGGTTGCCCCTTTCCGGAAAGAATTAATTTGCACTTTTTCCGGTTGCCCCTTTCCGGAAAGAATTAATTTGCACTTTTTAGGTTGCCCCTTTCCGGAAAGAATTAATTTGCACTTCTTCCGGTTGCCTCTTTCCGGAAAGAATTAATTTGCACTTTTTAGGTTTCCCCTTTCCGGAAAGAATTAATTTGCACTTCTTCCGGTTGCCCCTTTCCGGAAAGAATTAATTTGCACTTTTTCCGGTTGCCCCTTTCCGGAAAGAATTAATTTGCACTTCTTCCGGTTGCCCCTTTCCGGAAAGAATTAATTTGCACTTTTTAGGTTGCCCCTTTCCGGAAAGAATTAATTTGCACTTCTTCCGGTTGCCCCTTTCCGGAAAGAATTAATTTGCACTTTTTAGGTTGCCCCTTTCCGGAAAGAATTAATTTGCACTTCTTCCGGTTGCCCCTTTCCGGAAAGAATTAATTTGCACTTCTTCCGGTTGCCCCTTTCCGGAAAGAATTAATTTGCACTTCTTCCGGTTGCCCCTTTCCGGAAAGAATTAATTTGCACTTTTTAGGTTGCCCCTTTCCGGAAAGAATTAATTTGCACTTCTTCCGGTTGCCCCTTTCCGGAAAGAATTAATTTGCACTTCTTACAGTTGCCCCTTTCCGGAAAGAATTAATTTGCGCTTTTTACGGTTGCCTCTTTCCGGAAAGAATTAATTTGCGCTTCTTACAGTTGCCCCTTTCCGGAAAGAATTAATTTGCACTTCTTCCGGTTGCCCCTTTCCGCAAAGAATTAATTTGCACTTCTTCCAGTTGCCCCTTTCCGGAAAGAATTAATTTGCACTTCTTCCGGTTGCCCCTTTCCGGAAAGAATTAATTTGCACTTCTTCCGGTTGCCCCTTTCCGGAAAGAATTAATTTGCACTTTTTAGGTTTCCCCTTTCCGGAAAGAATTAATTTGCACTTCTTCCGGTTGCCCCTTTCCGGAAAGAATTAATTTGTACTTTTCCGGTTGCCCCTTTCCGGAAAGAATTAATTTGCACTTTTTCCGGTTGCCCCTTTCCGGAAAGAATTAATTTGCACTTCTTCCGGTTGCCCCTTTCCGGAAAGAATTAATTTGCACTTCTTCCAGTTGCCCCTTTCCGGAAAGAATTAATTTGCACTTCTTCCGGTTGCCTCTTTCCGGAAAGAATTAATTTGCGCTTTTTACGGTTGCCTCTTTCCGGAAAGAATTAATTTGCGCTTCTTACAGTTGCCCCTTTCCGGAAAGAATTAATTTGCACTTCTTCCAGTTGCCCCTTTCCGGAAAGAATTAATTTGCACTTCTTCCGGTTGCCTCTTTCCGGTAAGAATTAATTTGCACTTCTTCCGGTTGCCCCTTTCCGGAAAGAATTAATTTGCACTTTTTAGGTTTCCCCTTTCCGGAAAGAATTAATTTGCACTTCTTCCGGTTGCCCCTTTCCGGAAAGAATTAATTTGCACTTTTTCCGGTTGCCCCTTTCCGGAAAGAATTAATTTGCACTTTTTCCGGTTGCCCCTTTCCGGAAAGAATTAATTTGCACTTTTTAGGTTGCCCCTTTCCGGAAAGAATTAATTTGCACTTCTTCCGGTTGCCCCTTTCCGGAAAGAATTAATTTGCACTTTTTAGGTTGCCCCTTTCCGGAAAGAATTAATTTGCACTTTTTCCGGTTGCCCCTTTCCGGAAAGAATTAATTTGCACTTTTTCCGGTTGCCACTTTCCGGAAAGAATTAATTTGCACTTTTTCCGGTTGCCACTTTCCGGAAAGAATTAATTTGCACTTCTTACAGTTGCCCCTTTCCGGAAAGAATTAATTTGCACTTCTTCCGGTTGCCCCTTTCCGGAAAGAATTAATTTGCACTTCTTACAGTTGCCCCTTTCCGGAAAGAATTAATTTGCGCTTTTTACGGTTGCCTCTTTCCGGAAAGAATTAATTTGCGCTTCTTACAGTTGCCCCTTTCCGGAAAGAATTAATTTGCACTTCTTCCAGTTGCCTCTTTCCGGTAAGAATTAATTTGCACTTCTTCCGGTTGCCCCTTTCCGGAAAGAATTAATTTGCGCTTTTTACGGTTGCCTCTTTCCGGTAAGAATTAATTTGCACTTTTTCCGGTAAGATTTAATTTGCACTTCTTCCGGTTGCCCCTTTCCGGAAAGAATTAATTTGCGCTTTTTACGGTTGCCTCTTTCCGGAAAGAATTAATTTGCACTTTTTCCGGTTGCCCCTTTCCGGAAAGAATTAATTTGCACTTTTTCCGGTTGCCCCTTTCCGGAAAGAATTAATTTGCACTTTTTAGGTTGCCCCTTTCCGGAAAGAATTAATTTGCACTTCTTCCGGTTGCCCCTTTCCGGAAAGAATTAATTTGCACTTTTTAGGTTGCCCCTTTCCGGAAAGAATTAATTTGCACTTTTTCCGGTTGCCCCTTTCCGGAAAGAATTAATTTGCACTTTTTCCGGTTGCCACTTTCCGGAAAGAATTAATTTGCACTTTTTCCGGTTGCCACTTTCCGGAAAGAATTAATTTGCACTTCTTACAGTTGCCCCTTTCCGGAAAGAATTAATTTGCACTTTTTAGGTTTCCCCTTTCCGGAAAGAATTAATTTGCACTTCTTCCGGTTGCCCCTTTCCGGAAAGAATTAATTTGCACTTTTTCCGGTTGCCCCTTTCCGGAAAGAATTAATTTGCACTTTTTCCGGTTGCCCCTTTCCGGAAAGAATTAATTTGCACTTTTTAGGTTGCCCCTTTCCGGAAAGAATTAATTTGCACTTCTTCCGGTTGCCCCTTTCCGGAAAGAATTAATTTGCACTTTTTACGGTTGCCTCTTTCCGGTAAGAATTAATTTGCACTTCTTCCGGTTGCCCCTTTCCGGAAAGAATTAATTTGCACTTTTTCCGGTTGCCCCTTTCCGGAAAGAATTAATTTGCACTTTTTCCGGTTGCCCCTTTCCGGAAAGAATTAATTTGCACTTTTTCTGGTTGCCGGAAAGAATTAATTTGCATTTCTTCCAGTTGCCCTTTCCGGAAAAATTAATTTGCACTTCTTCCGGTTGCCCCTTTCCGGTTAGATTTAATTTGCACTTTTTCCGGTTGCCCCTTTCCGGAAAGAATTAATTTGCACTTTTTCCGGTTGCCCCTTTCCGGAAAGAATTAATTTGCACTTTTTCCGGTTGCCCCTTTCAGGAAAGAATTAATTTGCACTTTTTACGGTTGCCTCTTTCCGGAAAGAATTAATTTGCACTTTTTCCGGTTGCCCCTTTCAGGAAAGAATTAATTTGCACTTTTTAGGTTGCCCCTTTCCGGAAAGAATTAATTTGCACTTCTTCCGGTTGCCCCTTTCCGGAAAGAATTAATTTGCACTTTTTCCGGTTGCCCCTTTCCGGAAAGAATTAATTTGCACTTCTTCCGGTTGCCCCTTTCCGGAAAGATTTAATTTGCACTTTTTCCGGTTGCCCCTTTCCGGAAAGATTTAATTTGCACTTCTTCCGGTTGCCCCTTTCCGGAAAGAATTAATTTGCGCTTTTTACGGTTGCCTCTTTCCGGAAAGAATTAATTTGCGCTTTTTACGGTTGCCTCTTTCCGGTAAGAATTAATTTGCACTTCTTCCGGTTGCCCCTTTCCGGAAAGAATTAATTTGCGCTTTTTACGGTTGCCTCTTTCCGGTAAGAATTAATTTGCACTTCTTCCGGTTGCCCCTTTCCGGAAAGAATTAATTTGCACTTTTTAGGTTTCCCCTTTCCGGAAAGAATTAATTTGCACTTCTTCCGGTTGCCCCTTTCCGGAAAGAATTAATTTGCACTTTTTCCGGTTGCCCCTTTCCGGAAAGAATTAATTTGCACTTTTTCCGGTTGCCCCTTTCCGGAAAGAATTAATTTGCACTTTTTAGGTTGCCCCTTTCCGGAAAGAATTAATTTGCACTTCTTCCGGTTGCCCCTTTCCGGAAAGAATTAATTTGCACTTTTTCCGGTTGCCCCTTTCCGGAAAGAATTAATTTGCACTTTTTCCGGTTGCCACTTTCCGGAAAGAATTAATTTGCACTTTTTCCGGTTGCCACTTTCCGGAAAGAATTAATTTGCACTTCTTACAGTTGCCCCTTTCCGGAAAGAATTAATTTGCACTTTTTAGGTTTCCCCTTTCCGGAAAGAATTAATTTGCACTTCTTCCGGTTGCCCCTTTCCGGAAAGAATTAATTTGCACTTTTTCCGGTTGCCCCTTTCCGGAAAGAATTAATTTGCACTTTTTCCGGTTGCCCCTTTCCGGAAAGATTTAATTTGCACTTTTTCCGGTTGCCCCTTTCCGGAAAGATTTAATTTGCACTTTTTCCGGTTGCCCCTTTCCGGAAAGAATTAATTTGCACTTTTTCCAGTTGCCCCTTTCCGGAAAGATTTAATTTGCACTTTTTCCGGTTGCTCCTTTTCGGAAAGAATTAATTTGCACTTTTTCCGGTTGCCCCTTTCCGGAAAGATTTAATTTGCACTTTTTCCGGTTGCCCCTTTCCGGAAAGAATTAATTTGCACTTTTTCTGGTTGCCGGAAAGAATTAATTTGCATTTCTTCCAGTTGCCCTTTCCGGAAAAATTAATTTGCACTTCTTCCGGTTGCCCCTTTCCGGTTAGATTTAATTTGCACTTTTTCCGGTTGCCCCTTTCCGGAAAGAATTAATTTGCACTTTTCCCGTTGCCCCTTTCCGGAAAGATTTACACTTATTACGGTTGCCCTATTACAGAAAGATTTTTTGCCCCTTTTCCGAAAAAATTTTGCCCGCTTTCATAGGTTTAAAAATTTCAAAATATTAAATTCTTCCTATGTTTATTTATTTTTTCCTTTAAATTTTCATTCTTTCCAGTTAATTTCACCTTTTTCAATTAAAATTTTGGCCATTTCGACTAGTGCTCTTTGATGGCTGCATGCAAACAAATTCACCCCAAATATATTGTTGCTTGTAGTTGTAGTGTACGATAAGGTACAAAAAAATGAATGATAATAAAATTTGACTAGAAAGCAAAAAATTGTACCAAAATTGAAGACACTTTCCTTCCTTCCACCCAAAATTTTTATTATTTGCTCATAATTTTTTAAGGAAAGCAAAACCCCAAATTGCCAATAAAATGGCTTTTTCCTCATTCATTAAATAAACGAACATTCATATCAGAGAACACTCATCGTTCACAATTTGTTGATTAAATTCTACAAATTTAATTAAAATTTTTATTAATCTATATTAAATTTTTTAGATAATAGCTTAAATAAATTACCTTAATATGATTCAAAAATATTCTCCATCAAATTAAAATGATAATTTTTGAAATTTTTTATTCAATTATAAATTAATTTTTATAAATTTTGAGAATAATGAAAATATCGCCATTGGAAAACATCGAATCAGCCCCCACAATTAGAAATGAAGGAGGGAGTGAAGGAATATTTCGGCACAGGATTCGATACATTGTCCTAATTTTAACGACAATTTGCCTCACATCGTGTATGTGCAATGCAACGGCCCTTCATTTCACTGTAATTTGCATGAAATGTGAAGGAGGCACAAAAGGACTGGACAATAATTGTGCGCATTAAATTAATTATATAATTTAATAAATATTTATTTTAGCTGCTGATCATATTCGGGAATTGCCATCTTTGTTCACTTTTCGGCAGGAGAGTTGGCTATTTTCTTCACTTTATTTGGGCACATTACTTTGCTCATTGGCCACCGATTATTTTTGCAATTTGTTGGGAATGCGCAATTTTGGCACAATTTTGGGATTGGCCTCCGGGCTGGCCACCCTTGGAACTCCAGTTGGTGCTTTATGGCTACCAGAGCCCGCAAATTTCTATGCCGTTCTTTTGGCCAGATTCATTTCTGTCAGTCATTAAAATATTCAAATATTTATTTTAATAATTATACAGGGTTTTTCGCTGGCATTGAGTTTCGTGGTTGCAAGTTGGATTTTAAATTATTTTAAAAATTTTAATTTAATATTTTGAGATAAATTCCGTGAATGGAGTGCATTAGAGGAATCAACATTGTTTATTGGAATAATTTCCACACATTTTAGTGTAATAGAAATAATATTTTATATTAAATTATCAAAATTCCCAGCTTGCCCGAACAATTATTATGGAATTGGCTGCAATTCTTTGCGAATCCTCCCTTGGCTGGACTTCTGTTTATTACATTTTTGGCTCATTAACTGTTGTATTTTTCCTCATTTTCTTTTGGTTTTTTCGTGATTCTCCGAAAGAACATTGGTTTTAAATCATATTTTAAAAATAATTGGCTAAATTGAAGGAAAGTTAGTGCAATTGAATTGGCGCGAATTCAATCTGGAAAAGAGGAAAATGAGGATTCCAAGCAAAATGTTGATGAAAATTGGCACAAATATATTGAATTAGTAAATTATTATCTAAATTTTATTCACAAATTTAAATTAGTTCAAATCTCCATTAATTTTGTCCCTTTTCTTCACTTGCATTGGAATGATGCTTGGCAATCAAGTGATGGTCCAATTTGGGCCAACTTATCTGAAAAAGGTGCTTCAACATAAATTAAAAATATTCTTTAATTTAAGGCTGTTGGACTTGGCACCCAAAGAATTGGTTTTGTTGCCGCATTGCCCTATCTTCTTTCTGCCATTGTGGCCACAATTGTTGGCAGAGCATTTGACAAATTGAAATGTTTGCAGGGAAAAATCAAATTAATACTAATTTTAAGCACTTCATTCACTCACGTAAATATTATATGGCAAAATTCATTAATTAATTAATTTTGTTTTAGTATGCGATGGCCATTTGCTATTTAATTTTGAGTTTTCTTCCACCTTCTTCAAAAATTTTGATTCAATTCTTTTATGTTGTGACAATAATGTTTGTTGGTATTTGGGTGGTTGGCACTGTTAAACATGTCCAATATGTGAGTTCTAAACAATCCTCAATAATTTATTCACTTTTATATGTATTAAGTTGGCCAAATCAAGGGCCCAAACATTGATTGCAATCAACACTGCTGTTTGGTATTTCTATGTAATGTGAGGAATTTTTAATTTAATTAAAAAGATAAAATTAAATATTTGTCAGTTATTTGAGTCTTGATTCAAAAATGCTGAATTAATTTAATACGAGACAGACCCGAATTAATTTAATGCAAAATAGGCGGAATTAAATTGGGGCAAATAGGCGGAATTAAATTGTGGCAAATAGGCGGAATTAAATTGGGGCAAATAGTCGGAATTAAGTTGGGGCAAATAGGCGGAATTAAATTGGGGCAAATAGGCGGAATTAAATTGGGGCAAATAGGCGGAATTAATTAGTGCCAAACTGGACAAGGATAAATGATAAGTACAAAATTAATACTATAAATATTAAATTAAAATTAATTTTAATTGACAGGTTTATTCCAACTTTTGTAAATTTTTTCATTTCCGAAAATGACGTTGCCAACATTTTCCAGGCTTTTGTCATTTTTTGATAAAATTAGCTTAAAATTTGTAGTGGAATCGACTTTTCATTGTGGTTGCAGGAAGTCAAGCAATTTCCGGAATTTGTACACAAATTTCGATTCATTTGATGAAAAATTGAAATTAAAAAGTTTTTATTAAATATTTCTCAATTGCAATCATCGATCCATGATCTTTTTTACAATGATTAATTAATTTATTTAATTGAATAAATATAATCAAATTTTAAATTTTGCCAAAAATTAGGTATTGAACCAAAATTTTTGCTTTTTTTTTATGCCAAACAAAATATAAACTACACTTTTTATTCCATTAATTAAATTGGGATTCAAATTTTTTCCTCAAAATTTATGGCCAATTTCCCCATACTTTGAAGTTATTTGATCGAGTTCTTTTTTTTTTGTTTGGTTTATACTAAAATTCAAAAATGACAAGATAACATGAATAAATAATTCATTTAGAATGTGAACGAAATCATTGTTTATTTTATGAGGTTTCGAATTTTTATGAAGGTACATCATCATTTTTTAATGAGATGGAAAAAATAGAAAATAAAAATTTAAATAAATCTGTAAAAAAGAATTTTTTAATAAAATGAAAAAAATGATTGAAGAGAATCCCTCCAAATTTTTATATTCCCTTGGGAAATAATTCGGCTATTTTTGGGTTAACTTTTTCCTTTTGTCGGTCACTCCTCCACCCCCCCCCCCCCCCAAAAAAAAAATATTGGCCTCATTGAATGTGCCAAAAATCCGCAATAAATTCATCAATCATTTTATTGGTCAGCTTCATTTGCTGGAAATACCGAAATACCATAAAATTGTATGATTGGATATTTGATATGAAAAATTTAGAATAAATATATTAAATTTAAAATATAAAATATATTTCTTATTCTTATTTTCCTTTACCTAGATATTCAAATGTGTGAAAATTCAGGGTGGAATGAAGGATGTGCTTTCTTTTCTATTTTTATACAATCCATTCCAATTCACATGGGAATTAAAAAGAAAAGAAATTCTCTGCATTTTTGGCCAAAAAAATGCCGATGCTCTGGTCAAAACCGTCTGACCTCATATGAGAAATCTCCTCTTCCGTTATTTTCCTTTTTAAATTATTTTTATTCTTAAATATTTACTATACAAAATGTGCAGAGGAAAAACGTCAAAATGAACGAAAGCAGACCAATTTTAGGATTAAATATGCCAAATTGCTTTTCGTCAATTTTACGCAACTCAAGAACGGCAATTTTCCTTTTACCAAATAAATTATTATTATTATTATTATACTTCCAAAAATCAATTTTAAAAGTCACTCTCTAATGGATTTTTATGCCAATTGACCCTATTCACCTTATCCAAAATTTTATTCAAATTTAACAAAATTTGCATTTTTGTCGGCCAATAAATTTATTTCCTCTTCTCTGATTTAACCGAATTGCCCTTTCCCTCGAAAAAGTTGCATCCAAAATCCAATGGAATTTGTTGGCCATTAGCAAAAAGAGGGGGAATGTGGGGCAAATGGCCACTTGGCATTGGCATCCTTCTTCCCCCACATTATTTCCCATTGCCTGCCTCTTTTCTATGCCCACTTTTTTGGCCCATCCATTTGCTCTTCTTTGGCCGACCATTCCAAGCCAATTCTTGGCCATCATCAACCAAGTCCAACAAAACCACAAAATGGGAGGAATTCACCGGAAAATGTGGCAAAGAATTTCCCAGCTCCTCATTTTTCCATTTTTCATCAGAATATTTTGGCTTTTTTTGATGATACAAATATTTATTGGCCCATCTCATCTTTCTATAAAGCATCTTCATTAAATCAACAAATACCTTCCCTTTTGGGTTAAAATCTTATAGGGAAATTTATTTTTAAAAGAATGGCCATTTGACTATTTTTGGCCGCATTTTCCTCGACTTCCTCTTTTCCGCACAATTAGGTTTGCCTTTCTTTTTTAGTCTTTTTCCTCCCTCTATATTTTTGATTTTTGCTCTCAAAAATGCCAAAATTGAAGAAGTTAATGTCATTTTTTTATAATAAAATTGATTAAATTTTTTAATGAATTTTTCTGAACATTTTTTGACGACATAAAAACAGACAAAAGAAAAATGGGAATAAATTAGCTGTGGCATTCCCCTCCCTTGCACAGCATGCTTCCAATTTTCCATTCGCCCTTTTATTAAGAGAGAAAGGAGCAGCCAACAATTTTGCATTGGCCAATCGAACAACAATGCAAAAAATGAAGGAATTTAGAGAATTTTTATGGAATGCTTCCAAAACATTCATGTTGCATAATTTAAAGTTTTAAAGTATTTTCAAAAAAATAGGCTAAATTTTCAAAATTATTTTCATATTTATAATTCCTTCATTATTCCCTCATATTTATTCCAAATTCCTTGAAATGACCTCTAAACCGCGATTTGCCCTCATTTTGACCATTAAGAATATTTATGTTTCCTCAAAATAAGCAAATTGAATTGATTAACATTGAATCCGCGCAGAAGACCAAATTTCATTGCCAGGCAATCCGCGTACTCATCATCAATTCACACACCCAAAATCCACTTGACCATCCAATCCAATCCACTATGTGGTACTCTCCGTTATTATTATTTTTATTATTTTGACTGCATGCTCATCCCCCACCCCACCCCAACTAATTCCAGCAAGCAAATTGCCCATGGAATGAGTGTTTTGTTGTTTGTTTGGCTTCCCTTGGTGGTCATTTTCCATCCATACAATTGCACTTCATTCAATCACAATTGAAAGGGTAATTAAATATATTTGTTGGATTTTATTAATCAGAATAGCTTTTTAAAATATTAATCCTATTTTAAATTTTTATGAATAATTTTTACAAATCCAAACCAAAATGTCCTTTGCCACCATTTATTTATTAATGACTAATGAGAATATGGCAAAGAAGGAGAAAATGTAGGGGAGGATGTACAATATAAATTTGGGTGGCAAAATGAGTTTGATGAGGGGGATACTCATTAGTCCTTCCTCCACATTTTATTATTGCACAATGATGGATGGATGGATGGAAGGCACCAATAATATAGACGGATTGGGCAAAATGGGTTTTGGTGATGATGGTGGCCATTTGGATAAGCCACAAAATGTGGGTTGAATGAGCGAATTCATTGTAAGCCTTCCTTCATTTCCTATTTTCCTTCCTTTTATTCATTTCCGACAAGTACATTTATTGGCCAATAAATGAGATGGGGATAAATTATTATTCCTTCCAAATGGACAAAAACAATTTGGCACGGAATAAATAATAATATTATTTTATCGAATTTTTCTGCTATTCTTTTGATTTTGGGAGAAAATTAATTTAATTCCAATTCTCTCTGCTGGAAAATTCTTCCTTCTCCGTTCTCCATTCAAATTTTTTATCCAATTTTGTGGATTATTCCCTTGGTTGGCATTTTGACTATCAAGCGGCCACCAACCGCAATTCTCTGAAGCCGGTGACTTAATAAGATTTCGTGTGGCTGGCTTGACCCCCCCTCCCCCATTCCCCCAATTCTCATTCAATTCGAATTTCCCCATTCCCCTTCCTCCTTTCGGGCTCTCGTTCTGCTTTTGGAGGTGGTGGCGGCGGCTGCCCAATGGAAATGGACATCCTCCCTGGGACTGGCCATTGGCCAACCAATGTCCCATTCCCCCCATCCAATCCAACCAAAATCCACTCGAATTATTTATGATTAAAGCCGCCTCCCCTCACTCCTCACTTGTGGCCAAAAGGAAAATCTGGGAACAGCCGCCTTCCATCCCCTTTTCATTTTGATGAATCCATTCCAATCGGTAATATTTTTCTTCATTCATTTCTTGATTGCTTTTCATCATTTCCAATTTATCCCATTTAATTATTATTTTTATAAATCGTTTTTCTCATTCAATGTCCATTTCAAAATAATTTATTTATTTTCAAATAAATAATTCAATCTTAAAATGATTTAATATAATTATTCAATTAATTTTATCCATTTATTGGAAAATTTTACAAATATTAGAATCCGTTTTCCCTCATTTTGGTCAAGCTTTAAATTTGTATCTAATTAACGCAAAATTCCCCTCCCTTCCCTCTCCTTTCCTCCATTTCCCCTTTTGGTCATTCTCATCGGCCAAATTAGTGGCCCTTTGGGAATATTATTTATCCCCTCCCTCGCATTACCCACGCAAACCCAATCCAATTCTCATTCAAAATGGAATAAAATGGTATGGGGGCCGATTGGAAAGAAAGGGAAGGGCCCAGCCGGTACATAGAAGGAGAAGCCCCTTTTGGCCTTTCTTCATCAAAATGGCCTCGGCTATGGCTCATTATGGTCTATTCCAATCCATTCCCACTGTTTTGCTCGGTACTAGGTCAATTCCACAATTCTGCAAATGTGAGCGTTTTCGGCTTATAATTAATCAGAAAGTGGTTTTAGACCCCACAAACCTCATACCATTTTGTAGATCTCATCGAGACGCATCGATTGGTGTAAAATTTGTCATGGTTTGGCCAAAAAATAAAGAGTTAAACCGTTTAAACCCATATTTTTAAGTTTTGGTTTAAAACTCTTTAATATCGGGCCAAACCATGACAAATTATATACCAATCGATGCGTCTTGATGAGATCTACAAAATGGTATAAGGTTTGTGGAGTCTAAAGCCACTTTCTGATTAATTATAAGCCGAAAACGCTCACATTTGCAGAATTGTGGAATTGACCACATTTGCATAGCCCTTTGTCTAATGTGGAATCGACCCCGCACGGTTTTGCTCCTTTGGCAGCGGCATTTAGCTAGGAGGTTTGGAAGAGGGAAAATGAGTGAATGAAATGAATTCATTGGACTGTAACATAAATTTGTTCCAAACAATCGACAAAATTGCTTAAAGAGAGCGAAATTTGTCCAAAAATTCATAATTTTGCCTTATCTTATTAATCAAATATTTGTATTTTTTAATTTTTAAAAATGTTTTTTGTCAAACATTTCCCAGCAATTTAACTTCGATTGTTCTTATAAATAATTAGCTTATTTATGCTAATTTTTTTCGTCTCGCCTATCCTTCAGAATATGCTAATTGCTAATTCCCATTTTTTTTTTCAAAATCGTTTTCCCCATTTACTTTTGCCCTTCTTCCTTTAATCCAATTGGCTTCCCATTTTGCACCCAATTAATTTCCTTGCGAAATTGTAAAATTGTCTGACAATGTCCACAACCAAACTAAAAGGCCAACCGCCCAAATTTATTCCAAATTCCGCAATAAATCTTATCGAGAATGTTTGTAGTGTTGAAGATTTTAAAGAAAGGAAAAGGAGGCCGCTCTCCAAAAAAGTTGTCACCAATGAAAAATGTTAGAAGCTTTTTCCCTTTTTATGATCGCTTCGAATGTCCAAAACATTGTAAACAATTGGTCTTTTTTAATATATTTACTACATAAAATTTATATAGTAATGAAAAAATCGTCCATATAAACTTTTCCCTTTTGGAAATTTCTGAATTTTCGGATCATCAAAAACCACAGAAAATCTTCAATATTAAATTTTTTGTCCGATTTATGACCTCCTAAAAATTTGATGGAAATGTCATCAAAAATCATGGCCCATCATTATCCATTAAGCGGTAATTCATAAATGAAATGAAATGGATAGATTGATGGTGTGAAATGAAATGCAATGAAATTTAGGGGTCACCGGCAGAAGCAGTTGCCTTTCCCCTTCAAAATGACCCCTTTAGCCTTTACTCAAATAGGAAAGGGTCAATGAGAGAAGGAAAGGAGGAAGTGGCCATTGGCCAAATAATAGTCAATCTTTTGGGAGGAGTAATGTGTGCCCTTCTTTATTCCCAAAATGAAGTGTCAGTTGTTGCCCAATGTGCCCAAAAATTCCCCCCATACACTTCCCTGCCCAATACTTGGCACCAACCAAAAGCATTTTGGGCAGTCAATGAGCATCCATCGAGAATGGAGGAAATGGCCCCACACAAAAAATCCCCTCTTCCCTTGTTATTTTCATTTTGGTGGCCAAAATTCCCCCTCTAGGGGATTTGTGGCCTCTGCTTGCGGATAACATTGCAATGGAAAGGGATCCGCCTCCAAGGATTTGTTTTAAAGTTTTTTTGAAAAATGTACTGACAACTTTATTCACTGGTCTATTCCCAGTCCAGTTTGCTTATCAAATTTCAAATGTTTTTGGTTGTCTGGAATATTTTTTGAAATAAATTTATATAAAATTCTTTTATGCTTTGAATTTCCCTTTTCCACAATTTAATTCCATTAATTAAAATATTATTAAAATGTCAATCAAAAAATGATAATTTTTGATGCGTGCCAAAAGCTAAAAGTGCCGATACCGAGTGCCATGCCGACCCAAAAGAAATGCCAGGGATCAATTCCATCATCCTCTTCCCTTCATCTTCTTCATCCTCTTCATTCTTTTATTTATTCATCTTTTCCGCCTCTTCTTCCATTCCCAATTACCCAATAATAAATATGTGAATATCATCCACATTCATCGAATGCCAATGTCCATTCTACAAAAGTAGGTCAAATTTTTTTAACACTGGAAAGAGGTAAAAGGCATTTCATTTTCATTGAAAAAAATATCAAATACATTTTTTCCCAAAGAATTCAGCCAACAAATTTCTTTTTCATTCGCACATAAATTAATTCACCATAAATTGGTTTCATCCAACAAAGATTGGACAAATTAAATTCCTTTTTTTATAAAAACTTTCCCACCTTTTTTTAAGTTTCCCCATTAAACATTTTATATTAGCCCATTTCATCCAACCCAAAATGTCCACTAAAATGGGCCAAATCGACACTTTCCCTCCCGCCATTCCCTCATCAAATGGCTCATTTAGTTTTGGTTGGTGGCCCATTTGCACACTAAAAGCAAATGTCCTTTCCAACACCAAATAATTGTTCCTTCCCTCATTCACTCAAATTGTTCTTGGGTTGGTTCTCAATTTTGGTGCCCGCTCATTCATTTGGCCCCCCAAATCATTATCCAAAGTGCGACCCAAAAAGCCAGTTGGCGTTCGCCCAAGCAGCTTTGACCACCACCAGCAAAAATTCCCCCAAAGGTCTAAAATGGTCCAAAAAGGGCGGAAGGGGGCACCGAAGCTGGCCAAGCCGGAACAGTTGACCCATTCGCCGAAGGGTTCCATACCCCCAATCCCTTCCTTTCCTATTCCATCGTTCGTCCATTTTCGCCACCAAATCCTCATCGTCTTATCCCCTTTCCCCCGTCCAATCGAATGCTCATAGAGCCATAAATAAAAAGTTCTTCCACTCAATTTTAAGACAATTCTCACCATTTTGCCCTACACCAAATTATTTTATTATTCCCATTTGAAGATGAGGAATGCTACTTTTTTGGGTAGATGAATCGTAAAGATATTCACATTTTTAATATGATTTATTCCCCCAATTTTCTTTTTATTTCCCAATCATTTTTTTAATTTTTTTTTATCAATTTTTGACTAATGAATCAACTTTAATCACCTCTTTCCTATAATCCAATAACATTAATTCATTATCAGTTTGGTAATTTATCCAATTTTCCTATTTATCATTTCGGCATTTTGAAGATAAGAGATAATTTTTGGCTCTCATTCAAATAAATTAGGCAAAATGCTGGGAGGTGGAAATGAGGTCTCGCGCAGTGTCATCTAGGAAAATGGAAGGGAGAACCAAACAAAACCACAAATTGCCATCCAAATGGAGGGCATACAATCCCTCCATACAAAATGTCCTCATTCTGTTGTCCACAATGTCCATTCTTCTTTTTCTGTTTTGTTATTTTTGTTATTGTCCATTGGGCAAATAATAATATCCTCCAACCAAAATTCAATAGAATCCACAAAATTTCAAATCAAATCCAATTCAAAATTATTTAAAAGTGCCGAAAAATAAAAAAGCCTCTGATTATTTCATTTTTTGGTATTTGGTTGACTTCATAAATATTCAAAAAGTTTAATTTAAAAAACCAAAAAACTTCCCCATATCCATAGCGATGGGCTATGTTGCGTATGGAAATTAATATTCCCCTCTTTTTTCTATTTTTGGCGAATAAAATATTGAAGTGCCCGGAAGGACAAAAAAGTGGTCAATTTATTTTTCAAAGTAGATGGGATACTGTTTTAAATATTTCCCATTTTTTTTTATTTAGTGTTTTTTGAGTTCCAATATTTCTTTTAATTTCCATTTTATTATTCAATATATTCCATTTAATGGCATTTTCCTATACATTAATCCGAATCTCAAAAATTTGAATAAGCCATCAAAAATTACTTTAATAGTGGAATAATCCATTGGGTCAATGCAAATGAATTTCGGCTCATTTAATGTGTTGCCCTTTTCTTTCGGCGAATTATCATCAAAAAATCCTTTGCTCCTTTTCCTCTCTTTTTTTATTGCCGACAAAGTCCAAATATTCCTCTTCGCCGATAGGTCCAATCCCTTCTTTTTTCTCATCGTTTTGTTCATTTTTGACACATTTTCCCTTTTGCCAATTTTCCGTTCTTTTTTGTTGCCGATTCGGCCACCACAAAAAATGAGGCCTTCCCCTCACCACAGGTTTGGGTGATGGCCGGAAATAACGAGCGGCGCGCGACAAGTAAATGAATGTGAGGAAAGGGGGAATAGACCATTGAATGGAAATGGAAAGGGACACATTCTGCTGCTTCCCAGCGAGATTTTGTGGACGAAGATGAATGAATCTGGGACCCATCCCGCCTTTTTATGGGACTATTCGCGCTACTTTTGTTGCCAAAAAGGCATAAAATTATTGGCACAGAATTCACCAAAGAATAATGATTGCCCATCTGTTGCCTTTTTATGGCATTTTCGGCCCCCATTATCGACCTAAAATTGATATCGAGCTAATCTTGGAATCAGGGGTGCCATCTCCAAAAGTCAAAACCCCGGCATTCGGGTCTAAAAACCCGGCAAAACTCCGGCAAAAATTTTCAAAACCCCGGTAAAAACCCGGCATCTTTTAAAACGTGTTAAAATGCAATTTAGTAAAAGCTTGTAAAAATTTTCTACTTCAGATTTATATTTTTAATTGACTTTTTGAGCATATTTTTAATTGACTTTTTGAGCATGTGCGTTATGAAATAAAGATATCATAAGCTTTAAAAATCGGTCTGCCGTCAAAAAGTTTAGCCAGAAAAAGCCGCGAAGGAAGGAAAAAAATTAGCTAAAAATGGCCCTGATAGGTAGAAAAAGTAGCTAAAAAAGCCCTGATAGGGAGAAAAAATAGCTAAAAATGGGCCCTGATTGGAAGAAAAATTAGCTAAAACTGGCCGCGCAGCGAAAAATTAGACCCAAAAATGGCCGCGCAGCGAAAAATTAGACCCAAAAATGGCCGCGCAGCGAAAAATTAGACCCAAAAATGGCCGCGCAGCGAAAAATTAGACCCAAAAATGGCCGCGCAGCGAAAAATTAGACCCAAAGATGGCCGCGCAGCGAAAAATTAGACCCAAAAATGGCCGCGCAGCGAAAAATTAGACCCAAAAATTGCCGCGCAGCGAAAAATTTAGCTAAAAATTTAAAAACATGGCAAAACCCGGCAAAATATGAAAAACCCGGCAAAAAACCCGGCACTTTCAAAACCCCGGCAAAACCCCGGCCGGGACATCAAAAACCCGGGAAATGCCGGGTTTCCCCGGTATTATGGCAGCCCTGCTTGGAATAATATTCCCTTTAATTGGCTATTAATATTGCCATTTTATTTAAATTAATTTTTACAGAAATGCCTTTATTAATAAATTGGCAATTATTCTCCCCATTTCCTTCTTCCTTCATTTTAATTTTACTTCTATTCTTTTGCTCTGATTTTTCTTTGGCCAATGACAAATTACACTTCAAAGAGCATCCAGTCAATCAATCCGTCCTAATAGGCAAATATTAATTTTAAATTAATTTTTTATTTATTTTATTATTATTTAAAAGTTATATTAATTAATTGATATTTTAATTATTTATTTTTGAAGGCTCTGATCTCCTTTTGAAATGTTCAATTGGCCAATCTCATTCAGGCAGTCCATTCCACATTCAATGGCGGACAAATAAAGGCATCATTTTGAGCCATCAAAATGGCCATGAAATTCCGGGATATGGCCGAAGATATAGGCGAGAATTAGAATTAAAATAATTATTAATATTAATTTTATAGTTATGTGAAAGAAACACCGGAAGAATTGCATTTAAAAATAGCGAATATCAGTTTGGAGGATGATGGCATTTTTCAATGCCAAGTACTCAAACCTGAGGGCAAATTTCTTCGGGCCAATGCACTCATCGATGTTTTGGGTAGAGGCGAAAATAATTAATTATAAATAATATATTAAATTAAAGTACCTCCATCCTCTGTCCATTTTCAACATTATCAATCCGGTGGAACAATTCAAGTGAATGAGGAAATCCAAATGAATATTACTTGTGTGGCAGAGAGATCAAAACCAGCTGTAAAATAATTTAATTATTGAATTAATTTAAATTTATTATATTTTTTGTAGGTTGAATTGAATTTATTTTTGAATGGCAAAAAGGCAGTGGAAAATGTGCAAAAAGGAACATTTGAATGGGCAAATGGGACCGTGAACACTTTTGCCAGTTTGGCATTACGGCCTGGGTATATATGCACATTTTAGTGGCATTTTAAATAATTTTATCAATTTATACAGTAAAATGCATCATAATAAAATGATTTCCTGCGAGGCAAATCATCCTGAAACGGAAACAAAAATTCGGGATTCAATCACTTTGGATGTTTATTGTTCGTTTTTATAATATAAATTAAAATAATATTAATTATTTTAGATTCTTCGGATCGCCCAAAAGTGGATTTAATTGGTGCAGAAGGGAATAGACCATTGAAAGCTGGCCAAAATGTGACAATTTTGTGTACGGCAGAAGGGGGAAATCCCCCGCCCCAATTACTTTGGTCCAATCAAAATGGACCAATTGAATCGGCCAAATATACTTATGATGTATCGAATCAGGTGGAAAATGAATTAAAAATTAGAAATTAATGAATTTAAAGATTACCCGAAATGGACATTCATTTGTGGTGAATGGAATGGACAATGGAATGATTTATGAATGCATCAGCCAAACACACAAAAATATGACACCTCTAATTAGTCGAGTGAAATTAAATGTTGATTGTGAGTAAAATTTAGTAATCAAATATATATTTTTGGTAATATTTGTTTAGATCCTCCAGCGAATGTTCTCATTTTTGGGAATACAATGGTTCGAAAAGGGGAAACATTGACAATGTCATGCACATCAAGGTGGGAAATATTTAATGGAAAATATCTATTTTACCCAATTTTTTATTTTTTCATCCCATATTTTTTACCCCAAAAAGTAATTTTTGACGTCAAAAAAATCAGAAATCGGTTTTAGACCCTAAAAACCTTATACCAATTTGTAGATCTCATCGAGACGCTTCGAATTGTATATAAAATTTCATGGTTTGGTTAATAAATTAAAATATTTAAAACCAAAAACTGGGAATATGGTTTAAACGGTTTAACACGCTCAGTTTCTTTATGTCAAAACACGTATCTCGCTGAGATCTAAAAATTGGTATAAGATTTGTAGAGTCTAAAACCGGCTTCTAATTTATTAGGAGTCAAAACCTATTTTTGGAGGCTAAAAAACAAAAAAAGAGGTAAAATTGTTTTCCAATATTTAATAAATATTATTTTAAATAATTTTTATTTTAATTAAATTATATTACAATTTTAAAGTTTATCCTCGCCGGCATCAGTCATCACATGGAATATAAATGGTTCACCGACCAAAATTCAGCCGCAGGATCAGAAAAAGCAATCACAGGTAAAAATTAGATTTTGGAATTTTGAAAATATTTTTAGGGTTTTATCACCGAATCGAATATTACAATCGATTCAAATATGCTACTCCATGGCCAGGACCAAATAACCGTGGAATGCGTGGCCAGCAATGGTGAAGGACAACCAACCCGAAAATCCCATTTAATTCGAGTTCTTTGTGAGTTTTTTTATTCAAAAATATCTAAATCGACAATTTTAATTAAAGCGCCTCCTTCCCATCCAATCATTGTGGAAAGTGAACCAAATAATGTGCCATTGGAGGGCACATTGTACAATTTGAGTTGTGAGGCACAAGGTGGCCATCCATTTGCGACACTCAGCTGGTTTAGGGGAATTGAAAAGGTGGGCAAAAGTTGATGAATTATATTGGATATTTTTTAATTAAAAATTACTAAAAATTAGAATTTTTTTATATAAATTAGAATATTTTTGATAAATTAAAGTTTATTCAATTGATTAAAATATTTTATTTAAATTGAATTATTAATTAAAGAATGCCCAAAAGCATTCCTCACATTCGAGTTCATCCGAATTACAAATTCACAATTTGCATCATAAGAAAAAGATCAAATGGAAACAGGTTCTAAAATTGGCAAAATATTAGTGTTTGGTGAATGTTTATTTTTTCATTGTGTTTTGTTTAAAATAATTATTAAATAAACTAATTTTCAGTTCTTTTTTTATCTTTTTGGTAATAATATTTCATATAATTTTTTCAGCTAAAAGAGACAGAGAATAGTTTGAATGGCGACAGTTCCCGGAGCACATTGACTCTTTTGCTTGATCGTTCCATGAATCATCAACAAATTCGATGTGAGGCCGAAAACGGGGCCACCGATTTGCCGTTGGTTGCCAAGAAAAGTCTTATCGTTCTTTGTAATATTTTATGGAATTATTATATTTTTATAAATTATTTTTCAGTTCCACCTAATCAAGTTCAAATTCGGCCGACCAGAAATATTCAAATGGTCAAAAATAATTTGAAAATATTCTCTAATTTATTTTTCTTTAGATTGCCGGCAATCCAAGTGAATTAAGCTGTTTTGTGCCTTCCTCAAATCCGGTGGCCGAATTGAATTGGGAATTCCCAAATTCGGTAAATCGACAATTGACCGTCACTCGAAGTGGGGAACAAGTCCGAAAATCGAATAAACCGTAAGTCAAAATGGAACAATATTCCAATTCATTTGTTTCAAATTTTAGTGTTGGCGAATATCGAGGCTATGAATCGGAAAATGTTATCCAATTTACGCCAACAGAAAATATGGACCGTGCCGAAGTGCGTTGTGCCGCCTCGCATCATTTATGGAGTGAAGTGAAATATGGAAGTTTCACATTGGATATAAAATGTACTAAAAATAAATTAATTAAATATTCTAATATTATTTTAATTAGATCCGCCACGAATTTCGGTGGAAGGCCAAATGTCGATTGTTGTTGGAGAGGGCCAATCATTTGAGGAAAACATCACAATTTATGCAAATCCACGGGTGAATGCATTTGCTTGGCGTAAAAATGGAATTACAATTGATCGGTCGGTGGGCACAATTTATGTGAGGCAATCCATAATTGGAGGTAAACTAATAAATTAATAATATAAATATATTTATTAATTAATTAGGGATTGGAGTGAGCAAAGAGGATTCCGGCATTTATACTCTTTTTGTCTCCAATGGGGTTGGGACGGCGAATGCAACAATCAAAGTGAATTTTAGGGCATTGGAAATTGAAATATTCACTGATAATTATTACAGGTGGTGGTGGAATATTCGGCAAGGATAACTTATATAACCAGTCCTGTGATTGCAAGGTAAAATTTATGGAATGAATTAAATTTTTGCATTTCCATTTTAGTGTTGGAGAAGATGTTGTTCTGGAATGTGAAGCAGATGGAATGCCAATGAAAAGCGGAATGATCAAATGGTTAAGAGGTGGGATATTGAATTTCTCAAATAATTGCTTTTTAAAAATGCAAAAAAAAGAATTAAAGGAAAGGGGAATTTCTTTGGTTTAATTATAATAGAGAGTACGGTAGAAGGAGTACGGTATTTAAGAAAGTTCTAATTGGATTTTTATGTTTAAGAATAATAATGATTACTGGATATTGACTTGAAATTCTCTGTATTTGGGATTCTGATTTAATTTTTTTTTAATTTCGATTAAATTTATTTTCCGGAATACCGTACTTTTTGCTTGGATAATTACTTAAGTGAAAAATAATAATGGGAATTATTGAAATCGAAAGAAAATTAATTAATTATAAAAGTATTTAGGAATGATCAAAATATTAAATCAATTCTATATTTATTAATTTTTTTTTCTACTATTAATTATATTAAAAATATTTTTTAGGCCAAGAAGAAGTCAAATCATTGGTCCAGGATCAACGGCGAGCCGTCATCCGAATGAATGCCTCGCACGAAAATAGTGGTGCCTACACTTGCTTGGTGGACAATGGAATTGGAAAGGTGGATTAAAATAATTTACGAATTATTTTGGGATTTAGGCCAACCATACAACTGCATATTTGCTGGTTCGAAGAGCACCCGAAATTGTAAAACGACCGGGATTTAATCGTGCCGCCGGTCCTATTGGAGGGAAAGCCACACTTCGGTTAGCATTATTCCCTTTAAATTTTGATTTTTAAAATAAAAAGATGCCGTGCCTCTGCCGTTCCGAATGCCGAATTCACTTGGGGCATTGAGGGAGAGGGCCATATGATTCATCATAATACAACCAAATATCGATTCTTTGACACCCAATTGGACCATACCACATTTCAGGTGAAATAAATTAAATATTTTTTATGAATAAATTAAAATTCAGAGTTCTTTGAGTATTTTGGGTTTGGAAGAACGTGACTATCAGAAACGATATCGATGCCGAGTCAGCGTAAGTTTTTGAATCAATTTATTGATTTATTATATAATTCTCAAGAATCGACTTGGCATTGCCCAAACATTCATTTCAATTGGCCCACCAACTGCACCCGAAATGCCAACTGAGCTGGAAATTGTGAACATCACAAATTCGTCGGCCTCAATTTCGTGGATGCCTGGATTCGACGGAGGCTCGGATCAAATGTTCGAATTGATTTATCAAGATATGGACGAAAATGTGTTGATCACCGTGAATACAACTCAAAATGTATTATTCTAATTGAGAATTAATTTGAGGGAATATTTTTTAGCAAATTGTTTTGAATGATTTACAAATGCGTCATGGATACAGTCTCCAAATGAGGGCGATCAATGCCCGAGGCGACATTTCCGAATTGACTCAGCCAATTTTGTTCAGAACATTGGATGAAAATCAGCAAAATAATGGATTGAGTGGAATGATTTCAAAAGTGAGATTATATCGAATTTTTTCTATTAGAAACCCATGAGCTTCTATTATTCAGGGCCTTTCTAGATGGATGTATATTAAAAAATTGGCTTCTACGAAAGGAAAAAATTCATTTTTTTGCCTTTTTCACTTAAAAATTCTCTAGGGTGGGCTACTATTAGAGAGTTGGCTTATAATATAAAAAGACAGTATATGAGAAATAATTGTATTAAATGAACTATTTTTAAAATGAAGGATGGGCCAATCACTCAATCAACAATTGTGGCAATGTGCATTGGATTCATTGGATTGGTCCTTTTGAATTGCATTTTGATTTGCTATTTGAATAGGAGAAATAGAAAGCGAAGAATGCGAGGTAAAAAAGTGGCCAAATTAATAAAAATAAAATTAATTCAGAAAAGAATGCGCTGACAAATAATGGCTCCGGCTCCTCGTCGGGTGGAAGTGGACGAACAATTCAAATTTATGGGGCAATGAGTGCACTTCAACAACAACAACCAAGGCCGGGCTCAACACCCACAACAAATCGATCCGAACTAATTGTCCAACAAGGTGACCAAATCACAATGGACGATAATCAATCGGCCAGAACTATAATTGTGAGTGAATTTTATTTATTAATTATGCAAATTTATTAATTGAAGGAAGTATCGCCTTATGGTCATTTCAATGGAGGGAATAATAATTTAATGATGAACAATGATTTCTTCTATAATTCAAATTGTATTGCTGAATTTGAACCAGTCGAGCCAAGTAAGAAAAAGTTGAAATAATTTAAAGGAAGGCAATTTTTACACTATTTTTTATTTTTTTAAACTAAATTTTTACCTCAAAAGTGGTTTTACTTCTAATAAATCTTAAACCGGTTTCTATACCCCATATAAACATTATACCAATTTGGAGATCTCATCGAAGAGCATGTTTTAACATATAAATTTTTATAAATTAAAACTGGGCAAATTAAACCTTTTAATCATATTTCTAATTTTGGTTTTGAACACTTTAATTTTGGGCCAAAATCGGACATTTTATATACCATTCGATGCAACTCGATGAGATTTACAAAATTGTATAAAGTTTTAGGGTCTAAAACCGGTTTTTGATTTATTAGAAGTCAAAAACTATTTTGGGGTAAACAAATTAAAAAATGGGGTAAAAGATATTTTTCCTAATTTAAATAAAATAATTTTCAGCGGATTATTATGCAAAAATACAGAAAGGTCATTTTGGCAATAATAATAATGCACTGATGAATTATTCAATGGGCCCAGGAATTGATTCGAATTTAAGCTATCAGGCAATTCCAAATCCGGTAAAATAATTAAAAAATAAAAGCAAAATTGGATGAATTTAAAGGAGCCACCATATTCGCAAATGGATGATTGCCAAATGGTTTATTATTCGGAAAATGGACAACAACAAATGGAAATGGTCGAAAATAATCCAATGGGAATGAATTATCCGACAAGTCCATATTTGGAGACAAGGAGTGCATGTTTTGTTCCGTCTCCAGCAGCAAATGGTCCTAATTGAGAAATTTTAAATTTTATTAACAAAAATGATATTTTTAGTTTGACCAATTTTATTTTGATGAAAAAAATAAAAATAAATTTTAATTAAATAATATAATTTTTATTATTTATAGGGATAGGAAATGGCCAAATTGGTTATGCCATGGAAAGTGGTGGCAGTTTGCAAAGACAACCAAAAATGATGACCACATTTCAGCATCATAATGAGAATGGGAATGGTGGAATTAGCATTCGAGACACTTATCAAGGCGATTTAGTTTAAATTGAAAATTGAATTCTATTCATTCATTCAAATATTGTTTGTTTTCTCTCCAAATGATCTCATTCAAATCCCAAAAAATGTGCCTTTCATTTGTCCTTTAATATTTTTAAATAAAAATACTATAATACATTTAAATTGCTTTATTTTATTATATACATTTTAATTTTGTTTCAAATGCATAAAAATTAAAAATATAATTGAATAAAAATTCTACATTTAAAAATATTTAACAAAATTTAATTAATTTATATGAGTTTAAAAGTCGACCTATAAAGCTTGAACTGCTGGGCCAAATCTTTGTCTCCATCCAAATCCATTTCGTTTATCGATTATTTCCCAGCTGTTCCCCCGAATTTTTCATTGTGATCATCATTTGGCCTCATCTCAATTTCCTCTTCCTCACAAAGCCCCTCCAGCGTCAACTTTCTTTTTCTTTTCGGGTACACATAAATTGGAGAGGAGAAGCATTTGTTGAATGATTCTCGGCCTATCCCACATTTATTTGACCAATGTTTTCTCCGGAGTCCGGACTAACAAAATCATCACAATTGAATGCCATCATTTTGATTAGACTTCACAAAATCGCCGAATTCCAATAATTCAATTTTAGAAAAATTAAATTAAATTAACAAAATGACGCCCGAAGAATTGGCAGAAAAGAAAAAGACTCAAATTGATTCGGAATTTAAACGGTACAAATTGATCAGTGAATTGAGGGCACGAAAGGCAAAAAAGCAAAAGGAAGAGGAGGAGGCAGCCAAATTACTGGAAGGGAATAATGAAATTGAAGAACAAAAAGAGCCGGAAATGGAAATTAAATTGGCGGCAAAAGCCAGGAAAAAATTCTTGAAAATTGATGCCATTGGCCAAAGTGGGGTTCCAATGCCAAAAAATCAGCAAAAGGTGGGGAAAAATGAGAAATAATTTGGAATGTATTGGATTTAAGGTACCAAGCAAATGGGACGTAAAAACGGCAGATGGGCCAACACCGGAAATTGTGAATAGACAAAAAATGGAAGAAGAAAATGAATCGGCGGATGAAGAGGGAATGGACATTTCAATGGATGTGAAAAATAAAACAGAAAAATGGGCAAAAAAGATGGAAAATGACGAAATTGGAAGGAAAAAGAAGAAAAAGAAATTAGTAGAAGGAAATGAAGAAGGAGAATTAGCAATAAAGGCAAAAGAATTGCGGGAACATTTTGAGAAGATTACTCAAATGGTTATAAATGAATTAAAATTTAATGAAAAATTCAAAAAATTCAGTTAATGTTGGAAGATTTAAATGCAGAAAAGAGGAAAGAATTGCAGGAAGAATTGTTCAAAATGAGGGAAGAAAAGGAGGAATTGGAAAAAAGAGAACAAAATTCAATGAAATCTGTTGGGGAATTTTTACGGAAGGAGGATATTCAGGTTTTAATATTGGATAATATTTTCTTATATGATCTTTCGGAAATAGATTGCCGCCAAACATGCATCAAAAATGACAAATAAATGGGAAAAAATTCTTCAAAAGAAAGAAAAGGAAGCGAATCGGACAAAATTAATCCCAAAAGATGTAAGTTGAATTCAGAATTTTTTGAAATTTTAATTTGTTTCCTTTCGGCAGTTGATGAAGCCCCCAAGCAAATGGAGCGTGAAAAAGAATGAACCCGAGGAAATTTTGAATACTAGTTCAAATCATTTTGGAGAAAAAGAAGAGAAGAATGATGTCAATTCATTCATGGAAAAATCAACATTAAATCCGAATGAGGATGAAAAACAAATAATGAGGTACTAAATAGGACCAAAACATTAGCATCTTTTTCATTAAATTTAAAAATAATTTAAAAAATACTTTTAGCTCGGCAAATTTCACCCAAACAACAGTAGAAAATGATGGGCAAAAAGGAAAGGAAGATTTTTGTGGTGCAGAAAATGAAGAATGTGAAAACATCGATGAAGATGATGAAGAATGGGAATATGAATACGTGGATGAGGAAGAAGAGGAAATTGAAGAGGAACAAAATGTGAAAAAGCCGCCACCCCCTCCGCCAAAACCAAAAATTTCAACTTTATAATAAGCCAATTATAAAAATGTACAATTAAATAAAGTTTGTTTTTCACATTTCAATTCATCTCCATTGTGTTTGGAATAGTTGAAAATATGCATTTCCCATATCCATTTGGGCCATCACAATATTTGTGGCCAAACGACTTTTATTCATCCGCAAGAATTTCCGGTAGAAAAGCAAAGAAATGATTGCATAAGAAAGCAAAGACTAAAAATTAAAATTAATGTCATAATAGTGAACAAAAAACGAAACCAACCAAAGTAATAAGATTGTAACAGGCCAAAAATGTGGATTGAGGAATTATCACCTGGAACATTCTTAGTACAATAACCATTGCCAAATACATTGACATAAAAAGCAAATAGGCAATATCGAGGGGAAGGATTAGGCGAATGGCATTGATATTCTCATTCAATTGGTAATTCTCGCTTAAATTGTATTCCACCACTCGGCGTCCATTTCCAACTGCATTTGTGTTACTAAATAAGGAAAATATTTTTAATGTCACTTTTTAATAAAACCAACTTTATTCTTCTTTGCTTATTCTTTTTGAATAGAATGTAATCGCCAAAAGCGGTCAATGCAATGAAGAAAAGCATCAAAAAATGAATATAAATGACTAATTGATTGCTATTTTTGGTGACCATTGTGTTCATTGCAAGCATTTTTTGGATATTCCATTCCCAATCGAACAACACTGTATTTCCAATCAAAAATAGAAGCAAAAAATTGATTGCATACTATCAATGAGGATATTAAGAATTTAAAAATATAATTCAATTATATACCACAAAAATGATACTAATAATTCCAAATTTTATTCCTTCCCATTCATAATTATGCGCAAGCAAAGTGGCACGAATTCTTTCGATCATTACGGCCAAATGGGAGAAAGTAATGCCAATTGATTGAAAAAATTGCAACATTCGGGAGAGGAAAGCGAACCAGGCCGGAGTTAACATTCCGCAGGGATCATTGGATGATGAAATGGAAATAATCTAAATAATTATTGGGAAAATATTAAAAGTGTAAATGGTCAATACAATATTTCGAAATTCTGCCATAAAATATCCAATTGTTCCAATTGCATAGAAAATTAGAATATTCAGATAAAGAAGCTTTAAAAATGGGGGAATTAAGAATCAATGAATTACAAAAAATACTTTCAAATTGCCGTGTAATGCCAATTTTGTTCGTTTATATTCCAAAATGAGGAAAATTAAGCAAAATAAAGTGGCAAAATTGAATAAAATAATGATCACACGGGCAAATTGAGCAAATGGATTTGTGACAACATCGAAGGCAATTTGGCAATCATTTTCAGAAGATTGATTATTCATTTGATCCATTCAATGTTTTTAACAATTGAATAATGTTTAAAATTTAATCCTAAATTCAAATGCCAATAGTTTATGGAAAAAACTGAAAATGTTTTGTTTTTGATTCCTTATTTAATTTAATTTAAATTAAATTAGAAAATTCTGCGAATTTTGTTATCATAAAAAAGTACGAACTATGAATGAACCAATTTACAATAAATTAATAAATATTTTTAGGGTGTGTTTCAAAGACATCACATGAGCAAAAAATTTTTTTAAAGGAATACGAAAAATATTAGAAAATATAATATTTATTAATTTATGATAAATTTTATCTGTTTTTTTTTAATTTTTAAAAGTGATAAATATAGAAAATATTGCAAAAAGAATGGAATAAAAAATAATTTTTGTACATTTTTTTTTATTTATTACGAATGAAACCAAGAATTGATGGCAAAAAAAGTCGATGACAGGTGTAAATTTGTTTATATTATTAATGCAAAAAAATAATATTTAATACAAAAAGTAATATTGGTAAATTTATTCAAGATTTATTTTATAGCTTTTTATTATTTTAAAAGGATTAAAATATATTTTTATATTTATTCTTAAATATAGATAGTTAGAGCAAAAATTTTTGGGACTCAGAGCCGGGAATTGAAGCCTAAGCTATAAAATCCGAAATGTGAATGGCTATTTGGGTTTGGTTTGCGTGTTACTTATTTGCATTTTTGCCTCTATACTGTAATCCTAATAAATACATAAGACGACACGCGACAGAATTTGGACTGAATTTTTAATTTTTGTACATAAAAATCCACACACAAATTTACAAAAAAAAATTCATTTGCGTGAAAGTTTTTAATTTCCCACCTCCGAGAGTTTTAAAAAGTAATATATAAAATACAAAAATAAAGTGCAAATTAAATGGTATTTGAATTTGTTAGATCAAAATTAGATTTTAAGCACAGTGTGAATGTGAAGTGTGAAGTGTGAACTGTGATCTGTGCAAATAAATATTGTAGACTTTTCATTTTTTTCCAAAATTTATATATTACCTAAAGTGTGAAAAAAAAGGAAAAATTTTAAAAATTTCCGTCTATTAATAATTTATCTTATTAACAAAATAATTCATAAACAAATTAAATAAATATTAATTTTTATAAATTTGCAAAATAATTGATAAATGTTCATTTTTATATGATTTAATATTTTTTTTTTCTCCACAATTTAATTACGAAAAAGTTTGCACTTTTTATTAATTAATGAATCGAAATTTTCGTCAATACCCAAACAAATGAATTTCCGTCAAAACGGGTTTATTTAAACCAAATTGGGCAGAACGATTATTTTGGTTCATTTGATGTGTTTATAAGAAAAAACATTACAATGTACAAAATTGGTGACGGAATTAAATATTGATGGAGAATTGGGTGACCTAAAAGGAAATTTTTATTGGGAGATGGATCATTAATTCGTAATATTCCCAAAAAACGGAGGATGACTAAATTAAATTTTGTAGATTATCATGGTAAATAAATTATAATAATAATTTTAATTGAATTAATTTCAAAGGAATTTTTATGATTGCTGCTTGGTCATTGACTGCAGTCGCAATCAGTGCTGTCCATTATTTGCCATATGTTTGGAGGAACAAAAAATTTTTGGGCAATCCAATTTGGTTCAATGTAAATTTAATGTAAAATTAATTAATTTTTAAATTTTCAGATTCATCGAACTTCAAATTTGACGGCCGTTTTGCTGATTATAATTTCACTATTTTTCATAATTTACGAAAAAGGCACTTGGACTGGCCCTTGGTTTGGGCTGAGCACAAATGAAAATACCAGTGGACCAAAATGGCATTCATTGGTGAATTTTTCATGGTTTAATGTCACCAAAATATTCCCTAATTATTAGATTGGGGCAATTGCCGTTTTTATGGCCATTGGCCAGGGAATTGGTGCCCTCATTTTTCGCTATGCCCCACACCATTCCCGCTATGAAATGATCAGTTATGTGCATCGGAAAGTGGGAAAGGGAGCATGCATTGCGGCAGCAATTGCATTGTTCATTGCAATTTTGACATTTACGTAATTATTATATTTTCAAAATTGAATACAAAATATATCGAATATAGGAAACATTTCTACTCATTGCCAGCTGCCCTTTCCGTTTTTATTGGTTTTTTCCTTGTACTAATTTGGCTTGCCGTTGGCACAAATATGATTGCCTGGCAAAGGGTTCAGAAAACGGCAGTTGGGCATGCCGTCATTCATCACATTGGATCGGATGAAAATGGTGGGGGAATTCATCGACGAAATACGAACAAATCGGAAATGACAGAAGAAATGCCACCGGTTTTGTCTAATAATATATTAATGAAAATAATTTAAATATTTAAAGGTTTCCGAAACACATCAAATTGTTTTCTTCTTCCTCAAATCGGGTTTTGCATTGTTGACAGCCGGCATTCTCATTTTCCTCATTATTATACATTAAATTGTTGGGAATTGCTGCAAGGGGGATTTATTCGTAATTTAATGAGTAATTATGATTTATTCTATATTCTTCATTAAATTGATAGTTTGATTGAATAAAAATTTATTAAGAAAATAGAAAAAATTGGAATGCCATTTATACATCATGTTACTATAATTCTTATTTTACAAGAGTAAATCAAGTTTTTAAAAGAAAATTTTTATTCTCCACGACATTATCAAAAATAAATTTACAAAATTAAAATAAATTCAAGGGCTTACTTAGAAGTATAATGATTGGAAAAAAATACAACATTAAAATGAATTCATCATATTAATTTAGAAGATAAATTATCCGGGTGCATTTTTTAGGTCTTTTTCTTCTGGAGAAAGTGAAGGTGACCCCTATGAGTAATTCAGTACGGAATAGGGTTATGATCATTTAGGGATAATTATCCCATATATCTCTAACCCTAATTATAATCACCTATAAGGGACCATACCAAAAATCTACTTCCAGATAATTAACAAGACCTTAAAATTATCCTGGCAAAATTCGTGTAATTCCAAAATGATTAAAATGATTGCTAATTGTTGGTGGTGGATTTTGTCTGAAAAAACGTGGAAAATGTTTGCGAAATGCCTTTCGATAATCCATGCTAAAAATGAATAAAATTGGCCCATTTGCGCCCATTGCAACAACGGAAATGATGGAGGAAATGAATGCAAAATAGACAATTTGACTTTGTGATGTAATATATGGGGCAGCAATTCGACTTGAAACCGAAAGTAAATAACCAAAAGTGATGACCAAAAGCATGCATATGAGTGATTTCATAATTTTTTGGGTGAAAGTGCCGTTGACTAAAATTAGAAATGATTGGAATATTTCACTTAAAATAAGATTACATTGTGCCTTTTTGGAACGCATCAAAATCCAAAGCAAAAGATAGCACAAAATGGTCAACGAAATTATGCATAAATTCATGCGGAAAATCACAGTTCCAATGTCACCTTGGTAAACTTCGCCTGGATTGGCGCAAAGAACAACACTAATTTAGCATAATTTATTATTTATGAAAGAATTATTACGGTACTTATATCGTTTACATACCTTTTGGTAAGGCACCCTTCCCTCCTATGGGTCATTTCATAAGGTTTTGGGTTAAGGTCACTCTGGGATATATTACAGATATAATAGGGTTAAAATCATCTAATGTATCCCCTAACCCCCTAACAAGCTGAGGAGGACCCTTCACTTTTACCATTCTCACAAAAAAGGAGATGTAAATGATATAAATACCATTACGGTACTTACAATCCTGAATGGCCTTCGACACCAATATAGCATAAAAGGACGACTAGGAATGCGTAGAAGAATGAAATTGCCAAAATGAAACCCAAATAGACTGTCTTATTCAGTTGGGAATGCCTAAAATATAAAAAAATTAGGGAAAATATATACAAATTACCATATTGAATAAATAATGCTGAATAATCGATCAATGCCAATGGCAAACATTGAAAAAATGAACAAATTGGAAAATAGCAAAGGAAATAGTTGTAGTGAAAAACATGTCCAAATTGGGATGAAGCTTTAGAATTAATTAATTACAAATAAATGTGGGAAAAATGGGCTAACTCAATTTGGCTAAGAACAATTACGACGCCAATTGAGAGGAATGGACTGGTAATGGCGGCACAAAATGCATTGAATCCTATCAAGAAATTGCATGTGCCAAAAAGGGAACTAAAAACTAAAAAAATATAATTTTTTACAAACATTAAATTTACCGTGTTTTTAGAGTAACATAAAATAATGCCAAATTAAGAAAGAATCCGCACATTCCAATCATCCAACGAATTATGATAAGCAAAGTAAAATCAAATGGAATTCCACTTCTTTTGAAAAGTGTGTAATACTGTAGAAAAAATAGGAAAATTTATGAATTTTCGGTAAAATATTTACAATATTATTGTTCACTTCCTCCCTTCCTTGATTGTTTGAACTTATATCGGCCATTTTAGGTACAGTATATATTGAAAAAATTAAATTCTCTAAATAAATTGATATATTTCCTTAAAAAGACTTTTAAATTTATGAGCGAACTGAACTGATTTTATTTATTTTAATGAGCTTTCAAAAATGTAAATAAATTTAAATAAATTTCTGGCGATTATTTGACAATTCTTTGACAAATTTCTACGTCTTTTTTATAATAATCTAGACTTGGAATGAACAATTGGATCCATTCAGTTCAGTGTCAGTGTATTTTTTCTAATAATCTCTAAACCATCTCATTTGTCTTATTACCTGAATGTGAGGCCAACCTAATTAAAAATTTCCATCCGAATTCATTTTTCCTAATCCGACATTTACCACCCAAAATATTTCCCAATTTTTTGATAATAACCAATGATCATTCATGCTTAATGTTAATGATGGGATGTCATCCGCTTCAGTGATTTTCGACAAAAATGTGACGAAAACAATAAGTAGGATGCCATTTTGCATTTTAGCATTCTGAATGACGAAATGAATTTTGAACCGAACACAAAATGACCATACTCTAATTATATTACTAAAGTTCAACGTGAAAAAATGATGTGAGAATGAATAAATAAATTTAAATTCTTATTAAAATATAGAAATTTTAATTCTGTCTGATAATGATAATGGAAGATAAATGAAAATTGTAAGATAGAAACGGCCCAATTTGCCACCATTTTAACTGATCGGGGGCTATGAATGAATTTTGATTATTTTAGTATCAAATTAAAGAGAAGACTGTTAGTTATCTAATTGTTTTAATTTTATCAAAATTGGTTCAGAATTGATGAAGTAAAATATTAAGGTCATTTTAAATGGCTTTATTGGCACAATTTCTACAATTCTTAACCAATTTAAATAAAGCCAGTCAGTTCTTTAATTTAATAATAAAATCATCAAAATTGGCACAGTTCTTTGATGAATTGTGATAAATTTGGCTACAACGGTAGCGAATAGCGATGAGTAAAGGCTGGCAATTGAAGTTAAATAACTTTCCATGCAGAAATATAAATATGCTTATAAACCAAATAAAAACATTTCTAACTTGATTTCAGCTCAAAAAATTGAACTTTAATATGATTACTTTTTATTTTTTGATCAATTTTTTGCGATTTATAAAACTTTTTAACTTTTATATTCAGCTTTTTTATGTCACTTTTCATTGTTTTTATCATTTTTTCAGACTTTTTGGAATCAATTTAGTCTAAAATTTTTCTCATTGGACCATTATTTCAAAAATTTTCACCTTTAAATCATTTTGGTCAAATTTTAAGGAAGCTTTTTTTCTAAAAAATTTTTTCTTAAAAAAATTGTCACTTTTTTTTGAATTAACTTTGTTGGGAAATTTTTTAATTTTTATATCACTTTTTTATTCAATTTTTTTGCGATTTTATGTACTAACTTTTTTTTGCTAGCCCTAGTGAAGAGAACTCCTTTTTATTTTTTATGGTTGCTTTAAAAAATTAAAATTTTATCGAAATGACAATATGTCCAAATTGATTAAATTAATATTTGGTTTGGTTGGTTGGGAAGGTAAAGGTTGGATTTGGTTGGGTTTGTTTGGTTGGTGTTGTTTGTAAAAAAGAAGCAAGCATAAGCATAAAAAACTTTGCTACACTACAGCGATGAACTTAATTAAAAAAAATAGAAATTGTTTTAAACTCTAAATTATTAAAGAATTAATATTAGAACAATTGTAAAATTAGCATAAATTTAGATCAGAATTTTTATCGAAAAAATAAATACAATTGTTATTTTATTATGACGGACACATCATCATCATCAGATGGTGAATATCAAGTGAAAAGGCCTCGAATATCTGATCAAGATGAAATCCAGGTTTTAATGATTCCAAAATAATTTTTTATTATTACCAATTTTAGCCGAAAAATGTACGCCCTAAACGGAAAGTAAATTGCAAGAAGAATTCGGCAGATTTTGAACCAGAAAATGATGGCATTTGCCATATTGACCGCCTCCCAGCATTAATTTTGGTTAATTTTTAATATTTTTAAAATTAAAATGAGCATTAATTTTAGACAAAAATATTAGAACATTTGGATTATCCAAATCGACTTCGCGTGGAATTAGTCTCACCAAGATGGCAGAAAATTGCAAAAGAAGAGGTTTAAAAAGCAAATAATCAATTAAATTAATCAAATTAATTTTGGCGTCATTTCAGCCAATGCAAATTGCCTAAAACACATTCGCCCGCCCATTTGAAAACTTTATTCAATCGATCCGGAAAATACATCCAAGAACTCATTTTTGCTCCAAATTCGCCGGATGGCAAATTGAACCAATATTCGGTTGGGCGTCTTTCGGCTTGGATTCATTTAATGCCAAAATTGCACACAATTTGCATTGTTGACCGGCAACTGGCGCATCGGGAGAAATCGGTAACTGGTTTTTGTTTTTAGTAGGTGGACCGATTTGAGACAGTGATAGTTCATTCGAAAGATTATGAAAAAATGATTCGATTTAGGGGTAGGGGTATAAGAAATTGATTGGAAGTCTTACCGAATACCGCCGGTTAGTTAAAAAGTTATGGACATGGACTCACAAAAATTGAAAAAGTTAAGGGACCCCCTTTGGTTGGGTCGGCGGAACTCGAAAATGTTGGAGTTCTGGGCGCTCTACGAGGAATTTGAGCTAACCGGACAGAACCAACAGCAGGAATAAAACGGAATTAAATTGGTTTATTGTGGCTCTGGAATTGAGCTCAAAATGAGTTGGATTTGTTGGAGCCTTTACAGCGATGAGGACAATCCAACGATGATTTAAAAACTTGAATCAAATTGTTCAAATTACCTTTTGATTTTGGTAATTTTGAATTTAGAATCTTAGACCGAAGAAATCGAATGGACCTAGACTCTTTTGAAGTAATTGGTGTAGAAATTGAATTTAGCTTGATTTATTTAACTTTATTTCAACAAATTAAAAAAGCATAAGAAGATAGAAAAAATGAACAAAAAATGGTTTTTTATATATCGTTTTGGGGATTACAAAAAGGAATTTTAGAAAAAACATAAAAAGGTGAGGAGGGGGTGGGATTTTATCAAGGATTGAGCCGCCGTCCACGCCATCCATCCAAATGCCATGCCACCAATGGAAAAATGCCAAAGCCGAGCCATGTTCGATCAAGAAGGCGACCATCCAACCAATGAAGAAGAGGGCAAAATGGACCAAGGCAAGGGCAACAGGCAATGGCGGCACATTGGACGGCTAAAAAAGGTTGGCAATCACATAATCCAGCATAGAAAAAAATCCTCCAAAAAATTTTAATCCAAAATTTTCCCTCAAAACATTTTTCCATTTTTACGTTTTTGGTCATTGGTCTTTTAAGAAAATTGTTGGGTTCAGAAAATTGAACGCAACAAACTCCCCCCCAGGAGAAGGGGTAGATTTCCCATTCCACACCTTATTCCACATTCTTCTTTCCTCCGTTTGCGGCATTCTGGGCCGGTGGGTCCTCCCCATTCTCCGCCATTTGGTCGTCATCCGGTTTGTCCTTCTAAGGGGAAACACAAAAAATCCTTCAGTCAAAAAAAAGGGGGGGATTTTCACCTCATCATCTCCTTCATACTCCGAATCCGAATCCGGTACCAATTTTTGGAGTTTGTCGGCCATATAGACGCATTCCTTGCGCACAAGCTCAATGCGGTTGTCAATGCTCAAAAGATTGGTATTCACCTCGCCAAGAGCTGTAAGCAACTGGCCCGAAAACTGATTGAGGTGATTGGCGAAGTCTCCGACCGCAGTTTGCATGATCTGATTCAAAACGTCAGTCATGACAACGCGCGGTTGTTGTTGAACTTGGGCGGGCGGATTGGGCGGAGGTGCCACGACATTGACGACTTGATTGGCCGGAGGATTTTGACGTTGGCCGTTTGGGCGTCGATTTTGACCGTTAGGGCGAGAATTTTGCCCATTTTGGCCAATTTGCCCTGAATTTCGGCCATTTTGATTTCGATTGCGCGAATAGGGCGCGCGGCGGATGGGACGAGAATTATTTTCGTTGCCGTGTTGACGAACCATTTTAGAATTTTCAGAAAGTTTTAGGAGAATTTTAGGAATATTTTCGAATTTTATGAATAAGGTGCCTCAAAAAGGGCAAATATCTCCTATTTATAGGCTCTCAACACCGGCGAATTAATCTCCGAGGAAAGAGATTTCCAAATTTCGGCAATTCCAGAAACGAAGAATTGCCTGGGAGAAGCGACCAATGACCAAAAAGCGACAAAAAATGCTTGAAAATATTAGGAAAATAAAATTAATAATCTGAGAATGGCAATTGAAATGTAAAAATTGAGAAAATGTGTGAAATTAATCTGCGAAAATGGCAGTGAAATACTTCAATTGCGAAAATTGTCAAGAAAATATGTGAAAAATGTAAAATGTGTGAACAAAATTTGTGAAAATCAAATGGAAAAAATTGAAATGTGAAAAATTTTTAATCAATTTATTTACATATGTACAGGTTTTGGGGCCGTTTTTCTAAACTTTGGCCGCCTTTCCGTCAATGCTCGATCTACAATCTGGGCAGCTTTGTTCCAGAATGGCCCATTTCCAAATGCACTTCGCATGGTAAGAGTGTTTACATTTAAACAAAATAGTTTTGTCGGAACCTAAAAAGGTTTCCAGGCAAACCGTGCATTTGTCGGAATAGGTTCCTCCTTCTATTTCAGAATAAGGGGAAATTTTGGCATATTTTTTGAGCCTCCACACTGCCGGTAGAATCATGAAATAGGGTCTTATTGTTGGCCAAAAAGTGCTCAAAAATATCCCTAATGCTGTTAAGAAAAAAGCTAGGGTGGCCAATAAAAGAACCCAATACCAATCATCACAAAATTGATTAATTTCTTTGAATACTTTTTCCAATCCGTTTAATTTTCCCCATTCATTTTCAGCTACAACGGCCTCGTATAGCTCTAATTCGGCACTGGCAAAATTGGGGCCGATTGCAGCAAAAATGGCAATGACCAATGAATGGGCCAAAGCACGGTAAGTGCGGAAAATGGGGTTTAACTTCAAAAATAGGAAGAAGACAATAAAGGCCAGTAGTAATCCCCCCAGGGCAAAAAAGCACTGGGGTGGGGAAATTATCCAGAAAATCGTGAAATATAGTCCAATTGGGTTTGGCCAATTCCATTCATTTGGCCCTTCTTGAGAAAACCCCGTTTTTTGAGAACCCCACCGCCCTCTGGCAGTAGGCATGTAGGCTAAATTCCCAGTCATTTCGAAGGTGGTTAGCCCTCCAGGGCACTCAACTTGGCAGGTGGTTTTAACGAGGGGTTCATTAAAAGCCAAAGTAATGTGGGAATGATTCGAATTGGGGCGGCACACCGTCACAAAATTCGTGCCGTCTTTACACCGAATCTCGGCCAAAGGTTCCCCAAACTTGCTTGTGCAAGTATAGGTTAACCTCCCTCCTGTGCGACATTTGTAGCACCCAGTCAGGTTCAAGGGTGTTAATTCGCACTTGGTGTGATCATGGCGTATAACCGGGACCACGTCTTCCGTTTTTACACTGACCAAAACCGCAGTGTAGGGGGTTTCTGCCCATAATTTTTCGTCATCCCGCTCCCAAAAAAGACGGTGTTTGCCTATATCCAGAGGGATTAGGCGTGAAGGGTCTCCCATCACCTCTTCTAAATCCATTTCTTTACAGTTGCATCTCATCTCGCCCGAAGATGGAACGGCCACACAATGGGTGCAAACATCGGGATTGAGGGCACATTTCAAGGATTTGGCGGCCAAATCACCCCAAGGCACCGTGGCATCTTCACAATGTAAGTCAATAGAAAAATCTTTTGGGAATATGGCCACTCGGTGCCAATCTGACAGAAACCGGCCATTAGCCACTGGAACTGGGGATTGGGCAAAGGATGCGGGAGTGATAGACAAATTACCCCGTTTCCAGTGGAAGGTCCTTCCCTGGGACAGTTCCACATATTCCTCGATAGGCTCAGAACCGGGCATTTCCAATTTTAGGTAGACGGGAATTATCAGTTCCCAAGTACATTCAAAAAGTTCGTACACTCGTTCATTCAAAGGAACGATGTGAGGGCGATAAAACAGACACCCATCCTTCAAATATCCACATGGTCCCCCTTTTTCTAAAAGCCACCGTTGGGGGACCTCTACACAAAAATTGTTACCCGGGAATCCCTCCTTCTCTTTGAGTTCAGGGACACTTTGGTTATGTGTTAATTTGGCGCAAAAATCGCCATCACATGACCCCGAAGAGGGACATCTTTTTACTGAAAAAATTTCGGTTCTGTAAGATCTGAGGTGTGCAAGTGTGCTGGGCTCGCAAACTGTGCGGAGCCCGCCCAATGTGAAAGTGAAAATTGCCATAGGTCCCAGCTCCGGTCCCTTCAAAATTAGGTTTACCGGTTGACCAGCAGGGGGTAAAATAAATTGTGAAACTTGATGAAACGTGCAAGCTGTATAATCCTCATATTTAGAACATTCTTCAACCTTTGCTGAAATGGATATGGTCTCGACCCCGGCTTCAACCAATGGCAGAGAAACAATGGCCAAAATGGCGAGAACCCGGCCAACGTTGGTGAGGGGCGAACGAGGAGAATAAAGGTTTGCTTGAGGTTTAGGAATAAACTCATAATATTCTTCTTCATCCCAATTGTTTCTTGCCCGAAAGTTAGGGCGCCGGCGAAATAGTCGCCGCCTTGGGCTAAGGCACCTCAATAATTTGCATAGGAAAAAGCAATTTTTAATAAATTTTCTGGTGACTGAGCAACAAAGCAAAAAACATCCACAAATTCCCAGAAATAGGGCTAAAAGAATTCCCCCAACAATGCCAAATAAGAGGGGGTTACATTTTGGATTCATAATGGAGTCCCAGCAAATCGAACACGAAATTAAAAGGCAAATATCGATTGCTGGGCAATTAAATTCCGAAGAAATCGAATCATTAGAATTCCCATATTTGGCCATACAAGAATAGCCAGTTACTAGCAGATCCTTAGAAATTTCCAATGAAAAAATTCCCTTTGGGGGTAGCTTTATAGTGCAGCTCCCTTCACAACAAATTTCAGCTTTGCTAACATTTTCAGGGAAATTTAATTCTAATCCATTCAATTTACAGGTGGACAATTCCTTGGAATGGCAAAATGGCCAAAACAATGCAAAAATGGACAAAAATGTGATCAATGTGCCAAGTGGATGACGCGGAGCCCAATTGAGGGCTTTGGCTTTGTTCCTTGGCCGCAAATTGTGAATTGGCTCGGGCGCGATGTTTTGAGGTTTGGGTACCGGAATAGTGGGAGCAACCTCTAAGGGGACTAATTTATTAATCGGTCGGCCCCAAACACGGCCATTAGCCATTTGCACATCGGCACTCCTTATTTCCCCGGCGGTTCGATTAAGACGAACCACTTTCCCCATTGGCCAATAATTCCTGGGGAATAAGGGCTCTTCCACCAAAACAATGTGCCCTTCTTTTATCTCGTCAGGGGAGGTTATCCTGGGGTTACGATGGACAATTCCGGTTCGAGCTCTAAGATTTAGAAGATAATCTTGTGACCATCGCTCCCAAAATTTATTCAAAGCTTGGTTGGTTTTCTCCCATAAGTGGGCCAACTTTTCGGCAGGGGTTGGCCGAAAAGGCTCCTCCGTATTTCCCGATTCTGGCAAAATGATTTCCGCCCTTGGGATAAGAAAATCCACGGGTCGAAGGGGTAACGGCCCGTCTCTTTCATCTGAAACAAAGGTGATGGGCCTGTTATTCAAAATGGCCTCAATTTCACAAACGAAAGTTTGTAATTGTGCCCAGTTGAGGGTTTTTTGCCCCAGGGACCGGCGGAAGGCGGTTTTGACAAGACCAACCAACCTTTCGTAAAAACCGCCGGTCCATGGAGCGAATTGGGGAATTAGGATCCAATTAATTCCCATATCGGGACAATTTTCCAAAGTAGTTTTAGCCAATACGAATTGAGTCCCATGATCCGACCGAATTTCCTGGGGTTTACCCCTGCGAGAAATAAAACGTCTAAAACTTTGCAGGAATTCTTCGGCGGTCAAACTCTGGGTGGCCTCAAGATGGACCGCCCGAGTGCACAGGCAGGTAATTAATAAGACCCAGGCCTTAGACTGACCATCATGCGCCCGGAAAATGACTGGACCAAGATAATCAATGCCAATGGATTGGAATGGTTTGGCAATTTTCACTCGACTTTCAGGCCATGGGGGCATTTGGGGAAGTTTAAATTTTATAGCCCTATCCTTTTTACAGGTATTACACGATTTCACAACGGATTTGGCCATGCGGCGGGCTTTTGGACAAAAATGAGCCCCTAAAAATTCGGCCAAAGTGGCATCCGGCCCCGTGTGTCCCCCTTTTAAATGGCAGTCGTACATGATTAGATAAGTAAAGGGGGAACGGGGCAAAAATATGGGATTTTTGAAATCATAGGATTGATTGGAATTGGCTAAACGAGTTGAAAGCCTGAAAATTCCATTCTGATCTGGGAAAGTGCCATTAGGGGGTTCTGACCAAAAGCGGGCTTGTTCAATTTTAATGGCAATATTTTTAACCAATTTCCAATCATTAGGTCTCCAAGAGCCATTTAAGGATAATTCTGATAAATAGGGAAATTTATCCATAAATTTTTTTGCTTGTGGAAAATTTTAGGACCAAAAACCGAAGGACAAATGCCATGGAACACAAAAAACGCGTCCAACTGCTGAAACGGCTGGCTTCGAGAATGGCCAATTTTTCGATTGGGGGGACGACCACTGCAGCTGCCAATTCAAGGTTTGCATTTTCGGATGGGATTTCAATGGGTCGATATTCTCGGGGCCAGGATTCAGGCTCTAAAAGGAGCCATTTCGGCCCGTTCCACCATAAATGGCTGCCCCTAAGATCCGAGGCACTAGTATTCCTTGTTCCCATATCGGCTGGATTATCGACCCTTCTTACATAGCGGAATTCAATATTCTTGAATTCCCTGATTTTCTTTAAGCGATTGGCCACGAAAATAGGCTGGGATGAGGTAGAAGCAACCCAGGACAAGGCTATCTGAGAGTCCGACCATAAAACAATCCTTTCGGGGGCAAATTGAAGAGCTTCCAAAACAAATTTACTTGCTCTAACCCCAATCAAAATTCCCATTAGCTCGAGCTTAGGAATTGTTAAATCTCCCTGGGCCATTTTCTTTGGTTTAATCCGGGATTTGGAGAAAATTAGAGAGACGAAAATTCCCTCAGAATTTTCAGTACGCAAATAAACTGTGGCAGAATAGGCATTGGGACTAGCGTCCGTAAAAATATGTAATTGGCCTTTTAGGGTAGAAATGGGGGTGAATCGGGGAATAGAAATGGCTTCCCCGTTCCATCCATCCACAATTTCCTTCCATTTATGGGCACTGGCCTCATCAACTAAATCATCCCATTTTTTACCCGTGTCCCACAATTCTTGAAAAAGTAATTTTGCGCCCACTAGTAATGGCGAACAAAGGCCTAGGGGGTCAAAAAAGGACGCGATTGTGGCTAGAATTTGCCGTCTGGATGGGCCCTTCCCAGAAGAAATTGGGTTGGGCAATTCAAAAATTAATTCTTCCTTTTCCAGGTGCCATTGGATGCCAAGGACTTTTTGCTGGTTGCCGGTGAGCCGATCCTTTTCATCAATGCCAGCTAATGCAGCGGGATCGGCGGCAACAAATTGGCACAAATGCATTTGGGCCTTGGCAAAAATGGCTTGTGCTTGGACTGCCTTTTGGCAGGCCTCTTCAGGTTTATTTGATGATAACAAAATATTATCAACATAAATTTGCTCCAAAATTTCCTTGGCCAAAGGGGTCCCCTCGTTTTCCAAGTGCAATTTTAAGGTGGCTGCTAAAATGAAGGGACTAGCCGCCACACCGAATGCAATTCTCGAAAATTGATAAATTGCTAAATTATTAAAAAGAGAAGCCTTAGACGGGTCTTTTAACCAGAGGAATTTCGCAAAATGACGGTCCTCCGGTGCCAGAGATATCATGAGAAATGCCTTTTCTAAATCGGCCAATACCGGCACCGGAGTGACCCGGAATTTTAATAGAATAGAAGGGAGAAGAGGGACTAAATTGGGCCCTGGGTAGATCACGTCATTCAACGACAAGGCCCCTTTCTCGTGGGAACTGGCATCGAATACCTCCCGGATTTTCTCCCCCTGGATCACCGGGTGATGGGGTAAAAAATACTCGCCATCCCCCTTTTTTGCTGCCGGTTCAATAATTCCCCTCTCGAGGTAATCCAAAAAGACCTCATTTATTCTCTGGCCCAGTTTAGGGTTGGATTTCATCCGGTTGACTAGGGAGGTCAAACGAGAATAAGCAATACCAAAATTAAGAGATAAATTTTGGCCTTCATTTTTCCATGGCCATTTCACTTCATAACGACCATCATTTAATCTGACAATTGAATTTTTGAATTTATTCATCGCCATTTCATCATCCACTTTTTCAGGCCGATCAAAAATGCCAATGGCCTCAAGGCTCCACATTTGCTCAACATTGGCTTCGGGAGCAGCACAAACAAGAGGTGAGCAAATTGGACGGTAAATAGGCTGGACTGGGTCTCCAAATTCACCACCAAAAATAGGCCCAAAAACGGTATCAATTCGGAAAAGGCCCGGTAAAATTTCCTCTCGGTCAGTAATAAACCGCCAAAATTCCCGAATCCCAATCAAAATATCGGGTGGGCCATAATTTATTTCCAAATTCCCTCCATTATGCTCCAAAAGGTTGGAAGTAAGCTCTTCAGGTGCTTCCACTAAATAACCAAAAGAAGGAGTAATTTTAGCGGTCCTATTCAATAGAAATTCTTCCCATCCTCCGTCCAACCGCTTCAAAAATACCGAAAAACGGGGTGATTGAAAATTGACAGATTTTTCCTGTCCAAATCCCGTTATAGACATTGGTTCAATTCCAAGTTTTTCAGGACGAATACGAGAAATGGCGCTGTCAATAATCAAGGATGGCTGAGCACCGGAGTCCCAGAAAACATTGGCAAAAATCCGATGATTTGGACGGTTTGGTGACAAAACTTGGATGGCTGCCATCATGAGGTAAGCGTTTGGGCGGGCTGGTAATCCAATCAGAGAATTGACCACAAAGGGATTGGCAGTTAATGTAGGATTCCCAATACTTAATTTGGGGTTTGGTTCTTGAAAACGAACCTTTCGATTCCCCAAAGGTTGGGAATTTGCCCCACTTTTCTGCATATTGCCGCTGACTCCATTCCTGACCAAATTAATGGGTTTAGGACAAACTAAAAGATTGTGCTTCCCTAGGCAATTCTTGCAGTTGAATTTCTGATTAGGGCATTCATTGGAAAGATGGCCCGACCATGCGCAAATAATGCACCGGCCCTGTTCAATTAAGCGGTTTTTTCGACTTTGGGGACTGGGATAATCCTTGCAATCCAACGGCTTATGATGCCCCTTTTTGCACAGCGAACAGAGCCATTTTGCCCCCTTTTTGGAAGAAGAATTTTGGACTTGAACCCCCGGGAATGCGCGATCCGCGGGACTAAAACTTTTCCCTTGATGCCCGTTTTGTTTGGAAATTGGTGGGGCAAATTTAGGCAAATGTTGCTCCTGAGAATTTTGAGCAATTTCGCGCACTTTGACCGCGTTAAGCAACCCTTCGCGCCATTGCTTTGGGGTCCAGGTTCCCCCCTCAGCCGCCACCATTTTATCGGCCAGATAAGCGCGGGTTTCGGGCGGCAGTTTTTCACGGATAGCGGTAACCAAAAAAGGGTTAGTATCCATATCCACCCCTAATCCTGAGAGTTGCCTGCAAATCCTTTCGATCCCTTCATGAAGAATGCGAAGGGAATGGGCCGTGTTGGTGGCTTTGGGGAGACGTAAAAGCTCCGTTTGGAGTTCTTCCTTTCGCCGCTCAGAATCTCCAAAACGGCCCTTAAGTAGGCCCACCGCTATCTCATAGTTATCATCAATGAAGGAAAGACCCTCCAACATTGCCCGGGCAGGCCCCTTTAATGCTCCGTAAAGGTAGGTTAGCTTTCGGGAAGCCGGGAGGGCTTCATTCGCCTCAACCCCGGTGGAAAAGGCCTCCCAAAAGCTAAACCAATGGGCCGGGTTACCATCAAATTCAGGCATTTTTAATGGAGGGAGTTGGGCATAGTTTTGGGCAGGGGCTGCAGGATGAGCCCCGTTTCCATTATTCCCATTATTGACAGGAGGAGGGTGCCCATTTTGTTGAGGAGCACGTATTAAATCAATTTTGATTTGCAGGTTGGTCAATGCTTCACGGGCGGTTTCAATCGCATCAGCCGGCTTGACCCCTCCGGTGGCCGTCCAATTCATCAGGCGGTCCTCTTCGGCCTGCTGATTGGCAGGGGGCAAGGCATCAATGACCCGACCCCATTCAAGCAATAAATTAGAAACAGCGTTCATTTGGCTGCTCAAATGGTCCGCAGTTCTTGCCAGGTCAACAGGATTGAGGCCGGCTGCGTCAGCGGCGGCTTGATTTGTGGCTGTCGTTGTGTGAGTGACCAAACGGGCCATGGCCGGGCCCAATTGGCTTCTAATTCCAGCCGACATTGGTATTGATATCAGGTTTGAGTAGGAAAAAATCAAGGTTTGAATAGAAAATTAAAATTCAAAATTTAAATCAGTGAAAATTGATAGGAAAATTCAAAATTAATAAGAAATTTCTATTGAACAAGAAATTGATAGAGAAATTTAATTTGCTAAGAAAATTGAAATGGAATGGAAATTTCCAAAATTGCTCAGCAAGTAGACGAGACTCTTAATCTTTGTTGGAGTTCTGGGCGCTCTACGAGGAATTTGAGCTAACCGGACAGAACCAACAGCAGGAATAAAACGGAATTAAATTGGTTTATTGTGGCTCTGGAATTGAGCTCAAAATGAGTTGGATTTGTTGGAGCCTTTACAGCGATGAGGACAATCCAACGATGATTTAAAAACTTGAATCAAATTGTTCAAATTACCTTTTGATTTTGGTAATTTTGAATTTAGAATCTTAGACCGAAGAAATCGAATGGACCTAGACTCTTTTGAAGTAATTGGTGTAGAAATTGAATTTAGCTTGATTTATTTAACTTTATTTCAACAAATTAAAAAAGCATAAGAAGATAGAAAAAATGAACAAAAAATGGTTTTTTATATATCGTTTTGGGGATTACAAAAAGGAATTTTAGAAAAAACATAAAAAGGTGAGGAGGGGGTGGGATTTTATCAAGGATTGAGCCGCCGTCCACGCCATCCATCCAAATGCCATGCCACCAATGGAAAAATGCCAAAGCCGAGCCATGTTCGATCAAGAAGGCGACCATCCAACCAATGAAGAAGAGGGCAAAATGGACCAAGGCAAGGGCAACAGGCAATGGCGGCACATTGGACGGCTAAAAAAGGTTGGCAATCACATAATCCAGCATAGAAAAAAATCCTCCAAAAAATTTTAATCCAAAATTTTCCCTCAAAACATTTTTCCATTTTTACGTTTTTGGTCATTGGTCTTTTAAGAAAATTGTTGGGTTCAGAAAATTGAACGCAACAGAAAAAATGTTTTGAAATTTTCCAGTCAAATTATAGTTCATTCGAGATAGAGATTCGACATGTAACTTGGATGATGAGTCCAGCCGGAAACTGCCATTGGTTTCGGGTTTCGCATAGAATTCAAAAATACTTGATTTAACCATTTTTATTTTCACAATTATACTAATGATAAGATTAAGTTTTAAGTAGGTTTCGAACATGGTCCATGGTGTTTAGGGCTGAAACTAGGGCTAGAGTTAGGGCCAAATCCACTGTCGACTTAGCAGTTTTTCGAGTGTTCTATCGAAGAATTTTATCACCTCGCACTCATCTAAATTGGTCCACGGTGTAAAAATAAATTTTCCAGAAATTTGAGATAACTTCGCCACTGTTTTATAATCAACTTCGCAACATTAAATGCCTTTATTTGGAGGGATGTTTGAATAAGGTTTAAATTTATTCAATTAATTTATTTTAAAATTAATTTTTTAGACTCAGCGGGCAAATAATTTTGACACAATGCGTTTATTGGTGGGCGAATGCACTTCATTGCATTATTTGGGATTGACCAAATCCAGATATTATTCAGCACCAGCAGCAGGAGTCATTGATGGTTTTAAAATTAAGTTTATTAAATAATTTTCAAATATAAATTCCATAGGAAATCGTGTCTATAATGAGAATGAAAACCATTGCCAAATTGGTTCGGATGTTTTGAGGCAGCTGCGAATTGATGACAGTTTCCAAATTGAACGAATTTTATTACAAAAAGAATTCCCGCAATTAATTGGATTGTCGCTGTCTTTCAACGCAGTCCAAAATTTTGTTCGACTTTGCCAAAATCCAAAAATTCGGCCAATTTTTCAGAAGTAAGCCAAAAAATTTTTAAATTAAATTTTAATTTTTTTCAGTTTGAAACAATTTGAATTGGGATTTATCCGTGAACCGGCCAAAAATATTCTGGAATATGTGGAAAAAGTGATTCCATTTTTGGGCAATGTTCGAATCCTCTCAATGGAATATATCGACGGAAATGTAAATTAATTAATTAATTTAAATTAATTAATTAAAATTAATTTATTCAGATTTTATCCAAAATTGTTCAAAATTGCCCGAATATTGAACAATTTGAATATCTTTGCCATAAAGAAAATATTTTGGACAATTTCCCACAAATTTGCCAGCTCACCAAACTTCGTTTCCTCTGGTTTCGGCATTACAGTGGGGCAAAACCGAAAGAAACACCAAAAATTGTTTTGGAAACATTGAAAGAATTGGCCGGCAAAGGAAAATTGGAACATTTGTCAATTAATATGAAATTGCCAATGGAATTAGTTTTGCACATTTTGCAGGAATGTCCGGTAAATTGGCCTCATTTTAAAATTATTTTTACTAGCCCAAATTTTAAAGTAATTTACTTCTAATAAATCTCAAACAAGACCTATATCTTTAGGACCCTTTTATGGATCTCATCGAGAAGCTTCTTTTGACATATAAATTTCTTAGTTAATTTAAATTCTAAATTGAGTTAAACCGTTTAAAACATATTTTCAGTTTTTGGTTTTAAACCCTTTAATTTTGAGTCAAAAATTGACATTTTATATACCATTCGATGCGTCTCGATGAGATCTACAAATTTCTATAAAATTTATAGAATTTAAAATTGGTTTGTGAGTCAAAAACTACTTTTGGGGTAAAATATAAAAAGATATAATTTCATTTATTATTCTATTTTAGTTCCTTGAATATTTGGAATATTCCGAAGTGCCATCAAATTTGAGCGAATTGAACACAAAAATCCATGAACTCAGCCAAACCCGCCAATCCCCCCGGCCACTCAATTTTCGAATTCCTTATCATAATTTTTGGAAAAAACGAATTGGAATGAAATCCGCCAAAAATGGCCAAAATATTGGGCATTCTCCCTGGCTTAAATTGAGACATCAACCACCGAGGAGGGAATCCGCCGTAATGAGGGAACATTTGAAATACGTTTTTGAGGGGGCCGGCGATGTTCCGTAAGACAATTTTAAATATGAATTTAAATATTATTATTTAAATATTTCAGCGAATTTCTGACATTGTGGCCGAGAGAGGATGATGGCGAATTGTGAAGATGAATAAAATTAAATGATATTTGAGACATTTTTAATTTCACCGCTTTTTGCTTTTCACCTCAATTTATTTTCATTTCAATGATCTGCTCATAAAAAGTAAAAACTATAATAAATGAATATTTGATATAATTTCTCAATTCGATAAAAAAAGAATTCATTTAAATAATTAAAAATTTACTATATGCATAAAATTTCTCGAGAAAAACACATTTATAAAATACCTAATTTACATTTCATTGACATGACCATAATTTTTGATTTAATAATTGAGAAATTTTTGAAAAAAGTAAAGATTATAAGTCAAAAATTAATCCTTTAAATCTCTAATTTAATGTAAAATTACTAAAGTGGTTAAACATATAGTTTCCGAAATTCATTGAATTGATGCGGAATTTGAAATTTGATTCATCAATTGCCGCTGAATCATAAGAAGTTCATGTCCGAATTTGGATTTTATTTAAAGCCCAGAGAACAATATGATATGAATACCCAGTAATTTGTTTCATTCAATGGCAATTTATGTACATTAAATAATAAAAATTTTGATAAAAGAAGGAGAAACACTATAAAAATTGAATAAAATTGGGATAATTTAAATGATGTGTGTATGAATATGAATAATGAATGCATAATAATAAGTGGAGACTGGAGAAAAAGGAATTTTAAAATTTCTAATGAATTTGGAGAATAAATTAAAATGGATTTATATTGGTCATTATTTCTAAAATTATTTAATGGAAAACAGAAATATAATTAGAGTTCATAATGTCCACCTTTTTAAACAAATATGAATAATTTTGGACTGTCATTGGTTCAATGAGGTGTGTCTTTTTCGGCCAATTTCATCATCGGTTAATGTAAGCGTTGGCTGCACAAATTCAGCAGATCCATTGGTTACTGGCAAAAGTGGCTATAATAAATCAATGATAAATTAATTTAAATTAAATATAAAGTGCCTGATGGAATTTAGTGGATGAATTGCTGCTATTTCGGCTTCCTTTAGGCGAAATGTCCTTCAAATTCTGATAATGTTTTATCATAAAAATGCTCAAATAAATCTAAATTAAAATTTAAATATTCACAAATATTTTATTCATTTCTGACCGTCAATGGAGCCCCCAACGAATTCAAAGTGGAACCAATATTGCAAAGACTGAAGAAATTGAGATAATCAATTTGGAAAAGTTGGCCAATTCCATTCAAATAGAGCATAAGCTTAGAAAATATTCAATTTTTTGAGGGAATTTTAATTGAAAAAGACAACCCCCAAATTCATTGAATATGTGAAAATTTGCATAAAAGCATGAACATTGTGCAAAGTAATCCAACAAATCCACCAAATGAATAAATCCTGTCTCTGAAAGTGCAAAATATTAAAAAATATATTGCGACCGAATTCGGAAATTTGCCTTTCCGGAAGAGGCCAGGCCTCTGGCTGGCCGATTTTGAGAATATCGGTTTCTAGAATTCATATTGATTTAAAATAGGCTCAATCGGTTCAGTATTTCGATTTAGTCAATCAAATTTCAATTTCAAACCAGTCTGAACATGTTTTAGAAAACTGAACTGTTTCTTAAATCCAAATCGATTTTCTCAAACTTTTGTCTACACCTTAATAGTTAATACCGGTCGGAAAGTCTAATTTGATAGACTAAATCGAAAATTCTGGGTCGAATAAGCCTATTCTCGAAACTTTGAGATGCCTAGAAGCCGAGATTCCCAAAATCGACCGGCTAAAAACCAGACCATTTTTCGTGAAAGGCCAATTTCCGAAATTGGCTGCAACATAATAATAAGAATAAGGATTATGATTTAAATAAAATATTCAATTTATTCATTTATTGACCCTTTTTTCGGCTAAATATAGCAAATATGGCATAATAAAGCCGGGAAGAACAATGGCCACAAGAAAAGCATGGAAAAAATAGACTTGGACTTAAATTGGAATTAAAATAATTTATTATTTATTAAATTTAAACCAACCTTGCCGTTCATCATAAATTACATTTGCCATTTGCCGAATTCGTGTTCCATTTGGCATTTCCAAATAATATGTATAAAATCCATGACGTTGAGTGGCCGGATGCAAATTTCGAATTATGCAAGTTGAATTCAACAATTGAAAAATGGCCAAAAACTGATTGATTAAATTGAATTGATTTATGCTAATTTTATTATTAAGATTTACCGGACTGACAATCGCTGCTGCAAATATTTTCAATTTAATTGCACTAATTTTGCACATATTTAAAAGAAATTAATTTATATATCTAAAAATTAATTTTATTATTTTTGCAATAAATATTATAAGGCGATTAAATTTATAATTGGCCAATGAAATAGAAATAAAAAGAAATTTAGATGCTTATGCCGCGATAATTGCAGACGATATTTCCCTGTGGGCAGCACAAAAAATGTGAAATAAAATTGACCATATATATTTGTGAATTAGGTTTAAAAAAACAAAGAATAAAATTCATTCTTACAAATTTTTTTAGTTGGAATTAGGACGGGTTTCTGAAAATAGAAAGAAAACGATGACGAAGGAATTGAAGATGATTTCAAGCATAACAAATTGAGCCCAAAAGCAATTTTGGGGACTTGGAAAGAGGAATTTTCGAATGGAAAAGGATTCGAAATAGATTGATTCAAAGAAATTGAAATGAACATGAATTGAGGAAAATAAGGAGGAAATGCCAATTTGGATGAATTTAGAAATGGGAATATTGTTAAATGGTTGGAATTAAAGTGAAGAGAAAATATTGAAAAATATATTTAAATTTTTTGAACTTAATTAAATAAATAATTTTAGTGATGGAAAAACAAAATTTACACGCAATTTGCCTATTTCATTCCCTGGAAGGTTCATTACATCCAAAAAATATAATAGACTGGAATGGAATGGAGAAGGAATGAATGAATGAATATGTGGGAAATGGGAAAGGAAAATGGCATTTAGTATTTTATGCAAAAATGCAAATATATGCGAGAATCGAGAAGGGAAAAATGCCAAAATGGAATGAAGGGACCACCCAAGGGAGTAAAAAAACCAATTTCCAGCTACGGGTGGCATTAATAGAAAGGAAAAAGAGAACCGAAAATAGAATTTTAATGAAGAACAAAAATTGTCAAAGGGAATTAAGATTAATAAATGAAATTATTTTAAAATTTTGCATATATTTAAATCAAATTTATTTTAATTCAACATCTTTTTTCCAATTTTAATTTTAACCCATTTTCATTGCATAAAAATCCATAAAAATTCTGCATTTTTCCCTGCCAATTTGCCAAGAAAGACAAGAAGAAATAGGGAGTAGCCGCAATGGCCAGAACCAAAAGAAAATCGATGCCATTTCCCCCGGCCGTGCCGACTTTCCAGCCTTTTTATTGGAACATTCTTTACAAATAGCTATCTAAATCCATACAACAATTCCATACATTTTCCTTAATATTTTAATAAAAATATATTAATAAAATTTATAGAAATAAATGTTTTTGCCAATATTTTCCCTAATATTGGCCAATAAATTTATTCAAATTGAAACAATTGGCCACGGATTCTCATTGACCCATGGGCCAGGAATTGCGAATGGAAATCACAATTATATGACCAAATATGGAATTCCAATGAATTTAAGGTACCAAAAATATATTTATTATTCATTTAAATATTCATTTTAATTTCCAGTCAAGAAATGTTGTCCCAATTGGAATGGACACCGAAAAGAAGACAAAAACGCAGTGAATCTTTAATGGAAGAACAATTAGCAATTGAGGATGGACTGGGGGCAAAGAATAATTGTTCGGATGAACATCACATTTTGGCCCATTTATTGGATGGATATGACAAATTCAAAATACCCGGCGGTGGTAATTTACGGGTTGAAGTTGAAGTAATTATTAAAATATGAAAAAAATGAATATAAATTTAATCAATTTTATTGACAGATTTGGGTCCAGGAAGTGTCAAAAATAATTGAAATAACCAGTGAATTTGAGCTGGACATTTATGTGACCGAATGGTGGCTGGATTCCCGCCTTTCCTTTGAACATTTGAATCCATGCAAAAAGTGGGCATAATTTACTTGTTAGTAAATTAATTTATTTAAAGAAATATGTCCGTGGATGGGGCAAAAGTGTTGCCGAAAATATGGAATCCATTGGGTTGTTTTGTGAATAGCAAGGATGCCAGCGTGCACAAAAGTCCATTCAGCAATATTTTCCTTCAATTGTAAATTTTTTGCTTTTAATTTATTAAAATAATTTTTCCTTTTTTTGATACGAAAATGGATCTGTTTGGCACAATTATAGGCAAATATTAAATATTTAATTTTAATATTTTCATTTTAAGAATTAAATTGACTGGACCCTGCTCAAATACATTCAATCGTTTTCCAATTGATCAACAAAGGTTTTGACAATAATTTAATATTTTTCAAAATTTATTTTGTTAGATGCATGCTTTTCTATGAATCCTTCAATCATAATTATGTAAATAATAATTTAATTAATTAATTTATTATTTTTTAGGATCAAGTCCAAATGGAATGGACATTGTCCCCAATTATATTGCTTAAACCGAATATAACATTGCCCGATTATGTTTTGGTGGATTATAAGGCATCCAGTGTTAAAAGGGTGAAATATAAAGAAAATAATCCTATTTATTCAATTAAATTTAAAGTTATATCCGCCCGGTGTTTGGAATGAATTGGTTGCCACTTTCACATTCAAACGACTTTATGGCTTCTATATTCTACAAGTACATTTAATAATATTTAAATAATATATTTTAATTGTAAAAAAGGTTTATATTCCAACTTACATAACCGTGGGAATGAGTTGGATTTCATTTTATTTGGGCAAAGAAAATATTCCATCGAGAACAATGATTGGGGTAATTTTAATTCTAATTCGTTAAATAAGAAAATTAATTCACTTTTGAGGTGAATTCACTAATTTCATTGACATATCAATTTGGATCGGTGGTTGCAAATTTGCCAAAAACAAGTGATATAAAAGCAATTGATGTGATGATTCTCATCGCAATGGGATTCATTTTCTCCTCATTGATTGAGTAATAAAAAATAATTAATTAAAATTAATTTATTTATTAATTAGATTGGCCGTTGTTGGTTATTTGGTCAGTGCAAAAACACCAAACGCCGATGGAAAATGCAAAGAGTAAAAAATTAATAAAAAATTAATAATTTAATTATCTCCCTTATTAAAGCCATGATTGCGGTGGTAAAAGATTTTTTTGTTGGCATTGCCCAAAATCGACGGCAAATAAAATTGATCAAGTAAAATCACACAAACATTTTTAAAAAATTATTTTAAGATTTCGCTTGTACTTTTCCCGTTTTGCTTTATCGTTTTCAATATTTGGTATTGGTTTATTTTCATGGGGTATGCTCTCATTCAATTTAATTTAATACTTTTAATCCCATTTTTTAGAAATTTCAACATTCCATTGGCAGATTAAGTAAAATGGCAAATAAATATTTTTATATTTGTATTCATTTACGGGTTGTTTAAATAATAAAATTGCATAAATTATATTTCTCTATATTTTTGTACTGTTAAACAAAAACAAATTGTTTGGAAAAATAAAACACAAAATGTTTGGAAAAACAAAAACAAATTGTTTGGAAAAATAAAACACAAAATGTTTGGAAAAACAAAAACAAATTGTTTGGAAAAATAAAACACAAAATGTTTGGAAAAACAAAAACAAATTGTTTGGAAAAATAAAACACAAAATGTTTGGAAAAACAAAAACAAATTGTTTGGAAAAATAAAACACAAAATGTTTGGAAAAACAAAAACAAATTGTTTGGAAAAATAAAACACAAAATGTTTGGAAAAACAAAAACAAATTGTTTGGAAAAATAAAACACAAAATGTTTGGAAAAACAAAAACAGATTATTTGGAAAATTAAAACACAAACTGTTTTGAAAAACAAAACACAAAATATTTGGAAAACAAAAAATGTTGAAAAATACACAATTAGTTCTAAGAATAAAAATGTATTATTTCTAATTTCTATTTATATTATTATTTCAAATTTAATAACAATTTTTTGTTTGCATTTCTTTTGCGTGATTGTGGAATCGCCCACATTTGTATTACCCTTTGCCTTTTGTGGAATCAACCTCATAAGAATAATAAGCGGAACTATGAATTTCTAAGAATAAATTTGCATGCCGAAATTGTTAATAAGAAAATATAAAATCATACTGTGGGAAAATCAATATATCGCCATCATTTACACTTCAGAATGTAGAAGTTAATTCTTTTAAAATTTAAAATAAAGCATTTTAATACAAATGCGAATTCCCAATAAGCACTTTAAAATTAGTTGATGTAACTGATTTGAGGAAAATAGGCAGCACGAAATGCCAGTTTTATAATGGTTTTGTAATTTCTGTTAATTTTAAAATAAATTTGCCTTAGTTTTCAAATGTTCTTTACTAAATTATTTTTGACTTTGATTTTATTCACATAAATAATATCCATTTTAGAGTAATTTTTATTTAAATATTCATTTCTCTTTACTGTATCATGAATTTGATGGAGGAATGGGACACTATCACCAAAGGGCTCCTTTCCATTGCTGGAATTTTGCTCAATTCCACCATAATCTACATCACAATACGCGCCCCATGGCTAAATGGGAATTGCAATATCCTTTTGGTATTATTAATTTATAAAATTATAATATAATAATAAATTTCAATTAGTCAATTAAAAATTATTCACTGCTGGCATTTTAAACATATTTTAAATTTGTATAATTTTCTAAAATTATTTCAGGCCCTCTATGAATTTTGTCTGCTCTCATTTGATTTGAATGATGCATTGGACCTATTTTTGTTGATCTATCAAGGCAATTCGGATTTGATGATGACCAATCGGCTGTGCTTCCTAATAATGGGCCCTCGGATGGCCATTTATTCCGCCGTGTTTGTGCTGATGGTGGCAATTGCATTCGACCGATTGTTCAGTGCCATTTGCCCAATTAGGCAATTAAAATCGGAGGATTAAATAATTTTTGAATTTTTTAGGCAACTAAAATTCAAAAGGCCATTTTATTTCCTAATAATTTTCGGCATCATTGCTGCCAATGCAAGCATCCTAATATATTTGGCATTGCAGGCCGCATTGAATAAGCCAGAAAAGTGGGAAAAAATTCAACAAGAATATTGCTAAAAAATAAATTAATAATTTTTTATTGTAAAATTCAAATTAAAATATAAAAAATGAATTTACTTATCATTATCAACTTTAAAAATATATTTTGTATTCCTAATTTGCAGATTAATTGAATGTGGCGGGATTGAATCCACATTGGACGTGTATGAGGCAGTTTTATATGCAGTCAATTTTATATGGGAAATTGTGGCAATTTCTGCATATATGATCCTATGGGTGGTGATCAGCAGACAAACATTCAAAATTAAAAATAACCGTAAGAAAAATATTATTAAAAACGATAATTTATAATAATTGAATGGAATTACAGATTCTCTAAATCAACAGAATAATCGGCATATGCTGAGGACACTTTTTTTCATTTTGCTAACTGAATCTTTCGGTTTCATCCCGGTGACTGTTTATCGCCTGACCAAAAAATTGGGTCTGATAACCAAGCCAAAAAGTTCCACAGAGTTTTTATTTGTGATCGAAACGGTGGCCAAACATTTGGCACATTTGGCCTCATGCTCAAATGCTATTATTCTCTTCAATTTCAGGTAATTCGAAAAACCAAATTTACTTTTTTTTATAAATATATTTTTTGAAAATCAACTTTTATTTTAGATAATTAATTTCGAATTTTATGAGAGCAACATGAATGGATTAGAATATATTTTTTTTAAACAATTTTTCGATATAAATTAAAACAAATTAAAAGAGAAATTTCTATAAAAATATGAAAAAATTAACAAATAATATTACAATAAAATAATATTCCCAAAAATAATAATAAAGCAACGACTATCGACGGGCATTTATCAATTTCATCCCATTTTTGGGCAAATTGTTTGGTGCGAATGTAAAGGGGAACACAACCGTTGTGACGAATGTAAAAGTTGTTGTCAGCAACAAAAGACACGCGTCAGTGGCAATTGCAAGAAATTTGAATGTGGTCGAAGATACAAAACCAAAAAGACATTCGGCAAATCCAATTCAAATGATTAAATTGTAAAATAAATACATTACCATTTTTACTTCAACATGTATCATGTATAAATGAAAGTGTATAAGAAGGATTTTCTTCTCTTTTATTCTCCATCAAACCAACTAAACGCCAATTTGCTTATGTTTATGTATTTATTTACAAAGAATGGCATATTACATACATTCATTGGATTATTTATAAAATTATTTGTCTAAATTTACGATTGGCAATTAGTTCCGTGTGCATTTAGCATTTATGAGAATCTCCCATTTCATGCAAATTTGAGGCCGGCCCATTCATTCATTTTCGCTTGATACTCCATGATTTGATGGATTAAATAAATTTTTACTATATTTAATCCTTCCAAATTCCAACTAACATCCCTATTGCCAAACAATATTCAATTTGAATATTGTTTTGAACATGAATATGAAAATGTGCATTTCCATTTGCGTCAATCAGACCAGGGGTGGGGTCGAAATTTCGATTTTCGATTTCGATCGTCGAAATTTCGATGTTTTAGTTTCGATTCGATTTCGATTTCGAAAAGTGTTGAGTTTCGAAAAAATTTCGAAAAAAGGAAAGGGGGGACCCTTTGTTAGTTTCAATCAAAAATTTGGTATATTTTTTGAAACGAATTCCTTTTTTACTTAAAATTTCCTTATTTTTGTTAGAGCCCGGCGCGGATTCCGGGTCCGTACGGATTATCCGGACCCGGAGTCCGAAATCCGTACATTTTTTGATTTTCCGGATTATTTCCGGGCCGGATTTTTGTACGGATTATCCGGTCCGGTCCGGCCCGGGATTTTAGCCAAACGAAAATCCGGCCCGCGGGTCCGGATTTTTTGCATCCGGATTTCCGGATTTTTCAAATGCTAGGAAAAAGGATCATTCATCCTATTTCTGTGAATAATTTTTTTTGAAACGATCCAAATTCCTTTAAAATCTTTATTTAATAATTTCTTTTTTTAATTCTTTCTTTAATATATTTTTATTTTTTGTTTTATACAACGGAGCCCCACAGTGCGCCTATCCACGATTCGCCTATTGGGGGCAAAAACACAATTCGCCTATTTCCATAATTTTCTTTAAAAATTTAATTAAAAAAAGTTTAATAAGTGTTTCATATGTAATTTTTGATGCTGAACACGAATATGATATTCAATTTTTCATACCTATCCATCCAACCTAATTAATTGTCAAATGAAATTGATTTTATTAAGTGAATAATACATGTGGCTCTGGGTGCCAGTGCCAGTGTTGGATTTATAGGATGCCATTTTACGGTTCTTTCCTGTTATCTGGGGGGGGGGGGGGGGCAAAGCGATTATATGGGGGGCCGGGTGATTATATGGGGGGCAAGGAGATTATATGGGGGGCAAGATCTATAATAGGATGATTAGGAAGATGATTATGACCTTCTTCATCTTCTTAATCATCATCTTCATCATCATCATCTTCTTCATCTTCATCATCATCATCATCATCTTCGTCATCATCTTCATCATCTTCCTAATCATCCTATTATATATTATAGATCTTGCCCTCCATATAATCTCCTTGCCCCCCATATAATCGCTTTGCCCCCCAGATAACAGGAAAGTACCCATTTTACTAAATTAGGGTTGCCACAAAATTTAAAGCACATGCCATTGCATGTCTTCCCCGGACTAAAAAATAAGGTTCACATTTCGGGAATATTTTGAAAATGAGCACAAATTTTTGGGTTATTTTCAAAAATAAATTCAGAATTGGAAATTCTGATTGCGATTTGTAATTTCTGAATTCTGATTCTGATTCTGATTTTAGTTCCCAGAAACAGCGGAAATGTTGATTTTCCTTAACAAAAGTATTCGAAGTTGGCTCATATTAATTTGAATAAATTTGATTTCGTTTTTTATTTTATCTCGATAAATTTGATTTCATTTTTTATTTTAATCGCTATAAATTTTGTTTTTTTTTTACTTATATCTGTGAAAAAAAAATTTTTTGAAAATCCGGAAATCCGTATCCGGATCCGTACAATTTTAAGGTACGGATTATTTCCGGACCGGATTTTGTACGGATTATCCGGTCCGGTCCGGCCCGGGATTTTTTCGGTTCGAAAATCCGGTCCGCGGGTCCGGATTTTCCTTCGCGCCGGGCTCTAATTTTTGTTCAAAATATTTAATTTTTTAATTTATTTTTCAATTATTAAATCATCAAAATATGTTTTATAAATGTTTTAGGAATAAAAAATGGAAAGTTCAAGATTTAATAATATTATTTTGATGGAAATGGCCAAACAATAATGTAATATGGAAAGAACCGCACCCAAAATAATCAACGAAAAAGAATCTACCAATTAATTTGTCATTTAAAAAAATATAAAACTTTATGAAAAAACCAAAAATTTCTTAAAAAGAAAAGCTATAAATTCGGTTGGGTTTTGGGTATTGGTTTCATTGGCAACTATTTTAGCCAAAAACAGAAAAAAGAAAATTTGAAAACGCTTATTTTATTTCATAAAAATGCTAAACCCTACAATTTTAATTTTTAAATATCACTGAATATTAATTTTTGGATAAAAATTTCGCTTTTTGTATTTTCAGAATTTTTTTTCAATTTTTAAAGGATTTGGAATTTTGAAAAATTTCGATTTTCGATTTCGATTGTCGAAATTTCGATGTTTTAGTTTCGTTTCGATTTCGATTTCGATTTGGAAGTGAATTTCGATTTCGAAGCAAATTTCGATTTCGATTTTTTTGAGTTTCGACCCCAGCCCTGAATCAGACGAACACGGAACTAATAGGAGAATATCAGCATAATATACATATTTATTACCCATGATTTTTCCAATATAAGAATTGCATAAAATTCATTTGAATATAAAATTAAATAAATTCTCATAAAATTCATTAATTCAGTAAAAATAAAAATGTTTGCCCATTTACTTCTCATCATTCTTATAATATCAATTCATAGCCTAATAAATTCTGTTTTTGGAGCAGGAAGTCAAATTTGATGATAATAATAATAATATTAATTAGACAATTCATTTTGAAGATTGTACTGGGCATGCCGATTGCCCAGCAGGAACTAAATGCAATATTTTGCATAACTTACCGGAGTGTGATTATCAACCATGCAGATTTTGCCAACCTTGTCTAGGAGCCAATTCGGGTAAGAAAATTTGGAATAATAAAATGTTATGGCATAATCTCTATGATATAATTATAACGACAATTTTTTATTTCATTTCGAGTTTAAAAAGTGCTAACAATTTTCCAGTGTTCAGAATTCAAAACTCTTAAAAAGGTTGCCAAGTATTGCAGTGCGAAAACGTAGATGATATTTCATTGTAGGCCCCTAACTTATTAGCCAAACAATTGCATATTCGGTGACTCTAATGTCACTCACAATATATCACAAATAAGGGGAAGTCATGCAGATTAATTAATTTAATGATAGCTAAGTTGAATAAATTATTTATTATAATTCAAAGAAAATTATATTTTTTGATGAAAAATAATTACTATTTTTCAGCCTGTGCTGGTAGCGAACAATGCTGTTCGGGAGTTTGCAAAAGTCAATCTTGCTATGTGTATATTCCTCCAGGCAAATGAAAACACTGAATGAAGGAGAAAGAGCACGGGAGGATAATTGAATGATAGAAAAAATAATTAATAATTATACCAAATATTTTATAGGGTTTTTTGCCAGGGCATTAGCATTATGATTGTATTTTTAAAATTTGAAAGTTTTTAACCATCATATGTGGAATAATTTTATTATATAATAAATAAAATCGAATTAATGATAAAATATAATTTATGGACACTTGTCTAAGGCATACTAAAATTTAACAAAGTATTAAATAAATGAATTAATTCATTTTTTATTTCTAAACTTCAATTTATGCCAAATATTTCCGTTGGATTAAAGATTTATGATCAATAATTCTATTTCTGAAATATCTTTTCTTTTTCATTTACTCTACAATTTGATCACATTTCAACTGATTTATATATATTTTGAAAAATCCTATTTAAATTGATAGAATTTTTAAGAAATATTTTTTATTCACTCAATATAACAGAGTCATAAAAATTAATGATTGAATATTAAATATTAATAATTAATATTATTGGGTACAATTTTCATCCAACTAATCAATTTGATTTGAAAATAATTCCAATTTGGTTAATTATTTATTTTTTCAATTCATCCAACTTTCTTCAAACTCCCATTGCCAACACCTCCATTCCATTGGACAGTCCTTGCTGGGCAAAAGTGAGGCTCGGCTGGAAATCATTTTTTAAATTTATATTTTTGAGCATTGATTTTACCTGCAATTCCTTATTGTCCGGCCCAATTAGGGCTACTTTGTTGCTGGCAGTGCCAGGCAGCGTTTTGAGCCGTTCAGCCACTTCCCCGACAGTTCGGTTTTCATCAACCGAATATTTTCGGCCATCTTGGTTGATCAAAAAAATTGGCATTGTTTTCTTTGAATTTGAAATTGGAAGAAAAATTCTAAAAATTTTTAAAGAATTAAATATTTTACTTATGGAAAATGGAAAAATAATAAATATTAAAAAGATTTTTGTTATATTGGAAAATTGGGAAAAATATTAAAATGAGGTGAATTCTATTTTGTGGAATGCTTTGTGGGAGAATTCTCGCCTGCTTTTAGGCTGTTTATATTGACGAACGAAATGATTATTAAAAGTTGTTTATTTATAAAAGAATACACTCCCTCCTCTTTAATGCAAGAAAACGAGAGTGGTTGTTGTTGTTTTCCATTTCTATTTGCCTCAAAGTCCAGCACAAAGAACATTTTCCTAAGGCCAAAAATAATAAATTTTTATATTTAAGATAAATCAATATATTTTTATTTTTGGATATTCTTGCTTTATAATAATATAATTAAATAAATTTATGTTGTTCGGTCTTTGCATCAAAACTGGTTCATTCACTTCTATCAAATTAATGCGACCTTCGCGCAACATTTTTGTTACATTTCTCATCGATCCAAATAAAATCAATTTAAATCCAATCTTCCAAAATGAAAATCCAAAATATTTACAATAAAATTCGATCACTTTGGCTTAATTACTTCTATCGTTTTTTGCTTTATCCTCTTCTTTCATTTGTTCAAAGAAATTTCGTCGATGTCCAATTTTTGAACCTTGGTTTTGATGAGGATAAAAGAAACAGGTTGAAAATAAAATTAAAAAAAAATTAAAATTCATTATAAGAATTTGTGAATCAGCAAATTTAAATTTGGACAATTTTCCGGATTCAATTGATGGTCGCGCCCTCAGGGCCCATTCGCTTCTTTATGAGAGAACATTGGCCCAATGTCCAATTTATGCTAATTTGGATGGAAGAAAATTGCTGGAAGTTGGATGTGGTTTGGGTGGCGGATTACTTTGGATTCAAAGGTTATTTCATTGGGATGACTTACCGTATAACCTCCTTTAATTCCCCATGGGATATTATTTTTAACCTTTAAAAATTGAGAAAATTTGGATTTAATTTGTTCTTTGTTGACATTTTTGAACAAATTATAGCGGATTTTCTAGAACTTTAGGGAACTAAGAAAGCGAAATAAAAATTTTTAAATTCGCCATACCAAAGAAATGGATCCTCAAAATCGAAGATGGTGCTACGGAGAATTATTAGAGAATGGGGAATTAATAGAATTGTTACAGTATTTATACCGTAAATTCTCTATTTGATACCCCGTCTCTAACAATTCCTCACCCTCGATTTTAAGGACCCATAGAGCTAATGTCAGGACAAACTTAAAAAAAAATTTTATTGCTTTTTCTTAGAGTTCCCTAAAGCTCTAAAAAAACCCGTTATAATTCATTCAAAAATGTTCACAAATCAAGGAGGTTAGATCCTAAATTTTTTCAATTTTTCATGGGTTGAAAAATAATTCCCCATGAGCTATTAAAAGAGTATTTACTATATTTACTTTTTGAATATTTTTAGGGTTCATCCTGAATTGGAATCCATTGTTGGCATTGATCCTCATCCACCTCCAAATAAATGTTTGCCTTCGAATATTTCCATCATTCATGGATTTGCCCAATTTTTGCCATTTCCCTCCAATTCCTTTGATATTCTCCTCAATGTTGAAAGCAGTCATTGTTATGGGGAAGAAGGGGAACGAAAATTCATTTGTGAAATACAACGGTAAATTTATCAAAAATTCAGTAAAATTATTATCAAATATTTATTAGAATACTTAAAATTGGTGGATTCTTTTGTTGGGCGGATATACGGAGAAGTCAAAATGATGTGAATTAATTAATTAATAAAATTCATTAATTGACTTTTTGATAGATAAATCGAACATTGGCATTTGCCTTTAATGCCGGAATGGAATTAATTAGCCTAGAAAAAGTAAATGAACAAATCCTTCGGGGAATGCATTTAACTTCAGCCAGATATGAAGCATTATTGGATAAGGTGAATCAAATTTAAATATTTTTTATGGTTAATATTTTTTGGCACTAAAACAGTTTTCGATTTTAATAAATCAGAAACCAATTTTAGACCCCACAAACCTTATACCAATTTATAGATCTCATTAAAGTATTTACAACCAAAAACTGGAAAAATGATTTAAACGATTGAAAATCCTTTAATTTTGGAACAATACCTGTTATTTTATAAATAATTGGATGCGTCTCGAAGATATCTACAAATTGGCATAAAGTTTGTAGGGTCTCAACGGTTTCTGATTTATTAGAAGTCGTAAACTGTATGGCCAACAAAAATTTTTAGTACCAAAAATTTTCCTTTTTTATTTGTTCTTGGAAGATGCCTTGGTGGATTCGCATTTTTAAACAAAGTTTGAGGGCTGCATTTTCCCCAGGTCAAAGTGGATTTGAAAAATTGAAAAGCGGAGAACATGCTTATTTGATTGGATGTTGGAAGAAGAAATAAAATAATCAAAATTCACGGCAACTTTTATTTTCACAAACATTGATGTATTTTAGTTTTCAATTACGCATTTTCTAGTCCATTTAGATTCGGAAATAATTTATTTTTTTTCAAAAATGGGTTTTTTCTCATCATTTCCATTTTCCCATTCTAATCATGGTACTTGGCCAATATCCGCTGGATCCACCATTCGACGCAATTTGTTCACATCCTTCATAATTAATTGAATTATTTTAATTAAAATTAAATTAAATTTACATGTTGAAGCATGCATTGAATTGGTGTGAAGAAGCAATTCCGTGCACCGTTTCCATTGAATTTTGTTAGCTAAAATTTAAAATCAATTATAATAAAATTAAATTCACTGGACAGACTTTATTGAATTCCGGTGATTTTTTGGTTGACCTCCACAATTCATCGGCATTTTGGAATTGTCGAAACATTGCCAATTGTTGGGCCTCACTCAGTCCACCATTCCCTCCATTGTTGTAGAGTCTGTCGATATTGTAGCTGAAAATATATTTTAAATTATATTTTAATTATTTTAATATTTATTTTTTAGTTTATAATATTTATTATTTTATTTTTTTGTTTTTTATTTCATCATTTCCAATTATTGTGCATTTCCATATTATTTTTATTATTAGCCAATTCCCACCCACAAAATATTTTGTTCTATTTTTGTCATTTATTAGCTTCCAAATTCTATATTTATGCGGAATAATAATTGAATCCACCTGTCCCTGGGGAAATCAAAAATTTATTAATATGTTTATTTCCTATGTTTTTGTCCAATTCCCTTTCCGAGTTCCAATTCCAACCCACAATAAACTCCATTTTCTAGCTAATTAGTAGTTTTGGTTTTTTGATCTTTGATTGGTTGGAACAGAGAGATTAAAACATATTTAAATGATAAATAAAAATTATCTGCGGAAATGGAATGGCTGGCGTTGGTGGCATGAAAAATTTTTGGTCTTCTCATTAATTACAGAATAAATAAATATGGTGAAAGTACATAAATAATGAAATGCTAATTTAAATTCACGAATTGGTACTTGTAAATTTTGGGTTCGCTTTTTGGTTAATAAGGAGGGAAAAATGAAGGGTCCCCTCTTTGTTTCATAGGATTAGGATTAGTGTCATTAGGGGTTGCCTAAAAGATATCCTATCCCTGAATGACAATTAATGATTCTAACCCTAATCCTAATAAAATGACCCACAATGGTCCCTTGAGCCTTGACCCAAAAAGTGGATGGAAATTAAATTATTAAAAGACAAATAAGAATATAATTTTTTAATTTTATATTAATTTAACTAAATTATAAAAAAATCAACAAACCCTTCCGCTGATTGAATATTGGCAGAAAATATAGCAAAAATGAAGCAGATCATAAAAATGAATAAGCCTGGCAAAGGTGCCATCATTCTGCTGCTTTTTGCTGCCACCATTGTTGGATGCCGTTGCTTTTTTGCACCCTCAAATGAATGCACATTGGCCTCTGCTACCTTCCCATCCATTTCCATTGTTAGCATTTTTGACGTTGCCGTTGTTTGGGGTGCCGAAATTGGCATCATCATTTCCATGGACGACATATTTTTGGGCAAGGAATGGGATTGGAAGGAAAATGTGGGGACAATTGTTGGGGCCTTTTGTGCCCGACTGATGAGATTGGAAGAGAACCACCCCGCTGATGAGAGCTTTTCGGTGGATGACGGCTTTGATGAAAGGGGCAGATGCGGCATTGGAATAGTTGTTGGTGGCATTTTAACCATTTATGGCCTTTCACAGTTGACTTTGAGGCTATTTAAAGTGTCTGGGTGGGTGGAAATGGGCGGCGCAGTAGCAGGCTGATGAGGGGTCAATGTCCGTTGGGCCAAAAGGGATGAAGGAAATCCCTTTGGGAGTTTTTGTTGGCGATGAGCGACGATGGAAGTGGGCAATGGACTGGCGCAAAATGGAAGTGGCCAGTCAGTCAGTCAGTCAGTTTTGTTTAATGGGTAAACAAACGGCCAAAAGAGGAGAGTAGTTGGCACGAAGATGCCGTAATTTTGGTGCAACTCTTTTTGTGAATGAAGACGACAATCCACCGTTTTATTTATTGTTTATTTTAGGATGGATGAAAGGATGAATGGGAGGAAATACCAAAATATTATGCTGGACTGACTATTTATTTTATTTGAATAAACACATGCACGGCTGCTGATGAGACAGCCGGAAATTAGAGCTTTGGGTAAATTGCTGAAAATAGGGAAAGAAATTAAGCACACGAAAATTTTTTATGATTTAATTTAATCAAATTTGCAAGGAAAGGAAATGAACACAAATAAATTTGGAGCATAAATTTAGGAAAATATAATTTTGAATGTTAATTAATTGGTTCAGTTTTTTTGACATTGTCAAAAATTATTAATAATAAATCAAAATAATTAGCCTTGGATTTATTTGGAAATATATACAGATTTTATTTAGAATTTTCAGCTGCCTATATATAATATCTTTGCAGAACTATGTTACTATTAATATTCATAGACTATTCTATTTTTATGTTTTGGTTCCATTTTCGGGGAATTTACTTCAGAAATAGAATTGGAATTGGAATATTTAATGGAAATTAGAATGAATATGACTTGAAGGCAATTCTGCAAATTTCTTTGCAAAAATGCCATTCATTTATTCATTCATTTTTTCCAATTTCTTTGGATTAATTTATTCTCCGGCCAAAATGTGCATCTTTTGGCTTCTCCTAATCATTTTATCAGCCATTTTCAGTTTTTCTTCCGTTAAAAAATTCATTTTTTGCATTTTTCAAGGCTTCATCTAGCCGGAAATTAAATGATATTTTGGAGATGTGGGAATTATGTGGATGGGGGCCTTTTGGGAAATGATGATGAGCGAAGATTGGGTGGGTGGCCTTTTTTATATTATAAAAATTAATTAAAAAAGAGGAAAGCCTTATTTCGTTGAAAATGACTGTGGGAAATGAAAGGGCATTTTTTATGATATTTGGGGTCATTTTATTGGATGGATGGGAAAATAAAATGATAATTAAAAAAATGATTTGAAGAATTATGAGGACAAATTCCATGAAATATATTAAATTTTGGTCTAATTTTTATCAAATAATTTTCCCAAAGTTTTAAAATCAAAAGCCAAAATGTGAACTGTAAATACATTCCTTTTGTTGTTTTGTCTTTCCATATATTTTTCAATTCTTTTGAATGAAATTGTATTTAATTAGAAATGGAAAAGCTTATTTTTAGAATAAATAATTTCGATGAACTTGTAAATAAATATGTAGGACTTTTTTTTATTAAATATTGTATACTTCAAATTTTATAAAATATTTTTAAAATATATTTTCCTTTAAGGCAAAATGGGGCAATAATATAAAAAAAAATATTTCATTTTCTTAGAAAATTCAAGGCCTTAAAGATCGGACATTTCACATTTGCCCAAAAAATGTTGGCCCACAGTCTTGGACAAATATTCCACTATATTTATGTCTTTTAGCCACGAATATCCATTTCCATCAAATGGGAAATGATGGCTCGAATTTTTGCATCCAAAATAGGTGAATTCAATGAAGCGGAAATGAAATGGAAAATGGAAGGCTGGATGGAAAGATGGCACATTTTTGAATGGGGCATTGACTTGTGCTATGAGCTATGATGAATTTTGAATTGGATTTGTTCTTTTCCTTGTGCATTTTTATGTTTTTTTTTGTATTTTGGTTGAAGAAAAAATGAAACATTTATTAGACAGAAAAATGGATGCATTTGAGTAGGGCGAAAATAAGGCATCAAAATTGAATGAAAGAAAATTGTTTATATTTTATATTGGAGGGAGCCAAACTATTGTGTATAATTTAGTGTGAAATGTGGATTGTGGATGCACTTTGATTAAATTGTATAAAATACATATAATGTCGGTTAAGTTGTATAAATTTTTTCTTCTATTCTTTTTACGAAAATGCGTGACTTTTTCTTTGTTTGTGAGGATTTTTAGGTGGGCGGCAATTGGAGGAGTATTCTCTCCCATTTTTATGTAAATGTCAACCATTTGCATAATTTGCGTGAATAATGAAGGGATAATGAAAAAAGTGTAATAAATGAAGTGGATGAACAAAAAAAGTTGAGGTGGATTCTATTGAAAGGAATGAGGAGGCAATTCTATTTTTAGATAATATATACTTGAGTACTTAACTCTTAATTTGAGGAATTTTACTTTTTTTTCCAACTTCTCAAAATATTCCAGAGGCATAATGCATATCGTATTCCACAATTGGCTGGGAAGGGGGAAGGGCATTGAATATCATCATCATCGTAATTTGTCGTCATTTTACCAATTACTTCTTTTGTTTTTGGCAATGAATCAAAAATGCGAAATCAAAAATTTGCATTTTTTTATTAAAATGATGATTTGGTTGGGGATTGATGAGATATTGAGAAATAAAAAATAATTGAATTTATTCGATTTACAAAAATGTTCCCAATTAAGAAAGAAAACAAAAGAAATGAAGTCAAAATCTTCTCAAATTTATGAATAAAGATTAGAAATAATTAAGATTTTAAATTTGAAATAAAAAAATTTCATTTGATGGCAAAAATATAAATGAAATAAATGAAATAAATATTCTTGAAATTTAAACATTTCTGGAAAATATGCAAATGATGGGGGGGGGGGGGGGTGGTGAGGGTGGAGCGTAGGTGGAAGCCAAAAAATGTAAAACAAAAAAGGAGGTTACTATAAATAATCCAACTGTGAAAAAATGGTGAAATGAAAAAACTAACGGAAATGCAAAAGAGAAGGAAAAGTCAAAGTTGGCATGGCTTCCCCAAAAATGGAAATGGATGAAAAATTGGATTAAGAATTTTTTTTATTTGGTTTCGGATTTTGGTCCTAATAAATAATTACTACTAAACTAAAGATCAAAAAATATTATTGTTTGGCTAGAATAAAAATTAATTGTGAAATGAGGTTAAAGTTTGCAAAATGAATGATGAAAACAAGAAGAATTTAATTTTTGTTTTCCTTTTTGATAAGAACATTTTTCCTTCTTAAAAGTCAGGTCAGTCAGCAGACGAAGAGGCGGATGTTGATTCATTTTCGTTTAATTCATATAAAATTCACATGGTAAATACTTGGAAAAGTGGACAGAAATTCAGACAATGTCAATTTATCAAAAATAATAAATTAATTTTCCAGGTGCAAAAAACTTTTTTATTCATCATATTTTCAATATTGTGGCAGATGGCGTCTGATGCCTTGAATTTCCATTGTGATGTTGATGTTGATTTGATGATTTCATTTTGGAATATTGAGAGGATAAAAAAGTAAAAAAGTTGAACGAATCCGAATATTACATAGATTTATTCGAATTTCTAAATTAATAATTATTTTTACTTTAAAAAATAAATAAACAATATCCAAATTAAATTGTAAGCAAAAAGTTGGGTCGATCGCCAGCTTCATTGGAAAGCGAGGCACTTTTTGACATTTCTGTCCGACAGTACTGATGATTTAGAGTTGTGGAAGATAGCCGCAAGGAGCAAATAGCATCTTTCCCGAATTGTTTTCATCGTTGTCCAAATCACTAGCAGGAAGAAGGCTCAAGGTAAATTTTACTGTCCCAAGTCAACCTTTCCCAATCGAGTTACTGTACTGCTGGTAAAGGCTCACTTGAAACAGTAAATTTTACCTTGAGCCTTCTCCTGCTAGTGATCGAGCCAACGGGAACGGGACACTCACAACTCTCACTGCCCATGCGCCGCCCTCCCCAGCCATTTGGGGGCACAAACGGCCCAAGCGATCGACGCCAGGAGGCAGAAAATTTAGCTCGTATATATAGAAGTGAGTTATCAATTTGACATTTTGTTTATGGGAAGCAGATGATGGATGGAGAAAGGGCAAAGAATCTATCCTTTCTTCCCATTTTAGCATTGTCTCTCCCCAGCACTCTCGCATCTTTATCAGTTGAAAAAATTGGCGATTAAATATTCTCAAATTAATATAATAAATTGCTTTAAATAATATACAAATATTACTTTTTTTTTATAAAAATCTGTCAAAAATATCCAAACAGTTAAAATTTTCACAACGAGCTCATTAGCAAAAAATGTGGTGAATATACTATTTGGCCAAGACACAAGGGAATTTCCTCTTTTGGCTTCGAGAAAAGGAAGGAAGTGCGAAATGTGCCTGAATGGATTGTCGGATGTCGGTCAATCCATTTTCCACTCCCATCCTTCACTGCTTTGGCCAATTTGTGGCCAAAAAACACAAATAAGATTTGACGCCTCCCGCAGTGTTTAGCATTTATTCCTTTGAATTTTTTTTTATTATTTTTTATACTTATTTTATTAGTATTTTATGAATTAAATTTCAGGAAATTTAGAATAAAAATTAATTTTTATTCACAATTTATAAGCAAATGTCAGAAAATATCAAATTATTCGAGAATGTTATTAAAAAATTATTTCTTCATAAATTTTAAATTCTTTTCAAATAAATTTTATATATTTTCAAATATATTTTTATTTTATTCAATTGTTTTTCTGGAAGGTAAATTCATTAAAAATTAATTTTTATATTTATTATTATAAATTTCAAGTTAAATCAATGGACGATTATTGTCCAACAAAAAATGGCAAAAACCCATCAAAACGTTTGAATGAATTAAGCAGTCCTGGATTCCCAAAAAAGTATCCACAAAATGTGGATTGCATTCGAATTATTGATGGTTCTCAATAAATTTTAATTCTTATTTTTTTAATATTGAATTATTTTTCATAGCCCCAAATGAATATGACATTGTCGTTCGATTTCGAGATATTTTCCAAGTAAAAAGCAATTATAATAATTTTAAATAAATTTTATATTTTTTAATAGATTGAATCGGCCTACGAATTTCCGTATGCAAATGAAGAAAGTATATCAGCCTATAATTGTCCACATGATTTTCTAGTGAATATTCGAAATTATATTTTATCATTAAATTGTTTTAAGGAATTTCGCGATGGCCAATTCCCCTTTTCCCCTTTATTGGCCCGCCTTTGTGGAATGAGAGTGCCAAATTTTGAAATTTTAGCAAAATCAGGCCATTTACGGGTTTGGTTCCACAGTGATGCCCTTTTCGAATACAGAGGATTTTTGGCTGATTTTGAATTTGTCCGAAAGGAAATGGCCATAAAATCCATCATTCCTTCAAATTATCAAATAAAAGGTGTTCAAATGTAAATTCATCACAATATTTAATTATTATTAGAATGCCATTTCAAATTGAATGGACCATTGGATGGATATATTAAATCGGATGATATTGCACAATTTTATGAGGCAAATGAAAAATATTATTAAATTATTTGTTTATTCTTTTTAGAATAAAAAAATTGGAAAACCGACAGAATGCGTTTGGCAAATTGAAGTATTTTTATATTTATTTAGTAGAATAAATATTTTTAGGTGCCAAAATGGCTTCAAATTGCCCTTTTCATTGAGGAATTCGAAATGGGCGCACCGAATCAGTGTTTGGAAAATTCACTGGAATTATACACCGGACAATTTGCCGCAGTGCCTTTCAGACGATTTTGTGGGGTGACGGCCACCCACATTTACACAGGAGAGGTCAAATATTGGAAAGAATTAAATAAATTAATTAATTTTATAATTCAGTCCCTCATTTATTTGCGCCTTTTTATCCAGGATGATGCACATTTTTTCGCTTCTCGTTTGAGCATACTCTTTTCAACTTATTTAAAATGTAAATTAATTAAATAATAATTAATTATTATTTATTTTAAAATAGTGCCAAATTGCAGTGAATTTGATTTATTCGATTGCGGCGATGAAATTTGTATTCCAAAATGTTTGTAAAATTTTTCTATTTTTAATATTCCATTTTTAGCCTTGGTTTGTAATGGCCGAACAAACTGCCTTTATCGACGCGATGAAATCAATTGCAATTGGAGTGAATTAATTATATTTATTTTAATTTTAATAATTTTTCAAAGCATTTGACCCATTCGGTGCCATTTATCGTTCTGGCCATCTCCCACTGTTAATTTTACTCTCAATTTTAATATTTGCCGTGACCGTACTTTGCCTCTATTATAAACCATGCAAAAAGAGGCCACATGCATTTGCCAGGTAAAATTAATTTAATTTTGAGAGCATTTTTAATCCCAAAAAGAGGTCGAAATATTTTCATCAAAAGTCGGGCAAGTTCTCTTGTTACCGAAAATCCTGTTGTTGGCCAATCACAAAGGCCAAGTCGATGTTCAGCAGATGGTAAAAATAATAATAAATAAATAAATAAATAAATTATTTTTTTGGTTTTTTAGCTGGAAAATCCCATCGAAATTTACTGAATAAATTGGTGGCAATGAGCAAATCTGTAATTAAATTTTTATTTAAAGTGATTAAATTTAAATATTTTTGAGTTAAATTTTGCATTAATTAATAAATTAAGATATATTAAATTAAAATTAATTATTTAAGTTTGACGAAGAATGGTCATTGTCGGATTTGTCCCTTCATGAACATCATGCAAATTGTGGCCAACAGAATCCAAACAATAACACAAATAATGGGCCAATTCCGAATGGGGAAATGGCAAAAAGAAAGGGTAATTTATTTATTTGGGCGGCAAATTATTCTTTCCCCTTTGTTAGGAAATGAAAGAAGGGCAACTTTGGTGCGTCAAAAAATGAGTGAAGGAGGAGGAGGAGAACAAATGATGACCAATTTACAAGAGGAAAAACAACAGCAGGAAGATAAAGATTTGCAAAAGCCAGAAATGATTAAAGCTATTTAAAAAATATAAAAAGCATAAAATAATATAATTGCAATAAATACTCTAAAATGATTAGGGTCAATTTAATGTGCAGTAGTACAGTTATATATAGTATAAATATTTATAATATACCATCATAGAGCATAGATTTATTGTTTATTCTAATAAAATATAATATTTTTACAAAAATGAAAATCGACAGGTCCGATATTACAAAAACATGTTGACCAACAGGGTAAAATTACTCTGGTAGAAATACCGGATATTTACCAAATAAGTTTACTTTGACCAGCTTTTTATATTCTAACTTTTCTATGAAAGGCAGAATTATTTATCTAATAATTAAGTTCAAGTGGAATTAAATTGGGGCAAGCATCATAAAATATATATTTATTTTAAAAATAAAAATAATATTTTTTTTGCAAATTATAGAAGAATTAATTTTTATGTTTTATTTTGTATTCTCTCATAATGATATGGGTTCACACAAATCCAATCAGAATTCCCATCTGCAATATAAGAAAATTCACAAAAAGGTGCCGCTTTCAAACATTTGCAATTTTCCAAATTTGACCATCGAAATAATTTGCAGAATAAAAAATGGGGTCGAATTTTTTTGCCTCTAATCTTAAATAAAAAAAATATTATACAATTAATTTTTCATTTATAACCTGCAAACGTCGGTCTTTCGGAATTTTAATTTTCATACAATTTTTGTAACATTTATCATATCCATCCGAAATAATTATTTTAATAAATTGTTCCATTTGATTTGGTCGGCAATTTAATCTTTTTAACAGTGATCGAATTGCCACCTTGGCAAAATCTTTGTCTGGATGCTGAAAAATTATAAAAAAAATATTTTAAATAATTCAAATGAAATTTATTACTTGATTATAATTAAATAAAATGTTTGCAAATTCCTCCATTCTTTTTTCATTCAAATCAAACTAAAATTAAAATATAATTTTATTTTATTTTTAAATAATTTTTACATTTTCCTTCATCTTTTTAATTTCATCGTCCATCATTATTTTGCCTTCATCGCCTTCCACCGTTTCCCAAATTGTTGCTGATGGCGTCTTCATCATCATTAAATGCATTTCAATTTTCTTTTCTATTCCAAATTTTGACAATTTTGCCATTTTTTTCTCTTCGATAAGCCGACATAAATCAAATCGATTTAAATTTAAATTATATTTTCTAATCAATTTTATGCAATCCATAAGCACATTTTCATCCAATTTACAACAAATTTGTGGATTTATTTGTCCATTAATAAGTTTTTCCGCAAAAATTCGCTCTTTTTGTCGTAAATTTTCCAAATTCATTTGTTGCTCATTTTCGGCAATTTGAGTAAATTTAAAAATGATTCCATTTTACTAAAATTAAATATATGACCAAGATAAAGTTGGATTAATAATTTTTTAAATCGAAAATAATTTTATGGAAATTTGGCAAGTGAATAAAATTTATATTATTTTTATGTGATTTTATTGACTATTATTTTATAAAAACTAAAAAAAATATAGCAAATGGACTGCACTTTTTTGTGAATTATCCTCCAATAAGACTCATTTTTCAGACAGATTTTTCCTATTTTTGATCAGTCTCATTCTGTTTCTGCAAATGGCAATGGCACATACTTCATCCAATCAAAAAAAAGCCATAGATGTGACTGTCTGGCCAAATTATTGTCCTAGACACTAGACAGTCTATTTATCCTACCAGACTAGTAAATGCATAAAGTGTCGCAAATGCAATTTGCGAAGGGAAATGAATGAATTGGAAATTGGGAAGAATGATTAAAGTTGGATTTTTGGATGGATTTGATTAATAAATTTTATTGCCCATTTCCCCCATTTTTGCATCCCCAACTTTCCATATTTGCCCCTCTTCCTTGCCCCATTTATTCCATTTAATCATCTCCCTTTTTCATCGATTTGACCTTTTTCTCACCACAGGCCATTTGGCCATCATCCATTTCTCCGCCCTTTTCTGGGCCTATTTCAACTTCCCCCACATCCATTCAATTCACTTGGTTTTTTCACTTGGTCTTCCCACTTTGCGAATTTCACCACCGCCAAGTCCTCGTCCAACCAGCTGTAAATACACAACAACCACCTTTTTGTCCACCTATTTTCCAATTGCCGGCTAATAAACTTTTCTTCTTTATTTTGTTGGAATTGGGAATAATTTGGGCGAGTCAACCCAACCAATTTTGAGTCTTTGGGCACCCATCATTTTGCCCATACAATTACCAATCCTTTTCCACCCATTTGTCCATATTTGAATTTTTTGGGCATTGCCTTTTGCCCACCCATTTCCTAATCCATTTTAATAGTTGGGACAAGGCGTTTCGCATCCAAGAAAGCCTCCCCAAATCCCAATATAAAGCGTTGGCCAGCAGTTTGCAAATCATCTTTTTTGCAAAAAAAAATTTTGCAAAAAATTCGATCAATTTTTTAAATAACAGAGAAAGCTGACATTAGTACAACAAGATGATTAATTAATTAATTTACTTCAAACATTAAAAACATAACTAAACTCACAAACTAGTCAGTGCAGAAAGCGTTAACCGTTTTGTAAATTCAAAAAATTGCATAATTTTTTTTCAAAAAAACTGTTATTAATACAACAATATAATTAATTAATTATTTTTTCATAAAAAAACATAACTAAACTCACAATTCAATCAATCTATTGAATTTAGACTTTAAAAATAAGCCAAATATATTCAAATCATTTTTCACTGATCGCCCATTTCTCGTCCTCTACATTGGATTTACATAAAATCTTTTGCAATATTAAATTGTGCCAAATGCAATTCCATTTTTTATCAAATTATTTCCACTATTATTATCCTCTTTATTTAATCGTTATTTCCCCTCCCTCCCTTCCTCTATCCCTTACCATAACCCAAGTCTAAAATTAATCATAATCATCGATACTGAGATTGCTTTTTAGTTAAGATATTTTGTCAATTTTTTCATCTGAATGATTTTTTATATAATTGTTTTTTTTATTTTCCTAAATAATTCAATTCCAAGTCTTGGGAATAAGAAAGAGGCATCAAATTTGCCTTCAGGCATCATTTTATATTCTGTATTCCATATTAACAATCTGATTTTGCCTGAAGCAAAATGAAGGAATTATTATTTTATTATTATTTTATGACCATTTATGCATATTTTTTATTTGATTTTTACAAGCTTTCCCATCCCTCAGAGCTTTCAGCAAAATTTTTATATGGGAATGGAGAATGGATTGGGCGGTGGTTGGGGGAGAATGGGGACCGTCCGTCGGCTTCGTTTTCGTCGTCGTTGGGTCGTCCGCCGGTCGTCAACCACTCTGATGTGTTGCTGGCCCCCCTCTCCGTCCCCATTCACGACCGCCGCTCCTCCATTCATTTTGTCCATTCCTCCTCCTCCGATGACTTTTGTACAATCTTCGTCCGTCCGTCCGTCCATCCTCCTCATCCAATCTTCTTCTTCTTCTTCTTCTTCCTTTTTTCCCCTCCTAATATGTATTGATCCGTCCATTCAATTTTCCCCGTAAAAGCAACCACCTCCGTCCCCATAAACCGTTGTTATGAGTGTTTTTCGCCGGCGTTTCCATTTTCGGTTTTCACCAATTCCCCCTTCATTTATAATCCTCCTTTCCCTCTACACCTTCATTTTCAATTTTATTAATTCAATTTGATTATTTTTTATCATTTTTTGCCAAATTTGACATTTGGTTCAAAACCAATGGCTTCAAAAATTCGGCCAATATTATTGGCACATAAATAGGTCATGGAAATTGCCAACTTTTTTGTAAATATGAAGACATCGCGCAGCCATTCCCTTCCCTTCTTCCCGTATCCCGTTCATTCTTTTGTTTGACCTTGGCTTTCCTATCTCCTTGGCAAGCATCCAAAAAGATGTATTCCCCCTCGGGCTATATTCATATTTTGCCTGACTGAGTGACATAATTAAGAAGGCGTTATGCTACAGTAAATTTTTAAATTATTTCTACCTAAATACTCATAAGTCAAAATGATTTTTTGTCAATTTCATCTGATCAAAATAAGTTAACAAATTCTGTCCATTTCCCATCAAAATAAATTATATAAAAATGGTTAATTGGGTAGAAAAATAAACAGAGAATTCAATTTTCATTCACCAATTCCCTATTCCCATGACCAATATTCTTTTTACCTTTTCCAATATTAAATGGAGATGATGGATTGTATGAATCATTCCCCCGAAGCCAATGGAGGAAAAGGTGGAGATGGCCTTGTGAAATAAAATATAAATTGGCCATAAATAGAAAATGAAAGGGAAAATTGAAGGAAAATGATGATGAACCCAAAAACACGAATCAATCTATTCTCTCCATTTATTTGAGTAATATTTGTATAATTCTTTCCTTTTTCATTGCCAATTCCCCTTCACAAAATGATTGGTTTGAGGTAAATTCCTGGCCAAAACTGATAACATTTGAGGGCTGGAATTTTATGGTAAAATGGAAAAAAACCCACTCAATTCCCACCTACGCAAAATGATAAAATTCATCGAATTGGAATTTGTTTCGCCCAACAAAAAAAACCATTATATAACACAATAAAAAGTTTTCCCCCATAATAATTATTTGATAAGCAAATGGATTTTTTATAGATTCTTGCACAGTTTTTCATTCCGAAATTGCACTTTTTATGCCTTCTCAAATTTACATAAGAAAATGGCACATTTTAATAATACCATTTTTGAAACATTTACTTGAAGGTTTATCATTAATAAGCTCAAAAGAAATTCTTAAATTAAAAATAAATCTCAAATTAAATTTTGGAGTAAAAGTTTCACCTTTCATTCCGCGCCCTCCAGCCCTCCACTCTAATTGTTCTTCTTCCCCAATAAATTCCTCACATAAAAAACTTTAACACATTTTCATATTTAAAGGTTTTTTGAAACTTTTTTAAAAATTAATTATAATTAAATATTCCTTCAAATTTGTGCAAAAAACAACACAAATTTTCTCCTTGCAAAAATGTCGAAAAATGCGGTCAGTAAATTATAATCGGGAATATGTATTGAATTTTCCCATTAATAATAAAGATCAATGTTCGGGTCACCACGATGGACGCGGAATTGGAATTTTCGATTCAGCCATCCACATCCGGCAAACAGTTATTCGACCAAGTGGTCAAAACAATCAATCTTCGCGAAATTTGGTATTTTGGCCTCCAATACATTGACACAAAGGGATTCACTTCATGGCTGAAGTTGAACAAAGTTTGTGGAATACCACTTTTGACAATACCAATTCACCCTTTTAGAAAGTGCTCAAACAGGATGTGAAAAAGGAGCCAATTTTACAATTCAAATTTCGAGCAAAATTTTACCCCGAGGGTAAATTGGGAAAATTAATAGGAAAATTATTTGTATTTTTTAATAGATGTTACTAATGAACTCATCCAGGATGTCACTTTGGTAATTTTAATAATTTTAATATATAAGTTATTCAATTCAAATTTTATTCTAGCGTCTTTTCTATTTGCAAGTGAAGGATTTGATTTTGACGGATGAAATCTATTGTCCACCGGATCAAGCAGTTTTGTTGGCATCATATGCAATGCAGGCAAAATATGGAGATTTTAATAAGGTTTTTGGCCATTAATTAAGCAAATGATAATTTTGGTATTCATTCAAGGATGAGCATATTCCTGGCTTTTTGGCCAATGATCGGCTCCTTCCACAGCGAGTGATCAATCAGGTTAATTTTATGCTATATTGTTGGGCACTAATTTTACCAAAATAAATCTTGATATTAATACAATACTAACGGAGATGGAACCCCACAAGAGTAATTGATGGTAACCGAATCAACCTCAATCTATCATAATAAGTAATCAGAGGTGAAAGGGGATATTCTAAAGGAATATAAATCAAAAAGAAATGCACAGAATTTTACGAAAATTACTAATTTCGGAACTCTATTACATTCTTTCTTTACTCTAAGAGCTAAGCCTTAGCCCTAAATATAGCAATTTAATACTAATTAAGGAAAAAGGGGTGGTAGTGAATCCATTCACTGCTGATGATTGTCACTTTGATTGACAGATTGATTTGCCTCACATCACCCTTTCGCCTTGTGGGGCCTTTTCCCCATTAGTACCATAAATTGTTAATCATTTATTTTGACATCCATGCAAAAATTATCATAATACAATAAACCATATAGCTTAATTGTCATAATATAATGTCCATTTGATCCAAAAAGTCGCTATGGACAGAAGGTGTCATGTAAATAATATTCATTTTGTTCGCAGTTCAAAATGAACATCAGCGAATGGGAAAATCGAGTGATGGTTTGGTGGGCCGATCATCGGGCAATGAATCGAGAGACGGCAATGCTGGAATATTTGAAGATTGCCCAGGATTTGGACATGTATGGAGTCAATGTGCGTTGAATTGACCAAAATGCTTAAATAATTTACCCAAAATTTTCCACAGTATTTTGAAATTCGGAACAAGAAATCGACAGATTTATATTTGGGCGTGGATGCCCTTGGGCTGAACATTTATGACAAAAATGACAAACTTAGCCCAAAAGTCGGCTTCCCTTGGTCCGAAATTAGGAATATTTCGTTCAATGATAAGAAATTCGTGATTAAGCCAGTGGACAAGAAATCGCAGGTTTCATTGAGAATTTGGCCAAAATGCAATTTTTTTGTTTAGGATTTTGTCTTCTATGCACCAAGATTGCGCATTAATAAGCGAATTTTGGTAAATTTTTAAAAAAAATATAGTCATAATAATTAAATTAATATTAGGCATTGTGCATGGGAAACCACGAATTATATATGCGCCGTCGAAAGCCGGATTCAATTGAAGTTCAACAAATGAAACAACAGGCAAAGGAGGAAAGAATTCAGAGACAATTGGAGCAGGAGAGGTTGAATTACAAATAAAATGGGTACTTGTCGATTATCCACATGCAAATTTTTTTGAGTCGATTGGGGAAAGGGGCGAAAGGTAACGATAAGCGGTAACCCCATGAGTCATCCGATATGGTACGCTACAAATGGGCGACGAAGCTTGTGCTCATTAAGCGCTAAACCGAAATTGATGATTTTGATATCAAATTAAAGAGCGCACTACTGGCTATCGATAGATATAAAAGTTATTTGGTTTTGTTCAGAATTAGCAGAGTAGTACTTAAAACCATTAAATAAGATTACCTTTATAAATTATCGAATTTTTAGAGTTTTTGAACACATTTCCACCAAATGTTAATCAATCCAAATAAATTTTATATATATCGATAGCCAGAAGTGCCCTCTTTAATTTGATAACAAAATCATTAATATCGATTTAGCCCTTAATTAGCTACAAGCACCGTCGCCCAGTTGGGACGACGCCTTGTTAGTCGCATCCATCCGATAAAGGGCTACGGTCATTCAGGGATTGGTTAACATCTACTGTATCCTTAACCATAATCTTGATCACCCATAAGGGGGCCATTTCATTTCAAAATAATGTGCATGGGATAACTGACAAGTACCAGTACAGTAAAATATATTTAAATGGTCAAAATTAATTAAATAGATTGCAACGAGAAATGAATGCACGGGAACAGGCCGAACAGAAACAGCAAGAATATGAGGCAAAAATGATGCAAATGAAGGAGGAAATGGAAGAGGCACAACGCGAGTTGGAAATGGCCCAGAATCGAATTCATCGCCTTGAAGACCAAATTTATGAATTAAATGAGGTGAAATGGAAAATAAAAATTAAACGGAAAAATTAAATTTAGGCCAAACGTCTTTTGGAGCAAAAAGAGCATGAATTGCATTCATTGACCCATCAATTGCAATCGGAACGAGCGGTTTAGCCAAAAAATATATTATTTTTGAATATAATTTTATGCCAGATGAGCGAAGAAGAACGAAATCGATTGTTGGGCGAAATTGAACAACAAGAATCGCAAGTGTCGGCGATGCGTTCCGAAGTGCAAATGAAAACGACGGAAATGAACAAATTGAAGGAGGAAGTGGACAGTGCAAATCGAAATGGAAAAGTTGGTGGGAATGGCCATTTGTTGGGCGAATTCAATGGACCCGACGATTTGACGAATGCGCACGTTGGTGGGTGAAAATAAAATTATAATTAAAAATAAATTTCAAAAATAAAAAGAATTGAGCACTTATCATGAGGGGGATTCGAACAATTATGATCAGAGGGAATTGGATCGACAAAATGTGACGGAACAGGACCAATCGCTGAAGCAAAAACTCGAAGTGAGAAACATTGAAAAAGGATAGTATTTAATTTTGTCGATAAAAAACATTGAAATTGCCGAAAAGCTTATAATGGTTTAGTATTTTTCCTAGCTAGACCTCCAAACCCTATACTCAATCGATAGAGCTCGTCTGGACGGATCGAATGGTGATGGGTTTAGATAGAACGTTCGAACCCTTTTTGATTGTTGGTTTAAAACTAAAAATTGGTTAAACCAAATAAGCCAAATCATAATGGAACGATTCATTCGGCGAGAATAATCGTTTGAGTATATGGTTTTGGGGTCTGGGACAAACCTGTGAACCGTTAATGCTTTTTGGCAATTTCAATTTATTTTCTGCATATTAAATATTTCCCTTGAAAATAATAAATTTATTGGAATACTTTTAGATGTTGACCAAGGAATTGGACAATGCACGAAATCAGCAGTCGGTCACTAATTTTGACATTTTGCATATGGAAAATAAGGTAACAAAAATATTATAATTAATTTAGTATAAATTATGATTTTAATTTTTAGCGTGCCGGACGTGATCGGTACAAAACACTGCGTCAAATTCGTTCTGGGAATACAAAACGTCGAATTGACCAATATGAAAATATGTAAAGGGAAAATCGAGGAAAAAGAAGGAATTGAATAATTTTACAAACAAAATTAAAATGCCCTTGTTTTGCCTTTTTAATTTAAAATTATTTTATTATTATTCCACCCATCCATTTCCGTATTCTTTTATTTAATCCGACCATTTTCAATCATTAAAATATTTCAATTTTCATTTTCACCACATTGATGGATTCCTTCTGAAATAATTTCCATCAAATTTTCTCTCAAATTTATTATTATTTAGATTAAACTCCTCTCATTCAAAATTCAAATGATTAATGAAAAATGAATAATTTAATAATAATTTAATTATATCATTGACCACAACATTCATTCATTCATGATTTGTTTTTCAAATTAATTATTTTTGACTAAAATTGTTTAAATTTATAATTAAATTGGCATACTCATATATTTTCTATTAGAAGCCTCATCATCAGATTTTATAAGTTTCGAAGCCCCAAAATTTCGAGTCAAATTCTCTTTTCTATCTTGCTGCTATTCACAATTCTAACTAGCTAAAGGTAATGGTAATCCGCATATCTGCAGATAAATCCATATTCACAATCTTAGGGATATGTATCCGTTTTCACAATAATAATTTCAACTGAAATGGCTAGAGGTTTTATATGCAGATAGTTGATCAGAATTATAGCGTTTTTTATTGAGTCCGATGGCACTAATAAGAAATACAATAAAAATTTATTCAAAAAGTTCATTATGACAACAAAGTCGAGGGGGTGGGGGAGCTTCTAATAGGTAGAATATTAAATAAAATTAATGCCTTTTATAAAAATAGCATAAATTAATGTCTATTCCAAAACATTATCCTAATTTTCTCTTCAAATCATTGGCACTGTCCGATTGTTGCTTCCAAATCTTGCCGCCGGTGAAACCGAACTTCCTCCGGCCCCAATTGTGAATATCCGGGCAGCTTGGATTATTCCAAATACCCGAAGGATTGTTGCCTTCAATTCAATGAGTCCAGCATTGAACAGTAAACGATATTCCGAACTTAAATTGAATATTTTATTATTTCATCTTTTTTTGTGTACCTATTCAAATAAAGGACAACCGCATTTGAGCTGGCCCCAAGCAAAATGGCACAAAGTGAAATATTCATCATATACCACGTCATTTTGGTGGAATAAAGGGAGGAAAAGCCGAGGAGGATGGAACCAAACAACAATGTTCCAACATGAACGAAAACAATCATTGCCAATGATTTTAGCAATTTTTGTTGTTGTTGATTAATTCCACTGGAATTAGTCCATCCATTTAATTCTATAAAAATTGACAAATTTAAATATTTAAAAAGAAATTTGATTTACTTTTTTGGATGAAAAGGATCAATCCAATGAGAATATAGCACAAAATTGTGATGGAAATGAGCACTGGGCCCACCAAATAATGCACAATATCTTTGCTGCTATCCCAGCCTAAATTAATTAAAATTAAATTATTTCCAAATAATTTAATTCACCAATTTGGCCAATAAATCCGGTTACTGGTTTCTCTTCTTCGGCTGCACATTTTTGCCAAAGTCCGTAAATATTCCAAATGCCATTAATTGAGCATAAAAATGTCAAAAATGCGCAATAAAAATAACGGAAACGAGGATTCATCTGTGGGAATTTTATTTAAATTAAAATTTAAAGAAATTAGATTTTTAATTAAATTTAAATATGAAACAAAATAATTAAAATATTAAATCCCTTTTTTTGATAAATAAATAAATTCTACCGCTACCCGATGATAATGCATTGGCAAAATGACGGAAAGTAGCCGATCAATTCCGGTACATGCCATACAAGTCAGCGAGCATTGAATGCCAAAAAGGGATGGGACAAGAAGGCGGCAAGATTGGAAAGTGCCAATGAAATTTGTGCCGGACAATGAGATGAAGAAAAATGGAAAAGGATGGGTCAGCTGGAGCATATCAAAGAAGGCATTCAATGCGATCAAATAATTGGCATTTCGATTCAGGGATTTCCTTGAAATTAATGAAAATGGAATTATTATTGAGAATAATATCTATACTGATGTTTAATTGTGGTGTAAATGATGAAAGCATTGAATGGAATGCCAATGAGGCCAATCAAACTGAGGAACAATGCGGGAACAATCAACACTGGGGTTGGGCCCGCATTATGGAACATTGTGTAAAGCTAGATGGAATAGGAATTAATTGGTGTGCCTGGGGCTTTATTTACAGTAATTCTTCTACTAGAGGCCCATGGATATATTATATATGTTACGGCCAAAAGTGGAAATCGGCCAAAACTGGTTTTGGCCGGCCAAAACTGGTTTTGGCTGAAAATCGGCCAAAACTGGTTTTGGCTAGCCAAAACTGGTTTTGGCCGGCCAAAACTGGATTAAATGGATAATAACTTAAATAATGGATATAGGAGGATTAAGCAACGAAATGGAAGGGAAATGGAAGGGAAATGGCCCGGAAGGCCACTGGAAGGTCAGAGAAGGGTAAAAGAGGCCCGGAGAGTGCGCGGGATATATCCGGATATAGGCGGATTAAGATGGATATAGAGGGATTAAGCCGGGTTAAATCCCTAATTAGATGGGAAATGGTCCGGAGGGCCATTGGAAGATCGTGGAAATGTCTGAGAGTGCGCGGGATATATCCGGATATAAGGGGATTAAGATGGATATAGAGGGATTAAGCTGGGTTAAGCATAGTTAGGGGCTAGGGATTAGGGATAGAGGTTCGGAGCATAGGAATATCGCGAAGCCGGAAGCAAAACAGCCAAACCAGGAAATTATTTCAAGGCTCAATCCTGCTTAATCCCCTTATATCCATTATCCACCTTATTCCCCCTATATCCGGATATATCCAGCCACTCATATGGCCTTCGGCCAACATTCTCGACCTTTCCTGGCTATTTCCCATCCATTTCGGGGTTTTAACCCCCTATATCAACCTTATTCCCCTTATATCGACCTTAATCCATATATATCCGGATATATCCACCACACTTTCTGTCATTTCTCTCTCCTTCCATTGCCCCTACAGGCTATTTTACATCTCTTTCAGGGCTTAATCCCATTTTATCCACCTTAATCCCCCTATTTCCGACTATATCCCGCGCATTTCAGACATTTCCACGATCTTCCACTGGCCCTCCGGACCATTTCCCATCTAATTAGGGATTTAATCCGGTTTAATCCCCATATATCCACCTTAATCCCCCTATATGCGGATATAACCCGCGCACTCTCTGGGCCTCTTTTACCCTTCTCTGACCTTCCAGTGGCCTTCCGGGCCATTTCCCTTCCATTTCCCTTCCATTTCGGTGCTTAATCCTCCTATATCCATTATTTAAGTTATTATCCATTTAATCCAGTTTTGGCCGGCCAAAACCAGTTTTGCCCGGCCAAAACCAGTTTTGGCTAGCCAAAACCAGTTTTGGCCGATTTTCAGCCAAAACCAGTTTTGGCCGGCCAAAACCAGTTTTGGCCGATTTCCACTTTTGGCCGTAACATATATATTTCAATGGGCTTATAAATTTTCAGAGTCTCTCTAGGATGAGTTCTAATAGAAGAAATAGGTTATTAATTTTACCTGTAAATCGGCTTCATCCGACATAATGCTTGCATTGAAATAGGAAAGCAATTTTGATGTCAAATTTGGATTGTTGTTGCTGTTTTCGTACATATTTAACATTTATTTTAATTTATTTTGCTCTAAAATATTTAAATATTTGAATTTTTAATTCGATTTTTTAATTCCAAATATTTAATTTTTAGTATAATATTTGTTTCCTTAGTAAATGAGACAATTTTTTGTGAGAATTCCACCTGACTAATTTTGTAAAAATTGAAATTTTCCCAACTAATAAGCACAACATAAACCTAAAGACGTCAACACAATATTAATCCAGCCAATTAGTAAAACTTTCATTTTTATTTTGTATTCTAATTAATTTCCCTTGTAAAATATAAAATTATTTGAAATATCTAAAATTAGAATTTATCTTTGTTAATCTTAAAATTAAAAATTTTACAAAATTCTAAAAAATTTGATGAACATTTCTGATAAAAATTAATTAATTTTTTATCTTTCTTTAAATATAAAATTTACTAAAAAAATTTTGTTTCAAAATTTTGTATTTCCATCTTTTTTGTATGGATTTGATAAAAATGGCATATTCCTCCAATTTTGGATGCCATTTATTTAATATTCAATTCAATGGGCCCTCCTACAATCCCCCATTCATCGTCATTTTTGGCATTTGCATTTTTTGCAACGTTTCAAGTTTCATTTTCTTCGACCAATTTATTTTACTTAATATTCACCTGTTGAAGTACACCAAAAGGAAGGAAAATGTCAAATTTAATGGAAATATTTCCTATTCAATTTGAAATCAGACTTGATTAAATTAAATCATTCATTTTTTTTTAAATTCGGTTCTAAATTTTTTTTAAGTTAATTTAAAATTTTGGTTTTTAAATATTTTCTATGAATTGTCGTCAAAATTAATTTAATTTTCTTTTATTCATTTTTTTTGATGTTTGAATTGGAACGAATGGCCCAAAAAATGATAATTATTGAATAAAATGTTTCTATTTTTGTGAAAATTTAATTTGGGAATAGGCAATTAATTTGGTCTTATGATTTATTATATTATTGAAAAAATTAATTTCCCAATTTAAAATCATTATATTTTTGTAAGAAAAATATAATTTTAGTGAATGGAATAGAATATTGGAATTTAATTTAATTAGCATTAATTAATAAATACTGAATAAGATAAATAATAAAATGTGATTCATTCTGTGTACATATTTTGACCATAGATTGGAAGAAATGGAAAAAATAAACAATAATTCTATTTATGGCAATTTTTGTTTGGATGGGATCAATTGGAGTAAAATATGGCTTAAAAAGCATATTTATATGCCAATTGGGCATTGGCCTCAAAAATGGCTTTTCAATTGTGCCATTTTGTTGTACGAATTTATATATGACCAAATCCAATGTCACATTAACATTCGACAATTTGCTCATTTTTTTGTATTCAAATTTTTGTAGTAGCATGGAAAATTAAAAATGGATAGAAAGATTATTCGCGCACGCTTCTACAAATTTTTGGTAGAAAAAATGGAATATTTGGCATATTTATTTAGTTAAATATTAAATTTGAATTGCAAAAATTGAATTAATATTTTTTTTTTGAAAAATTTAGGTACACTGCACTGCAGGCTTATATGTTGTACTCTATAATATTTAAAATTAAAATACAATTCTAATTTAGCATTTTATTGGAATAGTTTTGATTAAAAACCAAATTTTAATAATTTATGCGAAAATAATTTTATAAATAAATTATTTAAATAAATATTTTAGCAATAATACTAGTAATGAATTTGTAAATTATTTATGAAATATTTATAATGGATATATAATATAAAATTGTGTCAATTTTCATACAAAGGAATTTCAAGAAAATGATTTTTGTTTTATGGCAATATAGTAATTTTAAATCTATTTATATTCGGTCAAACTTCTTTTCCCATCGACTTTTCTTTTATTCATTAATTTAATTTTTCTCACCCACTCTCTGGGAATAATTATGTCATTCTTTGGCCATTTTCAGTAATAAAATTTATTAATCCATTCTTTAAAATGAAATTTATTTAAGTAATACGAATATGAAAGCATTTTTTCGGAAATCAAGAATGCTAAATTTTATTTAATTAAATTATAAAATGGATAGAAAGAATTCGAATTGAAAAAAGACTACTGATTATGATGCGAATAAAGGAATGAATTTTGAATAAATTTGATAAATTTGAATTGTTTGCTGCCAATTGAAAATCCAATCAAATTATCATTTTTTATAGTAAATAAAGCAGAATGAATCTAATATTGTTTAAATTGGTCAAATTTTTACAAAATTAATTGGCAAAAAAATCTTTAAAAAAGGAAAAAGAATTGTGCGTTTAGGAATAGTATACCCAATTAGCAATTAGCGGAGGCTATTCGAATTCTAAAATAAACCAAAAATGGAAGCAAAGTTAATTTTGTGCTTAAAAACGTTAAAAATCCAATCAAATTCATTAAATTTTCCTGGGAAACCGTAATTTTAATGAAGTGTAAAATTTAAATTCTCATTTTTTTATAATAAATAAAACAGAATCTATAGCAATTTAAATTGGCTAAATTTTTCACAATAATTATATTGGACAAAAATGTCTTCAATAAAAAGGAAAAAAATTGAAGCTTTTGAGAGTTGGGATATATGCCCAATTAACGGAGATCATTCAAACTGGAAAAAAAACCAAAAACGGAAATAGATAATTTTGAGGTTTAAAATTGTAAAACTGATCATTAATTTGAATTTTGATTGAATATTAGAAATTAGTATTCCAAAAATGGTTTATTAAAGAGATGGTTTTTGTAATTACATGAGAGATGAGCAATTTTGGGAAAAAATTGTTGCCCTGTAAACTTAATTAAATGGTCATAAACATAAAATTAGTGAAATTCCCACATTCATTCATTCGTTCGCTCATTAAAAATATCAATGATTAAAAAGTTCAGTACGAAAATAATGGATGAGAAAACTTAAATAATATTTTCTCAATATAATTTGGTTTAAAAGTACTAAAAAATGAATAAATTTGCTGATGAAAAAAAAATTATTTAACGATGAAATTTTTAATTTATTTACATAGCTCTTCAAAAATTCAGCAAAAAACACAGATAATAAATAAATAAATTATAAAAATTTAAAATGGAATTTCAGTCAAAATGTTCAAGGCAAAAATTGGGGCAATTCGCAAGGGCCCATTATGCAGAATGGCAAAAATGCTTTTGGCATAAATTCCTCAAAACGACCTGAAATTCATTCATTTATTTATTTTTCACTAATGATATTTTGATACTTACATAATGATTATCCGAATTCAGATTCGAAAAAAAATTTGAGATTCTTATTTTATTATTCATTTTTGATTCTTAAAATGATGAAAAAAAACTTTAGGTTCATTATTTTGTGACCAACATTGGAGATAAGATAGGGTTTATTTTATGGAAGAAAAAATCTGGACCTAGATAAATGATAAGTACCAATATTTTTTATAAGTTTGCTCTAATAAAAATCATTGACTTTATATTTTCCTCCTATACTTATAATAATATTCAAACCTTGGTCATGCATCAAATCCAAATAGACGACCAATTCCCGATGTCTTTTTGCATTCAAAATGGATTGACCAATCAGCAATAATGTTTCCGAATAACGAAGTGCCCCCTTTGCATCCCCAAATTTCCTTTGTTGTAGCCGAAGAAGGGCACGGCTATATTTTTCTGCCTCTGCCGCCAACAATTGTTGGGCATGTTTTGAGAGGCCTGTCACAGCTAAAAATAACAAATTCATTTTTGATTTGAATTTTTTCAAATTTACCCGAATTTGTGAACATTAAAGCCATCAAATAGGCGAATTCCTCCCTTGTTGGGCGCACCCCCACCATTTGCTTCATTGTATGGCAATAAACTTTAAAGGCCAATTTTGATACTCTAAATATAATAAAAAATTAATGAATTAAAAATAATCAAACATTGGATCCTTTTCATATCTTTTCAATCTGAACAATTCAATGATTGGAAAATGGTTTGGCGCTATCAAAACTTCGAAACCCTTTTGAAATGAATAAAATGAGACGAACAAATCCAATGCACACAATGTTTGACTCCGAAGGAGAATTCGCTGTAAATTTTTTAAAATAAATAAAAATGGATTTCTAAATTAAACTTGATCGTTAAAATCCAATTGCCCAAAAATGGGCAATGATTTGCCGAATCCAATGCTAATAAGCAAATCACGAATATATGTTGCCGGTTTCATCGACCAACAATGTTCAATTTTTGAGAGGAATTCTCGATTAAAGGTTGGAGGCAATTCATCCTTTTTTTAAATATAAATCATTAAAAATTTATGATAAATTTCTCACCAAAAATTGATCAACATTTGACAACAAATTTTCATTTCCTCTGATCACATCATCCGTTTGACTGTATCGATTCACATATTCTCGGGACATTTCCGTCCGTGAATTGTGTATCCTTTTCATTTTACTTTCGGCATTCAAAAAATTGGCCAACAATTGGATTTCGTATAAATCCTCCGAATAGAGTAAAATTTCATTCTAATTAGAATGATATTTCATTAATAATTAGAATTGAAAAACCATCCAATTAAACAATTAAAATAGGGAATATTTCTTACTAAAATGAACTAATAAAACTTATTTTAGAATCTATTAAAATGGAATAATAGTTGATTTATGCTTGGGGCGAATTTAATGAAATGGCATATTTTAGTAGATACATAGCGAAATCAAATAAATCTTCAGGTATCAATTTAACCCAAATGGTACAATCAGTTTATAGGATTAATTTTTTGGTCTACTAATTATATTCATTCAATCTTATAGTTAAAGGAATTAAATCATCCCTCGATGAAATCATTAAAAGTAATAACCTTGTTGGCTGACTCATCTTTCGACAAATTTCTAGCATATTTTGAGCGTTTGTTTTCTAAATATTTAAATTTGCATTTCCCTCTTTTTATTATTATTTTTACGTTGCTTGGGTTTTGGCGACCATTCTTGTGCCTTTGACATTTCCGTCCTCCATTTCCAAACATCAATTGACCGAATCGACTTTTCCTGCATTCCAACTTGAATGCATTTTTGGAATCGACAATATTTGCATTCCCGGATTCCTTTTTCTATTGAAGATGTTGTCCCATCCTCTGTTAATGAATGAATTTAAAATATTTTCATTCATATTTTAAATTAATTTATTACCGTCTTCCGATGAAGAACATTGGCAAATGTATTTTCGCTCCTGGATCAGGGTTCGTCTATGATGAATAGAAAAAAATAAATATTTTAAATTCATTCTTTTAATCAATTATTGGAAAATGAATTCATTTTTATTGATTTAAAATTGTATTATAATTTTTAATTAATTTTCAATTATTTAAACCGAAAGAATGCGGCACATGCATTGCAGGATAAAGTGCCAAAATTATTGCGAGCATTCGGACAGCCACAAACTGCGCAACATTTTTCCGAATTACTCGACTCTGAGTCAGTGGGAGAATTTACTAACATCGACATTAATTGCATTGAACCTTCTTCAAATTAATATAAATTTTCATTATTTGGAGAATGAGCATAAAAACACAAGGAAGGTACAAAAGATCAAGCGTTAAAAAAATGCTGGATTTTCCCATTTGCTTTTTGTTTTGGGCAAATTTATGAAAATTGAAAAGGGAGGTAAAAAAGTTCGAGCGTGTCCAAAATGGATTTACATATTTATTTAATTTTTATTGTTTTGAGGCAAATGCATGAGAGTAGTACTGTTGAAAGAGTTTTCTTGTGAGAGGAATTCACGTAAAAAAACCCAAAATTGTGGGAAAAAGGGAAAAATGGAAGAAATTTGAGGACAAATTGGAACGAGAGCGCAAATCGATATAAGCATTAAAACAGAGAAAATCACGGGGGAATGGGTCCATGTGAACAAATGAAGAGAGCAAGCGAAACACTGAGCCCTGTTGCTGGGCCAAACCTAGTCGGGAGCCGAGAGTGCCACTGACAAAATGGGAACTCCTCTCCAAACAAATTGAACTACAATTTTTGTATTGAACTGAGGAAAAAGGAATGCTATAATGTTGCTACCAGATCAAATTTTTTTAATTAATTAAATAATTTATACCTTTTTATGCCGAAATCTTAATTTCTAAACCAAAAATAAAATGAGAAAATGAGAAAAATTTAATAAAAAAACAATTTGAATTGTAATAATGAATGTTCCAATTAAAATTTGAATGTTTGCCAGAGGCAAAAGATGAAAGAATTTGATTGGCATTTGGCACTAATAAAATAATTTTAATACATAGATAATTCCCATTTTCAGATGAATTACATATTTTCAATTCAACTTTACATTCATTTCATAAATTCTTCCATTAAGTTGGCAATTTATATTATCATAGGCATTTTAAGACATTTAATTCTTAAAACTTAAATGAAAATCTAAATAATTAATTGCTAAAAAATGTAATATATAATTTCATTAGTTATAAAATTTTCAATTGACCCAAGTATTAAATAAAAGTACAAAGTAAATGCATGCCTTTCATTTTCATCAAACAAAATTTCGTATTTTATAACAATGATTTCATTTTTTTGAATTGATTTTGGCCATTAAATTCCATTAATTGGGGTTAACTGTTTAAAATTGACAAAGTAAAAGTACAAATGATTAATGGATATGTCCACAATTGAATAAAATATTAAAAAATATCATCTGCTTTTCTCTGAAAATAAAGTGCCAAATTAATTCCCAGTAATAGTGAATTTCATCCATCTGCCTCCAATATCCACCTGCTTCTGCTCATGGCCCATTTTCGCCCTCATTCTTGGCCAAATTCGCCATTGACAATTCCCCAATGCCTTCATCCAATCCAAATATGGTCATTTCACATTCATTTACGTCAATGTCGATTGTCGGCGGTGTCAAGGTACCCAAAGCAATAATAATATAGGCATTCTTCTCACCATTTCCCCCTTTTTTGTTGATACTCACTCTCTATTATAATCCGCGCATTCTCGCGCGGATAATTATATCCAAAATTTTCGTGCTCGACCAATTTTTTTTCTCCTTCTATTCAATATTTTAATTGATAGAATTTGAAAAGAAATTGAGTATTGAATATTTTATTATTAAAGACATAATTTTTCTATAAATTTATTAAAATTTAGCCAAAAAAAATGAATATTTCTTTGGAAAATTCCACTTTTCCTCCAATAATAAATTCAACCGATGGTCGACGATTAATTGTTACCGCCATAGATCCCACCAAATCTCCCGAAAATCCGCCGATAAATATTTCCTCACTTCCCTCTGCCCTCTCATTCCATTTTGGCAAAAATCAATCAATTCAAATGCCGGCAAAAATGAATATAACTGGCGGAGAGGATGAAGAATATGAAGATGGATTTGGGCCAGAATATATTCACTATGGCCATAAAAATGGAGGGGACATGAAAGAGTCCACCTGGAATGGGGGTCCACAAATTTAATCGAAATTACTGAAAATTATTGAAATGTCATTTACTTTCAGTTTTGATGGGCGCTTCCTTCTCCAATATTCTCCTTTTGCTTTTCCTTTTGGCCATTAGCCGAGGGAAAAACGGTTATTTTGGCATTCGACTTTACATCCTCAATTTGGCTATTTTTGGCCTAATTCAAATTGTAATCAATTTCAAATTAATTTTAATAAATTCCCAAAAATTAGGTTGTCCTAATTTGGAATTCGCCGGATGACCTTTACGGACTGCGCAATTTCTTTGCATTTTCCCTCCAGGATTTCATGGACAAATACAATGGTTCACTGCTTGAGGCCACTCAAATTGTTTATTTAAGTTCAACAACTGTACTAATGCTTGATTGTTTCCAAAAGTTTTCCAATTTTATTCGAAATTACATTTTACCTTTCAATTTAAGATATCGCAATTTTGGGATTGGAATTGGCAAAAAGAGTTGGGCATTGGCCATCATATTCCTCGACATTTTACCGCTAATTTATATTTTTGTGAAGGTAAAATTACAATAATTTTAATAAGAATTCATATTAAAAAGGGAATTCGCTTTGAATATATCCAAATTCGGCCAAAACCACTTGCAATTTATCACATTTTTGTGTTGATCATTTTTTCGGTGGTTTCAACTTTTCTTGGCTTTATTCTCCTTTGTTTGCCCTTATATCGATGTTGCCATCGAAAACAGGAGGAAATTGCCATAAATGATGATCAAAATAGGCGACATGCATTGAAAGAGGTTAATTTAAAATATCATTTCTGGGTAATTATTTTTTAAAAAATTCAGAAAATTCGTTCAAATCGGTTAATGTCCAATCAAAATGGCGGCCCATTGCCAAAACCATTCACCATTTCAAAATTATTCTGCCTTTTTGCATTCATCCTTTTGACCAGTTGGCCACAATTTACAGTCTTCAATTTGGGCGTTGATTTGCAATCAAATGGAGGAATTGGACAGGCCAAAGAAATGGCCCATGAAATGCAAAAACCAAATGGGGCCCTTGCTGGTTTTGTCCATTTTATGCAAAAAACTCGACTCGTTTATTGGCTTATGAGGTAATTTATTTTTAATTAATTTTAATTCACCTTTCAGTATCCAAAAATGGGCTGCACTTTTTCGGCCATTCGTCGAGTCATTGTTTGCCATTTTGCTACTTTTGATTCCCTCAATGGGAAACAAATTCCAGTTTTGCAAAATTTGTCCAATAAAGAATGAAAATGAGAGTATTGGCAACAATTTTTTGCAGGATCGAATGATTCCAATCAATCAAATTCCCTCTGCCCCTTCACAATCACAAAATTCAATTATTCATTAATATTCAATGATCAATATAAAATGGAATTTTGATTCCATAAAATTTTCTTAATATTTTTTGTACTTATTTATTGAATAAATTTTTCCTTCTCTTAATTAATTCATTAAAAATTACTTAGAAAAGATATGATATTTATATATGAATTATAATTAAATGGAAAAAGGAAAATATTTAATTTTGCCAAAAAATTATTGAAAATGACGAAACGAATATTATGTCGAAAAATTACTTAATCATTTTTTACTTGGCCAAAACTAGTGGTTTGGGTCTTTATCAGCCGTTTCATTTTCAGCCATTTTGATGAGTCATGTCTCATCAGCAAAAAGATTTGATGCAATTTTACTATCATTGGATAGAGTAAGAGGATCTAAATAGTAAATAATACTAATTAATACTTAGAGATCGAATAGTTCTATCTTCTATCCAATGAAAGCAAGATTGCATCAAATGGTTTCTTCTTTGCTGAGTTATGAATTATATGACTCGTCAAAATGCCGCTGGCAATGAAATATTCCCCACCGTATAATTAGATGTTAGTGTTAAGAAGGCTTGTTAAGGCAAGGTTTAGGGCGAGGCCCAGATTGGATTTGGGCTAGGGATAGGTAGGTTAAAAATCTCAAGAAGTCTGATCTGGTCAAGTGGTCAAGTTGAAAAATTTTTTGATACGAAAAATTTTCGCCATTTTCAATACTTTTTTCCGCAAATTATGTACTAACCAATTATATAACATCAATATTATAAATTCGTCTCTCGTACTAAAATTTAATTCCTCAATTAATTTCTTTCTTAGAAAATATTTTAATGTCTCTAATAAAGCCAATTAAAATTTAAATTAGTTATATATTTTTATATGCAGACAAATCCGGCGGAAAATAATTTGAACGAATGATGATACAAATTCGTCCACCGGAATTTGCATTTCCGTTGTGCACTTTTTTGAGACGCAAATTATAAAAGTTAATAAAGAATAAAAATAAAGTGCGAAATAATTAATTTGTTCCGGCAATTTGTGGGAGGGAGGATAAATACCAAGGCCAAAATGGCCATTCCACCCAATTCACATTATTTACACATAAATTGATAAAATAAATGGCAAAAATATTCGGAATATTTCTTCTTCTTTTTATTGCTTTCAATAAATGTGCCAATGGCCTATTCCTTCATCGAATTCCGGGCACTAATCGACATTTTACGCCAAAAATAACAACAACAACAACCATTATTGAACCACCAAAACAACAACAAAATGATGAAATTGAAATGGAAAATGCAGAAAATGGAGGAAATGGGGAGGAGGAAAATGAATGCAAAAAGAAAGGGATTTTGGCATTTTTATTTGGGAAAATGTTTTCAACCAAAAAATGCATTCATGAAGAAATCCAAAAGAATACAATTAAACCAAAAGAGAGGACAAATTGTTTTTTCACTCCAATGAATTGCTTATTTTTGCCATCAAGAAAAGTTGGAAATAGAAAAGGACCAATTGCAATGTTTTTGGTGAGCGAAGAGGAAAAACTGAAATTGGTGGAAAAACATGGAAAGCATAAAAGAAGAACAAGAAGAAAAACAAAGAGGAAGAATAATGGAAGAATAATTAAAATTAAGAAAATATTATTTTGAATAAATTTTATGCCAATTTTATTTAATCCATATTCGTATATACTTGTACGCTAAAGTAATTGAAATATCATATTGAATAAATCAATGTTTTTATACAAATCAACATGAGAAATTTAAGATAAACAGAAATTAAATACTTCAAGTAAAAATTTCCGAGGATCTCGTCTTTCATAAAAAAACTTCCAAATAAATTGAAAAATTGATTTGGGCATCCCGCGCTTTATAAAGAGATCTATGCCCAATTGATGTGCTTCTACGAGATCTATCGAATAGTATAGATTTACAAGGTCAGGATCATGCATAAACAAATCATCCAAGAAAAACAAATCTATCTATAAAAGAATTTAAATCTTTTGGTAAAAAATTGGCACTCAAAAATGAACCAAATTAGGATGAAATTTAAGAAATTATAATTTATTTGAATGAATATATTGAATTTAAATCAAAATATATTTAATTTTTAATTCTTCTAAAATATTCTTCTAAAAACATATAAACAGATAAATAATAAATTTTATTAAATATTATTTATTATTCTTTGGATTATTCAGTACATTTTTCATACATTATTATATATACATAATAAATACAATTCAATTTATTTTATTCAAAAATATTATTATTATTATTATTCCAATCTCAAAAACAATCTCGACTTGGCAATGCCGTAAAATAGTAGCAAAGTCGCCGTCGCCGTGGGGATGCCATTTTTCTATTTTCACTCATTTCTCCCTCTTTCCTTCGCCGCCGTTCCATCTGCCTTTTATGGAATTCTTGTTGCATTTTTGAACCAAATTTGCATTCAATTGGTTTTCGATTGTGGTCCACACAAATTGGAATGATTGTTGCCCTCACATTTTCACTTTTATTTTCGACATTCATCAATTCATCCTCTTCAATTCCATCAATGATTGATGAATTTTCCAATTCGTTGATTTTTGTTTCCTTTGTCAATGATTTTTGATGATTTTTCTGATGAATATGATGGAAATGTTGCCTTTTCCTATGAGGAAGAATTGCAGCAGATGACAAACAAATAATTAGGCAATTTATGAAAATTATTTGGATTAGCAATTTTCTTGAAGAAAACATTTTTGATTAATTATTTTCAAATAAAATAAAATTATAATGAATTTATGGGCTTTTTAATTTATTTTAAACAGCCTTTTTATATTCCATTTTGTGGCGAAACAATTTTAATTAAAATCAAAGGGCGGAAATGCGAAACGCACTTTTGTCGGTTTTGTCTTTTTGTTGGTTTGTAAATCTCATTAAATTTAAATATTTTTGCAAAATTACAAAACAATTTTTGAGGAGAAAAAGAGTGGCTGAAAATTAATCGAAAATAATTATTGGCCATTATAATTGAGGCGGAAATTTTCTTATGGAAAAGTCCATTCATTCTCTTTTGGGGTTTTTAAATGTTAATTAACCAATTATTATTCAAAAATAATAATTTTTTATATTTCTTGATTTTAGCAGACAAATACCCAATTAAATATTAATAAAATTAAATTTATTTATTTATTTAAATTTTCTAGATGAAAAATAAAATATTTATGATTTCCAAAATATTATAAAAGTAAAAATAATAATTTTTATGAAGTCTGGGGAATAAAATTCATCGTAGTGGCAGCAAATGTTTGTCCAGTCATGTGAACTTTTGCACGTCTCAAAACCTTCTTAATTGATCCGCAACAATTAAAAAGACTTCGACTTAAAATAAATGGAAAATATTAATAATTTGTAATATAAAATGGGACCGATATGGGGCGACCAACAAAATAGTGCCAATTGGATTCAAAATTGGCATTAAATGAATTGGAATGTCCGAAAAGACGACAAATATCAGAGTATTTTGGGTGGCAAAAATTGGCAAGAAAACTTGGATGCTGAGCGCCAAAATTTCGAATGTTGGAAGAAAAGCCTAAAATGAAATAATCGGGGAAAAATGAATTAAAAGTGTGCGCCTGGAAGAGTAAAGCGGCCGAAACTTGATTATTATAATCCAATTTGAATGGATTCATCACGGAAATGGCCTTTCGAATGCGAATGATGCAAACAACGATGACCAAATAAAAACATGGAATCATAATGCACATCAAAGTGATGTGAAGAAGCCAACGAAATGCTTGCTTAAATTAATGGGATTAATGAATGAATAAAATTGTCAATTCCTAAGGGCGGCCTTTCCTATTTGTCCTACTGTATAACAATTTTTGTTTTTTCCTAATCGCCCGTCACTCTATCAATCAAATATTGCCTCAATCTGCCTTTTTAAATAAACCCACCTTTTCCCTCTCTTTACGCTTTTTATACCCTTCATATTTTTTTAAAATTTCTCTTCACAATTAATAAAGAATACCGTAAATTCTAAATTCTCTTTTAATACCCAGTTTCTAATAATTTCCCATCTTCGATTTTGAGGTTCCATAGCTCCTCCTTTCAGCAGAGTGAACTTAAAAAATTTTTTTAATAACATTTTTATAGTTCCCTAAAGCTTTATAAAATCCGCTATAATTTGTTCAAAATGTCCACAAATTAAAGAGTTACATCCCAAATTTTCTCAATTTTTTAAAGATTGAAAAATAATTCCCCCTGAGGAATGAGGATTAAAAGAGTATTTTAATCATTCCCTTCTTTGTGCCAAATAATTTTAGCCTAGATTAGAAGAAATAAAAATAACGGAAATTACCGCATGAACAAATGAAACGAAATTGATGTCAGTAATGCCAAAATCATTAGTAATGGACTGTTTCAAATCGGCCATTGCCGCCATTTCTCCTTGACGTGGATAATCGGCCCAAGCCAACAAACATCCATGGAAAATATTCAACAAAACTTGAAAAGTGATCAAAGGCCAAAAAATGCTGGGCGGCATCACTTCATTTCGGCAGAGGATGCAATAGCGATAAACATATTGGGACATTGTGGTCACCAAAAAGAATAACTTAATCCAATTTTTGGTTACTACTTCTAAATATTTTTGCCCACCGTCAATTGAATCCAAACCAAATAGGCGGCATATTGCCAATGTTGGGCCGAATTGCGGAATATTCCATTCAGAACAATTGTGCGATATCCATTTTGGACAATTGGAATCTGGAATTGAGGAATACAATCAAAATTAAAAAAATATGGTCAAACAGGTTGGACAATGAATGTCCAAAATGACATTGCCAAATCCATAATGCAACTAATCATCAATAAATTCTTGTAAATGTGCATTCCGGTCACAGTTTTTCGTCTAATAATGTTCACCAAAAGAATATTCAGGCCAATGCCGGCGAATAGAACGAAAGTGTCCAGCCAACCATAAACCAGTCGGACTGTGTCTAAAAAACAATTCGGACAAATGTATGTAGAATTAAACAATTTTTTGACTAAAAATATTCCTTTCTTTTCCTAATGAAAAGTTTTCATCTTTTATAATTTTTACCTTTTGTTGAAAAGAAAATAAAGTTGCCTTCTTCCGCGTATTTTTTATTATTCATTTCGATATGTTGATCTGTGAGATTTTTAGAATTAATTGGCTTTTATAAAGCAATATATTTTGTTAATTTTGGAAATATTTTAGCTTTTTTGGATAATATTCCCCTAGGATTTTAAATTTAATTGGACCAAAAATTCTTGAGTTCAAATTTCTAAATATATTTTTTAATGAATCCTTTGGGATTTGCGATGAATTTATTTTTGTAAAATTTAACAACATTTTTGGATTTTTACAAAAATATTAGTCTTTCATTTTTTTAAATTTTTTCTCGAATTAATCGAATATTTAAAAATAATGAAATTTTTTTATCAGCTGGTATTACATAAAATTGGTGGAAAATTAATTTAATTTAATATTTAAGGAGAAAGTAAAGTCAATTACATATGGATGATTATGATTAGGATTGATTTAAAAGTGCGTGATTTTCTAATATAAAATGGAATAAAAATTCATATAAATTAAAAGAAAATTTTTCAATAATACTCTTTCCGAGAAAAAAAAATTATTAATAAAGTTAGAATGCCATTTATTATTTTTTTTATTTAATATTGTGAATGAAATGATTTCTTTGAAAAGGAAAGAAAATGTCAATTTATAAAATTTGTTGTTGTAGTTTGGCAAATTTTTGGTTTCACCTGCCAATATTTTTGTCTTTATGGTCGAGGCAATATTTTATTGGCAATATTTATTAATAAGTTTTTCATCTTTGGTTCAATAAAATATTAAAAAATAATAAATTTTATCGGATTTAAGTGTTTAATCAAAAACGTAAAAAAATTTCAATAAAATTACAAAATAGCCAGCAGACAAATATAAATTTTAATTTTTTGGAATATTTAATAAGAAGAAATACAAAATTAATAAGGAGAATATTCGTGCGTGCATTTTTCAAAAAAAAGTGTAAAATCCTATATTTACAAAAAAAATGTAAAAATTGTCACGTTTCCCAAAAAAGTGCAAAAATTTTAAAAAAAAGTAGAAAATTCTTAAAATAAAATAAAAATTATTATAAATGAGTTTTTATGGTTGCTGATGCATTATTCGGAAGGTTCAGGGTGAAGTTCAAGAAGTAGACGAGGGTTTCAGGGATCCGAGGCTTAATTAAGAAAGCTGTGGCGTGATTCTCCAAGGTGATTGATTCGGGTGAAGGCTGAATAATTTTGGAAGCCAAAATGAAATTTAGGAGGTCGAAGGCGAGAGTGGAAACAATTTTGGAAATTGAGAATTGGTTAATAATTTCTTGACATCAACATAAATCTCTTATTATGGCCCAAAATCCTTCCCCGACTTCCAAATTTACGTCACATCTTATACAATCTCCCCTCCCGAATGCAAATAATATAGGTACATATTTGACTAATTTGCAGTCAGTTTGAATTTCCTTATTTTATTTTCATTTTACTTCACTTCCTTTTACTTCTTCAAAACAATAACAATATAGGTGCATATTACATAATCTTCCTATTAAAATAATTTCCAGGTAGTGAAATTTTACATTTTCCATTGATGAATAAATTCATTTCCTCATTGTCAGACAGATTCCAACCAATTATTAAATGTCAAAACATTTGATAGAAATATGTTTTGTTAATGTAATAAAATAATAATAAACAAGACTCCAAATTAATAAATCCTCTTAAGTACTTTTAAAATGAAGAAAAATGTTGGATTATCAAAAGTATAGTCCTAATAAACTGAAAAAATGAAAGAATTGCTAAAAAGACAAAATTGTATGAATTAAAAATTACAAATATTATTAATTTAATAAACTACTACAATAAAGAACAAAAATATACTAAAATTTATACAATTTATAATGGATAAAAAAAATAATGTATAACTTCGTAAGGGGTTTAAAATTTCGAATAAATATGTAAATTCTGTAATAGGGAAGGGATAATAAAACCGGAAAATGTTAAAATGTCTCTCTCTTTTTCATGTCTTTTTAACAATGAATTTGTGTTAATGCGATTTTTTCAACATTGCCTAATTTGCTTCCATTTTGCGAATAATTACATCCAATTTTGGCCGCTTTTCTGGTTCATAAACAATAATTTTCTAAAATATATGAAATTAAAATTAATTCAAAATTTATTAATGCCTGAAGCAATTCATAAATATCTTTAAAATTTTCTTCCATTTTCTTCTTCAATTCACCCGCAATTTTCCTTTGTTCCTTATGTCGCAATTCTTTCTCACCATTTACAAAAATATCCCGCAAAATGAAGAAATTTTCGGCAATTTTCTTAGTATTCTAAAAATTCCAAGATTAAAATATTTTTCAATATTATATTCTTCATTTAACCTCATCTTTCTTAAATCCCAATATTTTTGTTTTAGTCGAAATTATTTCTGCATGTTCCATCAAAATTGGAGTTTGGCCCAAAATTTCCACAATCAAAATGCCCAAAGACCAAATTTCAGATTTTACAGTGATCTTCAATATTATTTAAATTAATAAAAATATTATTTTTTAAATAAATAAAAATATTATATTTTTAAATTAATAAAAATACAATTTTTTTAAATTAATAAAAATATTATTTTGAAGGGCTAACCGACATTTGCAGACACAACGAAACCGTCTGGTGCCGATAATGGCAAAGATGCTGTGGCATTTTTTATAGCATATTATTAAGCATAAAATTAGCTACAAAATGATATCAAATACATTGGCCAATGTTGAATATTCGCCGAGTTATGGCCAAAAACGGATAAAAACAAAATTTTAATTAAATAAACAGTTTTTGGCCATAATTCGATGAATATTCAACATTGGCCAATGTATTTGATAAAATTTTATAGCTAATTACATGTTTATTAATAATATGCCATAAACAATGCCACAGCAGCTTTGCCATTATCGGCACCAGACGGTTTCGTTTGCAAATGACGGGTCTGCAAATGTGGTAACACGATTTTGAAGATGCCTTCCTTTACCCTTTTCAATTGTTTTTTATATTCTGAATCTTTCTGCGTAGACTTCTTTTTCTTCCGAATTTTATAAAGTTGATTGCATGCATCCACATGCTCAGGGCTTGCATATGTGCTTGGTCGTTGTTCAGCCGTAATTGCGCCACTCAATTTTGGCAATCCCCTCTCATTCCACAACGAATTGCAAAGGAATTCACCCATCTCCTCTAAACTTTCTTTCTTATCATCTCCATTCTCATTTTCAATTTCTGCCGGTGGTGATCTTTTTTTATTTTCACCGTCATATTTATGTTCATCATAATCAGGGATTAATTCCCGAAGTCGATCGAATTGAATTGAATTTTGAAAATCGATCAATTTCAATTCTTCTTTTCCATTTCTTTGCACATAAGCCCAATTACCCGGTTTTAAATGCAAATGTAATGCTTCTGAAAAATGGGATTAATGTTTATGATAAAGGGGAATGTGCACTTTCATGGAAGCCACCAAGTGTTTTGACAAGTTGGACAATCATTTCCATGATTTTAATTTTTAATTTATTTAGCGACATATCTTTTTCCCACACCAAATGGGAAGGTAATGGTTTGCCCAATTCCATCAAAATTACAACAGAATGTTCCCGAATGGCGCTTAATTTAATCAAAAATTATCTCATTTTAATTAAAAATTATTTCATTACCTTTCAATTAGATGAATAATTGGACTATTTTCATTGTTCGGTTCCCATTGTTTAAAAATGTTTAACTCATGGCGAACCATGAACATCGGCTTAGCTATTTTCCGATCAAATTTCATGAATGGAACATGTTCGAGGGTTTTGACAATTCTCCGTGTCCATTTCCCCCATGTTTTTTCCATTTCGAATTTCTTCTCTTTGTCCACATTTTTATCCTCAAAATATTCAGACGAGAATACATCCTTCGCAACCAAACATTTATTGTCATATTCTCCCTTCAATTCGTAATTTTTAATGCATGTTATCTTAAAATCAATTTATTTTCTTCCTTAATTAATCATTTTAATGATAACTTGGCTGTCTGGTTCATTTGACAAAACATTAGCCTTTGGTGCTTCGAGCAAGAGTGGCGGCATTTCTTGGCTATTAATTCGCTCCTTTTCATATATTTTAAAATTTGAAATTGTTACTTCTCCAGGACATTTGCATTCTAATTTAAAAATATAATAATTAAGTGGAATAAAAAATGAAATTTATACCAAATCCAGCAACAAATTGATAATTCGAAAAATATGAAATAATTAAAATAAGGATAAAATCCATCAAACAATTTCTATAAATTTCTTATTTTTAATTAAAATGGTTACAATCAAATTTTATTAGATTTAATTAAAATTATTTTTTATTAGAATATGATTAAAGGCAGAATATAATTCAAATTCCGACGAATTCATCCATTGTATTTTTGTTTGGATGAATTATTTGTATTGAATAAGGAATAGGGGGGGGGGGGGAGGGGGGAGGATGTATATATAGCAAAATCTGAATCTGACAAACTACCCCTCTATTTTGCCTTTTTTATTCCCTGTTCCCTCCCCATCATTGGGGCATCCAGCAGCATTTTCAGCGCTCCCGGCAGCAATCATACATCATAGGTTCATTTTTACCCAAGATCATTCTACATACTATTACCACTACCCATACCCATCTTGCCCCATTCCAAAATACCTTCATCCATTGGGTTCCATTTCCATCCCTACTGGGCCTCTCAGTTTCAATCCAATAACCCATTCCTTGGGACCAAATCCATTCACTTTATTCCATTTTATTGTTATCGTTATTCCATCTTCGTTACTCGTAAACATGCATGTCCATTCCCTTATTCAAATCACTCCACCTCCAATCCCAATCTCAATAGCATCCCAGTCGCATGATTTAATGAGTGTATGATTTGCCTGATATGCCAGATTCCTCATCAACAAAATTAAAATCAATTCCTAAAGAATTGTCAGAAGAGAGGAATCCCCTCAAATTATCCAGTCGAAAAATGCGCAAAAATGGCTTGGAGGAAAATGCGAAGAAAATAATGCAAAAAAGGCCAATTTGCCCATATCAATTTGTGTACAATGAAAGGAAAAATGTACGAAAATTGGCAAGAAAAAGTAACCTAAGAAAAACATGTGATTATCGTAAAAATTAATGAATTCAAATATAATCGAATGTATGAGTCAGCGTTGGAATAGGGTAAATAAAACTTAAATTTCTCGAACTATAAGAAAATATTTGAGAATAAAAAAATAATTCATCCAAATAATTATTAATTAAATAATTTCAGAGAATTCCGCGAACATTGGTCGAGGTAAAATGCCTTGGAAAGCGGCCAATGAAGAATATTTTTGGCAATCGAACGCCCCTCACAATACATACCCAAATTGAATGTCGACCAATGCATTGGAATATGCGAGTTTTGGATTGTCAAAAATCGACGGGAAATGATGAAGAAAATGCAAATTACGAATGCCAGGAAGCAACGGAACGAATTTCATTAGCCTGCGTGCCAATGATGAAGGAAATGAAGAAAAGCGAAGAGGAAAAGGAAGAAGAAAATGAGGACGTAGATTTAATCCAAGTTCCGGCAAAAGCATTCGACGGAAATGAACAAAAGATAATGGAATTGAAATGAGAGGAAATTATTCCTCACATCAGCAGAATCGGACTCGTACAAATTAATTTACAAAATCAAACACCAATTATATTTCCCAGACAAATGTTCTTTTTATTCTCAAAATAATTTATATTTATTTTTATAATTGCTCAAGAATGAAACATTCTATTTTTGATAAAACTTTATTAAATTCGCTTATGAATGTTTGGATGAACAAAAACATAAAATGTTTTTAAAATGAAAAACAAAATGTTTAGAACTCCAAAAACAGGAAAGTATCAAAAATGAATTATAAAAATGAGATATTTTATAATTGTATTTTAATTTTTACATGGGAATTTATAATCAAATATATACAATATAAAGATATTATAATAATGAATTAATCCATCATTTTATACATTAATTTTCACTTCATATTTTTTTCCATTTAATTTTGGTTAAAATTTTTCTCCTCCATGGATTCGACACCGCTATCAGAAGCAATATTTCCTGCAGGCAAATTCAATTCTGAAGTAGTCCACGGTGTGACCTGTTCTCGAAGAGCATTCTCATTTTCGTATTGCCGATTTTCTTGCTGTGAAGTTGTCAATGTCATATTATTTTGTGTTGACGCCGTTCTTTGGCCAACATCACTTGGTTTGACAATCACTGTCACTCCGTGTAAATGGCAAACACGATCCCGTCGAAATATTTTGATGAACAAAATTTGAACATCCCTTCGAATTTTTGTTAAAAATCAAATAAATGACCGGTGGAATGCCATGAATATGAACCCTTTTATTTTAAATTAATATCAATTTATCAAATATAAATATAAAACCAAGAAAAATGGGCCAAAAAAATTAATTTTGGCGAAACAATCCCAGGGAAATGTTCATTCACATGGTAAATACCACCGGTGACCATATTGAATAAAGAAATAAAAAATACTTGATAAAATGCCTGGAAAAATATTGGATATTAAATTGGGAAATTTGAATATTTTAGACATTTTTCTGCATTTTGCTCAACTTTTTGACGCCAACCGATTTGAATCGAGTCATTTTGATGGCCAAACAAATGAGAAATAACGAATAAATAAGTGGAGTGCCAAAGAACAGCGTATATTGATGAATGTTTAATTGTTGGGAATTTTGGAACTAAAATTAATGTAATTTAAAAGCTTGATTATATTAATTTACAATTATCCCATGATCATCTCAAAAGCCATCATATGGATTAATGCTGAACACGATTGTTGCCCCATTGAACACAATTGGAATATTCATCCAAAAATAGTAGATGCCATAAAGGGTGGACGGCAAAAGCCAACCAAACCAAAGACGTTTCCCTTTGAACAATTTGGCCGACCAATTTGGGGAAAGTACTTCAACACAGCGATCTAGGGCCAATATCTTAAATATTAATACCGTAAATCATCTATTAGAAGCCCCGGGGCTTATAAATTTCAGCGAAGAAAAATGAATGAAAATAAAATTTATTCAATAAAATTTGCAACAAATTTAAACATATTTTTAGTATTCAAAATATCGTTTTCAAAGCTGCTAGGTCGATTCCACAATGGTGTAAATATGGGCGATTCCACAAATTGTGTAAATAAAAAATCTTTTTTTTTTAATTTGAAAAATATTAAATGTTATGAAAATAAATTATTTGAAAATTAAACATAAATTTAAATCTAAGTTATTTTAGAAAAACAAAATGTTTGGGAGACATAGAATGTTTGGAAAAATAGAAAGTGTTTCGAAAAGTAAAAATACAACAATGTTTGGAGAAACAAAAACATTAAAATGTTTGGAGAAAAAAAAACATTAAAATGTTTGGAGAAACAAAAACATTAAAATGTTTGGAGAAACAAAAACATTAAAATGTTTGGAGAAACAAAAACATTAAAATGTTTGGAGAAAAAAAAACATTAAAATGTTTGGAGAAACAAAAACATTAAAATGTTTGGAGAAAAAAAAACATTAAAATGTTTGGAGAAACAAAAACATTAAAATGTTTGGAGAAACAAAAACATTAAAATGTTTGGAGAAATAAAAACATTAAAATGTTTGGAGAAACAAAAACATTAAAATGTTTGGAGAAAAAAAACATTAAAATGTTTGGAGAAACGAAAACATTAAAATGTTTGGAGAAACGAAAACATTAAAATGTTTGGAGAAAAAAAACATTAAAATGTTTGGAGAAACAAAAACATTAAAATGTTTGGAGAAAAAAAAACATTAAAATGTTTGGAGAAAAAAAAACATTAAAATGTTTGGAGAAACAAAAACATTAAAATGTTTGGAGAAAAAAAAACATTAAAATGTTTGGAGAAACAAAAACATTAAAATGTTTGGAGAAAAAAAAACATTAAAATGTTTGGAGAAACAAAAACATTAAAATGTTTGGAGAAAAAAAAACATTAAAATGTTTGGAGAAACAAAAACATTAAAATGTTTGGAGAAATAAAAACATTAAAATGTTTGGAGAAACAAAAACATTAAAATGTTTGGAGAAAAAAAACATTAAAATGTTTGGAGAAACGAAAACATTAAAATGTTTGGAGAAACAAAAACATTAAAATGTTTGGAGAAAAAAAACATTAAAATGTTTGGAGAAACAAAAACATTAAAATGTTTTGAGAAACAAAAACATTAAAATGTTTGGAGAAACAAAAACATTAAAATGTTTGGAGAAAAAAAACATTAAAATGTTTGGAGAAACAAAAACATTAAAATGTTTGGAGAAAAAAAAACATTAAAATGTTTGGAGAAACAAAAACATTAAAATGTTTGGAGAAACAAAAACATTAAAATGTTTTGAGAAACAAAAACATTAAAATGTTTGGAGAAACAAAAACATTAAAATGTTTTGAACCTCCTTTCGATCAGCCAAATAACCTATCGAAATGATCTAAAGTGAATTTTATAACCATATGTATTAGCTCTCTATTCATTTATTGATCATCCAAAACTGTAATTGGCCAAGTTATGGCCATGAATACAAAAATAAAAGCGATTTTTCAAAGTTTTTAGCAACAACTTGGCCATAACTTTACATTTTTGGATGATCAATATATCAATGGATAACCAATAATAGGGGCTAACTATTAAATGTATGTTATGTTAGATCATTTACATTGGTTAATTTGGTGGCGAGCTGCAGCTCGTCAAAATCACTGAGACGAAAATGGCGAGACGGAAATATCCCTCGCTGTGATAGTGACAATGGTTTTGCATTTGATTACGGTAAAAATGGCCAAGAAAATAAAGTAAGATTCGGCGAAATCAGAATCAAAACTGGTAACTCTGGTGAAAGGATCAAAATAATGATTAAATGAAAATTATATCACAATCATAATGTACTAAAGTCTATTCCTCAAAACAAGTTTTCTTTCAACAGACAGGTATACAAATTAATTTTTTTAGAAAATCAACCATACCATCATATCAATTATATTTTCCAGATAAATGTTCTTTTTATTCTCAAAATATGTAATTTTTAATTATTTTTAAAATTGCAGGCATTATTCTATTTTTGATAAAAATTTATGTAATTCTCTGAAATGAATTTAGCCGAAAATGGTCGACACAAAGCATCTGGTAATTAGATAAAAAATACAACGGAATCACAAATAATAAAATCAAATCCGCTGAATTGATCAAACTATGAATTGAATCAAAACAATATCGTCATCATAACTCATAATGGGCATGACGATTTCCCCCATCCCAGCGACCCATTCCCCCACCTTTCCAGGCCAATTCCCTCACCTTTCCAGGCCCATTCCCGCACCTCCTTGGCCAATTCCCCTACTTCCTCGGCCCATTCCCCCATCCATCCATAGAGTTAGGCGGACTGTCAATACAAATGAAAATTGTAGTTTGGGGCAAAAACAAGCATTTTAATAGACTGATCAATGATAATAGGCACAATAAAAACAAAACACCCTCCATTATTTCCCATAAATCGAGTACACCGTTTTTAAAGTAAAACAACCCCAATCTAATTGAAATTGAATAATTGTTGTCGCAATTAATTATTTTTTTTATTAGCTGCTATTTTGGATGAATTATTTGTTCACCATTCTTTTCATTATTTCAATATTTTCAGCCTTTGTTGCCGGTGCTAAAATTGCTGAAACTGAATTTGAATGTATTTATTTGATCAAAAAATTTTATTTTTCGTTTTCTTATTAGGTGATGAAGACTTTACTCCGGAAAGAATTCAAGAATTGGAGAAAGTTGCGGATAAAGGTGATTCGAGAATGTCACTTCGGTTGTTAATTTACAAGGAATATCGTGCCATCTTTGAAGGATGCGACCGTTTCAAAAAGGAATCCATCGATATTTTTATTAGAGTTGTGGACAAATTGAAAAGAAGAATAAACAAATTTTCGGACAATTTTGAGGAAATAAAAGAAATATCGGGGAATAAAATTGGCGAATTGTTGGATGATATTTTGAAAAACGGAAAATTATTAATTGCCTGCAAAAAATTGATGATGGAAATTTTATCGGAGGAAGGCGAAGGAACCCGGATAAATATTTTCACATTTATGGAAATAGCAGATGCGGAAGAGGAATTCAAATTGCTGGAAATTATTTCACAGATTTCCAATCTTCAACATAACGATTTGGACAAATTAATCAATGAATATATTTGGGAGGAACATTCGGCCAATGCCCCAAAGGGAGGTAGGATTGAGAATTGGGGCGGAAAGTCCTCTCTGTAACCATAATAGGAAAAAATCGAGGGATATGACGGAATTTCAGGAATGGCTGCCAATAATCTTTAAAAAATAAATCGAAAATAATTTTGTCAAATCTTTAAAACTTTATAAATTTATTGGAATGAATTATTCGGAAGAATCCCTGTCATAATTAATAATTTATATTTTTTCTTTATTTTAAAAACAAATCCAAAAAGGATAATTTATAGTCCGTATTCCCGGGACTAATTTTATTCGGGGCAAGGGTAGGCTTAGGCTCTCGCCCTGGGTCTTCGCCGGGGGGCCTAAACCCCCAATTACCCAAGAAAGGGGATTAGGGATTAATTGAATAGGCTTTAAGATATTGTGCGAAAAAATGAACATAACTTCGTAATAAAAATTGGTTGGAGAAGTGAACTTTTTGTGAAGAATAGAGTGGGTTTAGAAAGGCAGATTGGGGCAATATTTGATTGATATTGTGACAGAATGATTGGGCAAAAATTGGGGGTACAGTAGAATGAATAGAAGAAGTCCTTATTAGGCATTTTTGACATTGGCAATAATTTTTAATTTTACTAAATTGAAGGGCAAAAAATGGATCGAGTTGCGATCGAAGGTGGAGGCCCAATCGGATTGTTATCAACATTTCGATTATTCATGGCCGGAATGGAGGTGACAATGGTAAATGACCGAATGGAATATAATCGCCCACAACTTGTTCTATTTGATGCAAATTGGCAGGCACAACTTCGATATTTGTTAGGCACAAAATTTGACCAACTTTTCGATCGGAAAACTGCGAGATTGATTTCAATTAAATATATGGAAATTATTGTCAAAAGCCGTCTTCTTGAATTTGTAGAATTTTTAAAAGAAAGGCTAAAATCATCAAAATTGCCAATGGAATTAATTTATGGATCCAAAATTGTGGATTTGGAGAGCCCAAAATCGGGAAAAGATCCAAATTTTTATGCAATTCTCAAAGAAAATCCAACGGAAAAAATAAGCCGAATTCCATTGGATTTTTTTGTTTGTGCCGGAGGGGCAAAGGAACAAATGCGCGAAAAATTATTTGGTTTGTATTTTTTTTTTGTAAAAAGCCAATTTCATTTTATAGGAATGAAACCTCGAATTCGATCAGAGAAAAAGAATTATGGAATATTGAGATATTTAAAGACGAAAGGAAATGATGGAACCATATTTTCGGATGTCCCATTGATGCTAAATTTAAAAATGGATACAATAAAGGAATTGATTGAGAACAAAAATTTTGAAAAATTGGTAAAGGGTATTGGGGGCAAATTTTCAAGAAAAATTCGATTGGAATTGAAAGGATTTGGGAAAAAATTATTGGAATCAGGAAAACAATTATTAGCTTACACAGAATCTTCAGAATTATTTTCAATTTCTTATATAACGCCGAGGCCAATTTATAATATTTTCAATTTAATTAATTCGGAAATGAAAAAAGAAAAATTGGAAAAGAAAAGAAAAAATTTGGAAAAATTGAAGGGAAGAATCCTGGCAAAATGGTCAAAAATTATTTTTGACTGTTATAAGAATGCTGTGCAGAAAGAATATCGATTAAATATTGATGAAAATGGAGAAATAAAAAATGATGAAAAAAATGAATTTAATTTGCATTTTGACCAGACAAGTTCCACATTCGATGTTCAAATTCGAACGATGGACAAAGTTGTGAAGGAAATTAGAAATAAATTCAGACCAAAAAATTCGGCAATTATTACGGTTTTGGGTGATGCATTGGCCAATGCACATTTTTATACGGGAGCCGGATTGAGTTCAGGTGAAAGGAAAATGGGGCGAGAAAGAATATTTAATATTTTAAAAGGGTAAATTTAATTCGAAATTCCAAAATTATAAAATAAAATATTGGTTCATTACCTATTTTAATAAAATAATGTATTATTTTTAATTTAAGGAAGAATGGGTGTGGAATTTTTGGCTAAAAATTTTATAAAATTAAATTCTGGCGAAATAACAAAAGAAACATTTATGCGAGAATTGGATGAACAATTTGATTTGGTGAAGGAAAATGTTGTTGAATGGTCCAGTAATTTTATTCAAATTTATCCCAAAAAATGAAGGTCAAAAATTAAAATGAGAGATCCACCTATGTTGTAAATACAAAGAGTTAAGAAAACAATTTAAAGTTGAAAAATTGAGTACAAATTATCATTGATTTATTTAAGAATTTCTAATGATATTTTTATGAATTTGACATTCACTCATATATCCGTGTTTAACAACCCACTTTATTATCCATTTTATTATCCATTTTATTATCATTAATTTATTTGGAACATTTTTATTCACACTATTCATTTATCATTTTTAACCATTTATCAATTATTTATTTTTTTACATATTCGAATGTACTTTTTTTATTATAAATATTGAAATGCATTAATTTATTGTTTAAATAATATTTCCACACAAATAGTAATGCAATTGTGGAGGATATTAGAGACTGGCTGAATTTTATAATGGCAAAAATAATTTACATATATTTAACATTTATTGGATGAAAAGAATAATTAATCTATCAATTGATGGTTCATCATTTTGAACAATTAATTTTGGGCAATTCGAATTCGTTTATCAATTGGATATTCGAGTTCATATTGAATTCGGAATTTCTTTTCCTCTTTTCCCTTCAATTCCATTGTCCATTTCAATATTTGCTTTTCTGGGTCCATCCAAATTCCAACTTTTGACATTTCCTCTCCTGATTTATTTTCCTTTGGCATAATTTGATCAATTTCCGGCGAAATTAATTTAATCTTAAATATAATTAATTAATTTTTTCCATTCAAATTAAATTCACTTTGATTTCCTCATCAATTGGTTTTGGAATTGGCTGATAAATGGTCAACAATATTTGATCTGCTTTCAAATTTTTCAACTCAATTGAATGCAAATATGTGACCAATGATGAGGCAGTGCCATTTTCGAATAGTGGATGCTTCTTCAAAAATAATATTTTTCAAATTATTTTCAATAAAAATTTTCACCTTTTCCGAATTTTTTTGTTCAATTTTATATCCAATTTTTATGCCGGAATAAATGCAAATTGGCACTAAAAATGATTCACCAATGCCAATTGTGTCCAATTTCAACTAAAATTTGTGCAAATATTTAATTCAATTTATTCATAAATTCTCAAACATTTTTGGATGAATTCAAATTTCCCTCCATTCGAATGGAATATGTGCCCCCAGGCAATGGATGATTGGCAGAATTCACAATTTTTGCACTCAAAAATACATTCATAATTTTGGACGGAATGCATTCATAAATCAATTCGCAGTCCATTTCCATCGATGCAATATTTAACTATTATATTTAATAATATTAAAATAAATTATTTCCAACTTTTGTTGATGAATTTGGACTGCTTAAAATTGTGATCGCATTTTCGACCGTGAATGTTGTCCCAATTGTGAATTCTTTGACAATTGCCACCGGCTGTTGAATGCACTCATCCAACTTTAATTTGAATATTTCCGATTTATTCACTGTGAATTACTCACATTTTCCCATTCATCATTCCCATTATTATTTGTTGATTGTTGTTGAATCGCAGAACCAAATAATGTGGCACCACTTGTTTGCCCAAATAAACTTGTGGTTGTTGTTGTTGGTCTTTGATGAATAGGCACACCAAAATTGTGTACTGGCGGATTCCGATTTCTAATTTTAAGAATTATGAATTAAAAATTTACATATAAATTATTAATTAAATAATTTTTTGACTTTACATTTTTTGAATTAGCTCCGCTTTAAGCATTTCCACTTTCGGCATTTCCATCCCAAAATTCGTTGCATTTCCCTTCATCGATGTTCCGGTGCTTAATATCAATTTGGCATCCTTTTAATTTAAATTAAATTTCTTTTTCATTTTCATTTTATTCACCTTCCAATTTTCTCCGGTATTTTGGTGTAAATTTCCAAAACAATTCACTTCCACTTTGCCCTTTCCCTCATTCCCCTGATTAATGCAAAATTCATAATGAGGAGACCAATTTGCTTGAGTGATCTAAAAATGTTAATAAATTGCTTAAAAAATTAATTCTTTTAAACTTGATAGCCAATTTCAATTTCAAGATTTCCTTCTTGTTTGGCACTCAATAAAATGTGAATTTTCCTATTAAAATAATTTTTATTTAATATTTTTTACCATAATTTTAATAAAATACCTTTCTTTCTCAATAATTTTATTCTTTTTTTGACTGTCAATTTTAGCACAATTTTGTATTTCTCTTTCCAATGTTTTCAATTCCAATTCCATTGTAGATCTTTTCTCCAATAATTCGGCCAATTTATCTTCACAATATTTGTATTTGGCTTCCACTGAACGGATTTCTTCGTCAAAATTCGTTTTCTCCTACATTTATGTGATAATTTAAAAAATTAATAAAAAAATTTCCAATTTTACCTCATCAACATTGGCACTAAAATTTCTGCTTTCAACAATTTTCACAAGATTTACGCACATTCTTTTATTAAATTCAATTTTGTCTTTCATTTTTGCTGCTTTAACAATCAAAATTTCCCCATCTACATTTCCTTTAGCAGATTCTTCTTTTTCGTTGCTTTTTTCAATTTCCAAAAATTGGATACTCTCAATTTTTACGCCATTTCCTTTTCCGTCAATATTTATCGAATTTTCATCAACCAACTTTGATAATCCCTAAATGGTAATTTTTATATGAAAAATTATTTTCTGTGAACCTCAAGAATGCATTCATTTAGGCCTTTGGCCAAATCCAAATTTAAATTCCGTTTCACAAATGCACAATCCGAATAGACAACGATGGATTTGATGGGGATGGTGGAAATTTGAAAAATGGCCATGGAATTCTTAATCAAAATTATATATTTAAAATAGATAAAATAATTTTATTAATTAAAATGAAGAAATTATTGAATGAGGGAGTGAAGGTTTATTTTGGTTGGTTGATATTTGGAAATTATTTCTACAGAGCTGTCAACAAAAAAAAAGAAAGACAATTTGGGGGTGTCTTCTATCATTCTTAATTTATCAAATAGAATGATGATTCATTCAATAAATTCAAATAAAAATATATTGTTTGTGAAGAAAATTGTTCATCTTCATCACTACAATTTTTATCAATATATTTATTTCTTTATTAAATTTAAAAAAAAACAATTAATTAAACAAATATTTTATCAATTTTTAATTATAAGGGGGGGGGGGGATAATATGGTCAATGTTAATGGAAAAGTATTTTGGCTAAAATTAATAAAAAATTAGCCACAAATAATTAAGAAATAAAAAAATTTGGGGAGCAAAGGAGGACAAATTGCAATGAAAAATAAGTAAATCGATGGTTGAGCCCAAGCCAATATTATGCTGCGCATTGCTGCAACATTCTCAGACTTATTTTATTGTCTGTCTAGTCTGAGAACGAACGACGAAGCAGATTAGCTTGGGGGAAAATAGGTCATTCATATTTCCCCTTTTTCTTCCATCCCTTCATTTTCCCCCAATCCTCTATTGCTTTGGGCCACTTTGGCGGTGAATGAAAAGAGAAGCGACGAAAATCCAAATGGGGCCCATGTTCAAATTTAAATTAATCTCATAATTTCCTCTCCTGTTGTTGCTGTTGTTTTGAATTATTGCTAATTTTTCTTCTTTTATTATTTCTTGATGAATTTGCCACAATTGTGAATTTTGTGTTCCGCAACATTTGAAGGCAACAATTTTGGTTCCTTAAATTTATTCATTAAAAAATAAATAAATTCGACCACTTTTTTCCATTATTTCCTCCATTTGAAGGGAAATTATTATTCGTGTCAATTGCCGTTCCAGTAGAGTTTCTCACAGTTCTAGGCGGTGATTCAATTTGACTTTGATTGTAGGAACGATGGAAATTGCCGCCTCTGCTCCTTCCAATGGCCGATCGGCAACCAAATGTGAGGAACAATGCATTTCGGAATTTATTGTTCAAAAAGCAATATGTGATTGGATTTGTGCACGAAGACAAATAGGTCAAAACAGTGATCAGCGTATTCAATTCCGAATTCCAAACAGTGAATGTGCCGAATGTGTCCTGGGCCATCAACAGAAGCCACCAAATATAGGAAGGTGTCCAACAGCAGAAGAAAATCACAACAATGACAATTAACATTCGAATTAATCTGCAAATTATTCCAATCATTTTGATGTCATTCTTTTTAATATTTACCGTTGTTTGACAACAGCACTTTGCCCGGAATGAGTGGATCGAATACTTTGTTCTCCATTGTTGGTTGCCGTGCTTGTTTGTTTCCCTAGGGGTGCCTTCCTTCTGCTCGATTTTCGACTTCCTTTTTCGGATGAATGTTGTCTTTGTTCCCGAAATCCATCAGCCGAAGGAGGAATATTATTATCTTTATTTATTCAAATTAATTTAATATATATATTTCGGCCAACTTTCAAGCAATTCCAATGCGGCAATGTCCATTTTAATGCCGGAATGCAATGTTCCAATAACATTTCCATATCTTAAATTGAATATAATTCCATTTTATTTGATTAATTCCTCACAAAACGGTCATTGTGAAAAGTGGAATCAGCAAAAGAACAATGGTCATATAAATCTTAAATTGTTGTTTTTAAAATGAAATTAATTGGCCGAAATACTTGATAAGCAAAATGGACGACTGGTTTGAATTTTGGGGAACAATTCAGTCCATTCACATTGTAAATTCGTTCCTCATACATAAATAAAGTGGCCACATTGGCAATCACCGATACAAGCCTGGGCAAAACGAATAAAATATTTTAATAATTTTTATTGGCTTTTTTTACCAAACAAGACTAATCACGATGATGGCGTGTGATCGAGTGTGCCAAACACGGGAATGGAGGGGTCGGCAAATGGCATAATATCGCTCCAAGGCAATTGCCGCAAGGGTATAGGCAGAGGCAGTTACTACAACAGCTGAAATAAATTATTTTGAATTAATATAAATATGGCCATAAATTAAGTACGCTGAAGGTAGGCCAACAATTTGCAAAGAATGTTGCCAAAAACCCAACAATAAAGCAATGAACTGATCAATGTGGGTGGCATACCTTAAATTGACAATTAAAAATTTTAAAAAAAATACAAATAATTATTTAATTTACTTACAAACAACACTCAATAATAAATCACTTAAAGCCAAATTGAGTAAATATAAATTTGTGACGGATCGCATTGAACGTTGCTAAATTTTGTACAAAATTCAATATAAAATTTTTAAATATTTGCCTGCAAAATGACCACAACCACAATAGAATTGCCAATAACAGAAAGGCAAAAAATGATTGAGAATGTGAGAATCATCAAATAATTTTCGGCGGTTGGATGAAAGAAACAGTCTTGCTAAAAATAATAAAATTGGAATAAATTAAAAAATTAATTAATACAGTTTGAATGGTTGTTGTTTCGTCCAAATCCATTAAAATTGTGGAATTTGCAGTGGTAGAAATATTTAAATTATTATTGGAAGAGAAAATGTCGAAAATGTCGTCGATGGAAATATTCGATGATATCAAAGTGGCATTGGTGACAATTTCTTCCGCATTTGCCTCACGCATCATTGCCTCCGGGGTTTCTATTCCAAATGTGAACGAAATGTAAGCAATGAATTAGCTTAAGGGTTTTTTTTTATTTTTTTTAATGGGTCAATGCACTTTTGCAATTCTTGGAATAAATTTATATAATATCGACGATTGGATTAGATTTAAAATTATTTTATCCAAATATTTATGAAATATTTATATTATTAATTTTATCGCATCATTTAAAAATAGTTGTACCAATATCCCTTTTCCTGGCTCTATCTTATTTTTATTTTTGTTCATTTTAGATAAAATCTTCAAAAAAGGAAATATTTTATTTTTCAAAGGAAAGAAAAACAAAAGAAAAGGAAATGAGTTCATTTCAGACTAATTGTTCAAATTAATAGACATTTATTAATCTTAAATTTAATACAAAATATTCCATCAATTCAATGGGAAATTGAAATCAAAATGGAGAATACAAGGTAAATTTTTAAAAAATTTAAAATTATTAATTTTGGGAAAATATTTTAAATTAAAATAAAATAATATATTGGAGCATTTGAGACGATTTTTGTTTTGTTTTCGCCGAATTTAGATATTGAAGTGGGTATTGAAAGGAGCTTAAGAATGTGCCATAAAAGAGGGAAAAGAAGGGATGAATTGTGAGGGCCATATAGCCTGGGGCATTGGATTCATTCAAAGAAGGGCGGAGAGGAAATTAAATTTGCCACTTGTCCCCTTGGCCACAATCAAAACTAAAATATTAAAGGAAGAGGAAAATGAGCTAATAAATTTATTTTTGTAAAAATACAAGTGAAATTTTGTGTTTTGTATATTCATCCAAATTTGTAAAAATTAAAGGAATTCATTAAATTAGCTAATCTCATTATTGAACAAAAAATTTATTCTAACTCTAAATTGAAGGATATCGGAAATCCAATTGATCAAAAATGCAATATTTTTAAGAACACTGAATATGTGGTGTGTAGATTAATTTAAAATAAATTAACAAACTGAGGAGAATTTTTTGCAAAAATTCATGGGCAAATAAAATACTTAATAAAATTTTGCAATAAATTAATTTAAACAATTCATTTTAATGGGGAAGAAATGTAATTAAAGAAGGGACTTTTTTTGTTAATGCATTAGCTCAGATTTTTCCTCACAAATTTCATCCAAATTGGATTGTAACAAAAATGGAAACTTTTTGGAGGCTAAAAATTGTCTGTGAAATAATCCAAAAAACTTATTTCAGGAAATGCAAATTCCTAGGACTTAGATTCAAAATTTTTCATCAAAAATGGAATAGCGAAAATCACACAAAAAATGGGAGGAAAAATGAAACTTTATTGGGGAGAGAAAAACGAATAAATTAATGAATGAAATATGAGGATTGAATGGAGACGAATTTTCACGAATTATAAATAAAAAAAGGAAGTAAATTATTCATTTTGAATTTATTTGGTTCATTGAAAAGAATATTTTCTTTATTTTTTGAATACAAATTGGGAATTTAATTTCCTTTCTTGAGAAGGATTGCTTGGATTTTGATGAGGAACTTTTTTTATTGTTTCAAAACAAGGGAATATTCAATATTAGCTTAATGCCACGGCAAAAGGACATTCATCAACGCAAAATATATTCCCCCGTGACAAATGGCCAACTTACTTTGAGTCTAGCCAAAAATCGGAAAAGGATGAAATGAAAGGAAGATTTGCTTTTTACGGCTGAATGGACAAAATTAATGGAATTTCACGGCATCGAGATTACGCATCGAATTTGAATAGAAGAAAAATTGTGAAAATTTTGTTAATAAAAAAAGCAAAAAGACATGAAAATGTGTTGTTTGCATTTTTCGCATAAATTAATAATTTAGAAGCAAAACAAAACATTGGAAAAATAAAGCATTTTTATATAAACAATTTGGTGGTAACCAAAATAATTAAAAAAGAAATCAGCTGCGCATAATTTATTTATATTAAGCTTTTCGGAGATATTTTGGATATTTTTTTTTGGAAAAATAAGCATTTTTCGCTACTCATGAATCATGATTATTAATTAACTTATTGATGAATTAATTACCTCACAAAATATAATGTCAAATATAGTGTATTTTATATTTCCGAAAAGCGCTAATAATATTTTCTCAATCATAAATAAATATGATGTCATCCCCTTTTCTTAATTTAGTATTTTTTTAGGTCTCAACAAATCCCAATTTTATAATATTCTCATTGTCACGAAGGAAATTAATATATTATTTTGCTTAATTTACAATTTATTCTGGCCAAGAATCAATATTAGGATGGCATAAAAATGGATAGAATGGTTAAAATTGGGAGAAGAATACATAAATGGCTTTCAAAAATTTCGGAGGAATTAGGTGGAATAATTAACGAAATTGACTACAGATTGAGTCATGTGCTTTTCCTTTTTTGGTATGGATTAAAATTTAGCAAAATCATAAGATTTTCTAAACAATTGTCAAAAAATAAAGTCAACATTTTGGGTGGGATAAAAAGTGTCAAAAATTAATTCTTGTCCTTTTTATTCTTTTCTCTGTGCCGTCTTTGGGGTGATTCGACATTTGCGACGGGAACATTTGCGCCGCTGACATTTGCGCCGGAACTTTTGCGACGCCGATTTTTGCGCCGACGACTTTTGCGCCGGAGCATTTGCGCCGTCGACATTTGCGACGCAGACTTTTGCGACGCCTACTTTCGCGCCGCCCCACAGAAATAGAATTATTGTTTATTAAAAAATTATCGGACCGATAATTATTACTCATATCATTAACTAATAAAAGAGTGAATAATTTTCTATTTCTAAACGATGGACATAATACAAATTAAGCAATCCTTAGCTAATGAAAAAGGAATCAATGGAATTCATTAACAGAATCCTAATGCGCCCAATGGTTCAACATGGCTGGCTCATTCTCAGGCATTACGATATCGTTTAACAACAAGGAGATTGGATTATTGGGTTTATTGATGCTTGGAATTTTTATATAACATTTATTTAACAATTTTATTTATTCATTAGGTTATAATTTTGATAGTTAATAATCATAACTTGGATTTATTTTACATCATTTTGCTAAATTTAATCGTATTTCTAGAGGCGGCGCAAAAGTAGGCGTCGCAATAGTCGGAGTTGCAAATGTCGGCGGCGCAAATGCTCCGGCGCAAAAGTCGACGGCGTAAAAGTCGGAGTCGCAAATGTCGGCGGCGCAAATGTCGGCGGCGCAAATGCTCCGGCGCAAATGTCGGCTAACCGTCTTTGGCATTCCCAAGGGGAATCACAAACCAAAAAGGTTGTCAATCTATTTGCCCTTCTTTTTTTTTATTTGATGTGATGGATTAATTTTTACGGAGGAAAAATATTCAAAAATATTTTCATAAAATTTAGTTTGACAAACAATATTAATATTTCTTTGACAAATTTAAATAAAATAAAATGGTGGTGGGTCAATTTCAACTTTGGCCGTTGTAATTTGAGAATATAATTTTAATGAATATATTATTTATTTTATATTGGTTTGGCACATTGGCACTAATTAATATATGTAATTTTAGATGGCAAATAATTCGCGTGAGTCCTCTGGGACAAATAATAAATTGTCTTTTGCCAGAAGATATATCAATATTAATTTTCCGTGAATTTATTTCTGGGAAATGGTGTCAAAGAAAAAGAAAAAAAAATGAAAATGACAGCTGAATGAGTGATGGAGTGGATGATTGGAGTAAATTCCTTCGAAAATTTAAACCGACAATTGTTCAAAGAATTTGGCCCAAATTCTTTGATTTAAAGGGCTAAAATATCAATCATTTATGAAATGAATTTGACAAAGGTAAATGAATGAAAGGAAAGGATGGAATTATATTTTCAACATTTTTGTTGTCAATTTTGATAATGAATTGAAATTAAATATTCATAAAAAATAAAATATCTCTCTGAAAGAAAAAGAAGCCAAAATGGGATTTGAAGTGTGAACGATTGTTTTTGTTACATCTTGCACGATATTGAATTTAACCATTTTTTTCCTTCGATTGACCACTCTCAAAAATGACAATTGTTTGGATTAATTAATGCCCATTTTATTGAGCAACAACTAACAGCATCGCACCCACCTCCATCGACCAACAACGTTTTCAATTTTCATTAATCTTCAATGCTATTTAGGCAAAATAAAAAATACATAAATTTATTAATGAATGATTCTTTCAATTGGACATTTTTACAAATAATTATATTTTGTTGAATATATTTTCTCATTAATTCCTTTTTTGTTTTATCCAGTCCTCATTAATGTTTTAATGTCTTTTATTTTGTTTTATCCAGTAGTTTTCATCGGTGGCATTGGCCTACCATTTGCCACAACAGCAACAGGAGCAGCCACTATTGTGATGTGAACAGTTCTTTGACTGCTTTGGGGCAACATTTTCCAAAGTGCATTTCGATATTCAGAAATTGTCAAAATTGTGACCAATGGATTGAGGAATGGCAGCCAATTGGAAGGGGCAAAACGCAAAATTCCTAATTGATTTAAAAAAGGAATTTGGAATCCGAAAATTATTGATGAAATTCCGATCAAAGAAAGAATGATGCCATAAATGGGCAAAAGTGCCTTAATTAAATTATATTTAAATTAATTAAATAATAAATTAAATTAACCTGTAAAAGCATATTCAACGAAACTTGTTTGATTATTTTTCTCTTTTGTGGAGCAATAATATTCAATTTCAAAAATGATCGAATTCGAAAATAGCAAAATATGATGACCAAATAACAAACAATCCAATGACCAAGATAAATTGAATTTGAAATTCGGACGATCGAATTTTTCTGGAAGTCAATTTTATATTTTTTTATATTATAAATTTTATACGCCTACGCCATCAAATCTTTTGGAAATTTTTGTTGCGGCCAATTCATCTGCCGAGAATAATCTAATCAAAATTGGAATTTCCTCCGAGGGAATATCATTTTCGGCAGTTCCAATCAATCCAATTGCAATCGACAAAATTGCAATTTCAATTAGGAATGTTGCCAAAATGCAATATCGAAATGTTTTACTGATATTTGGGCTATAAAATGGAAATGACATATTTTAGTGTCAAAAATATTTATTACTGGCAAAATAGCAAATATCTATTCACAAATTGCATACTCAATGTGGCCATTTCTTGATTCAATGAAATTATATATAAAATAAAGAAAATATTCCGTAAAAATAAGGAAGGAATGAATTTAGCAATGCCCTGAATATAAATATATGAAATTGCATCTGTGTCCATCACATAAAGCTAAAAAATAAATATATATTATCCATTTTTAATAGAATTTACGCACCGGTTGGGTGATTGTTTGAGTGAGAAGAATGGAAATATCCCAAAATGCCAACAATTTGATGTAGTTTCGATAATCCTTCAAATCGGTGGATGAATATTTTTTGGAGAGGAAAAGAAGTAAAATATTCATGAAAATTCCAATTAAAAGGGAACAATAAGAATTCCAAGCATTTAATTGGAAAATTGAGACCATATCGAATATGAATTTGCTAAAATGGCATCGGTGAATTCATTTTTACAGTATTTGGCATTTTTAATGATGAGATGAGGAATTGGGAAGTGAAAAACAATGGAATTCAATGCATATTTCAATTAAAAACTGTACTAAACGTAATAGTGGAATGTGGAAAATATTTTTTGTATTTTAAGATGGCAAGTATTTGGCATTGACATTTTTAATGGTGAGGAATGTACGGAACTGCGAGGGACATTTCCTTCTCACCATTTCCCTAAATTTCCGTCTCATCAGCGATTTTGACGAACTTCAGCTCGCCAACCAATTAACTAATTTAAATGATCTAAGTCCATTCAATTGCCCTAATTATTGGCTATACATTGATATATTAATCATCCATGCAGGGTATTGTCCAAGTTGTGGCCAAAAATTTTGAAAAATTGCCTTTATTTTTGTATTTATGGCCATTACTTGGCCAAATTATTACAATTTTGGTTGATCAATAAATGAATAGATAGCTAATAATTAGGGCTATAAGATTCATTTTTGATCATTTCGATTGGTTATTTAGCTGCTGATGAATTATGATTCGTCAAAGTCGCTGATGAGAAGAAAATGAACCCAACCGTGTTGGGACTGGGAAGTAAACAATGGAATTCAATGCACATTTTGTACTAAGTGAAATGTGAAAAATATTTTTGTATTGTAAGATGACAATGTCAAGAGATAGAAAAATGAACCGTGAATTTAAATTGTGAAATTAAAATACAAAATCACTGTTCGAAAAATTTTTAATTATTTTTTATTTTCATTTCCTTTGAATTAAAATTGTATGGAATTGTTCATAAAAAATGCACAATTAAGAGTGAAAACAAAAAATAATGAAATTGGACTTTTGCATTTAAGTAGTAGACGAAAAATAATTGAATTTAAAAAATTGATAGAAAAATTGTAGAAATTAACAATTTTATTATTTTGGGTTATTTCTCGATTTCTGAATATCTTTAAAAAAAATAATTAATGGATTATTTTAGAGATAGTGTTGCCATTGCCATTCGTACCAATTTATAAGTAATGAGTGCTTATATTAAATTTTGACGCATAGTCTACAATCTGCATCGCTGGAATGCCCTTAAATTTAAAATTCTAATTTTCTGAATTATTAATAAATCAAATAAAAATTTTCTCCACGGGGACTTTTGCCATAAATTAAATTAATGGTACCGTCTCAATATTTGCAGTTCAAAAATTCATTCAAATGAAACATAAAATATTTTAAAATAGATTAAATTAATTTTCTGAACAAAAAATTTTTATATACTTTTATTTTAAAATTTTGCAATATTTTAAGTTGATTATTTGGATTATTAATAAATTTCAATTAAAAATTGAAAAAAATTATTTTTATAAAATTAATTTATTATATTTTATTTTAAATTTCATCTTAATTTTTGATCTTTATGACGAAATGAGAGCATAATATTATTCATTCGCCCACGTTTTCAAATTTTTGTGTTTATTTTTCATTAAAACCGGCTTCATATTTTCGTTTTGCCAATGAATGACCTTGGATTCACTTTCTTGAATGTTTTTGTCACGTTCCACCATTTCAGGCAATTTTGGGAAAATGACCGTTGGAAACTGTAAATAAAATGGTATAAATAAAAACATTCATTTCACCCAAAATATATTCAATTTCATCGTACAACAAAAATATATTAAGAATTTGTTGATAATAATTCTCTCAATTAAAGAAATTATCCAAAAATTTATTGATGAAACAATTCATTTTTGCAATTATTTTTGCCATCATTTGCAATTCAATTTTAGGAGAGGAACAATTCCGGCAGGTAAAAATAATTTCAAAAAAATTCAAAAATTGTGTATTTATTTTATTCATTTTGTCAGTGTAATTGTGAAGAACAACAAAAATGCATTGAGGAAATCAACGATGAAATTGAGGGATGTATTGATGAATGCGAAGTCACCGTTGACCTAAAATCGGTTAATAAAATATGCTTTATTTAATTTATATAATATGTTATTTAAGGCAGTCAATGAATCGACCAATATTGGTCCTTGCATGGAAAAACATAAAAAAATAATCAGCAATTTTTATGATTGCTTAAATGACCAATGCTCAACAAAAGAAAGGCATTTTAATATTCTATAAGGAAGAATTTAAATTTATTTTAAGTTGTTTGCAAGGAAATGAAAGTGAAAAACAAAAAATGCCATTCTTTGATTTTGAGACAATCCTCATCAAATTTTTGCGTCCGATGACCGAAAAATCGCACAATCAAATGAAGGGTAAATATTAAATAATAAAATAAAACATTTTGAGATAAATTCATTTATATTTAATTAAGAAATTGGCAAAGGATTGGACATTGATTTTGTCAAAATTGGTTTGGATTTGAATAAATGTGCGCAGGATTGTGCCTTCAAAAAAGTGCCGAATTTGAATTGCTTCCAAAAAGACAAGTCAATTTTAAAAAATAAAAATAATTTTTTTATAATTTTCGTTCAAGATGTTCTCTGAAATTGACTGAACAACAATTGAAGGAATCAATGGGCCAATGCACCAAAAAAACGCAGCCAAAACAAAAAATCAACGAAGTTTGTGAATGTTTCCAACAAAATGGAGTCGGGTAAGTGGAAATAATGTTGCCTATTTATTTTTTTTATTAAATTTAAAGGAATTTGAAACCATTCTGCGAGAAACTCGAGAAAACCGAAATTCCACTGGAAATTTGAAGTTTAAATTTGATGAAAAAATATTGGGATAAAAAGAAAGACAAATTAAATAATAAAATAATATATTTCTTTAATATATTCAATTTAATTTGAATTAAATAAATTTTAAATATTTCCTTCCAACCGCACTTCTCTTTTCAATTATATATCAAAATTAGCATAAATTTTTAGGTACTTTTTTTTTAATTTTAAAAATCTTTTGGAATCTAGAATTGGGCCTTGGGCAATAAATTTGTTTTTTAATTTAATTCTATTTAATTAGACTTAAGTATAACTTACGCTACCGTATAATTTTATTCTCTTTTAAATTTAAATAGTTTCCTTTTTTGAATGAATAAATAATGGAAATTGAAGGGTCAATCGAGGTCATTCCAATTCCCAATCCCAACAAAGAAAATAATTACAATTATCCGATTTTATTATTTGAATTTTTCATTGTCCTTTTATGTGGGCAAATTCCCCATGGCCATTTGAGCATTTCAAATTTGTGCCTCCGTTCACGTAAATAAAAGGAAAAGGAGTATAATAAAGTGGGTATGGGATGGGAAGGGTTTGGGAAGATGCGCAATTTTGAATGGAACGCCATGGCCATGGGGCATTATGGAGACGTGAATATGGGCGGAAACAAAACCCAGTTTATGCATTTGTTATATTCTTTTCAATTCATCAAAATTTGGAGAATTATTTCTTTAATCTTTAGTATTCGAATGACAATATCCAACCAAATCTGCTTAAATATTTTCCCTGAAATCATACTAAATGATCAATCTTTTTAAATTTTCGGGTGGTTTAGAAGCTTTTTATGAAAATTTTATATTAAATCATTTTAGTAAATCCATTTCGAATTTTTTCCCAGAAACAATCAAAATTCATTTGGAGATGAAAAAGGGGAATGGAAATGTGGTTGATTTACAATCTGTGAGAAAATTAATGCCTAATTTATTTTTGCACATTTCCTTCATATTTTTCTCTCCTTTCCCTTTCAACCAATATTCGCACTTAAATGCTATTGCTTATTAAATATACAAAATTTCTAGAATATTTATTTAAATAATTTCCATAAAATGTTCAATAATTCCTCCTCCGCCAATTCCAATTGCTCAAACCAATTTCCTCCTCCTTCCTCCTATTCCGGCATTCCACAACAATCCAATAATTTTGGCCAACAATCATCAATGGTAATCATTATTTTTTTATTTAATTTTTTCAACTTTATTTAGTCCTCCTCATTTGCCCAAAATCAGCAGCAATGGATGATGAGGGCAACAATGGCTACTGGCCAAAATAACAATATTGGCCAACAAATTCCTCATTTTTTGACCAATGTTGAAAATAATTTTGGGAAAATGCCAGAAAATTCGAATGCTTTGAAACGTCAAATGGATAATCCACAGGAAGAGGAAAAAGTGAGTATTTTGGTGGGGAAAATGGGAAAAATATATTAATTTGAGGAAAATTTGGAAATTAAACGAAATCGTCCTTGCTTGGATTTGGACCCACCAATGCCGGATGGGCCAGAAGAAAATAAAAATAGCAATTTGGTTGATGAAGAAGAGGCGGATGATGAAGAGGAAGAGGAGGAAAATAGTCGATCAACAAAGTACAAAATTAATTAATTAATTATAAATTAAATTAAATTATTTGAAGGACTGACTCTTCCAGCTGTTCCGAAAATTCGCCTGCTGAACAAAAGACGTCAAATGGGAATGGGAATATGCCTCAATTTGGGAATATTCCGCCAAAAGGACAATATTCCATCACACCGAATCAACAAAATATGGCACAAATTGGCCATAATAATCAATTTGGAATGGTTCTAAAATAATTCCACCATTTTTATTTTTTTATTCAATTTTCCAGAATCTCTCTGCCCCATTGGCCCATTCTACTCCAATATTGCCAGGCAATTTTTATGCAAATTCAAATGCAATTCAAAATTTGCAACAAATTTGTTTGCCATCAATCTTTTACGCATTCAAATAATTATTATTTCAAAGATGCCGGCAATTTCCATCAATTTGGCGGCGGTCATTATGCCGGCCAATTGAATCCGTCAATTGGCGCTGGCCCATCCACTCCATCATTGGCCAATTTGGCAAATGCTCGCCAAAATGGGCAACAATCCATTCAGCCATATCAACCAATTCATCAACAGGTAAATTTGACAATTCTCCGTAATTCCGTTCATTTTTAATATTTATTTAGTTATTTGGTGGTGTTTATGGTGGATATTCGCCCTCGGGCAATATGCTTGCAGCCTATGCCCAACAACAAAGGCAAATTCATCAACAACAGGCATACATTTTAATTTATTTTAATTTAATTATTTTGGGCATTTTCACAGTTAATAACCCCACCTTCATTCAATTCCATTGCTTCATATAAAATTGGGTAAATTCATTAATTTTTATTTTATTTTAAATATTTTAAATGAAGGAATGACAGTGGAGTTGGCGCCGAAAATCGAGGTGGAATATTCAATATTGCAAAAAAAAAATAAAAATTTAAAATTAGGTGGCCAAAAGAATGAAAGCAGCAGCACTGGAGGAGGATCATCGGAGGAAAGTTCAACTGGAGCTCCGAATTTAGCGAGCATAAAGGAGGAGGCTAATGAAGGTGAATGACAAATTTCTTTTAATAAATTCACATTGAAATTATAATTTAAGAGCCAAAATTCAAATTCCCTCCGTATGTCCGGATAATTAAGCAAAATGATCAAAGGCAATGGGCCGATTTGGAGGAAATTATTTTCGATAAACCGGTTTGTCATATTATTTTAATTAATTGGCCATTCTTGGCTTCAGGTTCCATCCCGTCTTTCACTGTTGAACATCAATCAAAAATATCAAGTCAGCCTTGCCGAAATCCATCGTCGTTTGCAACCACCGGAATGCCTCAACACCTCATATTTGAGCGGCGTATTAAGACGGTAATATATTTATATTATAATTGGTAATATATAAACAGAAATATATATTTTTCAAGCCAAATTTTTCAAAAAATTCAATTTTAATTTGAAAATATTTTTATATTTTTTCAAAAAATTTTTGAAAATATTTTTTTTAATTTTTCAAAAAATAATTTCAGCGCCAAAAAGGCGGATGGTGGCAAAATTCTGCGCAAAGAATTGGCGGAATATGAATGTGGATTGGATTTGCAATCTGGCAAAAGGAAAATGAGCCAAGTGACAACATTCACGACACTTTGTGAAAGTAAAAAATTGGAAATTGAATGGAATAAATAAATATTAAAAAAGGAGAAGCATTGCAAATGGCCAAAGATTTTGAGAAAATCACAAATGACCCACAAAATGGATTTCCTCATCAACAAATTGCAATGGAAATGAGTCGAAGGGCATCCACTGTCCAAACAACACCGGAACAGAAAAAACAACGAATGGGGGAATTGAGAAGCACAATGTAAAAAATTAAATTATAATTTAAGCTACGTTTGCAACACAAATGGATCCGACACATCGGAGTCAAGACAAGAGGAGTAGGATTTTTGGGTGCCTTCAAAAAATTTTTCTACTTATTCAAAAATACATTTATAGCAAAAGATAGAGAACACTTTTCTGCATCGGATCGGATAGTATCGTTTTAAAAAATTTTCTGGTTCCTAGAAAAAATTTTATAAGACTGAATCCGACGCAGACTGCGACGACGACTCAGATTCAAAATTTTTTAATCTGCCCTATAAATTTTTGATGATCAGAAAATTTTCAAATTTTTCTCTTCCGATGCAGAAAAGTGTCCTATATCTTTTAGTATAAAATTATTATTTTTGGCAATAAGAAAAAATTTTTGAAAGGACTGAAAAATCCTACTCCTCTTCACCCCAACGCGTCGGAAACATAGCTTTGTTTTATTATTTATTATTAATTATTTTATTTTAAGGGAAATTTTGGCTGAGGCAATTTCCATTGTGCAAAATGCGATTGGAATGGAAACACAACAATTTGCGAGTTCAGCTGAATTGATGGCCCAACCAATGCAAAATAATCAATTAATGCCCCAAACATTGGACCAATTTAAACGATTCGCAAGGGCCAGTCATATATTTGGAAAAATAAATAATATTAATTTTCTTCCCCTTTTTGTCAATTCCAGTTGTCCCATTGTTTCGGCAATCGTTCAATTGTTGTTTGTTGGGAAAGTTTGCTGAAAGTTTTTGGCCATTATGAACGGCTCCAAGGCGAATTCCTTCCGCTGGATTTTAGTGCTGCAGGCACATCCAACAATAATTCGGCATCATTTTTGGCAAAGCAAGAAGGAGGACAATGAGTTATTAAGGGGAGAATTTTGGCTCAATACAAAATGAATGGAATTGGCATCAAAATTATGGAATAATTAAAAGGATGGATGGAGGAAATATAAACTAATTAATTTCATTTAAATATATTTCATTATTTTTTCTTTAATAATTGAATTTGTAATTAAATTAATTTGTTAATATTTTGAATAATCAAACAAATAATTCATTTGAATATTTTGCCATTTTATTGTTTTGGCACTTTTGCAATGTAATCAGCAAAAATTGATCCCAAATAGAGAAAATTCTCATCATCGGAAGCCTAAAATATGATGCAAATTTTTGTCATTATTTTCATTTTAAATTTACTTCCGAAACACTTGAAATCACTGTTCCAGCTGGGTCTTGATAGGAACGAATTGGATTTCCATTCAAATCCAATTCAAGCACAAATCCTTGCCGTTTTAATAAATTGGCCATAAAAAATGGGGCCAAATTATTTTCAGGAAAAAACTGAAAAAAAATACAATTTAGGAATATTTCCCCGAATTATTTGCCTGAATGGCAGCAAATCGAAGCCAAGGGAATGGGCCTAATTTATACACAAAAGTAATTAATTGAGAATGTCGAACAGCGGACATTGCAACCAAAAATGAAGAGGAATTGCGGGAAAGTCGAATATTATCCGGGAAACCAGGCAAATTCTTGGCGAATATTTCATTTTTTCCTCTTTTTGGGCCATCAAAATAGACACTAAAATGAATTTTAAATAAATTCCAAATTTGCATTTTGGTAACCGTTTAATTCTTGCCCTTGAACATTCATTGACGAGAACGGATTTTTGGTCCGGATGAATTTGGACACCGTTGGCAAAATTCAAATTTTCTAATAAAATTGTGGCATTTCCACTTTCAATATCCAATTTAATGAGACTTAAAATAAAATAAAATTAATTAAAATTTGGCCACCTTCCTGTCGGTTGCCCTTCCAAAAAATCATGCATAAATCGGCGTCGATCCCATCTTTTTAATTAAAATAATTTATTTATTTAATTGACCAAAACCTAGTTGAGCTGCAAGAAAAGAATAGAATTGTGCCATTTTCATTTTTCATCACATCCAAATCGTTGAAAAATGCACATTTAGTTTTTCCATCATCAAAATTTTGATTTGCCCCAAATAATTCTTCATTGACACCTTAAAAAATTAAATTAAATATGAAAATATTTATAATTGAAACCATTTTGTGTATTCAATTTGAAAATGCCCAAATATGCATCGGCCACCACCAAATTTTCGGCATCCAATCGACGAATTCCCAATGGACGACCACAAATTGGTTCGGTGTCATATGTTCCTAATATATTCATATAATTATAATAAAATAATTATTAATAAATATTATTACCGCAAATTTGAGAGGAATTCAACGATTTAAGCCGGAATATTTGCTCAATTTTGCCATCAACAATTTTGACTATTTTTCCATCCAATGTTGTAGTGTAAATTGTGTTCCCTTCAATGAGAACTGATTCTGGGCCAGTCAAATTTCCTTTTGCTAATAATTGTGCGCCAGTCAATAAATTATTCGGGGCTAATGGGCCATCCAATTTAGGCGGAAATGGAAGACTAAATTAATTTAAAATATAAATTTAAAAAATGGAACGAACCGATACGAAAGAGGAGCGAAATCGAGTGCCTGAATCCCTCAATTTTAATTATACCATAATAATTTATACCGTAATCCCATTGCAAAATTGGCAATTTAATATTATTAAAAGGAATGCGAGGAATAAAATCATTAGAAAATTAATATTTTTGAGAAAGGAAATAAATTTGGAATATGAATGAATTCTTCCAAATTCAAAATAATTCTTTTTATTTGCATATTTTAATATGAGCTAGTCTTAAATTTAAATACTTATTTGTTCATTTGCTGTGGCCATTGAAATTTATAAATTTGATTGGAAAATAATTCACAAATTGAATTGAATACAAACACAAAAATCACAAATCAAATTTGGTATAGAATATTTTCTGAAAAAATATTTTACTTCATAAAATGTCCTCTTCCATTTTTGTTCAAACAAACCAACCCCTCTTCAATTTTCTTGCAAAAGAAGACAAATTTAGATTGGTCGAAAATTGAATTAGCTTAGATGGGGGATTCAATTCAATTCCATTCCGTCCCAAAATGCCATTGGAAAGAAATTCTCATTAGCCGAATTGACTTTGGGGCAAATTGAAAATATATATAAAATATTGATGAATTGGAGGAGAATGTGAATTGCATTCTCCTCCATTTATTTTTGTATTGAATGATGTGCGGAATTGCGCCCAATGAATTGTGCCGATGGTCGGAGGCATTGCCAGGCCAATTTGGATTCACAAAACAATTGGTTTTTCAAATTGTTGAATTATTTTTATTTTTTATAGGTTTTTCGTGTTGCATTGCCCCATATCACCCTTCTGTTCCTCTCAATTTCTTATGTTCTCCTTGGTGCTCTGATTTTGACTGGATTGGATTATGGCATTGCCCAGGGAGGGGGGAATGGCATTTTCGATGCTGAACATCGCCTTTTTGAGTTGATTTCTTTAATTAAAATTATATTTTGGCCAATTTTTAGGGCGAAAAAACATTTTTTGGACGAAATGCTAAATGGCCTTGTTGGATTAATTCTCGTCCGAAATAATTCATCAACCAATAATAATTCGTCAATTAATGCCAATTTTAGCATTGTCCAAAATTCATTCCAACATTTTGCCTCACGTGTCTTTGAATTAAGCGTCGAAAGGAAACATTTAGTAAAATTTAATCCAAAAAAAAGAATATTTTCCCAAAAAAAAATTTAAAGGAAGACACGGGATCCGGATTGAGGAGTAAAAGTTTCATTTGGAATGTTTTCTTCTCAACCACCTGGCTTACATCAATTGGTCATCCCAATTTAATTTATTCTAATTTAAATTAATTTAATTAACTTTGTTTAGGTTACGGAGAAAATGCGCCAAGTGGCATTTGGAAACGTCTTTTTTGTATTGTTTACCTCATTTTTGGTATTCCTCTATATTTGGTCACATTGGCTGATTTGGTGAATTTATTCCTTTTTTTGAAAGGAATTAATTATTGAAATTTTAGGCAAAATTCTGCACCGAAGGAATTAATCGTTTTTATACGGAATTTGTGAAAATGCGTTTTCATTTGATTTGTTGGTATCGGCAGAGGCGTCGTCGAATTTATTCCAGTGAATATTCAATGGAATATTTGGCAATTCATTTGAAGCGATGGCGACGGAGAAGATGCACAAAAACTAGCACAGATTCATCATTGATGAGGACAACAACAAGGACAGAGGAGGAAATGGCCGAATTCATTTGGAAACATTTGGAAAAGACACATTTTGTTGAAGTAAAAAATATTCACAATTGGCAATTAATTATTTTTAAGGTTCCATTCACACTGATTTATTTGCTTTTGCTCACATATATTCTCTGCTCAACCCTTTTTGTTGCCTACCTTGAGCAATGGACATTCTTCAATTCACTCTATTTCATTATGATGAGCGTTTTGACCATTGGATTTGGGGGTAATGCAATCTCATTTTATCGTATAACTTTTTAAAACTCCACCCTCTGTTAATCCCCCGACTTTGAGGAACCATAGCTCCAAGCAGGGTGAACTTAAAAAAAATTATTGCATTTTCTTAGTACTCTAAAACTTTACAAAATCCTCTATAATTTGTTCAAAAATGTCCATAAATAATCATTAGATTCTAAATTTTCCTATTTTTTGAAGGGCTGAAAAACAATCCGTTTAGTTTTAAAAGAGTTTGTGCGGTATTTATAAAACCCACTTTTGGCAGATATTGTCCCCGGCAATTCCCAATTTATTTTGCCAATTCTTTTTATCATCATTGTTGGCCTCATTGTGGCCACAACATTCATCGACATGGTTGGGGCATATTACATTGATCGTTTACATTTCTTTGGTCGGCGAATGGATTTGGATGATCCATTGGAATGGCTGAAAGCAGTTCAGCAACGGCGAATTGAAGCGATGAAACGTGAAGCAATGCGAAAATTGTTCGAAACGGCCACGGCAATGTATCGATTCAATGTGGTCATGCCACCACTCTCAAAATTGCCACCAAGTCCAAATAGGAGGAGGGAACCCGAAGGTTTGTTTTTTTTTTGTTATTTTCAATACAGTATTTAAATTATTCAAAGTTGTTATTCCGATGCCCCGAGGCATTGCCCCATTCAATGTGACGGCCGATTCGGTCACGCTGAAATGGGAACCGCCCACGCAAATTTTGCTTGAGGGCAAAAAATTTTGGTACACGTTAAGCTACAAAATGAGAACACCGCAACGAATGAACACAATAAAGACAATTGACTTTTTGCGCCAAAATCGATTCACAATCAATGGATTAAAGTGCATTTTATTATTAATTAATTACAATTAAATTATTTGGAATTCATTTAGATCATTCACTCTTTACGAATTCAATGTTCGAATTTCGACAAATGAAGGAATTTCAAAGCCAGCAAGATGCCAAGAATACACAGGTTGGAATATTTTTGGATTTGCTCATTTCGGTTTTTGATTACCATTTAATAATCTGATTGTTAAATTTGCGGTAATTTCGTTAAATTTCCATGAAATTTGACCATTGGCATAATTTATGGCCAATTAAATGTTCAATTTAATTTAAAAGAAGAACATTAAATTTACCAAAATATACAAGTTAATCAAATTTGGAAATAAAATCAAAAATTATCGGCATCCATTCAATTATCATTTAATATGTATTTCCCCATCAATCAGAACCGTGCACTGTCCCACAACTTTTGCAATTGGATGCAATCAGTTCTGAAACAGCCACAATTTCCTGGCGATCCCCAAAAATGAACAATGGACCGGAAGTGAATTTAGCAATTTTAATTCAATCCATTTTGTCAATATTTTAGGAATATTTATTACTTTTTGTCCAAGAACCAGCCCCTCAATTCCAATATTGGCGTAGATATGAGGTTGGCAAAAGGAAACGATTCACATTGACTAATTTGAATGCGGATACTCGGTTTTATTTGAATTTAAAAAGGGAATAAATAATCCATTCTCCCTTTAGTTATATTGTCTGCATTTTGGCAGTGCATAATTTTGGTTTGGCCACAATTTCTCGATCACTTCGATTCAAAACTCGTTCTTGGTGGTATGAGGAGGAAAAAGAAGAGGAAAATGAGCCGGAAAAAGTGATGGAAAAATTGCGAAGGAATTTTTTGGCGCCGCCGAATATAAGCAAATTTATGATGACTGCGGCAAGGAGGCAAAAAAATTAATTAAATTAACTAAAATTAATATTATTTTAGGCCAAGTTTGAGGGAGCCGAGCATTGGGGCCACCAGTGAGGCAGCCACCCATAAAAGTAGTTTACAAAGTGGCGAATACCAGGATAGAAGCTGATCAATGTTTAAAAGTGTAATAAATAATGCAAAATGAATAAATTTACGATGGATTTAATATTTAAAAAATAAAACTGTTAAAAAATAATGTTTGCAATTTCATTTCTTCATTTTTTTTATTTAAATATTTTAATTAGATTTGTAATAAAAGGAATTTATTTCCCCAGGGCATATTTGAGATTTCATTTCAGGAATTATTTCCATATCAAATCTTTAGACAATCCTATCGTAAATTTTAATATTTCCACATACCTAGCTTTGAACATTTTTGGACAATTTAATATTTTTCAATTTAAATTTCCTGGAATTATTGTAAATATTTTGTTCATGATTGAGAATGGCATTTGCGTGTTGACAATTTGAATTCATGAAAAATTATTTTCACATTTTGTAAAAGAGAAAAATGGTTGGTCTGCCTAATTAAAATGTATTTTTCGTGACAAATGTTCATTTTTGAATTCTCGCACTACATTCACCATTCATGAATTCCAATTTATTTTGTAATTAAAATATTTTTCATAAAATATTAGGTATTTAACACAAATGAGAAATGACCAATCCTTCTTATTCTTATTCAATTTAAGGAAATTTTTAATTTTTCATATTGAATAATTTATTTCTTCTCATATAATAAATATTTTTAAAAATATTCTTTAAATTTTATATTCTTTTTATTTAAGGAATGTAAAAATTGGTATATTCCAGTTTTAAATAAGTCTTAAAAATTGAATATTTAAATTAATAAATAAAAATACAATTATGGTCGAGATAAATCCCGCAAAGGAATTGCCGAATCCGGTTAATAAATTTCAATTTTTTATCAATTTGTTTAAATTTATTTTTAGTTGTACATTTTCTATGGTGAACCCGGTTTCCATTTTGGCCTATTTTTCCCAGCATTAATTTATGCATTTTTGGCTTCCGTGGGAATTCCTCTGAATTTTAGTGTGTGTTATTTAACCGCAAAATACAGGTGAACCATTTTTGCATTCGAATTTTCTGCATTCAAAAAAGTAAAGAAATTCATTAAATTATTTATATGCGGAATTAAATTGGGGGAAATAGGCGGAATTAAATTGGGGCAAATAGGCGGAATTAAATTGGGGCAAATAGGCGGAATTAAATTGGGGCAAATAGGCGGAATTATTTTGGGGCAAATAGGCGGAATTATTTTGGGGAAAATAGGCGGAATTAAATTGGGGCAAACAGGCGGAATTAAATTGGGGCAACTAGGCGGAATTAAATTGGGGCAAATAGGCGGAATTAAATTGGGGCAAATAGGCGGAATTATTTTGGGGCAAATAGGCGGAATTATTTTGGGGAAAATAGGCGGAATTAAATTGGGGCAAATAGGCGGAATTAAATTGGGGAAAATAGGCGGAATTATTTTGGGGCAAATAGGCGGAATTAAATTGGGGCAACTAGGCGGAATTATTTTGGGGCAAATAGGCGGAATTAAATTGGGGCAAATAGGCGGAATTAAATTGGGGCAACTAGGCGGAATTAAATTGGGGCAAATAGGCGGAATTAAATTGGGGCAAATAGGCGGAATTAAATTGGGGCAAATAGGCGGAATTAAATTGGGGAAAATAGGCGGAATTATTTTGGGGCAAATAGGCGGAATTAAATTGGGGCAAACAGGCGGAATTAAATTGGGGCAAATAGGCGGAATTAAATTGGGGCAAATAGGCGGAATTAAATTGGGGCAAATAGGCGGAATTAAATTGGGGCAAATAGGCTAATTTGAGGAAAATAGGCACAATATTATACGATTCAAAACAATTTTATCTGATTTGCAATTTTATAAAATTGCGATAATTCCGTGGAATATTCAATAAATTTATTAACAAAATAAAAAATAATAAAAATAATTCTTTTAGGCGTCAATATCAATCAATTGGATCAAATACTTCCATTTTGCTTGCATTCAATTCATTTTTTGAAATTCTCCATCAATCCAGTCATCTCATCTTCTTTGCCATCACTGTCAGTGGCATTAATTTTATTCCAATTCGGACGGCAATTTGGCTGGAATGTCACGTAATTGTTGGATTTATTTCGGCATTATTCATGGTTCCCCTCAGTCTGGATCGTCTTTTTGCCGTGGTGGCACCATTAATGTGCAAAATTATTGGAAAAATTTATTCAAAAAATAATTCAGATATCGGCGAATAAATCAACGATTTTATATTTGTTTGCATGTGACAATTCTGCTTGGAAATAGTTTTTATTCACTTTCTTGTAATATAGAAGCAGCAATGAAAAATCCGGAATGGCTTGTTACCGGATTTATAAGTGATCTCTTTATGATTCCCGGAATTGAGGGCATTGGGTATTACATCCATTTTGGTGGATTAATTTTGACAATTATTATCTATTTGATAATTGGCTTATTGCTCAAATACAAAACAGGTAATTATAACAAAATTGAAAATTATTTAATTCCTATAATAATATAAATATTTTAGCAATTCGAGAATTAAATTTATAAATTTATATTCAGAATCTACCAATCAAAAAATGGAAAAAATCTATCGTTCACTTTTAATTATTATTTCAATAAATATTGGCGGCTATTTTATTACAAATTTAATCGGCATTTTGTTCCGCCTCGGTTTGATGGGTGGAACTACTATTCTGCAATTTATTTATATTAATTTTGGAATTGGCATTTTCCTCAATATTGGTTCAATGTCAAATGGCCCAATTTTGTACATTAATAGGTGGGTGGGAAAATAAATAAAAAATGAATTTTGAACTCCATTTTCAGCCAAGAATACCGGAAAGTGTATCAAAAGGAAATTAAATTAATTAAAAATGGATTCTTCCGTGTTTTCAGCCCAAAAAGAATAGAACAACAACAAAATATGAATTTGAATTTGAAAAACAATGTTTTGGTTATACCAGCAGTCTCATCCCATGGCCAAATTCGAACAACTTTATCAACTTGAAATTAATATTTAAAATTCAAATTATTTCTAGTCTATTTTATGTCAATTTTTCCAATTTTATATTTTAATTGATAGTATAATGTTTATTCTCCAGAAACACATTTTTTGTCTAAAATATGTTCAAAACTTTTTTTGCCTTTTGAAGTGAAAATTTTGATGAAATATTGCATGTGTATTTTTAATTTTAACATCTAATTTTTTATATAAAATAGAATTAATTTTCCAAATTGTATCTCATTTTTGACAAGGATTTATTTTTTACCAATATTATCATTTTATTCATTAAACAATAAAGAGAAAGCCGCAATAGTTTATAAAATGGCGAATACCGAATACCAGGGTAAAAGATTAAAGTTGAAATAAATAATGCAAAATAAATAATTCATATTCGAAATAATATTAAAAATAAAATTATCATAATTTCTTAAAAGACGATAATAAAAGGGCATGGGAATGGGCATTGATTTATTTGCCTCAGGGACCAATCCAAATTGTGGGAGACAACAAAGACAAAAGGCAGAATAAATTTGTCTTTTGTCTTTTTGTCTTTCGATTTTTTATCTTTTGTCTTTTAATAAATATTTTTTTGTCTTATATTCATATCTATTATCTAATCCAAATAAAAAAAAAGGATTTCTTCTGAATTTGTCTTTTGTTTGCAAAAAATTGAGGGGTGCTCGCAACGCCCCACAAATGCTTTTCACACTTTAATTTTGCTATTGAAATTACTGCTTGAAATATTGTAAGGCATACATATTTGCATGGAAATGCACTTTTAGAAAATGGATGCTCCCAAAATCTAATAAAAATTAATATTTTTCAATAAAAATTTTTCTTCTTGAATCCAACCAGCAATTATCATTTCATGAATTCCTATTTTATTTATTTACAATTGCTATATTTTTAACACAATTAAAAAAATAAGTAATATGCATACAATTTGGTGAAAGTTAATTTTTCATATATAGATTGAATAATTTATCAAATATTTTCGACTCCTACAATAAGCAATTATATTTTTTGCCTTTTTTATTTAAGCAGTGAAAAAAATTGAATTTTAATTCTTTAAGTAAATTAATAAATAAATAATTATGGTCGAGATAAATCGGACAAAGGAATTGCAGAATCCGGTTAAGTTTCATTTCATTCCAATAATTTTTTTTTAAATTCATTTTTATAGTTGTATATTTTGTACAAGGAAACTGGTTTCCATTTTGGCCTATTTTTCCCAGCATTAATTTATGCACTTTTGGCTTCCGTGGGAATTCCTCTGAATTTTAGTGTGTGTTATTTAACCGCAAAATACAGGTGAACCATTTTTGCATTCGAATTTTATGCATTCAAAAAAGTAAAGAAATTCATTAAATTATTTATATGCGGAATTAAATTGGGGCAAATAGGCGGAATTAAATTGGGGGAAATAGGCGGAATTAAATTGGGGCAAATAGGCGGAATTAAATTGGGGCAAATAGGCGGAATTAAATTGGGGCAAATAGGCGGAATTAAATTGGGGCAAATAGGCGGAATTAAATTGGGGCAAACAGGCGGAATTAAATTGGGGCAAATAGGCGGAATTAAATTGGGGCAAATAGGCGGAATTAAATTGGGGCAAATAGGCGGAATTAAATTGGGGCAAATAGGCGGAATTAAATTGGGGCAAATAGGCGGAATTAAATTGGGGCAAACAGGCGGAATTAAATTGGGGCAAATAGGCGGAATTAAATTGGGGCAAATAGGCGGAACAGGGCTGCCATAATACCGGGGAAACCCGGCATTTCCCGGGTTTTTGATGTCCCGGCCGGGGTTTTGCCGGGGTTTTGAAAGTGCCGGGTTTTTTGCCGGGTTTTTCATATTTTGCCGGGTTTTGCCATGTTTTTAAATTTTTAGCTAAATTTTTCGCTGCGCGGCCATTTTTGGGTCTAATTTTTCGCTGCGCGGCCATTTTTAGCTAATATTTCTTCCAATCAGGGCCCATTTTTAGCTATTTTTTCTCCCTATCAGGGCTTTTTTAGCTACTTTTTCTACCTATCAGGGCCATTTTTAGCTAATTTTTTTCCTTCCTTCGCGGCTTTTTCTGGCTAAACTTTTTGACGGCAGACCGATTTTTAAAGCTTATGATATCTTTATTTCATAACGCACATGCTCAAAAAGTCAATTAAAAATATGCTCAAAAAGTCAATTAAAAATATAAATCTGAAGTAGAAAATTTTTACAAGCTTTTACTAAATTGCATTTTAACACGTTTTAAAAGATGCCGGGTTTTTACCGGGGTTTTGAAAATTTTTGCCGGAGTTTTGCCGGGTTTTTAGACCCGAATGCCGGGGTTTTGACTTTTGGAGATGGCACCCCTGAGGCGGAATTAAATTGGGGCAAATAGGCGGAATTAAATTGGGGCAAATAGGCGGAATTAAATTGGGGCAAATAGGCGGAATTATTTTGGGGCAAATAGGCGGAATTATTTTGGGGAAAATAGGCGGAATTAAATTGGGGCAAACAGGCGGAATTAAATTGGGGCAACTAGGCGGAATTAAATTGGGGCAAATAGGCGGAATTAAATTGGGGCAAATAGGCGGAATTATTTTGGGGCAAATAGGCGGAATTATTTTGGGGCAAATAGGCGGAATTAAATTGGGGCAAATAGGCGGAATTAAATTGGGGCAAATAGGCGGAATTAAATTGGGGCAAATAGGCGGAATTAAATTGGGGCAAATAGGCACAATATTATACGATTCAAAACAATTTTATCTGATTTGCAATTTTATAAAATTGCGTTAATTCCGTGGAATATTCAATAAATTTATTAACAAAATAAAAAATAATAAAAATAATTCTTTTAGGCGCAATTATCAATCAATTGGATCAAATACTTCCATTTTGCTTGCATTCAATTCATTTTTTGAAATTCTCCATCAATCCAGTCATCTCATCTTCTTTGCCATCACTGTCAGTGGCATTAATTTTATTCCAATTCGGACGGCAATTTGGCTGGAATGTCACGTAATTGTTGGATTTATTTCGGCATTATTCATGGTTCCCCTCAGTCTGGATCGTCTTTTTGCTGTGATGGCACCATTAATGTGGGAATTAAAATTATTGGAAAAATTTATTCAAAAAATAATTCAGATATCGGCGAATAAATCAACGATTTTATATTTGCTTACATTTGACAATTCTGCTTGGAAATAGTTTCTATTCATTTTCTTGTAATCTAAAGGCAGCAATGAAAAATCCGGAATGGCTGGTCACCGGATATATTGGCGATCTTTTTTCTGTTCCTGGAATTGAGGGCTTCGGGTTTTACATCCATTTTGGTGGATTACTTTTGACTATGATTATCTATTTGATAATTGGCTTGTTGCTCAAATATAAGAGAAGTAAATAATTATAAGAAAATAATTTATTAATTATTTTATACATTATAATACCAATCCATTAATTTTGAAATTTTATCAATTCCGGTATTTGATTCATAATTTATTAATTTAGCAACGAACAGTCAAAAAATGGAGAAAATTTATCGTTCCCTTTTAATTATTGTTTCTATAAATGTTGGCGGCTATTTTATTGGAAATTTAATCGCCATTTTATATCGTCTCCGTCTGCTGATGGGTGAAATTACTTTTTTACAATTTCGTTACATCTATTTTGGAATTGGCATTTTTGTGAATATTGGCTCAGCCTCAAATGGCCCAATTTTGTACATTAATAGGTAGGAGGGAATTGGGGAATAAAAGTTTAAACTCTATTTTCAGCCAAGAATACCGGAAAGTGTATCAAAAGGAAATGGAATTAATTAAAAATGGATTCTTCCGTGTTTTTTGCCCAAAAGAAATTAAACAACAACAAAATGTGAATTTGAATGGGAATAACAATATTCTGGTTGTGCTAGTCTCTTCCCATGGCCAAATCCAAAAAACTTTGTCAACTTCAATTTAAATATGTATTTAAAATTCAAATTATTTCCGGTTAATTTTCTGTCACATTTTTTGGGAACATTTTTAATTTTAAATTGATAGTGATTTCTTATGTTTTCAGAACACATTTTTTGTCGAAAATATGCTCACTTTTTGTCGCTTTTAGCAAAATTCAAATATTTTATATGTATTATTGCCACTTGATTTTGTTTAAAATATAATTAATTCCCAAATATTACCTATATTTATTTTTATCTTTTTTATTTTATCTCATTTTTCACATTAAAATTGATGCTTTATTAGATTATAATTAAATTAGTAAATTCAGAATTGAAAATTACATTTATAAAATGGATAAAAAAATAAACGAAGAGTTATTCTATTAAAATTGATGAATGATGATTTTATTTAAAAAGTTTAGTTTGATTTTTAATATGAATTCATTCAATTGGAAGCGAATATAAATGGAACAATGGACAAAATCCTTTCTGAGTGAAAATAATTTTATTTATAGATATTTTGACATCATTTTTGGAATTTCCAAAAGAGAATATTAAAAGAAACATATTTTTAGAATTAAATAGTTCCTCCCACTGGTATATCCTAAATTCTAATCCAATTTGTATTTTTTTTCTTTTAATATTTTCTCCCCCATTCATTGGATACTTTTATTTTAGTGTTATGGTCATTGTCACGCTATTCCATCCATCCACCCTCCTCCATCAATATAATTCGTTCCAAAAATTCATACTCGCAAAAATTGTTCTTTTCTAAAGAACGGAAACTACTTTTTCAGTTGCCGTCAATTTCAATTAATTCAAATATTTATTTAAATCCCATAAAATTTTCATTTTTCCGCATTTTTAAATTCTCGACAAATGGAAATTCAACTTGGCTGGTTCTCATCACTCCAATACAGTTTTATTCTGATTGTCAGCTTCATTTCCGCCATCATTATTTGCTTTTCCCTCTATTTGCTTCGAATTCTGAAGAATCGATGCAATTTTGAATGCACTTCCACATTATTTGGTTGGCTTAAATTAATTAATCAATTCATTTATTTATTTTCCAATTCACGTTTTAAGTTTATTTGCATTCATTACTCCTTGGATGCATTGGCCTCTCCATCCAATATGCCCTTCTCCTCTTTTCGCCCTCAATTTGCCGGCAATTCACAAATTTGAGTTCGACGGATTTTATTTTCTGGACTGGCCTCATTCCGGGCAGCCTCATTCCAGCCACCCCAATTACCGTTCTTTTCCTCTCAATTGATCGGTTTTTGATCATTTTGTTGCCAATTCATTCCCAAAAATTGATTGTCAAAAGAGGAATTGCATTGGGCAGTGTTCTCTCCGTTTTTGGCATTTTTCTCCTCAATTTTTGTGTAAATTTGGTTGAAAAACCAACTGAGGAAGAGCCTGGTAATTCAATAGAATATTCTTCATAATTACTTTAATTATATTTTTAGAATGTATTTCCTTTGGTTGTTTGAGTTCGGATGCATCCAGGCTTATCTACGGCATCAATCGGGTGCTCGTTGCTTTGCCCAATTTTATTTCTGGAACATTCTTTTTGGCCGTTTTATTCGCCTATCGTCGCCGTTTGGAGCAAAGCCAATCCATTTTGGTCAATGCATTGCCGGCTTCCTCCAATTCCAATCAAAGGACGAATTCACGCAAAATTGTTGGTCCATCCATCCAAATTAATTTATCTTAATTTCCATTTGAAGAGTGATCGATTGGCCCTTTGGGTTGTTTTGTTCGAATTTTTGTTGGATTTGCTCCCAAATTTAATCTATTTCATTTTGACCACTTTGGACATTAATATTTCCGCCTATGTTGGCGCATTCCGTTCCGTTACATATTCAATTTGTGCTTTTTGTTCTGCCCTTTCCCACACAACTTTATTGAGACGTATTTTTGCTGCAAGTAAGGAAAAATACTGAATTAAAAATTTATTCATATTTCAAGGGATTGCATCCGTCGATCATGCCGTAGTGCGAATTCGAAGTGCCCCACCAAAATCGCAATTTTAAATTTTTAATTAACATTTATATTTCATTTTCCTAAAATATATTATAATTGTAAAGTAATACCTCTTTCTACATCATTTTGCCATTTATCATTTTCAGCAATAAATTTTTCCAAATAATTTTTTCATTTAACTTAATTATTATTTAATTTATAATTTTATATTTCATTCCAAATTTCTTCCTTTACTACTTTTCCATCATACATTTTATATAATTATGGTTTATTTGTGTTTTGATTTGTATTTTCATTTTTATACTGAATTGAACAGGAGCTACATAAATGAGAAAAAGAGAGAATATGGTACTTTCAATTGTAAGGAGGGAAAGGGAACACAAATTTCCTTTCCCTGAAGGTATAAATGAGAAGAAAGGAGAATAAGATATGAGAATATGGTATATTTTGAATTGTGTTTCCCTTCTTACTTCTTCACTGTAGCTGCTGACTCCTATTCCTATGTCCTATCCTGCTAGACCAATTTGCGTATGAAAGTAAAATAAAAAGTATTGTCTCAGTTAGCAGAAGTTGGCAGCTGGCACGCCATTTCCGTTTAACAAATATTCATTAGCAAAAAGTTTAAAGAACATTTTTAAATGTTGGAATAAATACCAGGAATTATTTTAAAAGTGCTGTTTTTGAGTCTAGATAAGATAAAAAATTAATTCAGTACAAAAATGCAATGAAGAATATTTAAAAATAATCAAAAAGATAAAAACATGGATATATTAAAAAGGAAATTTTATTACATTTGTAAAATTAACCAATGAGATAAACAAAATGGAATTTCATAAATTATTTTCACAATAGTAAAATTAACTAAAAAATTTTGGGCTAACAAAATGGAATTTTTTATCAATTTAAAATGTGGATTTAAAACCAAAAATATTTTATTTATTTATTAATTAAGTTATTCTCTTGATGAAGTTGATTGCTTTCATCTCCATGATTTTCATGTCCTCCCTCATTTTGGTGTCCTCCTCCTTCTTCATTAAGCCCATGCTGTTGTTGTTCATTTCCATGTTGTTCATTATGCTGTTCCCCTCCTTCAGCATGGCCATTATGCGCCTCCCCATGGCCGAGGCCATTATGTTCCTCTCCATGTTGGTGTTGTCCATGTCCATGTCCATGTCCGTGTCCGTGTCCATGTCCATGGCCAATTGGCCCTGAACCAATAATGTGTATTGCACCACCCAATTCCTCCCTATCATCCTCGTGATGTTCATGTTCACCGCCCAAAATGTGCGGCGATAAAACCTTCAATGGAATGAAATGTTCAAATTTGAATGCAATTTTTCGGTACTTCAATCATCAAAGATTCCGTTGAATTTATTCGGGGCGAAAGGAAATTTGGGCTAAGCACAAGTAATCCCATACTTTCCGGTGAACCAATTCGAGGGGAAGCGGCAACTGAGGGAATAAAAATTGAGGAAGGAATATTGCCTTACTTGGCGTCAAAATTTGCATAAACATTGCTTTTGGACTGAGCACACGGGGCTCAAATACTTTTGGCGAAAGCACTTCACCCATGAACACATCCGGATTCAAAATGTACGCAGTGAATGCCTCGGGCGACAAAATTTCGGCACGGAATGCCCAAGGGCCAAGTATACGGGAAGTGACGGCCATTGGCGAAAGGATAACGGCAATAAATGCGGCTGGACTTAGTACATGAATCTGATTGAGAGAAGGAAATTGAGAACTCAAATTTATGAAAAATACCGTAAAAAATTCAGGTGAAATCAATTCACTGCCGAAAGCATGGGGCGATAAATAGACCTGATGAATTATTCAAGTAATTTTAGGCAACCTTATTTCATTTCAGTTTATGCATCGTTCTTTTGGCTATAACTCAACAAGGAAGCAACCAATTAGGGAAGTAATATACCATTTGAAAACTCAATGTGTCCTTTATAATTTGGTCTCATTAGATTTTATTATTTCATACTTTTTAAATAAATTAGTTGCCATTGAATAAATAAGGTCGAATGGGTATTTAAATTTCAAAGAATTAGTTGTCATTTTGTAGAGAAAGTTGATGGCTTTCGAATGGTTTATTGCTTTCCCAATTACCATATTAGTTGCTTCCTTGTTGGGATATGGCCAAAAGGAAAACCCAGAGGTATTGAAACGACAGTACTGAAACTCTCGTTTCGCCCCTATTTTTCCCTAAAATCATTTTAAACTAACACCCTCAATGATGACCCCATCCACTCGATGCACAAATGCGGAGGGCGTGAGTAGGACAGTCCGCGGAAAATGGCCATCCTCCTCATCCGGTGCTTCTCCCCCAACTTCCGGTACAATTGTTCCATTGCCAGTTTGGCCTCCAATTATCACTGTGCCTCCATCATCTTGGAAGGAAGTTTTGTGGCCCTCTTCCAAATTCTCCGGCAATTTTGCCAATTCTCTGATTTTTTCTTCCAACATTATTTCACTTTTTCCTTTAGGGATCATCAAAATATTTCACATTTCTCCCATTTTTACCTTCATCCACCGTTGTGTATCCTTTCATTTTCAATTCCCTTCTTTGTCTTCTATTTAATTTTGATTTCATTTCCTCCAATTCTTTGTCCAATTTCTTCAATTTTATTATTGCCGGCAATATTTTCTGCTCTAAATTTTCCATTTCCCCACTCAAATTTTGCAATAATTTTGCCAATTCTTTTCCACTTCCGGTCATTTCCAACAATAAATCCATCCATTTTAGGGTTTCCATTTCACTAATGGACATGTCCTTTTTAATTAATTAAACATAAAATTAATTTATTCAAATTTACTTTGAATATTTTTGGCAATGAAAATAGTCCATTTTGATGAAAACTTAACAAATCTGGTGAAAGCAATTTTCCATCATTTTGTGTATTTTTTGATGGAAATAGGGAGAATAGGCGAGGCGATAATAGGGAAATTGATTTTGATCCTTTAAATAAAATTGATTGAATTTTATTGGCCAAATCGAATGCCGCCGATTGATGCTTCCTAAATTCAACATTAATTCCCTTGGATGATGATTTCGTAATTTGTTGGCCAACAATACTAAAATAATTCAGAAATTAATTAATTAAATATTAAATTAATTAATTTACTTTATATTCTTTTTGCTCAATTCCTGCAAATATTCATTCGCCCAATCCCTCTTTTCAATATAATTTTGTAATTTTCTCAACATTTCAATGTTTTTAAATGTTTCTGTAAATTATTTTAAAAATATTTACAAAAATTAATATTTTAATTACCTTCTTCCACTGAATTTTGTCCTCTTTTTCCTCTCCTTCTTTTTGCTTTGAATTCATTTTGATGCCAAATATTCACTTCATTTGTAAAATAATGTTTCTTATTTGAATTCACAATTTGTTTGAGTTTATCTAAAAATTGAATTTTCATTTTAATGCCCACTTTTTAATTTACTTTTATTATTCAACCATTCATTTGAATATTTTTGCTGTATTTCTTCATTTCCTTTGAATGCTTTTGCCAAATCCAAAATCCATTTCTTCAAATACAAATAAATATAATTCATTATTTATTGTTTATTCCTTCATTTTTCCCTTACAGTAGCCCATTCAAAAAAACTCATTCCCGAATAATTTTCTTCCACATTTTTTGCCAATTTTTGGGCTTCGCTTGTATCGAATAATTTCACCAAACATTTTGCCATTTTCACTGGGCTAACATTTCCATTTGTTGCCAAACATTCCGTAAATACAATTCGCTCTGTTTTTGGCATTTTCCTCAATTTATCATTTGCTTTTGCCTTCAACAATGCCATCAATGCTGTTCGTTGGAAAAAGGCATCCAATTTGTTTAGATGCAATTCAAGTTGATTTTTATTCAAATTATCAAAAGAAATTCCTTAAAATTTTCGTTTTCTGAATTTATTCAATTTGACTTACCTTGCCCTTTGGCTAATCCATTTGTTCCAAAAATTGTCAATAAAAATAATATTTTTATGGCATTTGAATGGGAAAACATTCAAAAAATAACATCGCCGAGAAAATTAAATTCAAATCTGCTGGGATTGAGGAAGTATGAATGAAAATGAATGCATCAAACACAAATAAATCCATCAAATCCAAATCCACACACATTCAGCCGCAATAAAACCAATGTTCAGCCAAACGGAACGAATACATGGATGTGCGGGGAATTGGGGAATGAGGAAATAGGTGGGAAATGGGCAATTATTTAAATTTAACAAAAAATGTCCTCCTTTGGATGAATTGCTTAATGTGGGTTATTCAACACATTTTGCACTTTAAAAACATTGATCAAAATAATGGATTGAAATGAAAATGAAAATTTGGGTAGTTGTTTTAATTATCTATGTGCAGATTTTTTCATCCCAAATTCACCCTATATTACATCCAAATTGGTCATAATCATAACCTTTAAATCCTAAAACAATGTTTTTTCATCGTTTTACAATCAGAGTTAAGAATAATAAGAATCTCAAAATTTCATATCCGGATTCCGGATACGGATAATTAAAAATTAACAAGTATCAAAATTTATTTTAATAAAATTAATTATTTTGAAAATATATATCCCCATAGGCTGTCATTGATTGAGCCACTGAACAAATAAACAAAAAATAATATTTTAAAATAGATTTGGGAAAATGAAAATAAAATGACGAAAATAAAATTGAAAATGAACCGAATTTGGGAATATATTTTCAATTTGAAATTATTCTATCCAAAAATAATGAGGCCATCAATTTTAATCCACAAATTAATTCAAATAATTTTATTGTTAATTTATTGCAATCTAAATTTATATTTTGCGCAATTTATTTATGGTTAAATTGGGGAATTTAATTAAATATAAGTCATTTAAGTTGGTTATCCAATTTATGGCAACGGATATGGTTTTGCCGATTCCACCTCCATGTGTGTTGATCGCCGTCCAGATTGTCGAACATTTGAGAATATTTGCGATCATCCGGACTATAAATGGTCCATTTTTACCCTTATTATTTATTATTAGGTACAATAATAGAGCTTCTTCCCGCAGCGGAGCCGTCTTCAGCGTTTTGTATTTTTGCCCTATTATGGTCACAATAGAGAGGATTTTTCTCTGCGGATAGCGTTTTCTCAAATTTGTGGTCATAATACCACATTTCATTGTGCCAAAAAAAAAAGTAAAAACGCTATCCACTAATAAGCGGATTATAAAATCCACTGTATTGTGAGTTGTGACCACTCGAGTTTTAGGAAAATGCCGAATGGAATTACGCTGCGAAAAATCTTTTAAAGTTGTCACAATATAAAGTTTTTCAATCATTAGAATTTAAAATGAAATTTTATTTATTGTGGCAGACTTAAAATGTATTAAAAAATTAATGTTCATTCCATAAAGGTATATGGATTCATGTTGCAAAAATACATGCGATACGGAATGTCGAAGAAGGGACCAAAATGATTTGGACTGGGAGGCACGTCGAAGGCGTTTCAGGGAACAAAGAGAATTGGACGAAAGGAGAAGTGGGAACAATTTGGGAGGAAATTTCCGAGAAACCGAAAGGGACATGGAAAGGGAAAGGCGCAACAATGAGGCAATTCGGAGGAAATATTTGGGCGATAATGATTTGAGGAATAATAATAATCCATGGATGGGTCAACGATTGGCGGATTCACCGTATCTTTTCCCAAGCAGGTATTCCGCATCTTTTATTCAAATTTATTTTTTTCCTTCAGATCCGTTTATCCGGGCCCATCATCAATAATTTGGCCCTCACAAACTTATCGAACATCGGCGGATTTATCCAAATGGAGGGAGGATAATCGATGGGACAGAAATGATCCAACATTGCCAAAGGGGATTTAAATGTAAAGATGAAATTCAATGGATTTGAACCATTTTTTATTCTATAAATTATATTCAATTTTTTTTGACTTTTTTATGCAGAAAATAGAAATTTGTTAGCAAATAGAAAAGTATATAAATAAAGTTGTCTACAATCCCAATATTGTTGGGAAATTGTCAGCTAAAAAAATATAAATAATGCCCAGAAAACCGAAAAATTCGTAAAAAAATCATCAAAAATTCAATTCCAGTTTCAACGAAAATGCTTCATTCATTTTCTGCGACGATATTCCTTTCCAATCCAAGCGCGCAATTTGCCCATTTTTTCGGTGGATTCCGCCAATTTCCAGCGCAAAAATTCCATCTTTTCCATCTCTTCTTGTCCATTTCCAATCTTTTCAATTTGTTTTTCAATCCAATATTCCAATTCTGCATACCAAATGTAGGCCAATTTTTCATCCCTTTTTCGATTTTTTCCATCGGCAGTTTCCATCAAATTTTCCAATAAATGTTTTTTCAACGCCAAAATTATTCCCTCTTTTTCGGCAATTCGCTTTTCGCGAACTTCAATTTGTTCTAATTCAATCTTTTCTTCAACTTTTTCTTCAATTTTTTCTTCAATTTTCACTTTTTCTTCACCCACATTGAAATTCACAATTTTTTTGAGTGCCATTTTTGCAATACCAAATGGCCCATTATTCTCCAGTTTTCGCGCACATGACAAATTAATCCCTTTTAATTAATTAAATTTAAGGATATAATTAGAACATAGCTGATCATCCGTAAAATTGTTTAATTATATTTGTTTCTTTTAATCATTCTCTTATGATCTTTAATGAAGAATTTAATACTGGGAATGTGCAGAAATATGGTTTTAATTTACATAAAAAATAAAAATAAATAAATTACAATTGCACAAAGAAAATAATTGTTAAATTACTAATTCCGCCTGTTTTAATTAATTTTTTATTAGGCTAATCTAGGGCTAAAATTGTTTGGAGCGAGAGCTGTGCCTAGACTCCCACTCCGGAACTTTATCGAAGGCTTAAGCCCCCAGTGGCCTAATAAATAGGATAAGAATTAGCAGCAAATCAACTTAAATTATTCTTTATTAATTGTGCAAGAAAATGTGTTAAAATGTGAAGGGTAAAAAAGATCTCATTGTCATGAGATGAAAAAGGGCTGGGTTAAAAAGGCAGATTGAGGCAATATTTGATTGATAGGGTGACGGGCTCTGATAAGACAAAACGTGTGGGTACAGTAAGATGAATAGGAAAGGCCCTTAGACATTATTGGCATTGACAATTTTGCAGAATTAAGTTAATTCTGAACAAAAAATAGACCTAAACCTATCCATTTCCATCCAAGGGATGGAACCCGGGACCAGAGCTGTGCTTTTCATAAATCTTGACTCCGACTCCGGACTCCGGGCTTTCTAATTTTTGACTCCGACTCCGACTCCAACTCCGGAGTCGTTCTAAAACTCGACTCCGACTCCGGAGTTTGACTCCGCAGAAATTTTTTTGAACTAATTTCGATTTGGCTTCAGGGCATTTTTGTATAAAATTAACATATATTTCAGAAAATGATATAATTTCGGTACGAAAATTTCAATTTTAATCAAAATAAACCAAAAAAATTTAATTTTAAAAAATTGAAAAGGGAATTTTTTTTAAAAATTAGGTAAAAAATACAATAAAAATCCGGAGTCCGGAGTCGCTCAAAATTTTTGACTCCGACTCCGACTCCCAACTCCGACCTTTGAAAATTTTGACTCCAGCTCCGACTCCGGACTCCGACCTTTTCAATTTTCGACTCCGACTCCGACTCCAGCTCCGGAGCGGAGTCGGAGTTGGAGTCGGAGTCGGAGCCGGAGTCGGAGTCGGACCCAGCTCTGCCCGGGACCCTTCACTTTTGCGATTTTTATTTTTTATCATTAAAACCACATTTTGGCACTTTGGTCAATATGCCAATTCTTTCATTAGAGGCAAAGAGAAAATGATTAGAACTCGTTTAGCCTAAAATTTTGTAGGTGATCAGCTATATTTCAGCCATTTTTTAATATTTTTTCGAACCTTTCATTTCATCATTTTCCCTCCTTTTTGCCCATTCCTCAAATTCGTCAACATTGAATTTCACTTTCCTTCCTTCTTCGTCCATTCCCACCAAAAAGTCCAATCCTTCGGCAAATAACATCAAATCCAATTGGACTGGTGCCCCCGGCTTTTCATTTTGGATTGTCTCCAATTCCCAATATCGACGGAATAATGCCCTCTGGGCTGCACTCAATTTTTGATCCACCGTATCCTCCACCGGTCGAATTCCCCACAATTCTTCGTGTCCCATTGAATCAACGGCTAAATTCACTTTTTCCACGTCAATGGCCACTTCCGAATCTAAATTGGCGGATTTTAATGGCCGAAAATCTGCCCATTTAAACCTGGGATTGGCTCAAAACAAAACTCTTTTACATCAGTTTTTCCACTGCAAAAGTAAAAAACAGTCACCAAAATGGCAGAAGAAATTAGCAAAATTGTCAATGAAATAATTAAAATACGGAACATTTCACGGATTATTTTGATTGGCCACAGGGAATGATGGAAAATGGAAAAGCTTTTTGGGAAGAATGAAGAAATGAAGGCACGGGAAATGTTTGCCTAAAATGAGAATCGATTCAATGCGTGGCAATATTGATTGGGAATTGGGATTTTGGGATGAGAAGGGGGGAATGAAGTGGTTGGCCGGACAAATATTCCCTTACTTGGATGTGGATTTATTACTAAATTAAATTAAGCAATAAATTAATTACAATATTTGGAATTGTCAATAAGTGAAAATATACATATAAATATAATGAATTAAAGGTGAAAAATATTTTAATTTATAAATAAGCTTATAATTTGTTTGGAAATTTAAATAATTTAATTTTGTGTATTTATATGATAAATTGAAATGAATATTTTTTGGAATGTGCAAAAACTCTTTGGATTATTTAATTAATTGTTGTTAAATACAATTTGAAGATTTTACTCTCTCTATTATTCTTTTTCGATCTGTCATTTCTAGTCTAATCCACTAATTCTGGACAAATTAAATTGTATTATTTTGTTTTGAAAACATGATCATCCCACTTCTGTCCTATTCTCCATATAACCCATTTTAAATCATTTCCTTTTCCCAAAAGTGCATAAATGATCATTGGTGATGAGATGAGAATTGGATGAACATCGGGATGGGAGAAGAATTTCGAACACACTGGCAATGTGCCAACAATCAGGTGCCGCAAAAATGTTATTATGGAATTAAAAATTTAATTAATCATATTTTTATTTTTAAGTGCCTGGAAAATTGTTTTTTTTTTAAATTTTGAATAAAAAAAACTAAAATGGAAATTATCTAAATACAAATTTAAAAATGCATTAATTTAGCATAAAACAATAATTAGTAATAATTATTTGAGTATTGTTTTCACGTGAATATTTTGTTATGAAAAACAAAACAGAAAAAGAGCCAATTATAGGGAGAAAGGGCGAAATAGAAAGGAAAATGGGATTAAACACAAAATATGGTCATAAACTAGGAAGGGGGAATCAGGGGAATCCGGATCTTCCACCGCCTGCTGATTGTTCGATGAACCTTTCGGTGCCGAGAAATGTGATTATTGCTATTTTCAAACAAAGCAAATTCCCCTTCCTTTTTCCTCCATTTATAATTGGCCAAATTTCAAGGCCATCTCATCAGTTTTTCTGTTTTTCATTTGAACTTCATCATTAATTTCCTTTACTGAACCATCAATGATATTTAAATTATTATTAATCCTTTCCCTGTCAATTATGTCTTCTTATGCCACAAAATTTTCCTCAGGAATCATCAACAATGTTTCGTCTGCCGGTGGTAAGATAATTCAAATTAAAATTATTAATTGTATGATATAATCCAACTATTAAATCAGCTGATAAGATTGAAGAGATAATGGTCCAATTCTTTAACATTTTTAAATTGAAAATAACCTAGCCTAGCAATATTAAAATTTCATGAATATTTGTCTCATGCTGCCATTCTCTCCCTCTTTTTCAGTTAACTTTCCAGCGACGGGGAATATGGACACGAGAATGCAAAATTCACGATCCAATTTTGGACAATCTTCCAACTTTCCGGCAAATCCCAAATCCATCCATTATGAAAGTGCTAAAACATTTGGCAATGCCATATTAAAGAGCAATTCGAGACGAATTCATCCAGTGTATTCGACGAAGAATGAGGGCACTTTTGTGGGAAAATATGATGATTTGGCAAATATTATCGAAAGTGAGAAGGAATTCGGAAGAAAGAAATTCCTAGAGGAATTCGCGAAAAAATTGGAAGATATGTATCCAAAAAGTCCCGATGGTACAATATGGAAACATAAAAATAAATACAATGATGAAACGGTCACATTGGGTGCACAAGAAACGGATAAGAAAAATATGAAATTATTGGCAAAATTATATGGCCATTATTTGTTCGATAGTCCTTTGGAGAGAAAAAAGGTGGAAAGAATATTTAAAGATCCAAAAAATTTGGAGAAATTTTTTGATGATGCAGTCAAATTGGTAAATTATAATTAAATAAAATTATTTTAAAAATTGAGAAAATGGTCTAAAATTTTTGGAGAATTTTGTAATATGAGAAGAGGAGATATTATTTTGTACCTTGCCAAACTCATCCACATGGTCTTATTTCATAACCAATAAAAACTAATAAAATTTAGTAATTTTGTTTTGCTTGCTAATTATTGTCCTAATCTTGGGCCAAAGTTTTTGGGGCAAGAATTGGCTTATTAGGCTCTCCCCTGCTGGTCCTTCGCCGGAGGCCCATAAGCCCCCTTGTAAACCAAATGACGGGAAAACAATAAAGGGAACTCGACTTTAAATTATTATTTATCTGTTGTGCGGAAAATTGTGATAATTAAAAAAGCAATATAAGAGGAAAAGGACTGGTTTAAAAAGAGGCTTGGGGCAAAATGTGATTGAAAGGGTGATTGATGGGTTTAGGCAAAAAGTTGGGGATACAGTAGGAGGTACAGTAGGATGAATATGAAAGTCATAGGCATTATTGGCATTGATGCTAATCAACTAACTAAAAACATTAAAAGCAAAACAAATTTATTAAAGTTGCAAATCATCCATCAATGCCATCGATTGGAACAAAGCGAAATTGAAATGCCAATGACCCATATAAAGGAGATATTAAAAATGAAAAATGGGGATGCCACAAAATTATTAGAAAGTATGGAAGAATCTTATTTAAAAGAGAATATTCTACACATATTGAATATTGACAAAAATGAGAAAAATGGAGAGGAAATGGCCAAAAAGGCCGATGAAATTTTGGAATTGTTTTCATCAATGCGAGAACATGCTCAACGAATTGCCAATGATGCCGGTGTTAAATATTCATTTCAGAGAGATCAGTATGATAAATCGAATCAGGAAGCTAAGAAAATTGTCGAACAGATTGAGAAGGGTTTAGAACGTGAGTAAAATGGGGGAAAATAGTTGGAATAATGAATTTAAGAAGGAACAAAAAATTTGGAAAGAAACTAATAAAATGGATCTGAACTCTCATTCCTATTAATTTATATTTTAATAACCCATAAATTTTGTTGGGATTTTTAGTTGTGGAGCCGGCACATCAAATCCTCCAAATTTGGGATTATTTTGTTTCAAATAAGCCAAAAATTATGGAAATTTCGAATTCGCTGCCAACAAAGGAAAAATTAATTGAAAAATTGAGGGAAGGATTAAAAAATAAATTGGACGAAGATGAATATGTGAAAATGGATGAGGAAAATGTGAAATTGGTTGCGGAATTATTGGAAATTTATAAATATTATGGGAATGCCCCAGGATATGGGATGGTGGGAAGAAGAGAGGGAAAATTCGATGAAATAAAAATTGAAAGTGGAATTTCATTGGTATGGTAAATTTATGTCTGTAAATAAATAAATTAATGGTTAGCAGCTGATAAATGAAAGGGAGAATTATGGAATAAATGATCAGTTTTTTTTAAATTAATAGCTGATTTTAATGAATTAAATAATTGCAATAAAATTAAATAATTTATTTTAAATAGCTGAAAGGTTTGCATGTGGCCAATCAAGTCTGCCAATATGAATTGGGAGCCGAAAATGTGGAAAAAGAGTTAAAGAAACGTGGGGACCTGAATAAATTGGCGAAAATGCCAAATTTTTTGATTTATGTTGAGAAAAATTTATGGCCCCCATTGGGAATTAAAAATGTTAAGGAAAATGTTGAGGAAAAAGCCAAAAAATTATTGGACTCAATTTTGGCACCAAAACAATTTGCCTCACTTTTGGCAAATGATTTTGAAATAAAATATAATGAAAATAAAAAATTGTCTGAAACAGCCAGCAATTTTGTGCAACTTTTGCAAAATGGATATTATGGTTTATTATATTTTAGTTTAACAATTAATAAAAAAATGCAGTTGTGGACAGAATTGTGGCAATCCTGAATGCATGCGATAATTTTAGAGATGAAAAAATTTGGGATTGGAAAAACAAATTTAATACACCAATCACTGGCAATCTAGCATTGTTGCAATCAAAACAACTTTCGGAAAAGGAGGCAATGGAAATTATTGCTGAACATAAGGAACAAGAAAGGGAGGCAAAAGATGTTGCACAAAATTTGGGAAAAAATTCGACTAAAGACATGAAATAATGGAAAATGGAATGGAAGAAGGAATGGAAGAAGATAAATTCGAAATATTTTTTAAAATTCGGAAATTATTAAGCCTATTATCCATGGATGAATTATATTCAATATTCTTTTATCCATATATTTTTATTCATTTTTATTTATTTAAAAATCGGATAAATTAAATATGTACAAAAATGTAATGCGCAAGAATATTTTTTGTAATTGTAAAAAATTATGATTCAAATAAGCAAAAAAATTCACGAATAATAAAGACAACAACCAGCAACGAACATCATAATTAGAGGGAGGGAGGGAATCGATGATGTTGCGCAAGAAAAGATAGAGCCTGGGAAAAGCAATAAAAATGTGGGGGTTAATTTGTCATTGGACTAGTTAAAAATCTAACTAATAAACCCTATTTATAAATGAATAATCATTGGCCCCTATTATGAATATCTATAGGCCTTTGGGCCTTTGGCCACCATCTGCTAGAATCTAAAAAAGAACATATAAAATTCAAATTTTCTTTTTCAATCCATTTTCTCAGTGTTTCTTCAAAAATGGCCTTTGGCCTTGCCCAGGAAATGCCATGGAAACGATCGGCACAAATATGCAGGCAGGGGGCCACCCCAAAACAAGGACGAAACTGCAAAAACGAAGGCCAAAATAAATGAAGGCACATAAAAAGGCAACAAACAATTTTCTTCATTTACATATTTTTGCTTATTTTATTTACAGAATATTCTTTGTTCCCCTCAAGCAATATTCATTCATTTTAAATATTTTTTTGAAATTATTTTTCTAGACTCATAGATTATTCATTTTATTTTTAAAGCCTCAAAAAAGGCCACTTTTCTACATTCCTTAATCCTCAAAAAATATATTTTTCTATAAGCTTTTAATGCATTTTTTCATTTCATTCGATAAATTTAAAAGCATTTAGGGTCTATCAATTTTATGGACCTAATAAATTTTTGGCTTCATGCTCAACGGGGCATAAAATTGACCACAAAAATGCTGAAAAAATTGGTTCCTTTCCTTTTTAATTTCACAAATAGAGTACCAAAAACCACCCCTCTTTTTTACTAAAACCACATTTGAAATGGACTCTACAAATTCATTAAAAGGCAAACGGCAAGGGATCAAAGTCAAGAAAAATCTGCCAAATCCTCGAAAAATGGTCCAAAAATGGCAACCATTTGCAGAATATCCCTGTGGCCAAATCCTCCAAATCCTCTTTAATATAAGACCGGAGTTTGTTTTTGAAAGAAGGATTTGGAATAATTTGCAAATTTGTTCGCAAAAGGAAAATTATTTATTGTAATTTAGTGTTGCCAAATTCTTGTTATTTAGAATTGTATAACCTTTGATTACTAATTTAGTTACAATGGTCAATGAATATAGGCTGAAAAAACTTGCTTTTCAATCCAAAGGTTCAACCAATTTTCCCCAAATTTTCAGGGATAATTTAGCATTCAATTGTTAAATTTATTGTCTTTAAAATCAGCTGATGACGAAAGAATTTCTAAAAATGTTCAACAAATGGCCCATTTAAATGTATTCCAAGAAAAGCATTATTCCCACCCAATTCCTCCATTATTCTTTTCGCATTCAATTCTACCGCCGATTTTTGGCTGCACTTTTCCACTCAATTGCCTCCTTTTCCTCCTTTCATTTGCCTCCAATTCCAACCTTTTATCCACCAAAACACTTTCTATTGCCAAAAATGCCGCTGCCTCCTTTGTCGGTGATTCCCGCTGTGCCCGCATTGTTCACATTTTCATTTGGTACCCAAACAATCAAATCGCCCTCACAATCCATTTGGCCAAAATATTTAATGCCATCATATTTAACAATTCATTTTTCATAAATTCCACCAACCTTGATGTCCTATTCCTAATTCCTAAAAAATCAAAGCTCAATCCATTTCTTTATATGTACCAATTTAATTCTGCCCCAATTCATTTTTATGAATTTCTCCCAATTTGTTCCAATTCCAAATAGCGCATTAATTTACTGTCAATAGTGCCTAAGGGTCTTTCCTATTCATCTTACTTTAACTCAATTTTTCCTAATCACCCATCACCTATCAATCAAATTTTGCCCCAATCTGGCCTTTTTAAATAGGATTAAACAGAGTCGCTTTCGATTTGAGAAAATTTATGAATTTCAAATCGAAATTGCGAAATTTTGCTCAATATACGCGAAAATAAGAGAAACCGAGAATCGGAATTTTTCTAAAACCAAATTTTCAAACCGATATATTCGAAAAACCGTCATTGTCCAACGTTCAACCCTATTTTTAAAGCCATTAATTCCACCAAAATGTTTCACTTTTGCGACGTTCTGTGTTATACTTTTTTCCCGCACAAAAGATTAAAGATAAAGACTTTCCCCTCAAATCCCTATCCTCATTTTTTGGGCCACTGTGGACTTAAGCCCACGGCAAAGGCCTGGGGCGAGGATCTAGACCCAACTCTCAGCCCGCCCAAACAATAGCCCTAGATTAGGATTAAAATTTAAATATTCCAATTTATTATCTTTCCCAGATTTCATTCAATATTAAATTCATTCTGCTAAATTGTCCCAAAATGGAAAATTCATCATCAAAATCAAAGTCAAAAATGCCAATTGTGCCTCCACTTGAAATGGCATCCCTTCGACAAATTGACCAACAACAACATGACAATTTATATAAAGTATGTGCTAAATTCCTTTGGAATTCTCACCTTATAAATTTAAAGATTCGAGAGGCGGATGCCCAAAATTTCCTGGAGAAATCATTGATTTTATTGTTGGCAAACAATTTAAAATCATCAATGAATTTGGAGGGAGAGGAAATGGATGATGAGATGAAATTGAGGAGAAGATTATCGCAGGGAAAAGTGGGTGAAATGGAATTAAAATTTTTAAATTTAAATTATTTATTAAATTTAAATGGAAACCTTCATCAAAATTACCTTATTTTTTTCTGCTGCATTTAAAATAGAAAATATTTAGCCATAAAGCCAATTGACAGAATATTTCTGAATTTTTAAATATGATTCTTTTGATTGGTAAAATATAAAATTTAACAAATAATCAATGATTGCAAACATTCTTCCATTTCCATTTCCATTCCAGGATTCAATAACATCAATAAATGATTTTCTACTTTATTTGGATGATGAAGCCCATCAACAAATCCATTCGGCTCGTTCCCTCATTTCCGAACGTTTTTTGGATTCGCCGGATGCCATCGCATATTTGCCCCCAAAATCGCCAAGGAATGGAAAAATGCAACAAAAATTGAGCGGAAATCAACTGATGAATGCGCTGGTGGCCAAATCAAAATTAATTTTATTGGTTGGTTTTCATGAATAATTAATGGTTTTAAATAATATTTTGAAAAGGGTTTTAAAAAAGAATATACTTTTGTTAGAAAAGAATTATGCTTCTGTTATTGAATGTTAAAAAATAAAGAAAAGCGAATTGGATTGAATTCGAGAATAAAATCCCGAATAAATTCCCTTCCATTTCCTTTCAATTCTAAACCACTATATTTCTCTCACTCAAATCAATCCAATCGAAAAGTCAAAGGTGCAAGGGGAGTGGGGGCCAAGGGGCAATTTGGCCATCGATGAGGACGAAAATCTCGAAGAAGCCACCATCCTTCCTCATTCCAATCCTCTGATCCGAAATGACAAACCACCACTTCTTTCTTTCCCACTTTTCCGCCATTTTTCAATGAGATGAAAAGCGGCGACGATTTCGCCACAGGCAAAATCAGCAGAGGGAAAAAGAAGGAAAAGGGAAGGTGGCCTCAAATGTCGCCTTCCTTTCTTCCCTTCCTTCCTTCAATTTAGCAAATCAACGGCAGATTAGGGAGAAGGGGAATTTTGGGGCTAATTTGGCCAGTGGATGATCAATCGGAGGCCAATTCAACCATTTTGACCAACATTCATTTACTAAAAGCCTTTTTGGCTTGCAGAGTAATTTAATTATTTGTAATCATTTTATAAAAATATTATTTCTATTTTTTTGCAAATTAATAATTTTCCATTATGTTCCCATTTATTATTTACTGATATATCAATTATTTTGATATCCTCTAAAATCCCGCAATTTTAATTAATCTAAACCCACAATTCCCATTTTTGGTGATGGCCTTGAAATGAACTCAAAATCATCAAAAAAAAGGAGTTCAATTCACTGCATTGAAGTGAATGAAGGTCAATTCGCATTCGCGCACTTCATTAATAAATTTATTATCAATATTTTATTGTGTGCCATTTTTTTCTCACATTCTACCCGTTCAAAATGATTATCCAATAATTAATTAGCGATTAATTTTAAGTTCTCAACAAAAAATGTTGCAACTTTTTGCAGTAAATCCTCAATTTTCTTCCTCATTCAATTTTTTATTTCCTTTGATTTTATCGCGCAAATTATGCGATATTAAGAAAAGAATGGGGGAATGACGTGAAATCCGATCCAGTATTATCCATGAGACATTTTTTGCACATAAAAGAATGGAAGGAATTTATTTAATTAAATATGTAAATTTGTTGCTTTATATACTTATTTTTAATTTGCCATTTTTAGAATGAAATGAAAATAAAAAATTTTGGAATGTATTTTCCCAATCAACAGCAGCAAAATCAAATCCAACAAAACCATCCTAATAATTTTCTGATGAATGGACATCTTCCAAATGGCCAACAAAATAGGCCAATATATCAAAATATTCCACAACAAAATGGCCAACCAACAAAATGGCCTCAAGGCCCAATTAAAATGTTCCCATTTGAGGCGGAACATTTTCCAAGCCATCAAAGACAAAGGCAACAACAAATTCGCAGCAAAAAGAAAATTAAATTCCCAGATTCGGGCCGAAAATCGGTTCCCGTCAATTTTATGGCATCATCGAACACCGCTACACAACAAAATGCGAACACTGACCAAAATGTGATGGGAAATAATTTTTATTTTTTAGTAATCCATTTTTAGGTATATTTTGGCCAATCATTTGGCCAAAACACCATTCCCATTGTTCCCCAACAACAATCCAACAATAATTCCCTTCCAATTCATCGTTATGCAAGACGGATTGAAAGGAAGGATACTGATGACGAGAATGGGGGAAGGCAACACGACTTTGGTTGGGAGCACCATCAATGGCCACTAGAATGGGGCCAATGGCAACAACAAAACAGCAGGGGAAGGGGATATTTGCCAGGCCAACAACAGTTGTTCAGCAGTGCCAACAATCCACCGGCCGGCATCGTGTTTTCCTCCTCCTTGCCGGAAACAAATGGCCATTGGCAAGGAGGACAGCCGTCAATGGGCCCTTGGGGAGAGGAAAAGACGTGGAGGATGGCGCCCGAAGGCAGTGATCATCAACCGGCTTGGCCCAAACCAGCCGACACCCAACAACAGCAGCGGATGACAATGAATAGAATGATGGGGATGGGAAGGGTGGGAAAAAGCTGGAAAGGCGGTGGAGGGGAATCAGCAGCCAACAACTTTGGGGGGCCAGCCGCCCCTTCCAATCGATCCAATCAACCATCCCAACCAACAGCATTGATAAATCGACTCGAGAACAGCGGCGCCGGCGGCACTGATTTGTATCGTTGGTGGTCTTCGGAAGCGGAAAGAGGCAAACAAAGAAGAAGGCAAGGAGGAGGAAGTGTTGAAGTAAGTTTTGGGGAATTAGTGTGGAGAAAATGTGCCGGCAAATTGCAGCCACCAATCCAGAGAGGAAGCCTCCATTTTGGCCAATTTCCCTCCTCTTCCCACTCATTTGAACGAATTGTTGGCGAAGAAGGGAACAAAAGTCATCATTGGGAAGACGGTGGAGAAAATCAATTCACCACCGGAGCAACAACAATTGGCAACGACGCTCACGGGAATCAAGCACGGGAACGAACGACAAAGAATATTTCCGTCTTTTCAATTCCTTCGGCTTCGATCGGTGGCCAATCGGTGGAAGGGGCTGTCGCAGGTAAAAATTCTGGCCAACAAAAAGGGCTAAAATACTTTGGGCTTATATCTTTTGATGGTCACATTCAATCAATCCACACAAAAAACCCATCCAATTCAACTCAAATTATTTATTGCCATTTAAATTGTACCAAATTTAGACCCTGAAGTTGCCGATCTTCTTTTTGTCTACGCCCAAAATTATCGTCAAAATCATCGTCCCAAATCTCTAATTGCCGAGGCCCCCTTCCTGAATCGTTCCAAAACCGTTCCGGTCATCAAATTTCGTTATAAGCCTTCAGGCGAAGAAGAAAAAGAGGAGGAAAAGGGGAATAATTTTGAAGAAGAAAGAAAAGAGCCTGAAGAAAACGGAACACTTCTTTCGCCAGTTAGCCGGAGCCAGAATTTGTTACAAGCAGCCATCAATTCATTGGACAATCAACAACAAAACCTACAAAATTTTGAGATAATTAAAGTTGAACCCAAAAATAATAATAATTCATTTGCTTCTGCTGAATTATTTGAAGGGGATTATCGAGGTAAGAAAGAGAAATAACAAAATTGGTCAAACATTTTGTTAATTTATTAGCCAAAACTTTGCCATCTCCCTTGAAATCATCGTATCAAAAGCCGGAAGAAGATTCCATAAAAACTCAAACCGAGGAACTTGCCCGTCTATTTCAAGAACTTGGCTTCGATTTGAACAAATCCATTTCCAAAAATTTGTCTACCGCATTTGGCGAAGAAGAAATGTCAAAAACTACATCGAATTGGAAGAATTCATTTGCGGCAATGAAAGAAAAATTTGGGGGTTCAATGGATTCGGAGAATGGCGAAATTGGCACACAAATGCCAACATTTTCCACAAAAGGGGAAGAAATGGGCTGGAATAATAATTCATCGGTGGCCAAATCATCACCAAACCAACAACAGGATCGGAAAAGGTTTTGAAAATACAAATTATAATGGAGAAAAGTCCAAATTTACAGGAGAAGTAATCCGGAAAATAATTTTGCTGGAACATCGCAACGAGTGGCCAATTCAACAGGGCGCCGTCCTTCTCAACAATCCTCCGGCTCAAAGGATATCAGCAATTTTTGGCTTCAAATGTTGAAAAGTCGGGCAGAGGCCAACCAATCGCCGCAGCCAAAAATGACAATGGGATTGAATGCGGCCGAACGGCTTCAACAATTGCAGCAAGAGGCCCAACAGGAGGAGGCCAATAGACAATCGCCGGCATCGGCTGCCTCCTCCTCGGCTGGGTCCTCCTCAGCGACGGAATGGGCCACCCAAAAATATCCATATAGAAAGACGGGTGGAGTGGAATCAGTGGCAATGCGCAGGAATAATTTCCTTGCCGAAGTGCAAAGAGTCGAAAGTCCATCAATGTTTGGGGGAGGAAATGCCACAGATTCGGGTAGAACAACGCCTTTAATGTTGAAGTAAATCGTGAAATGATTATTGGAATGAATTATTCTTTTAGAACATTGAAATCGGCCTCCCCTTCGATGGAAATGATGCAAAATAATAAAAATGGGCCAATGAATGATGGAATTGGCAAACCGAAGGGATGTGGCCGATTTCCGACGGAACAAACTGAAATTGACCCAAAGAAGCATCAACACAGTCCGAATGAGGTGAATATAGAGAATACAGTTCGAATGTATGAAATTGAATTGTTCAGAGTGAGGCATCTTCCGTAATGTCCTCCTCCTCTCGTCCATCTCTTCCCCAGCCAGCACCAAAACATAATATTCGGGACCAACTGATCAATGCCGGCTATAGGCTAAGTCGTCAAACGGCACCAAGCTTTTTTGGTGGTGCAGCCAATAATCCATTTTTTGGCCAACAAAATGTTCCACCCTCACCAAATTCCCCAAAATCACAACATCGCCATCCTCCAAATCAACATCAGCCGATGCCATTTCGATCAAATTCGCCCAACTTTCCTACCACAAATACAGTAATTGCACGCATTTCAGAGCTGGAGAATAAACAACAAAAACAGCAACAGCAGGTAAGTATTGGCATAATTATAGGAGAATTAATCCACTTTTAAGCATTCTTTGCCAAATGGTGGCCAATTCATTCAACAACAATTGCCTCATCAATTCCCCAATTTGAGTATTCGTCTGCCGCCAAACAATTCCCCCTTAATTCCCTCAAATGCCGGCCAACTTTCGCCTCGATCCACTGTTTTTCGCACAAAACCGATTATTTTCTTGGACGATGACCAACAGCAAGAAAAATTCCCAAAAAATCAACAAAAACAGTCAAACAAATCGACAATGATTGGGAGGCCAAACAAAGGGGATGATGGAAATAAAATTGGCGGAAATGTGGCAAAACAGCAAAAACAAACAATGGCAATTCAAAAGGTGGGTGAATAAAATTTGAATAAATTCCTTCCTAAAAATTCTAAATAAATATTTTAAAAAACAATAAAATTAATTGTCTGAAGGCAAAAAAAGAAAGTAAAAAAGGCCTCTTTAAGAGGAAGAATAATCCCCAAAATGTATTTTTTTTTGTTTTTTCCGACAAAGAAAGTAAGAAAGTATAATCCCAGTGCATTTTCATTTTAAATTTATATTTTTGTTTGAAAAAATTGCTCATTATTTATTCCTCTTGTCGCGTATATTTTTCCAATTTCACGCCCAAATCTCCCCTCCCCTTTTCTTTTCATTGCCAACAAAATTTGCGCCCAAAATCCGGCTGGCTGGCTGCCTAAATCCCCCATCCCCTATCCATTAAATCCCATCTTCCTTTCGACTGGAGAATAATTCGACTGTGAAACAAATTGGGCATGATAGGAATAGAGAGGAGGGAGAATGGGATATGGAAAAAGTTTTTTGTCAGCCAATTTGTTTGGGCCGGGTTATTTTTGTTTTGACGGCCTAATAGAGAAGGCTGGTGAGTATCATTTTGTGGGCCAATTATTTCAATTCCCATAAAAATGAACAAAATTTTTTGAGTAAAATGTTTGGGGAATGGCCTTGCATTTTTGTTAAATTTACAACATTCCCACATTATTTTGTCCATCAATATTTGTGATGCGAGGAATTGTAACAAAATTTGAAGCATTCCCAATTGGATGGGAGAGGACATTCATTCATTCATTTGTGTTCGCCTCATTTAATTAAGCGGACAGCCACCACTGTTGGGTGTCCGAGCACAAAACACTCATTCCCCCATTGCCCCCTTCTCAACAACCAATTCGCCCCCAAAGGCGCATTCTTCCCCCATCTTTCAATGTTCACATTTTTTATAGGGCTGCTTCTCCTTGGATTTTCACCCCAAATGTGCCCTTCCTCTTTTAATTGTATTTTCATTGCTCATTTTCATTATTATGGTCTTGTGACTCGAATGGGAAATATTCATTTTCATTCGGAGAAATGCACTGCTCCGTAATGGATAAGGGATTTACATGATATAAAAATGAATGAACCAATAAATATTGGTAAAAATTCTCTATCCGTCGTGAATGGCAAAAAAAAATCCAAAAATAATAAAAATGGGCAATGCCTCTTTCATTTCCGGCTTTATGATTGCATCGGATTGAATGAGTCAAATTAATCGGGAAAAAACAATGATAAACCCTGTGGCCAATATATATATGCTGTTTGGCCAAATAATCTTCAATTCGAAATAAAATTAATTATATTTTTTATTTATTTCTTATTTCCGCCAATTTATTATTTTTCCCATCCAATATCAAATTACTTTTGCCCTTTGTCTGGGAAATATATATTTCATCAGCACAAAAAAGTCTGGGCCAAATAAAAAGGTGGCTAAACTTAATAGAATAAAAAATATTCTAACTAAAATTGTTTGATTCATTTTGGGAATAAAACAAAAATGAATAAATGAAAGAATGGTTATCAAGTTGACTGACACTTTTTCGCATTTTTCCAACTCTTTCCTTTGGGCTTTTCCCGCAAACTAACTTCTTCGCACTGATCCATTCTCTTCGCGCATCCCATTGGCAAACAAAAGTGGGGATTGTGTAGGAGTTGGGAAGAAATGTGGGAAAGACACTCCTCATTCTTCCCCCACATTCTTCCAATGTCCATTCAATGTGCTCTGCTTTGCCCCGCTTTTTACAACATTTTCCCCGACGGCGCATTTACTCCATATCCACACCCCTCCGAAGATCATATGTCCAAGTCCATCCATCCATCCCCCATTTCAAATCCACCCTTGTCCCACTCCCATATATCCAAAGCAATAATTCCATCTTCCTCAAGTTCAACTCCCCTTCTCATTTTCCATCCATTTTGCTCCTTTTTCCATCCCGTAATATTTGACCATTAATGACAATGATGGAATGCTTGGCCCAAAATTCCAAAAACTTGGAATTTCCCATTTGAATATTTTCTGATCCGAATGAAGAATTCCCATATATAAATTCTCATTGGCCAAATATAATATCGAAATGTTTTAGTCAATATTCTTCCTTTGACCGACAAAGAAGGGGGGCTTAAAGTTTGTTCCCTTTCCTATCCCTTCTTTTCCCTCGCGAGAGAAGGCCATAACTTCTCTTCTCAATGTGATCGGCTTTCTTGGCCAAACCAGTCACCCCCTAGACCCCTCCGGAATTTTATGGCAGCGGCGATGCTTTTCCTTTCTCCGTTGCCCCAGCCTTTTGACCGATCCAAATGGACAACTGCTGGCCATTTGGCCCAAAACAAAATCCTCAAAATCCTTTCATTTTGCTTGAATTGAAGGGGCGGATTCAATTCATCCCCTCCTCCATTTTCCACATCCAATCCCATTTTCCATTGGTCAGTTGGTTTAGAAGAAATGTGAACCCAACTCAAATCCTTCTCCCTCCCAACTTTTGTCCATCTGCTGCTGTTGATAATAATCTGCTTTTTGGCCCTTTCTGTGTCATTTGCCCATCATCCTTCCATCCATTCATTCATTATTTATAAATAATAATTGATCCATTTTCGAGTCCAATAAATAGTTTTTAAGCCCCTTTTGTTGATTCAAAAGTCAAAACTCAAAATCCGCAATTTATTTTACAGCCATTTTTGGCATTAAGGATATTTCGCACTTTTCCATTCTCGAGAGGATCAGCAGTCAAAGCCTATTGAACAAAATTAGCTTTCCCAAATCCCATTTATATTAAACCTTCCATTCTTTTCATTTCATTTTTTACCATCCATTTATTCATTGTCCATTTCCATTCCATTATTATTTCATTCATTCAATCCATTCAAATTCAATTCAAAGTGTGGCGAACATCCTCATCTCAATCCTTTTAATAAGTGCCACTTATTAAATTCTTTCCATTTTCATTGAATAAAATAGAATGCACTTCCCATTCACACACGAATGGTGGGAAAAGCCTTTTTTATTATATTGTATTGAGCATCCATAGAACGGCTCTTTCTCCGATCATCATCTAAACCAAAACCGCCTATTCTTGAACTTAAATAAAAGACACAAAAATGTTCACATTTTAATCAAAAAAATATTCTCAAATTTCTTTCCCCACGCCATATAATCCTTCACCTATTTTTCCATTTAATTTCAATTTTGTGGCCAAAATATTTTCATAATATTTCCCTTCCTTCGATGGCATCACGGCTCTTTCCCTCATTTTTTCATTCCGCAAAAAGTTCTTCTCAAATTACTTTTTTACACCTTTTCAAGGGGTCCAATGTGGTGAATGTGCCAAAAGGCCAATGGCGAATATATTTTGCACTATTTCCTCACTCAAACAAAATATAATTGGACACACATTTACGGGAATGTGTCTTGCCTGCAAATTCATCATTCAAAAATATTAATTTTGGAAATGGGGAATTCTCATCTCATTTTTTAATAAATTTGACAAAAAAATATTAAATTGAATATTTTTTAGTATTTGTTGGAATTATATTATATTGCAAAAAAGAAAATTGGAAAATTCTTAAAATTATCAAATATTTAAAAGGCATATTCCACTTATTATTGTTGTAGTTTTAGGCCTTTACCCAGACTTTAATCGACAATATCAATAAATGATGGAATTGACCCTAAATTCAATTATTCCTTCACTTTGTGACCAATTTCCCTCCCCAAATTGGCCACAATTTGCCTCACATAATTATTTTTGCCCCATCCATCTGCTTCAAATCTAAATTCAGCCAACCAAACATGCCAATTTGCCATTCTCTCCTCCCTTTTTGCGTGGATTGTGAAAACAGCACCCCGGGGAATTCCATTCCAACATGTGAATATCTCTCCCCAATTCCCATCGACCAATTCGTTTCATCCTCTCCTCCAACAAACTTCGCTTTTTTTCATCCTCAATTCCAAACAAATTTCCCCGCAAAAACCAAATCCATCCAAAAAAGAGGCAACAAATTTATGTAATTTCCCCACAAAATTAATGCAAATCGATCCGAAATTCCCTTTTTTTGTTGATGATTGAAGTTAATCATCGTCATTTTCCCCCTTTTTTGTTTGATTCATTCAGCCATGGGCCAATGGGGACAATGTTCAATATTCCTCCTTTCCCTCCATTGATGAATTAAATTGAAAAAAGCAGTTTTCAATGGGAAAGAAAATGTGTGAAAATTGTTTGGAGGATTCTTCTGCTCTTTCTTTTTTCATCAATTTTCTCATTTCCGATTATTTCGGGAAAGATAATTGCTGCAGACTGCTTTATTCTCCTCTATTTCCCTTCTGACTGAATTGGCAAATTGCTGGACCAATTTCCGAACAGCTGGTCACATTTTTTGGCATTCATCCCCTACCCTCATTCTCTCAATTTCCAAAAAGTTTTTAATTTTCTTGACAGCACAGACTGCACAATCTAAAAATGGCATCATTCATAATATTCATCATTCATGCACAATGATGATTTTTTATTTTAATTATTTTATTTGTTTATTTATTTCTCTTTTCTTGTCAATTATTTTATAAATTCATTTTTATAGAAATTCTCTTTTAATCATTTTCAGTCAGTCCCGATCCCGACAATAACTACCCAAATTATCAGCCCAACTTCCATCATTTTTTCCCACCAAATTAAAAACTTTGCATAATAAAAAAATAAATATATACTTTGAATTTGAATAGCTTTATTATTAAAAGGGAATTCCCCTAAAAATAAATTGCTCTGATTTCGCGATTTCGCATTTTCATCATCGAAATACATTTTAAATTTAAGCCATTAAAATTTATAATTATTGTTGTATAAAAATGGCCACTATTCATCATCATTTGAGGGCTAATACCATCCAAATGGCTTCACCATTAATTCCATCAAAATGCATTAAAATTCCCACCCCAAAAACGCCATTGCCACTTCCAATGGAGAAAATTGGCAACCGGGCGCCGATTGTGGTCAGCGAATTGGAGGAGGAAGAGGAGAATGAAGAAGATTTGTTGATGATGAGTGTGGAAGGGGATGAAGATGAAAATGAGGAGGAGAGGGACGATTTGGAGGAATTGCAAGATTTTCATGCACTTTTGATGCCGGCGGCGAGGGAAAGTGCAGCAAGACGGTTGAATTCCCTGAACAATGCTGGGACAAGGAAAGATGATGGCAATCAACTGCAAAATGGGTACGGAAATGGACAAAATTAGTTAGGGCGATGGGATTTGGCTGCTTGGATATTTTTTTAAATTTAATAAAAAAAATAATGCTAACATAATAAGGAAATATAAATTTTCAAATGTTATTTTGTAGGAAAAGTATTAGATAAATTGGAGTAATTTCATTTTCGCCAATATATTTAAACAAATTAATGCCTAAACTCTGGCTAATAGTCTATGTTTTTAATAGATGGGTTAAGTAGAACTCGAATTTAAATTTTTAGTATTCTTTATTAATTGTTCGGGAAAATTTGATAATAATTGGAAGGGAAAAAGGATAAGGAGAGGAAAAATGGTAGGTTTAAAAAAGACAGATTGAGGCAATATTTGATTGATAGGTGACGACAGGGCGATTAGGGAAAAAGTGGGGGTACAGTAGTAAAAGTAAAGGACGGCCCTTTTAAGCATTGTTGGCATTGATAAAATCCAAGCAGTTATTCCATTCTCATTCACCAAAATAGCCAGAATGATTTTGTCTATGCCCATTTCCCCTTTCAGCCAACAAATCCATCGCCGAAAACGTCCATCAACCCATCAAAAGGATGGCAAAGTGAATTCATTTGTGGCATCCAAATTTCCGGTCATCGATGAAGATCTTTTGGCATTGGCAACGAGGAAAGGTGCAAATGGGATGGTGACCGGAAATGCACCACCGAATTTATGCCGGCTAATCACGAATGTATCGGAATGCCGATGGACAGCGAAAAGGCCAGCAAATCTACAGGAAAATAATGATGGAAAGGAGGAAAATGGCGGGGAAGTGCCACCCAAAATCACAATGCGCCGGCAGCAACATCAAAAAGAGGAAATGGTCATCAAAAATAATTCATTGTTGAGGACACCAGCAATTGTCCATCACAATGAAACATTGCGGCGATTGTCCGTCCTTTCCATGGTGTCCAGTGTGTCCAGCTATGGCCCATCCGGCGCATTGGAGGATGCCACAAATTGTGATTGCACTTCGTTGACAATGTCCGCCTTCAGACGTTCCGCATTCAGTAATTTGAGTGGAAAAAGACGAAAACAATTGGAGCAAAGAAAAACGTCGACGAGCAAATTGGATTTGGACGATTCCTACAGGAAAATATCCCCATCAACTTCCTCACAAATGAATGGCCAAAATGGCGGCATAAATACAAATGATTCGGGCATTTCCTCGTCCAGTGAATCGAGTCGATCCACTTCACTTTCTGAGGGTACAAATTCATCTACAAACATTCAATCAAAAATGAATTGTACAAATTGTGGCCGAAAATTTCTGCCGCCATCGTCAAAAAGGCCAACCACCGCTCAATCGGTTGCATTATTAAGTCGACGGCGAAGGGCACTGAATTATTTGTTGGGAAATATGATGCGCATTTTGGAAATGCCATCAACAAAAAAATGTGAATGCAATCGATGTGGAGGCGGAACAATGAATTTGAAGCTGATTTCATCCCCAAAAGTGGCCTCCTCGACACCGTTGGGAAATGTGCCGATGATTAGCATTGAAATGGTACAGGAAAATAATGAAAAGAAGGTAAACAAAACAATTAAAAATCAGCAAATTTGCAACTAAAATATTCGGCAAAATAATTAACGATGGCAATGTGCCATTATTTATGCGCGAAATAATTCACTTTTGTTCCCAGCATTGCCATTATTGTCATTGTCTTTTATGTATTTTGGGCCTTAAAAATAATAGGCCCCAACAATTGCGGTAACCACCTAATATCTAGTCCAAATAATATGAATTATTTATGAGCAAAATGTTGCCTTCCATTTTACTGGTCAAAGGCCAACCAAAAATTCTATTTTTAGTTATTAATTCTTTCCCTCAAATCGATCAATCAAGTAGGTCGAATGGAACACATTTTTTAAACATTTTTTGCCGGATAAATGATCCATTTTTGAGTAAAGAATATTCTTTTCAAATATGGGTTTATCCCATAGGTATTTTTGAACAAAATCCCTTATTTTATCCCAACTTTCCAGCTTTTTCCTTTGATAATAATGAATGGGAAGGAATATATAGAGGAGCAGCTGGCACGGGATCGGGCCCCAATTTTTCGATTGGATCAATGGAAGGAAGGAAATTATGTAGACAAATGAATGTTGAGGAAAATAACCTCTCTTTTCTTGCCATTCTTTTTGTTTTTCTGCGATTTCCTCCAGTCACAGAAAAGCTTTTGTTGTTTTTTACCCAATTTTTCCTGCTTTTTTACTCCACAACTGCTGCCATCATTTTTACGTCTCGTTCCACACATTCTGGTTCGGATGCCTCCAATTCCCGGCCAAGAAATCATCCCAGCCTAGGCTGGCTTTTTGTTTGCCTCCACCTAAATGAAATAGGCCATTCCCTTTCCCCGTTGGGGTCGATTTTATTTATTACCACATCTATTGAATGAACACCCAATGACAAAAACAATGGGGGATGGGTCGGAAGTGGGATCGGATCAGATTTGCCTTCACTCTGCTTCCAATCCCGATCAATTTTGCAAAATGGCCCACCAACGCAATTAATGGCAGTTGTTTGCCTATTCTCATTCACAAATATGTGTTATCAAATCTATTTAATCGTTTTTAGCTCCATTTGATCCGATTTGGAGCAATCCCATTCAATAAAAACAAATCCAAAAAATTGAACAAAAATGGAATGAATAAGCTGCGAAATGGTGGATTTTGAATTCAAAAGGCACAAATCATCGAATATTGGACCAAATGAGAAAACAACTACAAATAAATTTGCAAATTTTGGACGAAAATATCCAACATTAAGTGGCAATCATCCGCTGAATGCTTCGACATCTTCATTTGCCTCATCAACGACGACGGCGAATTCAGCAGAAAATGATCACAATTATCTTTTAATTTCAACAAACCAAAAGCAAATTTTGAGGCGTAAAAGTTCCGAAAATATCCATGAAAATTTAAATGGATTTTTGCGAGTCGACACCACATTTGGACAAACAAGGAGAAGGGAATCATTCCATGTACCGTTGAGCAATTCCGCCTCTCAAGGCGCATTCTCGCCATTATCGCCCTCCTCTTCAACATCAAGTTCAGCTTACTTTTCCGATTCCCAAACAACTTCACTTTCATCTACCGCCTCCCAAACTATTTCCACTGGCCAATTTGTGGGCGGAAGACGAGTCTGTGATAAGCCCCTGGGCATTCCGGGCACTGGAGAATTTTCCATCCGGCTGCCTTCATTCCCAAAATCCAAATCGAGATTCTTGCGAAAAGCGCGTCAATTGCGTAGAGAAAGGGAAAAATCTTGTGAAAAAGAGAGGACCCCAACAATTTGCCTAGGCCAAAGGCGGGAAGACGAGAAATGGAAAGGAGGGGAGAAATCCTCGGATGAAGAAGAATATGAAGATGATGAATATGAGGAAGTGACGGATGAGGAAGAAGAGAAGGAAGAGGATGAAATTGAGGGAATCGAAGTGACCGTAACACAATATTCCGCATTCGAGGCTGAGGCAATGCCAAAAAGATTGCCAATTCCAAAATTTCAACCAATGATGGGAAGAGGAACAGAAGAAAGGGCAGATGAAGGGGAAGAATCAGCGGAAGAAATTGAAGGAAGCGATGAAGAGGAAGAGGATGCTTATTCGGATAAATATTCTAACGGGTTTTTGTCGGATCGAAGCAATCGAAGTTCGATGAGTCGATCCACTTCCGTGACACTTTGCCTTCCATTGCCCCAAAGTGAATTGCCCCCATCCGGGGTCCATTATCATCATTTCCATCAACAATTCCGACATTCATCGCCCATTGAGCGATTGGTGGTCGATGAAGTCCATTTCACATTCCGAATGTTCAATAAGGTCAAAAATTAGGCAAAAATTATTTTAAAAAGTGGAAGCAAACAAAAAAACTAATTTTAATTTTCCACAAATTATTCAGACTGATTCGCCCAAAAGCAGTCCACGAGAGAGTGCTCCCCAAAACAATGTTGGCCAAGGAGGCAATGTTGCCGATGAAAATCGAAGTCCCAGATGGCGTGGCGATTCCCATTATGAAGCGATTTTGCCAGGAAAAAAGGAACAACTACAAAAATTGCAAAAAACGCCGGAAGTCATCATTGAAAGAAGGTAAAGAAAGGAAAGAAAGAATTGAATTGAGGAATTTTGGATTTGATGAGGGGGTATAAACAAAATTACAATTTTAAAGGGCATAAATACCATCCTATTTTGCAGAGAACCGATACCCAGGACTTTGAAAACGGCTCCAAATCAGCAAAGGGATTCAACGATATCATCGCCATCTTTGTTGAATGGCAATTTGAACAACAAAAATGATCAAAAAACATTAGCCGTTGCCACTTCCTCACCCTCACCATCCACTTCATCGGTTACCGCTGTCATTTCCAGCTCGCAACGAAAATTGCCAGACGATGAATTTGTGATTTCGGCATCAAATAAAAATGCGGAATCAAAAGCAGTTGATAAAATTGCACCGCCACCTTGCTATCAACAAGCAGCTGTGCAAAAAAGGACAACAAAAATTGTAGAGGATGATTTGGATTTGGAGAAGGCATATGCCAATGCAATTCGACGGTCACGAATTGCCGGCAAATTGTCGGGAATGCCAAAGTTAGTGGTGGAGACAAAAATGGGAATATTTTCTTACCTTTTAAGATTCCATTTTCCACTGGGCAAACCAATTGGCAAAGTGGAAAATGACAAAAGATTGAGCCGAATTCGCGAATTGTTCGAATCGAACAAGGCAGGCCAATTGCCGATGGAGCAATTCGATGAATTGTGCAGGCGAATGGATTTTGCCGTCTACACAAAAGTGAGTCGGATTTTGAATTTTGGATGGCGCCGACTTTAAGTTTCTCAATTAGTGTATTGCAAATCTTCTAAGAATCTATAAAATACAAGGAAAAGGAACTCGTCAAGTTCCTTACCAGAATAACAAATTGTAAAGAATAATGTAAATAATTTCAGCGTGCTGTTTACGATGCATGTTGCAGGCTGAATGGACTCCCAGTTCAGCCCGTCTTACTCGGTTCTTCCCCAACTGCTCCATCCGGAATTGATGGCCAAGAACAGCAACAAGAACAAATGCCAGAAATTGAGCCCATCGATTTCAACCAATTTTGTGTCTATTGGAATAGGCAAGAGAGACCAAAATGAATATATAATTTCCCACCCAATTTTATAGAATGATCTCCGAAGCACACGATGAAGCATCACGTTTTGTGTTCACATTGAATGCAGCCAGCAGCCGATATTCACCTACAGAAAAGTCACCACAATCAGCGTTGTACCTTCTAAAGGAGGACTTTTTGCCGATGATGATGGATTTGATTCTAACACATCCCGGCCTCCATTTCCTTAAAGATGCCCCACAATTCTACAGCAAATATTGTGAAGTGGTGAGGCAAAATAGAAATTAAAAATTGGGATTTTAGCATAGGTATCTGGTGAAGAATTCTAGAAACAATTACAATTACAAATCAGAATAATGGAAAATTTACATACATATCGGAATAATGGAAAATTAATACTCTAATTATTCAATTAATTACTCTCATTATGAAGATTTTCTAGTTATTTATTTATCATTTATTCAATTAAGGCACTAAGAAAAACATTGTTTTGTATCCACCCATAATTGTAAATATAAAATAAACAATTTCCAAAGGTGATTGTTCGAATCTTCTGGAATGCCAATCGCTCATGGACTGGCCGATTGACTGGAAACGAACTTCGTCGATCCAATTTCCTTCAGGTGCCTTTTATCCATTCATCCTACAAATTCGCGCATTTCCCCAATTCAGACTCTTCGTCTTTTGGAAGAAGTGACCGACATCAACAAAGTCACCGAATATTTTTCTTATGAGCATTTTTATGTCACTTATTGCAAATTTTGGGAACTCGATACTGATCATGACATGGTGACTTTAAAATTTCTTAAGAGACAATTTTATTTCCGAATTTAAGGTGATCTCAAGGGATGATATGAGACGGCATTGCAATGGGTAAAATATAAGGGGGAAATTGTTGATTCTTTTGTTTATTATTAAATAGAATAAGCCTCGCCTTTAATCGACTTTTTCTTTGCAAATTTAAATAAACTTAAATGGTAGAAAATGTTAAATAAGGGAACATTCTTCTAGAGGTATTTTATCAGAAGCCACAAGCCAGCGGAATACGATAACCCTTTTCCATTAAATTCCATAATATTTTAGCCCAAGGCATAATTCAAAATACGTGAAATTAATGTAGGACTAAAATGGAAGACAAATGGAATCATTTTTAACTTTATCAAAAATACTTATGTGAATTTACTCAATATAATTACAGTGCTTTACCCGATCGAATAATTGACCGAATTTTTTCCGCTGCCGTTATTCGTACTCCACCGGAGCAAAGGACGGTGGCCAATCCAGGTCCAATTCGGCAACAGCCAATCGAGACAATTGGATTTGAAGGTATAGACAAACTACATAAATTGCCATTTTTCATTATTATTTCATATAGATTTTGTTTGTTTTTTGTTGGCCGAAGAGGATAAAAGACATCCAACCAGTCTTGAATATTGGTTCCGTTGTGTGGACTTGGATGGCGATGGGCAAATTAGCCTTTATGAAATGGAACATTTTTATGAAGTAATCAAAAAAAAAAACATTGTAAATAAAATAATAAACCAATTTTTCCAGGGAATTGAACAAAAATTGATGGAAAAAAATATGGAAACATTGGCCCTCCGGGATGTCATTTGCAATGTAAAATTCTAAATTCATCAAAAATTTAATTTAATTTTTTAAAGTTGCTCGATTCCATCTCGCCTGCCAATGGATATTCTGTAACACGGAATGATTTGAAAAGGTCATTGCAAATTAGACTATTCCCCAATTGTTTTTTGGATTTCAGAAGTGGCTTAGCCCATCGTTTCTTCAACACATTTGTCAATTGGATCAAATATGTAGACCAGGAATCGTCGGATGGAGAAAGGGCATCGGTGAAGACAACCGGAGACAAGGAGATTAGTGATTGGGAGGTAATCCTTAGAAAATTGGAATTCCTTTCACAGATTTGTTTTTAAGGTGTTCTGCTTAACCGAATATGAATTGTTGATGGCCGAAACTGAGCAAATGAGCAATGAAGGCGATGTGGAGGAAAATATGTGGGCATTCTGATGGATTCTGAAATGTTTTTTTTTCCATTTTTCAGCGATGTGATTCTTGACGATGATGATGAAGAGGCCATGAATTTATCGGATGAAGGGGAACACAGATTGAATGGCTTTTTGCAACAAAAACAGCAGCAACAAACAAGCAAAGCAGTGATTGGTTAACCAAAATTATACATACCGTACATTATTATGTTTTGTGGTGCAATAAACAAATTGATGGAATGCAATGATGAATGAAAAGCCAGAAGATATTATTGCTCATCATATACAAAATATACATATTATAATTTTATTAATTTGACAAAAAATTTTCATTTTATATTGTTTTCCGCAATATTAATATGTAATTAATTAATAATAAAATTAATAATTGTTTAAATGGAAATGGATAATGGATTATCCACCAACCCTTAAAATTATGTTGAACGAATGAAATAATTCAGATTCAGAAGCATTAGATTTAGTAATTTTCAACAATTTTTAAACAAGCAAATATGTTAATTAATTGCCATTTTTCTTATACCATTCAGCAGAGTCGCACTTTTTTTCAAATGATTAATTTATTAGGCAAATCTAAAAAACCAATTGTTAATTTTTTAATTCATTCTTTTCCAGTCCAAATTATTCTCAATTTCCATTGCCCCTCGGTCACAATAGGGCGTCTGTTTGCCGCGGAGAGCGTTTTGGCCTTCCGCCGAGTGTGGTCATTAACCGGTTTTGAACGCCTTTTTTTATTTCAAATTAACTTGTACAATTTTACCTCCCGATTTTATTGGCACCATTTCTATTTTGCTTGGCTTGAACTTGTTTTAATAATTACTTTGGGTTGATTTAGGCGAAAACCGGTTTGGAAAATATCTTTTTTCTCCTAAAATAAAATCTGTGAAACGTAGGCGGCAGTACCCCTATAAATTCCTGATCCTTCGTCCTTACTTCCTAATACATCTCTGGATCTTTAATGTTTCGGAAGTAATTCTCCGATTTCCAAATTTCTTACCTAATAATTTGTTTAACATTTAAGCTAAAAAACAAACAATGAATAACAATAATAATGAAGGAAAATCCAGTGCCATTGTCAATAGTGAATCTTCACAACATTATTCCCAACAAATGAATCCAAGTTCATCAACAACAGCAGCAGTAGGGGAATCAAGCAAGAAACGGAATAGGATTGATTCATTCGCAGCAGCATTAGCGTATTTATTTAATTTTACTACTAAAAATTAACAAATTAAGTAGTCGCTCTCGTACAAATACTGGATCACGATTGGATTTGAATTTGTCCACAATTATGCCAAAAGAAGTGCCACCCAATTGCCATATTTGTGGATTGGAGCTGAATAATTTGGAAGAAGGAAGGAAATGTTCCATTTGCAATAAGTTTGTTTTCTAACATTAATCAAATATTCCGGCTATAATAATTATTAGAACTGTGCATGCAAATTGCGATGATGAAGAATTGGCAGGATCCTTCGGTCCATATAATTGCTTAACCTGCCGGAAAAGTCCATTAATTGGGAGTGACTCAAAACTTTATCAAATGCCACAATCTGCGGAAGTTGGCAGTATTTCGGAGGATGAGGAATTTGGTGGTGATCAATCGGGACAAAAATATTGCGATTCAACCGGCAAATTGGGAGAACATTCAACCAGAGACAATTTGAATGAATTTTATTCCGGTTTTTCCACTCCATTCGACGATCCATCACCAACAACGGCCAGCAACAGCATTGGTGGTTCGGCGACACCAACTCCACAACCGGAAGGCACAGGAAGTGATAATGACGAATATCAGCCACCAGGGTTTGAGCTTAACAAAAATCAATAATGAATTACATTTTATAGAGCAAATAGAAAATCGGAAACCACACGAGGCAAAGGCAATCGTGGAAAAGGAAAGGGAAAGAAACCGGCAGCGGCTTCGATGGAGAGCGGACGACAAACAACGATGAAAACCCGCTCAGGGGGGAAACCGCCCACCACCTCATATGCAGCCAAACTTGCCACCGCCTATTCCGTCGAAACTGGCGATGAACGAATGGGCGGTCAGCGAGCCCGAGGCAAAGGGTCAAAAGGTAAATTTGCTTCATCAAATTATAAATATCCAATTCAATTTTTAGGGAAAGGAAGTTGCCGTGGAAGGCGGAATACCGGACGGGGAGGAAAATTGGTCAGCATGTTCACATCGGCTGCTGGCCAGAACGGTGGTTCTCGTCGAGAGAGTGGCCAAATAGAAAATTCTCAAGAGACCGGAGGCGCCGGAAAACGACTCAGTCCCGAGAAAAACGACTATATTCGAACAGCGGTGGTGACCAGTGTCAACGACAAATTCATTGTGGAATGTCCGAATTTATGTTTGATATGTGGAAGTATTGGCAAAGATTCAGGTTTTTTGCAATAATTGAAGTAAATAATTTAATAACTCAAATAGAAGGAGCAATGATTTCATGCATGGCATGTGCCCAATATTTCCACACATATTGTGTTTCAATGCATGACAAAGTAAGTCCAAAAATATTCTAAATTATGAGATTTATTCCCAAACTCATTTTCAGCTCAATATGACATTGATTAAACGGGGTTGGCGCTGTTTGGACTGTACTGTTTGCGAAGGATGCGGAAGTGGCGAAGATGAGGTTTTAATCAATTAAATATTAATTTGAATTAAACTGTTTAGTCCAATTTGCTTTTATGCGATGAATGCGACATCAGCTACCATATTTATTGCCTGGATCCACCGCTTGGCTGCATTCCACCCGGGTCATGGCGATGCAAATGGTTCGTTTTTTACATTTTAATGATAAATTAATTTATTTTTGAAAAAAAGGTGTTCAACCTGTATTCGATGCAATGTTCAAGTGAAAGCCGGAATTGATTTACAACGAACTGAAGGATATTGTCAAGCATGCTATTCACTTCGAAAATGTCCAAAATGTTCGCAATTTTATGGAATTGGCGATTTGGTGCTTAAATGTCAACATTGTTTACGGTTTTGAATTTATTTTAATATTTAATTTATTCAATTTTTAGTTGGTTCCACGGACGCTGTGAAGGACATTCGAATGAGGAACAGATAGAAAATGCGGCCGAAAATGCATTCCGTTGTTCACTTTGCCGACCACAAACATTCAGTAAATTATTTTAAAAGTGAATAAAATTATTCATCATTATTCTCAGATGATATTTCAAATATGCCAATAATTGTCGATAATGGTTGGTTTTTGTTTTTTGATGGTTTTAAGGTAAATTAATCAAATATTTTTCAGTGATGGTTAGCAAATCAATGGTCGAACAAATTCATGGGATTCGCCGTTTCCCATTTTTTGGTGAACATTTGGCCAACATTTCTCGCTCATTTTCCACTGAACATGGTTTTTTATTCTTACCATAAAATTGCCAAAATGAATTATTTTAGATGAAGCAGAAATGATGGACGATGATCAACAGCAAATAATTCCCGCTGGCCTATATTCAATGCGTGGAGGACGGGGAGGTGCCAGCCAAAGAGGCGCTGGCCCTGGTCGACGTGTCATCAAATTGGGTGTTGGCGGTTTCACCGTTCGAAACCCCAAAAGTCGTCTTTTGGCCATTGGACAATCCGGCAATTTATCCATGGAAGATGATATTGGGCAATCACAAGGGGGAAATGAGGAGGATGGAAAACAACCCAAAATTAGACGACCAAGAAAATTGAGGAAACCTCTATTAGAGGATGCCTATCCGCCAAATATTCAAGTAAATTATAAAATAAAACATTTGAAATTATTGCATTTTAGGAATCATTCTTCGGAGTGGCTGCCGTTGAAAGTCGCAGTTTAGCCGACCAATCCGTGGATGAACCAACCTTGAATGAATACAAAAAATCTTCAACAAACAATGAAAACAACAAATTTTTAAGCGAACTTTCAGGTTTGAATTTAATTAAATTATATTAAATAATTTAATTTTGCAGAACATTCGGCCGAATTGCTACGCAATGAACAGGAAATGGACATGTTGGGGGATATTCCATTTGTGGATGATATTGGGCTGGACATGGACATTGAGAATTTGGATTTTACTGATTTAATTGTGGGCGGTGAAGATGAGGAGGAGGCAATGATGGCGGCGGACAATGTTGATTCATTGGATGGTTCGCAAATTATTACCTATTTATTTTTAATTAAAACTTCGTAGATGGATTCAATGCCGGAAGTACGTCCAGTTTAATTCAAAACAGTGCGGCGGATTTGTGTTCCTCTTCTGCCTCATCAAATCGAGTGCCAAGCCGAACAAATGATCCAATGGGCCATTCGGCGGCAATTCAAAATATTTTGGCATCGCATGGAAGACAGGTTTAAATATATTTATTTTAATTTAAATTTTAATTAATTTTTAAAGGCAAATGAGCAGGCAAAACCAATTGAGCAACACCGGCTGAGTGCGGCGGCACAGGCTGCCGAACGATGGGAAGAGGATGAACCATTGGGGGATAAGGCGACAAAAGTAAGCGGGAAAGAAATGAGTATTTAATTTGGTCGAAAAAATCATTGAAAATGACAAAAATGGTTTGTCCTACTTCCCTATACCCAATCGATAGATCTTGTCAAGAGGCATCTATTTGCATAAAATTTGTAATGGTTTGGTCAAAATTAATTGGTATTAAACCATTTGAAACATTTTTAGATTTTTGGTTCAAAACCAATTTAAATTGATTAAAAACCATAACATTTAACATTATCATGCATATACGTTTTAACGAGATATCGATTGGATTAGTTTTGGGGATCTATGTCAAACCATTGGTACCATTATAATTTTTTACAAACTTTTCGCCATTTTCAATAATTTCTTCGCACTTTTGAAAATTTCCCGAACAGACATTTTTTAATAATTGTTTTTAAGGCCGCAGTTTTGTATGCAAATGTTCTTCACCCAAATATGAAGGAAAAATTTCCACTTTGGCCGGACAGAGTTCGACAAATAAATAAAGTTTGGCGAGAGCTGAGTTCCGAAAAGAGGCAGCAATTTGTTGAAATGGCCCGGAAGAATCGACTGAATTGTCCAACACCGCGGAAAAGAGGAAAAAGAATTACTGTATTCGAAAATCCAACCACCGGACAACCTCAAAAAGTCAATGAATTTCCAGTGAAGAATTTGGAAACATTTAACCAACCACAAAATGCTTCCATTCCCGGCAATAAAATTCCCACTGATTCGATAGCCGATGAAAATGTAATAAATTGATTTATTTTTTATTTAAAATTATGAATTTTAGCCGACCACCAACCTCAATTTCATGTCAAATTCACATCAACATCAACAATCATTGATTGAAATGAATCAATCGGCGCAATTCCAAAAGCGAACATTGGAACTAAAATTGCAATTACAAATGGAAGAGGACAAAATCGCCCAAATGAAGAAGGAAAAACGTGCGCTGGCCGCAAAGCAACGACAATTGGCCAAACAAATTGAAACAATTCCGGCCGAACAAAAAGAGTCGAAAGAAATGGAGCTGAAAAATGTTGAGGCGAATTTTACGGTGGCAAAGAAATCAGTGCAAACACAACAACGCGTGGTGGATAAATGTCGGCAACGGCTTAAAGAACATCAGGGACCACAACAATTGCCTCAAATACCAATAAATATTCAACAACAATTTTCCATTCTTCAACAACCAAGCACCTCATCCCAACAAATGGTACAAAATCAAGCACCGTTCAACCCTTCCGGGAATGAATTCCTCCTTCGACAAGGAACATCTTTTGAAATGGAACAACACAATTTACTTCCATTGGCATTTGGAATAAAGCAACCGGCTGATTTGAATATGCAATTCTCATCCACCTTAACAACAACAACCACAAAGGGTCAACGCGGTCGAAAGAGGAAAAAGGTATAATTTATGGATGATATTTAATTTCTAATTACTGAAAATGTCGAAAAAATTACTGAAATTATCGAAAAAGTATAACGGTTCATCGTTTTGTCCCAGACTCCCAAACCGTGTACCCATCGATAAATCTCGTCAAAACGTATCGAGTACTATATTTCATGGTTTAGTCAAAATTAAGGATATTAAACCACCTAAACCGTTTTGTGGGGTTTGGTTCAAATTTCAAAACCAATTAAACCATGGAAATTTCTATACCATTCGATGCTTCTTGACGAGCTCTATCCAATGGTACCAATTTTGGACAAACCGTTAAACCGTTATAAACTTTTCGCCATTTTAAATATTTCCCAATTATATTTATTATTAAAAATGAATAATTTTCCATTGAATTAGATGCGAACTCCAATGTTGGGTGGTGTTTCATTTTCGAGTCTTCAATCCACAGAGGAAATGGAAATTTACGATTTGGTCGATGGAATGTTGAATATTATTGAGACGAATAATGATGGGAAAATGGCCGAAGCATTGTTTGTCAAAAGAATATTACTCTCTCAACAGCAACAAGAACAAATGTCGACGCAACCATTAGGAGGTTAATCCAATTTTTATAAAAATTAATTATTCTAATTTGCAGCCATGGACCCACTGAAAACAAAGAAAAAACGTCAAATTGCTCAAAAAGGACGGATCGCATCTGATATGAACACCGAGGTTGAAATGCTCCAAGAAAGAGTGAAAGATTCCGTAAGAAATATCCAATTTTATTGGAAGCGGTCCAACTTGGTGACGTTTATAATAAATCATCAAGGTCTGATTGATGAACCAATTTTGATGATTTTTCTCTCCTATTTAAAGAGAAGATTCTTGGCAATTCAATGATATTAATTTTTGTAAAATTGATTCAGAATTGACAAAGTTTTGACCATAAAATACTCTTTAATATGGATTAGGATAGGATTAGGGAAATTTTTTCTGTATTTTCGGGCATAATTCCATCAATTTTTGATCCAATTAAAAATAATTTGATATCATTGGATAGCCAATATCAAATCTATAATTTGACATAAAAATTATCAAAATTGGTTCATTAATTAATGATTTATTATAAATGGCGCCCAATTTGGGCTCTAGCCAATTTTCTATCTCTTAAATATTGATTAATTTTTAAGCTTTCAATGCTTCCTGCCCTTTGCTATTCATTGGAACAATTCCAATCAAGTGATAAACAAATGTTAAAATATCCAAATCAAACCGGGCTCCCCGACCATCCTGGCAGCGAATCGCCTCTACGGGAACAGGGAATTGGCGAATTCTGGTTGGTAAAACTATTTTTAATTATATTTCGAATTTTTTAGTCTTCCATTTATGTCCGATTTTTATGAGGATTTGGAAATTCCCGACGATGAATACATTGATGAGGAGTCATTATTCCCACCAACAATGGACGAAATTTGTGTCGACGTCGATTTGGATGAACTCGAAATGTATATTATTGAATAATAATTTGAAAATAATTATTTTTTAGGGACACAAATGATGCAGAAGAAGAAGAAAAATATATCGATTTTGGTGTGAATGTGAATCAGCCTAAAGAAAAATCCGAAATGATGGATTTGAATTTTCCATTTCTTTCAATGGATAATATTGCGGACAGAAGCAAATTGATCAAATCCACACTTTTGCTGGGCAATAATGGACCGGATGCGGATGTTCCCATTGATCCACATTTTTCACGTTTTGAAGCGGTAATTTATATTTATTTTTAAATTAATTAACCAATTAAATTATTAAAGAAACCAAAGGATTTTGACCGTCAAGTGGATATAATTGTTGACATTGATCCATCGGTGTTGCCACGTGAAGAATTGTTGGCCCATCTTCGACAACTTTTGGGCGATCCAAATTTGACTGCAATGGAAATTGTGACTCCACCACAAACGCCCGCCTCACCCAATAAACAATCCACAATGCAAAATATTATAAAATCTGCCGAAAATTTCGAACAAAATCCGCCGCAAAAAGAAACTTCTTCTGAATTAGTGTGTAGAAAATGTGGAAATTCCCTCCTAGCCGAACAACCGGCCATCGAAGAATATCCACAACGAATTGGCTTAATTGATGAAAAGGTACAAAATAAATTAACCCTAAAAATTAGTGCTTTGGTTTTAAGGAACAAAAAATAAAATTCTGTTCAATGCAATGTTATTTCAACTTTTTGGCCCAATCCAAAGTCCCGTTGGATGTTGAATTATTGGAAATGGCTGAATCTTATGTGGATGAAGTTGGTTTACTTTTTTAATACTAATTTAATTATTTTTGTTTAAATTTAATTTAATTATTTTAATTTAAAATTTATTTATTTATTATTAAATTAATTAATTCAGACAATTTTGGAACGATTACGCCAAATTAGTGCAGAAAACTTTGCGAAGAGAATAAATGCCGTTGCCGGCGGTTTTCCATCACAATCGTCGAATAATTTTGAACAAATGGACAATTTAATTACCTCAATGCCCCCCTCAACTAATAATCAACCATCCACATTTGGAATGGAAAATGCCAATTTCCCAAGAGAAGTTCAAATTCGTTCTGCCGAATTGTCTGCAATTTTACAAAATACAAAAAATGCTGAAGAGAGGAAAAAATCAGGGAATGAATTCAAATGGAGGGGGCACGGATGGATAAAATACGATTTTGAGCTGATTCAATCATTCCAACGGCATCATGAGGAATTGAAACAGGTACGAAAATATTATTTAAATTTAATTATTTTGATTTTTTTTAAGAAATTCGCCTCAATGAGTGCGAAAATATTCAACAAAATGGACGCAATTGAGGATACTCGCTTTTGTGCTTTCTGTGGAGAAGTGGGCGATGGGGAAACAGATCAATGTGGTCGATTGTTGAATATCGACGCCAATGAATGGGTTCATGTGAATTGTGCACTTTGGTCGGCGGAAGTACACGTTTCTGAAGAGGTTTTATTATTTAAATAATAATTAAATTGAGTGATATTATCATTTTATATTTATTGTTATTTTTGATAGATTTTCTTATTCGGGAAATATGAATATCACATTAATTCAGATCACCAAAAAAACAAATTCAAAAAAAGGAATTTTAAAATCAAAATTGGAAAAAAAATTTGAAACCATTCACCCATGAAACCAGAATCGGTTTAGAACTTAAAAAACAAATTAAATTGGGTACGGAAAATATGAATATTACATTGATTTTTAACTCTGATGAATACTCTAAAAAATTATAAAACCAAACCCAAAAAAAAATAAATTTGTTTTGGACAAAAATTTCTGTAACAATTTTGCACAAAATCGGTTTAGAACTATTAAACCTATACATACAAGTCCAAAAATAAACCAGTTATTCGAATTCACCAATCAAAAAAAATCCGAATACGAATTTAAAAGAAAGGAAGACTAAGCTTTAGGGACGACAATCTATTTCTATAAATACAAATTATTTTAAAATAACTAAATTTAAAGGGAGCATTGATGAATGTGGACAGCGCGCTGAGAAGAGCAAAACGAGTTGAGTGCAAAATTTGCGGACAACCCGGCGCCTCAATTCGTTGCTACAAATTGGATTGTGCAAACAAAGATATGGCATTCCATTTGCTCTGCGCCCGGTCAAATGGATTTTTCATCAAAGACAAAGTTTCTTTTTTATTTCTATTATTAATTTTTGACCAATTTTCAAATAGACTTATTTTTGTGCCAACCACGAAATTCGTCCGGATGCCATTGTTCGATTGGATGCAATTCGCCGACTCTACATTCATCGGGACGAAAATCAGCTACTCTCAAAAATATTCAACCATTCCTCGCCAACGGAAATGATAATGCGTGTTGGCTCATTAATTTTCCAAAAAATTGGTCAGCTTCTTCCCGACCAGCTCCGTGCATTCACAACCCCGGATCATATATTCCCAGTAAAAATTAATTTAATTCAAAAATAAAATTAATTCAAATTAAATTTAAAAGGTTGGCTTTAAAATTATTCGCTTCTTTTGGTCAGTGTCAAATTCGCACGAAAATGAATGGATGCGATTTGAATGCAAAATTACCGATAATAATGGCTCACCGGAATTTTTGGTGCGAATTTTGGATACACAAAATGAATACAGAGGCGCAAATCCAACGGCCACTTGGTTTGATATTCAACATAAAATCAGTGAAATGCGGACAAAAACCCAACTTCTTCGTTTCTTCCCATCACTAATCAGCGGGGAAACACTGTTTGGCCTGACGGAACCTTCGATTAGTAAAATGCTTGAATCGGTTTGTTTTATTATTTTTTAATTGAAAAATTTTATTTAAAAAAAATAAAAAAAAAACCCTAGCCTCATATTTCCATTAATACGCAATCAAAAGAAAAATCACAAAACCCGTTTCCACACCTTCAAAAACCCTTTCCCTACTTTTGTTCATCTAAAAAAATCATTAGCACTTTGAAGGATTCGAACCCACAACCTCCGCCCAATTACCCCCATTTGCCTCTTTTCCAAGTCCAGCATCTTCGCCATTGGGCTAAAAAATTAAAATGCCGAATTTGCAATTTTTGCTGGCCCAGCCATGGGTTTTGAAAATTGACCCAACAAACCAAATATCATTTAATAGCTAAGATTCCGGCTTAAAATCAATACAATACATTGGATATATAGGAAAAAATCAAATAGAAAAAAGTTTTATATTTTCAAGCGAAAAAGTTCAATTTTTAAACCAGTTTTTTAATCAAAAATGTATTTTAAATCATATTTAGTTAAATAATAATTAAATTTGCAGCTTCCCGGTGTGGATCAACTTTTCACCTACACATTCAAACATGGCGGAACCCCGTTGATGGATGTTCCGCTGGCCGAAAATCCATCGGGATGTGCCCGTTGTGAACCATGTTTCCGAACTTTGGTGAAGCGAAAACATCGCCCAATCATCAGCAATTCACCGAAGAAAGGGGATGAAAAGGCATACAATTCATCGGAGACGATTATGGCACGAGAGGGAAGAGGTAGGGTTTAATTAATATTTAAATTCAATTTTTAATCCTAATTTATTAGTTCGAAGTGTTTCCTCCCGCTTTACGGCATCAACGTCGACCGCAAAAATTGACCAGGAAATGTTGAAAGCCTACAAAGCCTCCGGGATAAGTGAACGAATGCTGCAGGCGCCGTATTTGCGAAATAACGAGGCCGCCCAATTGCTGACACAATACAAGGAAATGAAGAAGGAATGGAAGGAGAATGTGTATTTGGCACGGTCAAAAATTCAAGGATTAGGGCTTTACGCAAAACGGGACATTGACATGAACCAATTCATCATTGAATACATTGGCGAAATGATTAGGAATGAGGTTTATAAAGAAAATGTGAAAATTGATTGGATTGATTGGTTTAGGTCTGCGAAATGCGCCAGAAAAAATACACTGAACAAAATCGGGGTGAATACATGTTCCGGATTGACGTGGATTGGGTGGTGGATGCGACAATGTCAGGTTGTAAATAAAAATTAATAATAAAATGCAATAATTATATTATTTTAGGTGGTCTTGCCCGGTACATAAACCATAGCTGTGACCCGAATTGTGGAACAAAAATCCTCACAATGAATGATGAGAAGAAAATCGTCATTTACGCGAACAGACCAATCAAGGCTGGAGAGGAGGTAAAAATTAATAAAATTAAATTAAAAATAAAATTCCCAAAACGAATTTTCAGTTCACTTATGACTATCAATGTTGGTTTTCTTTTAAATAAAAATAATTCTAAATGAAAAATTTAGTTGAAATCGAGGCTTTTTCATTAAAAATCCCCTGCTTATGTGGCGCCCCAAATTGTGCTCGTTGGATGAATTAAATCACAATAAAGAATTGAATTGCTGCTGGGATTTATTGATGATCTCGATTATTTACTAATAAACAATTTTAATGCTGTGTTTCTATTGTGTGTATTTACCTTTTACCTATTTATATTATTTCTTCCCCTCTATAATGCATTTGAAATTATTCTAATTTTTCTCCCGTGAGTACATAACAATTGTGTAGCCAAAATTTATTCGAATAAAGAAATAAAAAAGAATCACAAATGAATGTATAAATAAAAAGCTGCTGGAAAGAACACCCGAAATGGGGTTTAATGAGAAAAGGAAATGAAGAGTAATTACAGGTAAAAAGGAAGAGAATCAATGGAAAAAAAAACAATGATGAGCATTTTTTGAAATTAATTAATATGATTAATTTGGTAAGGGTGAAGTGTTGTTTTTTAAATATGCAAATTTGAATGTTTTGATGATGAGTATTGGCGTGTTTTGTACTGAATAAATGGCCTTTTTGGAAATGTTCCATCACTGTTCATTATTGCTTCGGATGTGGCCTTCCGCCGGCGCAAAAGCTCAAGGTCTTGGCTCATATAAGTGAAAATGAATTCATCGGCCGTTTCCGGACGGAAATATTTTGGCATTTCAATGCGTAGCTCCCTTTCAATTCGTTCCATTGGTTGGAGGTAAAAATCAATATAGGGCAAAACTTTCTGCAAATTTAATTTGATTTTAAATTTATTTTTTTGGGCAAATTACCTCGATGTACATTGGCGAAGAGGAATTCCATTTCTCAGCCACCATAGAGACCCATCCATTGAAATCAAAATCCGTCTCCGCATATTTTCGGAATTGCTCACTGTGGGCGGCAAATTCGTTGACCAATTCGTAAATCTAAAGACAAAAACAAAGTTCCGAGATATGCGTAAAAACCAGTTAAAAATGAATTTTAAAGTTATGTTAGGTAAAACTTTTTTCCTTTTGATTTTCGGATTTTGGGCCGGGAGAAAGGGCATTCCGCGAGAATAAAGGCTTTCTAAAAATATATGGATTTTGGGGGAAATTCCCAAAACCATGGGCCCTAGAAGCCGGCAAAAGAGGCCAAGTCCACACTTTGGATTTTTTAGCCGATTTGGGAAGAGGAGAGGATTTGAAGGGGGGGGGGGTCGGCGGTTCGAATCCCACCAAGGTCAAATAATTTTTAAGGTAGACAAAATTAGCGAAAAAGGATTTTTGGGTTAAAAAAAAGGCCAAAAATGGTAGCGAACCGGTTCGTTTCTAAAAATATAAAAAATTTAAACCAACCCGACTTCCTGGAAATCTGCACCCAAAAGCATATCCCGGATTGAGCGGTGCATTGCATTGGAGTAATTCATTGGTTTTCACATAAAAGCTGTTCATCGGTTTGCCGGCCAAAATTGTCTCTGTTGCCATTGCCAAAGTGGGAATTGCCACCGGCCAAAGTTCACATAAAACGGCCTTAAAAATATGGAAAATTTGAGGTAAAATTGCCCAAAATCAAAACAAACCAAATGATCGTAACGTGACCATCCAGTTATGATTAAACCCTTTGAATTGAATATTTTAAATAATTTAGCCAAAAAATAAACTTGAAATCGTTCAAATTCCTTATAAATTCGGGTCATTTGTTCAATCCAAGATTCATGGTTTCGAATATAATGCATCGAATTTGTTGATATTCGCATTGGCCCATCGGCGCCTTTGAATGCCGAAGAGCCCCAAACATTCCTGAAAAAGGTTTTTAATTAAATAAAATATTCCAAAATATACTTGAAAGGTTTCAATGAAATCCAATTTGAATAGGGCAAATATGCATCCAAATCCTCGGCATAAGACCTTAAAATTAATTAATTAAAATTAATAAATAATTCTGAATTAATAAATTATTTTCTCTTAATTAATATTAAATATTTATTTTAGACTAAAATTTTTCAATTTTATAAATTGTCAATCTTCTGGTTTGGTGAAAAAATATTTTGCTCTTCTCGGTATCGAACCTAGGTCAAAATGTGCAAAAAACACACCCTTCAACCGACTGAGCTAATGAGGCACTTGTTGGCTTATCTTTTATTTATTCTATATTATTAATAGAAATGGGGGGTAACTCGGTTTGATCCCTATAGCTTTTTTTGTACTTTACCGATTTTTCTGAAATTTTGGCTACAAGGAATTACAACCTTGGGGTACCTGCATGAGTATTTGGTTTTTTTTTCTTTTGGCCATATGCGCGAGTTATATGCAAATTAGTGATTTCCCCTTATGTCTGCCATGTACTATCTCGCAAAGGAATCAAGCCCAGCGGCCAAGTCAGAGCGCCTTTCCTTTTCCCAGCGACTAGGTTAGAGTGTCTTTTCTTTTTCATGCGGCAGGCAGCAGAGTTCTTTTCTTTTTGTGTGAGTGAGAGATTTTAGCTCTCTATTTTGTGTGTAAGCGAGAGATAACAAAACAAAAGAAATAGTGTAATAAATTCCGTTCTGATATTCCCTTCCTTCTTTTATTCTGATTTTTGTGTTTTGTTCTGATTTTTTGTGTTTTCCTTCCTATTATTCTGATTTTTGTGTTTTCCTTCCTATTATTCTGATTTTTTGTGTTTTTTTCTGATTTTTTGTGTTTTCCTTCCTATTGTTCTGAATTTTCTGTTTTATTCTGATTTTTGTGTTTTCCTTCCTATTATTCTGATTTTTGTGTTTTTCCTATGTTTTTTCTTTGGATAGCCGGTGACATTGAAAAAATTTTTAGTTCATTTTAAAGCTCTTTTCATAAGGAATCGAATGGTATATGAATCACTGCTCTATTAAATTTCTTTGGCCAGATATGGCCATTTGAACATATTGGGTTCATAGAAGTGGGGGATGTTGGTTCCATGGCATTTTTTGTCTTGGATGGTCGGTGACATGGAAATATTTTTAGTTCATTTTAAAGCTCTTTTCATAAGGAATCGAATGATATATGAATCACTGCTCTATGTAATTTCATTGGCCAGATATGAATGACCATTTGAACCTATTGGGTTCATAGAAAGGGGGATGTTGGTGCCATGGCATTTTTCTGTCTTGGATGGCCGGTGACATGGAATTATTTTTAGTTCATTTTAAAGCTCTTTTCATAAGGAATCGAATGATATGTGAATCACTGCTCTATGTAATTTCATTGGCCAGATATGACCATTTGAACCTATTGGGTTCATAGAAAGGGGGGATGTTGGTGCCATGGCATTTTTCTGTCTTGGATGGCCGGTGACATGGAATTATTTTTAGTTCATTTTAAAGCTCTTTTCATAAGGAATCGAATGATATATGAATCACTGCTCTATGTAATTTCGCTAGCCAGATATGGCCATTTGAACATATTGGGTACACAGAGAACGGGATGTTAGTGCCAAGACGTTTTTTTTACTTGAATAGTCGGTGACATGGAAATATTTTTGGTTTATTATAAAGCTTTTTTCAAGAGGAATTGAATATTAAGAATCATTATTGTGTTAACATATTTTGCTGAGATATGACCATTTAAACAAATTGCTTACATGGAGAAGGGGATGTTAGTTCCAAAGCGTTTTGTTTTGCTTGAATAGCCGGTGACATGGAACTTTTTTTAGTTCATTTTACAGCTTTTTTCATAAGGAATCGAATGGTATAGGAATCACTGTTATTTAAAATTTTTATTGGCCAGATATGGCCATTTTAAACATATTGGATACATTGAAATGGGGATGTTGGTAATCTAACGGTTGAGCCCCGAAGGGGCGAAGAGGTCATTAGGAAATATTAAGAGTTTAGCGGTTTGAGCCCCGAAGGGGCGAAGAGGTCGGTCATTCGGAAATATTAGGAGTTTAACGGTTTGAGCCCCGAAGGGACGAAGAGGACATAGGAAATATTAGGAGTTTAACGGTTTGAGCCCCGAAGGGGCGAAGAGGTCATAGGAAATATTAAGTGTTTAACGGTTTGAGCCCCGAAGGGACGAAGAGGACATAGGAAATATTAGGAGTTTAACGGTTTGAGCCCCGAAGGGGCGAAGAGGTCATAGGAAATATTAAGTGTTTAACGGTTTGAGCCCCGAAGGGACGAAGAGGACATAGGAAATATTAGGAGTTTAACGGTTTGAGCCCCGAAGGGGCGAAGAGGTCATAGGAAATATTAAGTGTTTAACGATTTGAGCCCCGAAGGGGCGAAGAGGTCATTAGGAAATATTAGGAGTTTAACGGTTTGAGCCCCGAAGGGGCGAAGAGGTCATAGGAAATATTAAGTGTTTAACGGTTTGAGCCCCGAAGGGGCGAAGAGGTCATTAGGAAATATTAAGAGTTTAACGGTTTGAGCCCCGAAGGGGCGAAGAGGTCGGTCATTCGGAAATATTAGGAGTTTAACGGTTTGAGCCCCGAAGGGACGAAGAGGACATAGGAAATATTAGGAGTTTAACGGTTTGAGCCCCGAAGGGGCGAAGAGGTCATAGGAAATATTAAGTGTTTAACGGTTTGAAATCATAAAATTATTTTGAATTTTTCTTTTTCATACCTCTCCTTTGCCTTCTTTGTTGCTAATTCGACTTCCTCTCCTCCCTTCATTTGCAATGGAATCACCCCTTTTTGGTTGTTGTTCGGCGGAATGGCCAAAATTATTATTATTTGAGTTGGCATTGATGTTAATTCGAGGTCGAACCATTCGAAAATCAGAATTTCCTCCATTCCTTTGTGAATCTTAAATTAATTTTTTTTTAATTTTTTGAGAAAAACTAAAATACTTTTCTGCTTCAATGCTTCCAAATTTGTTTGGCATTCCATTTCGGAATTTTGCAATTTATTATTTGCATCTAAAAATTGGATAAATTAAAGTGGATTAAAATATTCTGACCGTTGAGTTCTTTTTCCAATTGATGTAATTTTGAAATGTGTAAATCAAATTGAGTTCTCAAAAATTCCAATTCTTCGTTTGGATTTGAATAAAAATAATAAATGACAAAAATTGCAATAAATATTAAAAAATAGGCAACACTTCGTTGGCAGTGAAAAAATCTGAATTTTAAAAATTATTCTATTTTTATTTTTATTTCAATATTTTGAAATTTTTTTATTTAAATTATAAAACCAAAAAATTATATAAAAAATGATAATTCTACCAAAATTGTTTGTTTATTATGAATTTTTTCATATTTAAACCAAAATTGTTTGTTTAATTATGAAGGATTTTTTCTTATTTAAAAGAAAATTATTTATTAAATTAAAATTAACCTTGTTAGCCGCCTAATAATATTATATGGAGCCATTTTAATTTGGGTTGAGAATCATAAATATCAATTAATTAATCCAAATTAAATGATTGAAATATTCTATCATTGAATCATTGGAATGTTCAGCAGAACAGAATGTGGAATGGATTTACATATTCCGGCCAATATTTAAAATCCATTTTAGTCTGTAAAATTGATTTACATAAATGAATAATTAATTTTAAAATAAACACCAATGTAAATAAAAAAATAATTCGAGGAATATTTGACAATTAAAAAATTAAAAATATTTTTTTTACAAATTTATTTCAAACAAAAACATTAATTTAATTTTTGTATTTTTAATTTGCATTTTTCTCCTTTTCCTCTGCTTCTTTTCTCGTCTTTAAATATTGGTCCACTCCAGGACGCAGTTTTTGTGGTTCTAATGGAGCTTTTCTGTTGGCTTTGTCCTCCTCAATCAAAGATGGCCGATTAATTGCCGGTTTTGGTTTCGACGAATCAGGATAGACCTTTATTGGAAAAAGTGATTAATAAAAAATGCTTAAAACCAAACCCTAGCATGGAATCGCCATTTGCCGGATTCACTCGCAATATGATTTTCGAATACCACATATTCAATAACTTCTTTCTCTTCCTCCTCCGAACCAAAAAATAAATGGCCAAATCGATCGTAATAAGCTCCTTTCTTCAAATATTTTGTTTTAATTTGATGAGTATTTGCGGTGGGGGTAAGTTTCATCACCAGCCATTTTTGACCGTTCATAACTCAACAAAAAAGAAACCGTTTGATGCAATCTGGGTATGGTTGGATAGAACTATTCGAACGCTATTGAAAAGTATATTGGGATTTGTGAAGTTCTCAAAATCCACTTAAGAACATCTAAATAATAAAAAATTATTCGCTCTTTCGATATTTCATCAAATGGTTTTTCCTTTGCTGGGTTATGCACCGTCAAAAGTGACTGACGATAAAACAACCACACCGAAGTATTTTTAAGGTCTGTAAACCTGCATATATTTGAATCGTACGGTCACTTGGGCGATGTCATTCCCCGATTTCAACGGCATATCCACCACACGAACACCAATCACCCGCGAAGGTTCAGTGAAACGCACAAATTCCCATCGGAGAGTGCCCTCTTCCACTTGCGGCCAAAGTTTCTTCAATAATTTATCCAATTAATAAATAAAATTCATTAATTATGTACCGTAAACATCATTTCCGTAACCAGTCCAAGCAATTTTCGTTTATCTCTATTCGCCAATGCTTGATAGGTTGAAATCATAATTTGCTCTGCTTCCTTCGGGAATTCCTTTACAAAAATCACTTTATTATTCTCAAAATAAATAAAAAAAAACCGCGCTGCTAAATTTCTCCAAGCCTTGTTTCTTTCGAATTCTTTTCTCGCCATGCCCAATTGAAGTCCATTTCGTTCGCAACTTATCCTTTATGTCGCCCAGCACTGCGGTTTTGTCTTTCCAAATTCGCGTAATCAAGGAATCTTCGGGTGGAACATATGGTTCAATGATTGTCCCTAACAAAAATGGTGGATTATTTAATGTTGAATTTAATTTATTTTACAGCATGATTGGTATGTTATTTGATGTTCTTCCCATTTTCGGGGCTCAATATTTGCAAACATATTCGGTTTTCCCTTTCTCAACATATAAAGTCGCAATTGGTCTGGTGGCAGTTTGTCCATTTCACGCCTCTCTTCGTGGTCATCCAATCGAATCAAAAATGTTTTTCGACCTCTTAACTGAATATTTTTTTCAATCAGATTTATTTGAAAGTAATTTTCAATAATACTTTTGCGAATTTCCGTTCATTCACGTGTGTATTCCTGTTCGCCTTATGCCGATTTGATCGTTGCACTCCAATGAACCGTAAATGACCGCCAGGTTGTTCCAATTCCTTGTGATGATGGATAAGACAAATTTGTTGTTGCATTTTTGGTTGACATTTCAAAAAAGTTTCATGAATATTTGCAATCAAATTTGTTGAAATTCTTCTTGATAACATTTTAATATATCAATTTTCTCTATGAATTAAAAAAATTATAGCTTTGCCTTGAAATTATCGAAATATTTGAGCATTAATTCTGAGATTTGAATTTCAAGTTAGCCTGATTTTTGCTTAATAATAAGGTGAAAAAGTCTAATTTTTGATTTGATCAAAGTTTAAATTTATTTGCGATTTTCGTATATTAAATTTTAGGAAAGATTAATAACTATTTCTAGCTAATAAACTAGTTGTTTTACAAAAATTAAGCCTAAAATGCAATTGTAATTGCCCCATTCTGATTTGTAATTGTAATTGCCCCATTCTGAATTGTAATTGCACTATTCTGATTTGTAATTGCACTATTCTGATTTGTAATTGTAATTGCCCCATTCTGAATTGTAATTGCCCCATTCTGATTTGTAATTGTAATTGCCCCATTCTGATTTGTAATTGTAATTGCACTATTCTGATTTGTAATTGCACTATTCTGATTTGTAATTGTAATTGCCCCACATTCTGATTTGTAATTGTAATTGCCCCACATTCTGATTTGTAATTGTAATTGCCCCATTCTGATTTGTAATTGTAATTGCCCCATTCTGATTTGTAATTGTAATTGCCCCATTCTGATTTGTAATTGTAATTGCCCCATTCTGATTTGTAATTGTAATTGCCCCATTCTGATTTGTAATTGTAATTGCACTATTCTGATTTGTAATTGCACTATTCTGATTTGTAATTGTAATTGCACTATTCTGAATTGTAATTGTAATTGCCCCATTCTGATTTGTAATTGTAATTGCCCCATTCTGATTTGTAATTGTAATTGCCCCATTCTGATTTGTAATTGCACTATTCTGAATTGTAATTGCACTATTCTGATTTGTAATTGTAATTGCACTATTCTGATTTGTAAATGTAATTTGCACTATTCTGATTTGTAATTGCCCCATTCTGATTTGTAATTGTAATTGCACTATTCTGATTTGTAATTGTAATTGCCCCATTCTGATTTGTAATTGCCCCATTCTGATTTGTAATTGTAATTGCACTATTCTGATTTGTAATTGCCCCATTCTGATTTGTAATTGTAATTGCACTATTCTGATTTGTAATTGTAATTGCACTATTCTGATTTGTAATTGCCCCATTCTGATTTGTAATTGTAATTGCACTATTCTGATTTGTAATTGTAATTGCACTATTCTGATTTGTAATTGTAATTGCCCCACATTCTGATTTGTAATTGTAATTGCCCCATTCTGATTTGTAATTGTAATTGCACTATTCTGATTTGTAATTGCACTATTCTGATTTGTAATTGTAATTGCACTATTCTGATTTGTAATTGTAATTGCCCCACATTCTGATTTGTAATTGTAATTGCCCCACATTCTGATTTGTAATTGTAATTGCACTATTCTGATTTGTAATTGTAATTGCCTCAATTCTAATTGTAAATTGCCCCGATTTGTAATTGAATTGTAATTTGCACAATTCTGATTTAGGGTCACATACTTACATTTGTCATATTACTATTACATTTGTATTTCATTTTTAATAAGCTTTATAAAATGCAATGAAAAAGAAGCATGTTTTCTTAGTTAAAAACGTCATTTTAATCATCACCCATTTCCGCTTAAAAAATGACCATGAATTTCCTTTTTTACTACATTATTTCCTTCAAGATGGCACTAAAAAATCCACCACTCACTCTACTTTTGGCCATTAGTCACTTTTTCATTGTGTCGTCCGGACGACAACCTCATCCCATCGTCCATTTCCGTTGTTTCCTAAATTCCACCAATTCACCGTCATTCGCCTTTCAGACCCAATTTTAGAGACGAGTTTGGAGGGCGGAACAACGGAGGGATGAACCCAGAAATTTCCCCAGTGGCACAGGTGCTTTCAGTCTTCCAATTCCAACTAATTACCAAAAATTCACTACCCAAAAAGGCATCATCCATCCCCCAATCCCATTCATTTCTTAAAAGCCCCAAAAACATAAAAAGTGAGAGTAAAAATAAAAATGCACTTTTTCGGCCTTTTCCTACAAATTTTCTGGCTTTTCTTTTTGCTGTTGATCGGCATTACAACAACAACGTTGGCGGATTCTGCGATCTCTCCTTTGGATGGGACGGGTGAGTTCAAGGGAACTACGGTGATAGAGGCACCAATTCCAATGTATTCCAAATTCAGGAACCATTGAGGGTGAAATCGTCGTTCCATGTGAGCTATTTTTCTTTATTTATTTATTTGATTATGAATTTGATAGGGAAAAAGTTGTACCGCCCTCGGGGGCCGCCTCGATTCGGGAAGAGGGCATTAGTGTTGATGGACGATGAAATGTTGCCATTGAATTGATTTGATTTTTGGGACTGCCGGCCATATTCCGAAGAAACAAAATGATTCCATAAATTTTTTATGTTTTTGTGAATTATTGAATGAAGAAATAAATGTTTAAAATGTTTTTGTTTATTTTGTACGTTTGAACCCTTGAAGAGAGCAACTCCATGACAGCACAAAATGTTCAACAACAATAGGTAAATCACAAACTGTCAATTGGATGGCTCTCTTCAATCGGTAACGAATAACGATATTCTTTTTTGGATTCAATTTTTATTATATGGGATTGAGGTTAAAATGGAAATAAATGTGATTGAAAAATGAAGTGAGGCAAAATGGCGGAGTTGGCCCAAAAAGTTGAGGACAAAGGCGAAATTGGCTCAAATCAGTTGTCAAAAGGAATTGGCTTCATATTGGAAAAGTTAGAAGGAGGAATCTGACTGGGTCTTTGCTAGTTTTGGTGAATATAAACTGAAGGAGGAAGGACATGATGGGCGCCGCGGGCGAGAATATTCCACAATTGGATGATGACCGTTCAATTCAAAAGGCGGAGGAGGGACGGTGAATTGGAGCGTAAAGGAATGGACCGAGACGAGATGAGTGCATTCATCAAACAACATAACACACAACAGAGAATACTTAGTCAGCCCCATTTGCGCATTTACTGATTGACGGGAATGACAAGGTGAAGTCTATTTGGAGTGAAGAAGGCACAACAAGGTGTGCGCAACAAATTGAATGAATCCAATTGAGGGAATTGCAGCATACGAAAGATAAAAGGCATATTCATTCAAGATGATTACGGTAATTAGAATACTTTAACGGTATATTAAAAAAATATTCACATTTCATTTTTTAAATTACCATAATCCCTTCCATTCTTTTTTGTATCTTATTTTCCCACTTGACTTTTGGCATAATCTCCCACATCCAAATGCCCTTTTCTCTTTCCAATTTCCCTCAAACTTTAATATGAATGACATTTCCCAGCCACATTGCTTAAAGTGCCAAAAGCAAGTAAACTTTGTCTCGGCAATTCCTCAAATTTTCCGCCTTTTCAATTTTCCATTTGCCCTATTCTATTGGCCCCAAACAAATCCATTTCTTGTCTCGCGAGATTGCAAGGCAAACACATCCACTTTTCCACTCCTTTTCTCCCATTTGGCCAAGCAAAGGCAAACCTCTCTCACTCAGCTGCTACCCTTGGCCCAGCAGCCAAATTGGTGAATCGATTGAAGGCGGATGTTGTTGGGACAATGTGAAGAGAAGAATAATAAATAGTGAGGAGGAGAAGAAGAAGGAAGAATTTTCGGCCTCCTTCTCCTTCCTCTCACACCATCATTTTGCCCAATGGGGAGCCTTTTTCTGTCCTCACTCTTCCCTCAAATCCAAATTTCTTCTGTCTCTTGCCAATTTTCCCAGAAGAGAAGAGTGGTTGGTTGGTCCCCATTCCCCACTGTTTAGGGCGTTTCCAGCCAGCCGGCAGTCTGCCTCTGCTGCCAGCCACCAATGGCGCAATTACTTCCCCAACCAACCCAGTCCACAACCCAACGCACATTCATTATTCACCCCCTCACATCCATCGAAGGACACCATCAGCCCCAAAAATTCATCGCGTTCACGCATTAGTTAATCCATGGGAAAAGGCCCCACCCGTCACTGACTTCTTCTTCTCTTTCAAATATTAATTTGCGACAAATGCGCGAGCAAATATAAAGTGAAAGAATGAAGAAAGGAAATTACAAATTATTTTTGCCTTCTTTCCCATCGATGAATCGATCATTGCCGCTCGGCTTATTAGAATTGATTGGAGGTGGGGAAGGAAAAGCACAGTCATCCTCCTTCATCTTCGATGATGACTATCCCCTAAAGCCATTTCATTCTAATCGTCCTTTTCTTCATTTTTTTCCTCCCAAATGATTTTGCCTTCTTCCACTCCAATCCCCACTCGACCCAATTCTTCACAAAATGTTCCCACACTTCTCTGTCTGATGAGTTGCCCTCATCAAAACCAATTCTCGATCGTTGTAATTCCCCAATTTGTGCCCAAAGGGAAAAATGGATTTGCCCGGCAGGTGTCCATCCACCCAATCCCCTCCCCTCCCGTTCATTCGTTCGTTTCCCGTTCCCTTCCATTTCCTCCATCCAAACCAATTATTCCATTTTTTTCCTTTTAATAACCTTTCAATTTCCCCTCAAGGGAAAATAATTAGCAATCGCGCTATATTCTCTCTACCATTAAAACCCTCCAAAAAGCCTAACAACTTCCAACAATCTTCCACCTGTTCCTCCCTTCTTTTGCCATTCGTGCTCATAATCCCCACGGACGGCCACCCCAACAAATCCAACTCCATTTTCCCTCCATCACGCATTTTTCGCCCTTTTTCCTTCAATCCATCTACTCAACCTCAATTTTTCCCTTTAAGCGTGCGCCAGCCGCTGCCTGCTTTTCTGCCAGCCGTCCTTGTCCATCTCCTCATCTCCGTCTATTCTGCTGCCCAACTATATTCCCCCTGTTGCTTTCATCCACATATCCCCTTTTCCACTACAATCCATTGAAATGGCTGCAGAATAAGCCGCCACCGGCATAATTGAATCCACTGGGACCGAGAACAGCGAGACAAGGCCTCCTTGCTTGTCCCATCACAGTCCATCCATCCAACCACCTTTTTATCCCTACCGGTGGCAACCACACACACAAAAAAAAGAAGTAAAGGAGGCGGAACGAACACATCAAACAGAAATGACCAAAGAGGAGGGATTAGGCAACGAACAATTCGTGGAAAGGGTGGGTGGATTATGGATTTACATGGATGGAATGTTGGGAATTAGGCATGCACCATAGGGGGATTTTAGGGCCAAGCCAAAAAGACATAAAAAGAATTGAAATATTTTTGATAGAATCATGGTTTTACATTTGGGACCTAGGGCCAGGAACTCTTGAAAAACTGAAATTAAAAAAAAATTTAAAAAAAACACCACCAAAATTGAAAGGGACCAAGAAAATCACTTTTGCTTATTAGTGGGTTAGATGCTTGACTCAAAAACTTGGAGGGAAAGTTCGAATCCCACCACCGACAAATCATTTAAAAATAACAAGTTTTTCAGTCAAATATGATTTTGTGGTCTAGAACAAACCACACCGTTAAAATCTTTCGACATTTTCAATATTTTTTTCGATAAATTAAAATTTTCATATTAAGTAATACGAATTTACGTATATTATTCCTCTTCACCTCCATAATTATCGATTCTGATTACAAAATTTATGCAGGCCATTTGCCTTAAATTGATTCTGGTCAGCGGGCGCACCCATGAATTCCGCAATTTTGGGCCCTCAACGACGGCATCCGAAATAATCAATGTTCGTTTTTTGGCAAATTATTCAATAATTAATTCCAATAATATTTTAGTATGTTTTTGAGCATTGGCCACAGGGTTAGTTTATGGCACATTCTGAAAAGTGCACAATTCAATTGAATTTCAGAATGGGAAGAGGAACGAGTTAGCAGTGCACAAATGCTCAAGGTTTTTCGTTTAAATTGTGAAAATTTAAAATAATTCTAACAAATATTTTAGCTGATCTTTCATGGCCGATTTCTTCATGGAAGTGTCACACTCGGCGCATTGCATTTGCCAGTTGGTTCATCAACGGTCATGCACTTGGTAAATTCAATATTTAACACTTTGATAACCCAAAAATATTTTAAGGTTGCCCGCGAAACTTTGCCTGAGCCAAATTCTTCGGGTATTCAAAAAATAAAATCATTCCCAAATATTTGTATTAATTTCAGAAAATCTTAAAAAATCAAAAAGTAGCCGATGCTGTTTCTGTTCAATTTGTTAATGTCGCCGTAATCAGCAAAGGATGCCGAAACCTCTCATAATGCGGGCTCCTCTCATGGCCCGCTTTCATCTTTAATTTTTTTCCACCAATCTTCCGGGTATTTTTCTTCACAAAATGTGTGGAGGGCACAAAAAGAATTGTTGCCGATTTCTGCTGGTCGATTTGTTGCCCCCAAAATTTTGTTGTAAATTTAAAAATTATATCCTCCATTCTTTCTCCCCTTTTCCCCAATTTTTTTCCCATTCTATTCCATTTTTTCCTCTGATGTGAATGATTATAAATTCTCCACTCCATTTTACTCATTCATTTTAATTTTTGATTGATTACTGAATTTTTTTCATGATAAAAGATAAAAATGTTTATCAATAATTCTGGAATAAATGGACAAAAATGAGCTTCAAAAAAGCTTTGGTTGAGTTTTTTGTGGAATGATGGACATTTCAGAATGAGTTTACAATAATATTTGATTGAGATTAAATTATAATTAATAATAAAGTTCTAAATAATTATTTGGATGTAAAAGCATTTGTGTAAGAGGGTGGGGTTGGGAAATGCAGCACTCGAGAGAATGGAATGGCCAATTTTTAAAAATATAAATTTGGTGAAATATTTTTGATTTCGTCAGGTGAGATTCGTGAAGTTGAATTGTTTTGTTAAATATATCATTTTTGTTTTGTTTGTTGTGTGTGAATTGCTCTGGGAATGAATGAATACATAATGCAATGGCCTCTCCCTCATTTATTTTGCTCCGGATGTACGTCGAGGTGACAATCCGGATGATGAGCCGCTGATCACGTTGAAGAATTGAAAACTAAAAAGGTGAAAAATGTACAATTTATTTTGAATATTTCCTTACAATTTTCGAATTCCGCTGTTCTTTCGTTCATATTTCCATGGATGCAATTTCTCATCGGGTTCTCGATTTATTGGCCCAAAAACCAAACATTCTTCTGAGCTTAAAATTAGACCAAAAATTATTTTAAAAATTCAAAAATGTTTTATACTTTTTTTCTTCCTTCATTTTTTCTTTAGGCTTTTCGTTTTCAGTACAAGTGGACGAAGCAACACTACAAAAAACAAACACAAAAGCAATAAAATATTCAAAATTTATTGGCCCACCTTAAGTTCTCATTTGGTGTTGGCGTTGTCGATTCCTGCTGGGCCAAATCGAATGTATCGGACATTCCTGGGGACGAAGTGGTCCTCAATTGGTCAATCCGCTCTTCCAATTCCATTACTTTGGCTTTCAATGAATTCTTCTCTTGCAAAACTTCTCTCAATTCGGTCAATGTGAATCGAGGTGAATCATCTTCCATTTGTTGTTTCTGTGCTTCCATATCTTTGCATGCCCGATTCGTTTCGTTCAGTAAACATCGAATAGTGAGTGCATTCTCCTCGGATTGTTGCAGTCGACGCATTATTTCGGCCCGTTCCAATAAAAGCATTCGACCTTGCTTCTATAAAAAATATTATATAAATTGGAGGATTTAGTGATTTTAATTGGAAAATTTTTACAGAGAAAATATTTAATTAAATAGTGGAAAAAACCTGCAAAGATCCATTCTTCCTCAGCAATTCTTTGTTTTGTAGAATCAATCTTTCCACATTGTCCCTCAACGATTCCACTTCATGGCAATATGAATCCAAATCTTTTTGCAAATCTTTGATCTGTTCTTTCTGTTTGTTCGTCATTTTTGTTAAATCGACCAATGCTTGGATTTGTTCATCGATTAAATCTAAATATTCTCAAAGAATATTAAATTCAAATTAATTTTTCTTACCATCTTTTGTGACTTCTTCTTCTGAATTCGATTTTCCCGTCGAAATTTGCTCTTTCATATGTTTGTTCTCTTTTTGAAGTTTTTGAACCTTTGAATTAATTTTGGATTAACTTAATATTAAAAAATTCGAATTTACAATTTTGCATAATTCATCAATTTCTTTTTTGTAATTTTCTTCCAATTCAATAATATCCTGAATAAAAGATGCCGATTAGAAATATTTACATTGAGTTTTGAGATAAACCTTTTCCAAATTTTGTTTATCGCGAATTCTTTGCTGCTTTTCCTGTTCAAATCGTTCAATGGTTTTCTGAAGATCCGATATTTCCGAACTTTCTTTGTCGTTGTGATTTGCCAATGCCTCCAATGTTTCGAGGGCAGAAATCACCTTTAAAAAGGCTTAAATTTTATAATAATAATTTTCCATACTTTTCTAACAACAGATTCGAATGAATCATTGCCAAATTTCTCGGCCAATATCTCAAAATCCCGGTTAATACTAAAATAAAATGGTCGAATATAAATATGAAGATTTATTTAACCAACCTTTCTGCAAGATCATACACATCAATTACGGTTATTTGCTTAGATGGACTGGATGATATTGGCTGATATTGCCGATTATTATATTTTAAATTTGGTGGACTCGTCATTAAAAAATTGTACAAATGCTGAAAAATAGGTAAAATTTCAAACAGATAAATAAAAAATTTAGCATTTTTTTATGACTCATTCACCCATCACAGTTCAATCTCAATATTTAGGGGTTAGGGCACAGCAGGACTCACAGGGTCTATTCACTGCGCCGTTCTTTTTAACCACTGCTAATTAAAGGCAAGCAAAATAAAACAAAACAAAGAACCATTCAATGGGAATGGGAGTAGAGCACTCTTCTATTCCCACTTATCTCTTTCCCACGTCCCGTCCCATATATGCATAAGCTCTAGGTAGGTTGTGTTAACAATAGATAAGAATTCATATGAATTTTTAGTTGCTTTTTACTTGTTTTATAATTGGACTTTGTTTGTTTTGTTTTTTTTTATTTTTTTGGGTTTTCATTTTTTTTCAAAATTAAAATGCTCTGCCACCTGCCAGCCACAACCCACAGTTCGTCATTCGATTTTCGGGGATCGCAATAATAGAAGAATGACGCTATGCTATCGCCTATCCGCATATCCCAAACCCAAATGCCCAACCTGAATTTAATTTTCATTTTTTGGATAATGTTTTTTAAGTTTTAAATTTACTAAACAAATCACAAAATTTTAATGAAATGAGAATAACAAGCTATGCTACAATCATTTGCTTACGTGGACGATTATGATATGATTACATTTCTAAATTTAAATATCCTTCTTTTAGACCTAAAATTTATCAAATAATGAAGTGCAAGATTATCTTGACAGTGGCCTTTTTTATTTCGATGGCAACTAGAAGTTCATTTGCATATTTCATTCATATTGACGCCAATGAGGAACAATGCTTTTTTGATCGAGTCACATCCGCCACAAAAATGGCAAGAAAAACGATCAAATTAGTATTTAATTATTAATTGGAATTTTCAGGGTCTAATGTTTGAAGTCGCCGAAGGTGGCTTTTTGGATATTGATGTCAAGGTTGGCTTATTCGAATTGAAAATAAAAATTAATTCGAATATTTTTCAGATTGTTGGCCCAGACAATAGGGAAATTTATAAAGGTAATATTAGAAATTGTGAAAATTGAAATTAAATTTTTCAGGCGAACGTGAAAGTTCAGGGAAATACACTTTTGGTAATTAAAGAAAAATATTTAATTTATTGGGAAATTCTTTAGCCGCTCACATGGATGGCGTTTACAATTATTGTTTCAGCAATAAAATGTCAACAATGACTCCAAAGGTTTAAAAAACAAATAAATTATTAAAAATGGATTATTTTTTCCAGGTTGTAATGTTTTCCGTGGATATTGCCTCCCCAGGACAGCAACAGGCGGCAGCAAATTCTGACGATGCAGCAAAACATGATGGTAAATCAAAAATTAAATTTGAATAAAAAAAAAACAATTAAAGCGGAAAGCCAAAAGCTTGAAGAGATGATCCGTGAATTGTCGGCAATGTTGACAGCTGTTAAACATGAACAAGAATACATGCAAGTGCGGGACCGAGTGCACAGATCCAGTTAGCTTAACAACCAATACTCTATCATAATTGCAAATTGTATTTCAGTAAATGAGAATACAAACAGCCGAGTGGTTATTTGGGCAATCTTCGAGGCCCTTCTGCTCATTTCAATGACCGTTGGCCAAATTTACTACTTGAAGCGATTCTTCGAAGTGAGGCGAGTGGTTTGATGGGACACTCATTTAAGAATGATTGGAACGTGATTTGATAAAATTGCCTATTTCATCGCTCTATCTATTTGTTGTTGTTTTCACTTGTGAAATCGTTTTAATTATTATTTAAATATACATTGATAAATTTAAATTTTTAATATTCGTCTTAATTTTTAATTAATTAGCATCCTCAGTTTCATTTTGAAAAACACAATTAAAATGAATGAAAACAACAAATTTAATTATTCATGAATTGAAGGAACAAATTTTAATTTAATAAGAGCCACAATTAATTATACATAAAGGAAAAATTACAATTACAAATCAGAATATTTTTAATCCTTTTAGGTGTTTACTTTTAAAATCCAATATTAGTTTTTTTCCCCTAAATTGCGCAATTCATTCCATCATAAACCCATCCATTCAATTTTACGTTCATATCATCGTTTCGGGATTATAGGCGTAAGCGAGGATTTTAGTGAACCCTTTTGGAATGATCTTTCTACAGGGAAGAAACCCCTAATAAGGTGTCAGCAAAAAAGAATGGAATTGAAAAGAGAACGGCATCGGTGATCGGCGAGTCCAAACAAAGGGATACACCTTCCAGAGAATTCTTCCAAAGGACTATACCGATCAAAACCCTACGGAATGGATTGATGCTCTTTTTTTATTAATGCCGGCATTCCACCCCAAACCCATCCCACATTCCATTTGCCACGATTTTATTTTACGCAATTCGGCACCTTTTTGGACTATTTCTTGGGAAAAGGCGGATTTGTGCGCATTTTTATTCCTTTTTTTACAAAAAAATGTCCAAATAAAACGGATCAGGAGGAAAGGGGGGGGGGGGGGGGAAGAAGACCTTGACATCCATCTTTGCCCCCAAAGGCCTGCGCCATTTCTCATCTTTTCCCCAAAAATGGGTGTGATGAGCCTCTTGAATTCTTCCGAATCGAATGGCGAATTGAGATGAAGGGGATGGGGGGGGGGCTTGGTGATTGATCCAATCCGATCCGACGTGTTTGTTGCCTTCCTTTTTTGCCGGTTATCCTTTGTAAATATTTGGCCTCCACCACACACAAATTGCGGTTCATCTTCAATTTATTTTTCACTTTTATTTTTTTTGCATTCCTTTTCCTTCCACAGCTAGAATTACCCCATGAAGGGCCATTGGTCACCCTTTTGGGTGGCCATCATTATCGTATTTTTGTCGGCTTTTCCCAATCCAATCCATTCCCTGACAAAATTCTTCTTGAATGGTTCATTCCCACTGGAAAGGCCAATTTTCTTGATAAATTTTGATTTGTCTACCGTACTTTGCCAACATTCAGCCGACCCCCGGGATTTACATTCCCATGAACTTTCGGTCAATTTAGGCAAAATATTTCAATCAAAATTCAATTTTGTTCAGATTCTCTGCGATGGAAAATTGGATTGTTTTCCAAGGTATTCCCCACAATGAAATGTATCCCTTTGTAATGTAATATCCGATTTAGTGCTTCAATCCACGATGAATCCTTCCCATATTGCCGTCAATTTAAGATTGATTCATTTTGGGAAAATATTCTTTTCAGGCCCAATGGAATGTGCCGGCATGACTTGTAGCAATCGGGGTGCCTGCCTTTTTGATGGCCAAAAGGCCCGATGTTTTTGCAACAGTGGAAGTTTCGGCCAGAATTGCGAGCTTTCGGGTGCCTGCTAAATTCTAAATTGACTTTATAAAAAATTGGGACAAAATTAGGCAAATTTATGGCATTTTTTCGCCAAATCGATTCATAAAATCTTTACAACAATTTTTAGAGCCAGCTGATTGTTTCGATCAATCCTGCCATTCAATGGCAAAATGCCTTCACGATGACGGTGATTCATCGCCTCGATGCGAATGCTCCAGTGGATTCCGGGGAAATGGAATTTCCTGCGAGGACATTGACGAATGTCAATTGGCGGCAAAATGTCCGTCCAATTCTCAATGCGTAAATTTGCCAGGAGCTTATTTTTGTGCGAATTTCCAATTTCCCCCAATATTCACCTTTATTTAATTTACTAGGCAATTGTTCGGAAGGATTAATGCCAGCCGATATGTCCATGCAAAATTGCATTGGTCAGTCTCCGAATTTCATTTGTGATTTATATTTTCCATTTGAAGATATTGACGAATGCTTTTTGGGCACCCATAATTGCCCTCAAGGAACTCGATGCCAAAATTTGGTTTTTCATTTTGGATGACATTTAACTTCATTCTTTCCCTCTATAAAAAGATTGGCAGTTTCACATGTGTTTCAAAATGTTCCTCCGGCTTTCAGCTTAGCACAAATTCTTTGGATGGCCAACAAATTTGTGAAGATTTGGACGAATGCCAATCCACCGATTCTTCTCGTTGCCACTTCCGGGCAAAATGTTTGAACACCCCGGGGTCCTTTGAATGCCAATGCGATGCCGGATTTGTGGGTGACGGATTCTCGTGCACACGTAAATGGCCAAATATAAAATAAATTTCCCTGAGGGCATTAATTTAAGCGGTAACTGATTGTCGACAGGACGAGTCAATTTGCCACCCACATGCTCAATGCCTTTCCCAATTGGGCATTTGTCTTTGCCAAGCTGGATATAGGGGCGATGGAATTATGTGTGAAGGTCAAAATTTGGAGAAATAATTTATGAATTCATAAACTTAAAGAGAAGAATAATTAATTAAAAAAATATGGCAATATTCGAAAAATTAGCCTTTCATAAAGCACAATTTGATTAAATTTGTAATATTCCATCACAGATGTCGATGAATGCAAAATTGTGGATCATCCATGCGAAGGAAAAGGAGAGCCAGAAGGCAGTAAATGCGTGAATGTTGATGGCGGATTTGTTTGTTGTCCATCGGAAAAGGCAGAAAATGAATGTTTGGAAGGTGAAATATTCAAATTAATTTTAAAACATTTAATGAAAATGAATTTAAAGAGAAAGACATTTTCTGTGTTGGTGGCTGCGGAAAAGGAGCATTTTGCAAGGACGGAAATTGCCAATGTCCAATTGGATTTGGTGGAAATCCTCAAGTCCATTGCCAGGACATTGATGAATGCCAATTAAATCCAATGAAGACAGAGACTTGCAATGGAGTTCAACAGAAATGTGTGAATTTGAATGGAGGGCACATTTGTTGTTCGCCCAATTCAAATGAGCCGGAATGTGAGGAAAAATTGAATGAAAATGAAATTGGAACGGGAATAGCAAAAACAAAGGCGAAAGTAAAGGCAAAAGCCAAATCGAGGGCACGGGTAAAAATACGGTTGGGTGGAGGAAATGGTGAAGAAAATGAAGAAGAAGAAGAAGAAGAAGAAGAAGGCGATGAGGAAGGAAATGAAGAAAAGGAAGGAGGCGAATTTGGGACGAGAAGCGGAGGAGGAGAAAAGGCGAAGAAAATTGGCATTGTTAAAGGTTCTGGTGAGTCTTTTAAAAAGCCACCATAACAATAAAATGCAATTTAAGAAGTGAATTTTGAATCGAGATCGAGAAAAGGTGAATCGGGTGGATTTGTGGTATTAGGTGGTCCATTGGATGGATTGGCTGGAAATGGACTGGGCGAAATCGAAAATGGGCAAAATGGATTGGGAAATGGAAATGGGCAATTGCATGGAACGAAAGGAAATGGAGAAATTGAAATTTTGGAAAGGCCAACAGGCCCATCGGAAAAAGGTGAAAATAAATTTTTAAAATTTATTCAAAAAATAATTTAAAGAGAAGCCAAATGAAGAAGGCGAACCAAAATCGAATGGAACATCAATGATGGGTCAAATAGGAGGTGATGGAAATGGAATTGAAGAGATTGGACTTTGGATTGGCCGAAAGAATGGGCCAGAGACAACAACGATAGCCGAAGGAATTGAAGGGGAAGGCAGAGGAATTGATGGAGAAGAAAATGGTGAAATTGGCCAAGAAAGTGGCAAAGTTATTGGAGGAGAAGGAAGCAAAATTGACGGAGGAGAAGGAGGCAAGATTGATGAAAGAGAAGGAGGCAAAATTGTAGGAAATGGAGGCAAAATTGATGAAAGAGAAGGAGGCGAAATTGCTGCAGGAAAATTTGGCGTAGAAAATGGCCAGAAGACCACTGAAGGCATAATTCCCTTTGATGGGGAAGAAGAAGGCTTGGAATTGGGTGGAAGAAAAGGAAATGAAGGAGGAAATGGACAAGGAGGCGAAGTGGATTCAATAGGATCTGGCCAAATTGGACCAATCGGGGAAGAAGAGTCAGGATTGGAAGTTGGCCCAGTGCCGCCATTCATCTTTGAAACGACCCAAGTGCCTGACCGAACCGAGACCGAAGGATGGACAGCCTTAGTGGAAGGGAGAAGCGGGAATGGAGAGGAAAGAACAATTGAGGGGGAGGAAGGGGAGCCGGATTTAGTGGAGGCAACAACGATGGAAGGCAATTTATATGGTGAAATTACAACCGAAGAATTGGGACTTGTGATTGGCCGATGGGCGGAAAAAACCACGGAAATGCAGACAGAAATGCCGCAAATGACCAAAATAGGCATTCAAACAACTGGTTCAACATTGGAGAGTAGAAAAGCATCGTCCACATCGACACCAATATCGACCATCATTATGTCAAGCCAATCACCAACCACAATTATTCGACCATCCTCCTCAATACAAACTACATTAAAAAGGAAACTTGTGAATGCATCATCGACATTGCAACCCTCAAAAACATTGTCCAGTAAATCAACGGCCACAATTCGTCCGGCAACTTCATCGCCCTCCACAACAATAAGTCGCCCAGCAACTTCATCGCCTTCCACAACAATAAGTCGCCCAGCCACTTCATCGCCTTCCACAACAATAAGTCGCCCAGCAACTTCATCGCCTTCCACAACAATAAGTCGCCCAGCAACTTCATCGCCCTCCACAACAATAAGTCGCCCAGCAACTTCATCGCCTTCCACAACAATAAGTCGCCCAGCCACTTCATCGCCTTCCACAACAATAAGTCGCCCAGCAACTTCATCGCCTTCCACAACAATAAGTCGCCCAGCCACTTCATCGCCTTCCACAACAATAAGTCGCCCAGCCACTTCATCGCCTTCCACAACAATAAGTCGCCCAGCCACTTCATCGCCTTCCACAACAATAAGTCGCCCAGCCACTTCATCGCCCTCCACAACAATAAGTCGCCCAGCAACTTCATCGCCTTCCGCAACAATAAGTCGCCCAGCCACTTCATCGCCCTCCACAATAACGCCTTCAATAAGCAGTGTTGGTAGCAGCACTCGGGGAATGGAAATATTAGGCACCCGCACAACTGAAATGAGCGCTTCGACAGAAGAACGTGAAATGGGATTATTAATTGGGAAATGGAGCCAACCACCACCCACCGAATTGATGGGGGAAACGAGTATAGTAAACCCATTTTTGACATCGCCAACGGCAAAATCATCTACAGAAATGAAATTGAAAGATGGCGAGAAAAGCACTCAATCCATGGCAGAAATATCAACGCCAAATCCAACAAAAATAGGCCAAGAATTTACAGAAAATGTTGGACAAACCAGCAGTCCAATAGAGGAACTGGGAACAATAAAAATGGGAGAGAATGGAGGGCCGGATATTCGGAAAATGAATAAAAAACCAAACAAAATTGACGAACAATTATCGTCAACAATTCATCCATCATCCACTAATCCATCAATTTCCTCTTCAATGCCTTCATTTGGACGAACATTGCCGACTGAATTTATTGGCACAACAATTGATGAAATCGGTGAATACAAAAGTACCACAATTTTGACAACAAAACAGCCAAATTTGGGGATAGAAGAAGGCGAAAAGCCAGAAGGCGAATTGGTCGATTTGGGAAGGGAGACAACAAAAGAAAGTGGCACATCTATAGCCGGAGGGGAAAGCAGCACTCGGGAATTTTTCTCGACTACCTTTTTAGGCACAAAAATTGTCGAAGAGAATACGCAAAGTACCCGGGAAACCATCGTGGAATCAACTAATGGAATCTCATCAAGAGGGTTAACGGAAATATTAACAATTGAAGGGAGCAGCACTTCACCTAGTCAATCAAATTTTGAGTCATCTACGAAGCCAGAAGACATTTCTCCATCCACCGAAAATTATTCGCCTTCTTCCATTGAATCTTCTACAATAATTTTCTCAACGCCAATTCCATCCAAAAAACAAACAACTTCTTCAACAGAGGAATTCTCGCCAATTCCCACTGATGAGACAATTTCTGAGCAGATAAAATCAACAAATAATCCATTGAGATTGGAAATAACATCAACAAAGCAACCAAATTTGGAAATTGAAGAAGGCGAGAAGCCAGAAGGGGAATTGGTTGATTTGGGCCAGGGGAAAACAAAAGAGGGCAGCACAACTATGACCGGAAGGGAAAGCAGCACTCGGGAATTGTTCTTGACGACTGTTTCAGGCACAAATATTTTCGAAGAAAACACACAAAATACCTCTACAATTATTTCCTCCACGCCAATTCCGTCCAATAAAGAAACAACTTCTTCACCAACAGAGGAATTTTCGCCAATTTCCATCAAAGTCACAACAGAGACAATTTCTGAGTCGAAAAATGGGTCAAAATCTACAAATAGTCCATTGAGATTGGAATCAACAAAGGAGCCAAATTTGGAAATAGAGGAAGGCGAAAAGCCAGAAGGGGAATTGGTCGATTTGGGCCAGGGGAAAACAAAGGAGGGAGGAAATAATACGAAAAAGCCGGAATTTGTAGAAGAAACGAGTAGCAGTCCATCTCCATCTTCCGAAACAGGAACTACAAATCCAACATTACCTTCAATTGTTGAAAATGAATTGAAAACCATTAGTCCATCATCTGAAACTATAATACCACAATCAACCGAAGGAATTGTTCCGGAAATTATAAATTCATCGGAATCACCAATGGCCAATCAATCATCGACCAAATCACTAAATGGTCTTGAAATTGAAACAACTGAAAATATTTTCGGTGGAACTTCAATTCCCGTTGAAATTATTTCATCTTCTTCAATTGGAAATGAATTGTTTAGGACAACAATTTCACCAAATTTGAGGACATCGACTGAAGGAATAATTGATGAGAGGGAAAATATAAGTTCAACGAAATCAAATAAATCACCGGAATCGACATTGGCACAAACAATGGCTGGTTTTGAAACAACTTTACAGACCACAGTCAATGGCAATTCAAATACTACGCCCCACATCCCTCTGCTAGGCTCATCAACATCAGAAATAGTTTCTTCTTTTACTTCAAATCCATTTAATCCATCAAGCACTTTGAAAAGCGGGGAAACACCTGAATATTCTACAACATTCAATCCATTAGAATTGGCCAGCCAAACGCCTGAAAATGTTCAATCAAGCAGTCAAACACCTGGAAATATTCAAACATCGCCCAAATTGTGGACCCAAAGTCCAGCTTCAAATATTCTCGAAAGCAGTTCACTTTATTCCTTCACTCCAACATCCAAATTTGAATCTTCATCATTGCCATCTTCTTTACAAACAATTCTTCCAGTGGAAAATGTTTTTTCCACTCCAAATTTTCCTTCAACATTTTCTAATGTGGAGAAAAGCACAAATGAAAATTTAGGCCATAATTCCAGTCCAAATCCTTCCAGCAGTCCATTTCCACAATCAACGCAAAATGTTTTGGCCATTTCTTCCTCCTCTCCTTCATCCATTTCTGAATCCACTTTGATTAATGAAGAAGGCCAAACCAGTTTTGCGTCAATCCAACAAAAGATAACACCGAAAGAATGGACACCGGGAATGGAAATAATTGAAATGGAGACGGATGGAATAACCGACCAACAAATGGGTTTAACAATGAATTCCACCACCACCCAATCTTCGACAATTCCACCGGCATTCACTTCAACCAATCCAAAGGGCACCCATTCTTCATCGGAATCATCGATTGGAGTTAGGCCAACGGAATTGATGGAAATGAGCACATCAACAGCAGATTTGGACCATTCAGAGACATCAAAAGCACCCGAAAAACAAACATCCATCAGTTCAATTGGCAATGAATTTAAGCAAACAACGCTAATGGCTCAATCAACAATTGGACAAAATGCAGTCCGAAAAATGCAATCAACACCGGGGCCAACGACCAATGAAGGTGGCGATATTTCAACTACATTTGGACCAGCTTCATCCAGTGAATCGCCAAATTCCACGCCAATCTCAGATAAAATCCCAACTAGAACCGATCAAACTGGGCAACCAATTTTCGTGCAAACATCAACTACACCAGAATTCAGGCAAAGTTCAACTCCAAATTTGTTCACAAATTCGTTGAGCACAATTCAACCATTTCAAACAAATTTGATGACGAATGGAACTTCACAGATTGAAATTAGTTCTACCCCATTTATCCAGTCAAGCATTTCCTCATCCGCAAGTTCAATTTCATCTTCGTCTACTTCCAATACAAAAACTAATCAAATTCAAACAACTTTTCCACCTTCAACAATGGCAAAAGAAATTGCCACTTCGGCATTTCCTTTCCAATCTACTCCAGAATCAATTACTTCTTCCAATTCCATCAATGAATTTGAGGTCCGTTTGAAATTTACATTAATTTGTTTCATTTTTATATTATTTTTATTGAAGATTTCATCGCCACTCCAAAAGGAAACAACTCCAATAAATTTGGAGCATTCTACAATTGAAGGTTCATCGGAATCGAAAGCAACAATTCCAACTGAATCATCGAGTAAATTTACAGAAACAACGGTGACACAATCAACACCTCAACTTCAAACAACATTGCAGACGACAGCCAAAACTTTTATCATTTCGTCCATTTCCTCCTCTCATATTCCTGAAGGCTTATCAACATCCATTGAAATACATTCCTCAACTGTTAGCCCATCAAGCACTTTGAAAAGCGGTGGAACATCTGAACATTTTACAACTTTCAGTCCAATAGAATTGAGCAGCCAAACCCCTGGAAATGTAACTGGTGGAAGTGAATTATTGAAGACAAACATTTCCTCCTTCGAATCAACAATTTCATCCAATTTGAGGACATCGACCCAAGGAATAGTCGAAGAAATGGAAACTACGAGTTCACCAAGATCAAATAAATCACCGGAAACGACATTGGCACAAACAATGACTGAGGGTTTTCAAACAACTTTACAGACAATTGCCAATGGCAATTCAGCCACTTCACCTCAATTGCCTCTGGGCTCATCAACATCAATCGAAAACCTTTCTTCTTCAGAACCGTTTAGTCCATTTTCAAGCACTTTGAAAAAAGAAGCAACACCTGAACATTTTACCAATCCAATAGAATTGAGCAGCCAAACCCCTGAAAATGTTCAAACATTGTCAAAATTATTCACCCAATCCACAATTCCATTTTCAACTGAAAAGGGAGCATACACTTCAACAGAAGAATCGGCAATTGAATTCACCTCACCAAATTTGGGATTAGCATCAACAACTGAAAGTGAATTCCAGGGTTCATCCAAAGGCCAATCTTCTACATCCCAGCCAAATATTTCCCGTCCATTTGAATCAATCCATTCCGAATCGACTTCATCCAGCCATGTTCCCTTGATCGAATTGACAACTTTGAATCCGACAGAAATACACATAAATTCAAAAAATTTGGCAACTACAGAAATAGGAAAAACAATGGAAAATGGAAGGAAAGCAACGACAAGGGAAATGGCCTCATCTAGTACAAAATGGCCAGATTGGCTTGTGACTTGGGACGGAGAGAATACACCCGACGGTGAATGGCTTTGGGGTTTGGAAATTGGGTCGACAAGTTCGGCGGCACCCGAGGCGACTAATATAGGTGGTGAAGAAGGAAGGGGGACAACGAAGACTGGGATGGAAGTGGAAGAAGAGGGAAAATGGACGAAGAGGGGGAAGGAGGCCACAAAAGATGGATGGAGGATGACGACAAATAATGTGAATGGGCCAACGCAATCATCCACATCCACTCAAAAGCCATCAACCATAAATGAAATATTATCAACAATACCAAAAGGCGAAGAAACCACTTCAATGCCTGCATCAATTTCATCGTCAACAGAAGAATTACTTTTGGGTGCATTGTCCACACAAAGTCCAACAGAAAACAAGGAAACAACATGGAATTCAACCTCTGCCCAAATCACTTCAAATGGACCAAATACATTCACTTCAATTTCCCCCTCATATTCTACGGAGGGACAATTAACTGGAAGCTCGGGTGAACCACCCTACGAAAAAACTACAATGACCTCGGAAATGATCACAAAAGGTGAATCCACTTCAATTCCGGCATTAATCCCATCTTCAACGGAAGAGAGTGTTCTACCGAATTCAACAGAAACCAAAGAAATTCCTCCCTCAACAGAGGGACAGCTAATTGAAACTCCGTCACCCTCAACAGAAATCAAAGAACTTTCCTTTTCAACAGAAGGAAAACTAATTGAAAGTACGGTGCCATCTTCAACAGTAACAAAGGAAGAAGAAAAAACAATTGCCCCAAGCTCTACAGTAATTCCCCCTTCCAAAGGGACAACAATTTCGTTGGAAAATACGAGAGAAAATGGGCCTTTTCCCAGGGAAACTTCCCAAATTCCTTCCTCAACAATTTCATCATTCACTGAATTGCCTAATCATCTGTTGAATACGACCATTTTCCTAGCTGAATCCAGTAGCATCGAATTTCCATCTTCTTCTAGTTCAATACCCTCCAATGAAATAACTTCAGGCCCACCATTCGAATTGACTCGGGAAATGATCGAATCCATGGGAACAAACCATTCTCCCAGCTTATTATCAAATACAACTTCCCAATTGCCATTTATCCCAAATAAAACATCCCCAACTCCATCATATTCAACAATTACCACCTCCTCCTCATGGCAATCCATACCAAAATTAACCAATTCAACCACCAAGGATATATTCCCTTTGGTGACAACGCCCACAATTGGCAGCACTCAGGTTGAATGGAAAATGGAATTAATGGAGAAAAACATTGTATTTTAGAGGCCATTTATCGCCACAACCACCAAAGACACATTCCAATTGCCAGATTTGCGTGAAATCGAATTCGGAAGGAGCAAATGCACAAGGTTATTGATAAAATTGACTAATTTTTTTAAATTCCTTTTTTCCTATTTTAGTCGAGAAGAGTGTGGTCCAGATGCTCTATGCGATTATAGGTAAATTTACAATTACAAATTGGAATAGGGGCAATTAAAATTACAAACACAGAATTACAATTGCAAATCAATTACAATTACAAATCAGAATTACAATTTCCTTTGAAAACACCGACTGTCCTAATCTAATTCATTCTTTGCAACAATAATTTAAATTGCCCATTTTTTTTTCAATTCAAATCCGTCCATTGTTTTCATTTTCAGTTCGGGTTTATGCCATTGCAAATTGGGCTTTACGGGTTCACCGCCCACAATTCCCTGCATTGGTCTGCTTCCCTCTTATTAACCCATTTTTCCTCTATTTTTTGTTGCCAAATTTTAGATGTAAATGAATGCACCCAACATTTGGATGGCTGCCATAAAACGGTGAATTTTTGTTGAGTTTTTGTATTATTTTTATTGTCTTTGTCATATCAGGCTCAATGTCATAATTTTGTTGGCGGATTTGCGTGTTTTTGTCCTGTTGGATTCCGTAAAGGGGCAAATGGAGAATGCCAAGGTGCTGAAGTGAAATGGCCATTTAAATATAATAAATCATTAATTCTTCAGACATTGATGAATGCAAAGAATTCGGCAAAATTGCTTGTCATCCAAGTGCGACTTGCCATAATTTGCCAGGCACATTCCAATGCCAGGCAACTAATAATTCCCCTCTTTCAATTCTTTTTCCCTTTTTAGTGTTCATCCAACTTTATTGGTGATGGCCAGAATTGTGTGCCCTCCGGATGGAGGCCTTGTTCCCCCGAGGAATGGACTCAATCGAATTGTGGTCGAAACCATGTTTGCCTTGTGAATGGACAAGAAGGCAACCGATTTGATTGCAGCCAATGCAAGAAAGGATTTCGGTTTAAGAATGGCATTTGTTCAGGTGGAAAATGGGAAAATACAAATTTTGATGGAATATTCCCTACAAAAAGACATTGATGAATGCAAAGAGCCAAAAGGAAGTGCAAATTACCATGGATGCCATCCAAAAGCCAAATGTCAAAATAAAATTGGCTTTCATTTGTGCCAATGTTTGACCGGATATGCGGGCGATGGACGGCACTGTGTGGATATTGATGAATGCAAAGGGATGATGGGCAATGAAAAGGAGGAGAATGAACAAATTGAGGGAAATGGTAGAAATGGTGAAGGCAAAATGGAAGGCGAACTGCTTGAAAATGGAGGAAATGAAAAGGAAGGAGACAAACATCGAGAAAAAGGCCAAACAGAAAATGGAGGAGAAATTGGAAAAGGACAAGAAAATGAAGATAGAAAAGGAAACCGGAGAGCAAATCAAACTTTGAGGAATGGAAAAGGAGTTGGAAACAGAATGGGAATTGAAAATGGAACCGGAGAAGGCGAAGGCAAAGGGAATGGCACCGGAGGCGAAGGCAACAATGGAAGAAGGATTGAAGGCGAAAATTCAAAAATAAATGGAGAAGCAAGGAAAGGAAATGGAAAAGAAAATGAAAACGGTGAACAAAGCCATAATGGCAAAGAAGGCGGTAGGAGGAACGGGAATGTTGGTGATTTGAAAGGAAATGGCAAAGGAAATGGAGATGAAGAGGGAAATGGAAACAATGGAAGTGGAGGAAGTGGAGAAAACCAACAAATTGGAAATGGTAGAAATCGAATGGCTGGAAGGCCCAATCAAAATGAAAAAGAAGCCGGGAAAGAAAATCAAAAATGGAATGGAACGGTAGATGGTTTGGATGGTAGAAGTGAAGGAAATGGCCAAAATGGAAAAGGCGAAGAGAATGGATTAATTGGAAATGAAACGGGGGGCCGCGGGAATGGCCAAATTGAAAGGATCAGAGTAAGTGGAGAAGATGGGGGCAAACGAAGGGAAGGCGGAGGACAATGGCCCCAGTCCCAATGCCATCCTCAGGCAATTTGTGAAAATCTCGAAGTTCTATTCCCCTCAATACTTTGTCGATCCCCTTCATTTATTTTAGGGTTCCCATCGTTGCCAATGTCCTTCAAATTGGTTCGGCGATGGGCAGCGTGTTTGTTCGCCACCAAAAGGCATTTGCCCACAAAATTGCGCAAATTCTCGCGGCGCTGTTTGCCTCAGTTTGGCCAATAATTCTAAAATGGATTCAATTTGTGAATGTCCAACAAATAGTCGACTCGATTCCAATTCTGGCAAATGCATTGGTAAATAATTGTTTCATTTGTTCCATACATTTGCCCAACATTCACAGATATCGATGAATGCGCCGAAGGCAGGCATGGATGCGACCCAAAAGTCAGCCAATGTATAAATTTGCCCGAAGGTCGTGGATTTGAATGTCGTTGCCTGTCTGGCTTCGAGGGAAGGGGTGGGGTTTGTGTGGACATCGATGAATGCCAGAGAGGATTGGCCAGATGTGCGGGAAATTGTTTGAATCGGCCGGGTACATATATTTGCCAATGTCCCGCCGGATATGTGGGCGATGGCCATTCTCAATGCAAATGTACAAGAAATCGAAATCTCAATTAAATATTTTTACTTTAGTGGAAGGCGAAATTGGCCAGCCAAAAACGACAACAACATCAATCCCTTGGCCACCGGATGGAAATGGTGGTCCAGGTTGTCCAGTGGATTGGGCCGAAATGTGTCGATCCGTCAACAAAACATGTTTTGTGGATGATGAGGAAATGCCCCAATGTGGTTCTTGCATTTTTGGGTTCCAACCAATGGCTGGCAAATGCCTTCGTTCGTTTTCCCTTTGTTTCAATATTTTTACAATTTTTAGCTGTGAATTCACTGGGAAACTGTGCGGACCCAATCAAAAATGATTGCCATCAATATGCGGATTGCATCGATATTCCACCGGGCAAACATTTTTGTTCATGTCAACCAGGATTCATTGGGGATGGAATGCGATGTGATGGTAAGTGTCAATGCCGCCAATGACCTAAAAGGATTTCCTATTCATCCTACTGTAACCCCAATTTTGCCTAATCGCCCTGTCACTCACCCTATCAATCAAATATTGCCCCAATATGCCTTTTTAAATCCACCCTTTTTCCTCCCCTCTTTCTTTTTTACCTTTCACATTATATCACATTTCCCGCACAATTAATATAGAATAATTTAATGTCGAGTTTATCCCTATCCAGTTCATTGAGCCATTGGGGGCTTATTGGGCCTCCGACGAAGGCCCAGGACCAGGGATGTCATAATACCACATAAATACGGCATTTGCCGTATTTTTGATAGCTCTGCCGTATTTTTGCCGTATATTTGTTCATGCCGTATTTTTGCCGTAGTTTCACAAATCATACCAAGTTAATAAAATTCGCTAAATTTTTCGCTGCGCGGCTATTTTTGGGTCAAATTTTCCGTTGCGCGGCCATTTTTGGCTTAAATTTTTCTCTGCACGGCCATTTCTGACTAAAATTTTGCCCAAACAAGCCATTTTTGAATTAAACGTGTGATTTTTAAAGCTTAAGCCATCTTTATTTCACAGCCTAAATTGCTTATCACAAGTTAGATATATAAAAAAACTTATTTTAAAAACATTTATATTGCAGTTTAACAAGTTTTCAAGCATGCCATATTTTTGCCGTATTTTAAAAAATTTTTGCCGTATTTTTGCCGTATTTTTCCGAATTTTTTGAGGGAAATGCCACATTTTTGTGTTTTGGAGATGGCATCCCTGCCCAGGACAAGAGCCTAAACCTAGCTCTCGTCCCAAACTAACTTTAGCCTTTTAGATTAGGATTAATAGTAAGAAAATACCAAGTTTATTATTATTATTATAAGATTCTCTCATTATTTTGATCATTGTTGTTTAGGATTCCCATTTTAACCTTTCAAATGTGCACTTTTAATTCATTCATTCAGATGTTGATGAATGTTCATTGTCGGGTATTTGCGATGCAAATGCGGTTTGCCGTAATTTGGTTGGCTCCTATGAATGCCATTGTCGTCCTCCATTCCAAGGAGATGGCCATAAATGTGTTCGCCCACCAAAAACAACCACAACGGCACAATCCATTACAATTATGCCATCATCCACGTCCATTTTAACCTTTTCCTCCTCTTCAACGCCACTTTCGCCAACCAACAAATGTTCAAAATGCGTCAATGGGGAATGTGTGAATGGAATGTGCAAATGTGCCGCAGGGTTTACGGCCAATTCTGATGGATATTGTGGCGATGTGGATGAATGCCATTTGGGATTGGCCAAATGCGGGGCACAGGCAATTTGCCTTAACCTTGAAGGCACATACCGCTGTGAATGCCCGGAAGGGATGATTGGGGATGGGCGGGAATGTGTGGAGGCGGCAACCACTCAAAAACCACCTGAATTTGAAGGCATTTTAGTCATCCTATTCTGATTTTCTTCCCTCCATTTTAGTTGAATGTTTGGCAAATGGGGCAATGAACGTGAAAATGACCAATAAAAAGGAGAATCCAAAAGGAGGTCGAATTTTTGTCCAAGGACAAGCACACAAAAGGCATTGCTCAAAGGAGGCAATTTTATAGACAATTTGAGAAAATATTCCCATTTTTAGTTAAATCAAAATGAAATGACCAAATTTGAGGAATTTTTGATCCCTCAAACGGAATGTGGCCTTCATTTGAGCCAAAATGGCACTTTGCATGCCACACTCGTCCTTCAACCTCATCAGAGGTCATTCTTATAAATTCCTTTTTTAATCCTAATTAAGGGCTAAAATTGTGTTTGGGGCGAGAGCTGGGCCTTTACCGGGAGCATAAAACTCCCAGTGTCCCAATGAACGGGATAAGGATTTAGGAGATTGGACTTATTAATATTATTTAATTGGGTTGAAAATAGAATTATAAAAATGAATAGCGAAACGGACCATTGGGGAGGGAAAAGAGCTGGTTTATAAATGCGGATATTGGGGCAATATTTGATTGATAGGGTGACGGGGCTATCGGGCAAAAATTGGGGGTACAGTAGGAGAAATAGGAAAAGCCCTAAGGCATTATTGACATTTCCTTCCATTTCCTTTGCCAAATGATTTTTGTTTTCAGTTCCATCCCTGCTCAATCGTACATTTTCAATGTGGAATGCCAGATGAAGCCAACAATCAGTCCAACAATCAAATCAAATTTGACCGTAGGCGAATTGAAACCAATTGGCCAAGAATTAACTGGGAAAGAGCCAGAATGGTTCAAAACAGTCAAATGTAAAAAAACAAATGTAAAACATTTTCAGCCTTTTGGAAGTGAATGACCAATGGGGAAGAAGGGCAACCAGAGCAAAGGCAGGCGAAGTAGGCAAATTGGAATAATTCGAACAAATTGCCCGCATTTTAAGCTTTTAACCCTGACTCTGAGCATAATTGGAAGGAACCAAAGTAGCCCAAAAAATGAACCAATATTCCCTCGAAATTGTTATGCCATCAATTTGGACAATGGCGGCAGATATTGCCTAACGGATGAGGCCGGATGTGCTTACGAAAGGTGAAAGGAAGGGAATTTTGATTGGAGTTGGAAAATGGGGAATTGTAATTCGCAACGGGTGGTTTGTAAACCGGTTCAAAACATCTCCAAAAATGGGAATTTTGTCGGATCATGGTGAAAATTGGCAGTTTTATATGTAATCGAATATTGGGAGTTCAAAAATACTATTGGTTTATGATATGCGCAGGGACCGGTTTGCAAACTGGTTCAAAAAATATATCCAAAAATGAAACTATTTTTTTCAGTGCACTTTTTCCCGATTGGACACTGTTGAATCCACATTTGGCAAAAGTAAAAATCAGAAAAAAATATTCATCACCTCTGCTATATTTTCAGGCCAATTTCTACTCGTTTCGATGGCCTGAAACGAATACAATTCGTTTTGAATGCGATTGTACAATTTGCACAACAGGGAAATGCCCAAAAGTGCGCAACTTTCCTAACTTATCGCATTCCTCTATTATAAGCCCCTTCCTATTAGAAGCTCCCCCCCTCCCCCTCTAATAGTAACTCCTTGGAGGAATTGAAAAATAAGAGCCCTCTCCTTCCAATAATAGTTCTTCTTTTAATAATAGTCCTCTTTTGAAGATTTTTAAGGTGAAAAAAAAAGTAAAAATATGAATTTTCACCACTTTGGAGGGTCTCTGAAAAACCCCGGGGCCATTAATAGAGGAAATACGGTCTATCATTTTTCTAGGCCGATTGTGAGCGTCGAAAACGACTACGATATTCCAACCGTCGCCGTTTTCGATTGGTCCGGAATTCGGGAGAACGAGATGATGGGGACAATTTGATGGGCAATTCACGTGCATCCTCTTGGCTGGTTGTGATGGAAATTGAGGAGGCGGAGAGGAGGCATTGGAGGAGAAGAAAACGTGAATTGATGGGAACGGCGACGGCATTGGTGCCACGGCATTTTGCCTGGCTAAATTCCATTCTACTTTTTGCATTGGCCGTTCCGGCAACCATTTTTGCTTTCTTCATTTTCAGAAGATTCAACACAAGGCATTTTGGTCAAGGAAACAGAAGACATTCCTTCCTAATTGTTGAATGAATTATACTTCTCAATTTGGCACTTTTGGAACCAAAATTTGCTCAAATATTTCAAAATTCATTCCAAAAGTGCCATCCATCCATTTTCTATTGTGTTAATGATAATCAAGCCGGGTCCAAAATTAATTTTTATACATTTATATTTATCCAATAAAGTGCAATTAATTAAAATAAATTTATTTATTGATCAAATCAAATATGCAATCAAGTCAAATATCCACATAAAATGCAATAAATTGAATGTTACAGGAAAAAGGTATATGTATTATTCTACATTTGAGGTTAACCATCCTCCATCGATTTAATCATCATCCAATCCGTCGTCTTCTTCTTCATCACTGTCCATTAGCTCATTCTTCATCAATTCTTGCACCATTTTGTTCAGTTCATCAATTTGGGTGTTCTGCAATGGAAATGGATTTAATTTATTTAATGAGAGAAAATTATTTATATTTATTAAAGGTTAATTAAAATTGGAACTCACTATGCAAAATTTAATTTTTTGAAAAAATAACGTCAAAAAACGTATAGTGGTTTAATGATTTTTACAAAATTAAACGGGTATTAACCGTCTAAAGCGATTTTAGCTTTTTGGATTTTGGTTAAAATTTAATTTAAAATTCGTAAGCCTAAACCAAATTGTTATAAAAAGAAGTATTGTATCTCGACGCGATCTATCGTTTGGATTTGGATTTATGGTAATGGTTTGGGGTCTAGGATATACTTGACATTTAAATATTTTCCTAAAATAAATCAAATTTTTAGATTTTTCAACGAAAGAGGACCAAAGTTTTAAATTTGATTTTAAAATTACCAAAAATGTTTATAACCCATTTTTGGTGCTATGAACTCACTTTTCCCTCGATAGTCATATTCAATGTCTTCAATTCGTTTTCGTTCATTTTCAGCCGGCATCGAAGGCCCAATGTGTTCTCTTCGTGTTGTTTGATGATCCTTTGGATTTCCATATTCGCTTCATTCAATTGTGCCGCCGCCGAATCCCTCAATTCTTGATATCGGCCCAAAAGTCGCTCATATTTGGTGGTTTCCTCCTCCAGAAGATTCTTCAATTCTTCCTCACTCTAAAATGAGTAATTAAAATAATTTCAATAAAATAATGAAACATTTTTGAGTAGAACGCAATTTTCCCGCATTTTTTCATAGCGTTTGAACAAATCCGAATAACTATTCTCCAATTGGCCAAATTCATCACGCAATGAGTCCCGTTCCTTGGTCAATTCGGCCACCAGATCAGGCGAAAATGTGCGCATTGATTGGGGCGTTGTGAGGCCATTGAATCCATCCACGAAATGTTGACCACCATTCGAATCATTTTTGAACAATTGTTGAGCTATTTTATTAAATAATTATTTTTTAAAATATTTTTGGGTACCTTTATTATTCAGCTGTTTGGTGAATTCGTCCATTTTGGTGAGCAAAGTTTGGGCAGCCTTCAATTTCAATTTACAATAGGCCAATTCCTCGTTTTCCGCCTCTTTCTGTTCAGTCAGCTTGAACGCCCATTCGGACTCTTTTTGTGCGAATAATTTCAGCATTTGCCGTTGAAGCTCTTCCATTGGATTTTCCACTCCTTCCATCTAAAAATGGCATTTATATTTAATTTAATTAAGCACATTTCAAACCTGTTGAACTTGTGCGAAAATGGCTGCAATTTCCTTGGATGTTTGATTGTTATTATCGACGGTGACGGTTTGTTGACGGGCTCTTTTCTTGACAACTGTTTGAGTGTTAACCGCTAGATTTCCGTTTTGCATAGGTGTCGAAAAAATTCCTGACATTCGAGTTGGCGGTTGCCTAAAATATAAAAAAAAATAAGCAATTAAATTGAGAAAAACTTACATAAATTTAGTCGTATCATCAAAAGTTAATGTAGCCGAACTATTCATTTTGTTTTAATTTAATCTATAAATTTGTGTTTTAATAAATGTGGATTAATGATGGATTGTTTATGATTTAATGTTCGGATTTATATTATTCCAAGCTCAATAAAAACCGTGTTTGCGCATTTCACCGAATAAGTCAGTTATTATAATATTTTAAAAACCATATTTTTGCTTAGTTAACATTTATAAATTTATTTTAAAGTGGTTTTAAAGATTTTCCAAAATGCTGAACCCGAAAACATAATTGGTTTTTAGGTTTAATCCCTCCCTTTCCCTATGAATAGCCGGTCGAAAGCGAAAGAAATGCAAACGAAACTCGAAAGCGAAAACCGCCGGTTTGGATAAAATGTCCTAAAAAAGACGTTTTATCCCGAATCGATTTTTTTCATTGTGAAATTAAAATCGGAATCAGCAGCTAAGTTTGGATTCCGAACCCAATAACCTAAACCTTAACCAAGCCAAAGTCAACCAAAAGAAAGCATTAAAAATGATGCCTGTATGTAAGCCAAAAAAAGTTGTTTTAAATAGGCAGAACGCAGAATGGCTAATAGCCTGACTAAAATTTTGCGAAACAGCATCTTTTAGAAATCGTCAAAAATTTTTTCATCAACCATTGAATTTTTTTTTATTTTCGCAATTCTTTTCAAAGTCAAGCCTTTCTTTTTAAGCGAATTCAATCATAGCAGAATATAATTTGGCTTGAATCAAACTAATTTTTAGTATCAGTCTCATAATAAGACAGCAACAGCACACTCATATTGAATTGTTAATCCGTCAAAAGTTGATGTGGATATTTACGTTGCTCAACGTAATATTATAAGTTCAGCAGTTTCATTAACAAAATAGTATTTTTAAATCCAAATTGGTTTATCATACCTAATACCTACATAGGCATAAGTCACTTATCGCATAACACATATCATAATGCATACTCTATTTGCAGTTTAAGCTTTATTATTTTCATTTTTAGAGTAAAAATGATCTTCAAAAAATCTTTGATATTCTTTTTGATTCCAATGTTAATTTCTGCGCTTATTCAACAATCGTTGGGAACTGGTGAAAATGATGATGATGAATTCGCGGACTCAATAATTGGTGGTGATGAACCTGAAGGTGGTATAGAAGAGACGGATGAAGCAAAACAGGTAAAAGGATAATAAACAATTTAAAAATGATTCCAATTTTTAAAGAAGTATTATGCACCAAAGTATCAATCTCCGAGGATCGATCCTACCAAAACACATTTCCTTGAATTGTTCGATGATCAAAATGCAATCGGCAAAAAATGGTTCAAGTCGGAATCGAAGAAAGAAGGAGCCGAGGAAGCAATATCGAAATATGACGGTTTATTTATCATAGCAAAGATCAGAACTAATTTTAAACATTTTAAGGTCAATGGTCAATTGGTAAACCATCAGACGTGATTCTCGAAAATGATTACACTCTAATTGTTCGAACCAAAGCAAGGCACCACGCAATTGCAGCAAAAATGCAAAAAGCATTCAAATTCGACAAGAAACCATTGATCTTTCAGTAAAATTTTTTGCCTATTTAAATATCAGTAATATTTTTATTCAGATATGAAGTCAAATATGAACAAGGACAAGAATGTGGTGGAGGTTATTTGAAATTGTTGGAATCAAAGGTTGCCGATGATTTGAAACAATTCAACGACAAGTCCCCATATGTAATCATGTTCGGGCCTGACAAATGTGGAATGTCATCCAAAGTAAACATTCACTCAATTTGAGTTATTTTAACATTATTACTTTCAGATTCATTTTATCCTTCGACATAAAAACCCAAAGAATGGATCAGTGACGGTAAAATAAAATGTGATTGTTCACTTATATATTAATTATTTTAAAGGAACATCATGCAAAACAATCGAGCAAATCGCTGACCAATTATTTTGAGGACAAGAAAACTCATCTATACACCCTGACAATCAATCCGGTGGACAATACTTTTCGTGTTTCAGTCGACAAAAATGAATTGATGTCTGGCAATTTGCTGGATGTATAATTAAAATATTTTTCAATTTTTAATGATTTTATTATTTATTCAGGATCTTGAACCGCCAATTACGCCGCCCAAACAAATTCCGGATCCGGAGGATAAGAAACCTGCACTTTGGGACGACCGGGTAATGATCGACGATGCGGATGCGAAAAAACCGGAAGATTGGGATGAAAACCAACCAAAGGAAATTTTGGACGAAGATGCGACGAAACCCGATGATTGGCTGGAAGAAGAGGAGCCGTTGATTCCGGACATAAATGCCGAAAAACCGCTGGATTGGGACGATGAAATGGACGGAGAATGGGAGCCGAGAAAAGTGGCAAATCCAAATTGTGAAAACGTTTCGGGATGTGGAAAATGGACTCGTCCAATGAAGCCGAATCCACTCTACAAGGTTTTTTGATGTGAAAATATTCTTTTTAATTAAATATGATTTAGGGAAAGTGGTCGCCACCAAGAATTTCGAATCCGGCTTACAAAGGCCCCTGGACACCAAAACTTGTGGATAATCCGTAATTTTTTTTTTATTTTTACTAAACCAATAATAATGTTTTTTAGTCATTATTTTGATGGAATCAATTTGGAGCCAATTTCTGTGGTTGGAATCGAACTGTGGACAATGAGGTGTTTAATTCAAATAATATTTTGTAAATGATCATAAATTACAGTTCTGGAATTGTTTTCGACAACATCATTTTGACGGATGATGAAAATGTTGCCCTCTCCTTGGCCGAACAAACATTCGATGTCAAAAAAGCGCAGGAAACAATTTATCAAAGTGCCACGGCCGAATCCAATGGATGGCTGAAAAATTTGCTGGAATTGACCGAGGAGAAGCCATGGTAACTAAATTTGATAATTTTAGTACATAATAAATTTTTTAGGCTCTGGGTTGTCATCATTGCCGGCTTGCTCATTCCCATTATTCTGATCTCAATTTTCTGCTTTGGACGCAAAACCACAAAGCCCGACCACAAAAAAACCGACGAGCCAATCGAAGATGAGCCCATAGAAGAAGTCACCCAAGAAGAATATGAGGAACAGCAAATGGCCGCCGGCGAGGAGGATGGAGGAGAGGCAACGCAACCATCGACCAATGCATCATCAACGACATCATCGGCCAAAAGCAGCAAACCGTCAACACCGGTGGTCGAGAAGAAGAAGAACAAGAAGAAGACGGAAGAAGTCCACGACCAAATTGATGAACCGCAGCCATCAACATCGGGAGTCCCACCGGAAAGTCATTCGCCGCAACCCACCAAACGTGTTCGGGCCCGCCGTCAGGATTAGGAAGAAGAAGACAAAATAAATTGATGAATGGAATGGAATCTTATATTTGTTTGTTTGTGACCTTCATCCACATAAATTGTCCCTTCCATTTTTTGTTATTGCTCATTTTTGATAATCGTTTTTCGTTTCCTCCACTTATTTTTTTGAACCAAAATGAATTTTTTTTCGATTCCTCCAAACCAATATTTGCTTATTATTATTATTATAAAACATGATGACATTTTCCCTCATTCGTTATATTCGCCTGCTGCTGGTCAAATTTACGAATAAATGCTATTTTTCATCTTTCAACTCCCGCAAATAATAAAGTTATTTTTATTATTAATATTTTTATATTGCCAAGGATTTATCAATTTACATTACAAATTTTCGAAATTGTTATGATATTGATTTTTTGATTTATTTTATCCATTATGGAGAGCGGCCATCAATATGTGAAATTGAATGTTGGCGGTGCTCTCTTCCAAACAACACTGGCCACCCTGACCAAATATGATTGTATGTTCAGGGCAATGTTTTCAGGACGCAATGAGGTTTTTGTTAATCATTGTTAATTGATAAAATTGGAATAATTTGAAGGTTTTTCGAGACGCCGACGGCTATGTACTGATTGATCGTTGTGGGAAACATTTTGGGCGTATTTTGAATTTTATGCGTGAAGGATCAACCCCATTGCCGGAATGTCGAATCGAAGTGCAGGAAATTTTGGTTGAAGCGAAATATTATTTAATTCAGGTTATTTTTCATTTTCTCGTTAATAATTTACAATTTAATTTTTAGGAATTAAGCGATCTTTGCATCTCATGGCTTGCCAATTTGGATAAATCATTGCATGAACCGGTCGGCCTTTGTCAAGTTCCCGTGGTGATGTCGATCAAACAAGTGGAAAGAATTTTACATAATTGCACTGGACGAGTATGGGAATGGAAATTTATTTAATAATTTAAATGCAATTTTTAGCCGGTAATTGAACTCCTTCTAAACAGGTTTGTTTATTTGGTTATTCTTTTTTAAATTTTTTATTTCCAGAAACAACACTAAATACGGCTACAATGAAAAATCCGATGAAAATTTTCTTCGGTTGGTTTTAATTTAAAATGTTTAAAAATTGCATCAAAAATTTCAGCAATCAAGAATTATTCGACAAATTGCTTCTTCGCTTCAACAGTTCCAAAAACAGCAATGTTCTCTTCATAAAAAGTTCATTTTTAAAATAATTCACCAAATCCGATGAAAAATTTAGATCTCGGCATCGGCAGTTCAGAAATTTGTCAATGGACCTTTTATGGAAATTCGAACCGAAAAGTGGAAGTAAGGAACACCAAATTAAACTGATAATTTTGAATATTTTAGATTTCATGCACTTCCATTGTTTATGCACCGGACAAAAAGCAAACCAAAGTGGAATTCCCGGAAGCTCGAATTTATGAAGAGGTAAGAATTTGGATGTTTTTAAATAATTCAAAAATATTTTATTTAAGACCCTAAATGCCCTGCTCACATTCAACCAGTATTCCGGTTCCGGCGTTTGCGTCCATTGCAAAAATGAGGATGGGGAAAAAGCAGCAGCGGAAAATATTGGTGGTCGAGGGAATGTGAAAATGATTGCGGCCGACTATGCTTCAAATGGACGAATTGATTGGCGATTGGTTAGTTATAAAATTAATTGAATTTGGTACAATTGAGTTCTAAATATTAATAAAACTTAAGAGGATTCCATATTTTCACCATTTAATATTCGAATATTTTATTAATTTCCCTCTTTTTTCAATGGCACAGGAACAACTGGCATTTAGTTTGGCATTGCATGGGGGTGAGGAGAGCGCCGGCAGCAGTAGCACAATTGGTGGCCGAGCAAATCGTGGGGGAGGAGGAGGCCATGATTTCCTGGGACCGAGCACCTCCAACAGTGGCCCAAATCCCAAAATGTCGCCCTCGAAAACAGAAAATGATGGGAACGAAGATTGAACATAAGCCGGCATAATTCATCCAATTTTGACATTTCATTCATTTTATTACAATTCCATTAATTCCCATTCTACCATTCTAGTCTCATTTTCCATTTTTAAATGATTACACAAATAAATGACCCGTGAACCGTTTCCAATTCTGATCCACATTTTTATGACAAATATTTTTATTGTAATTTGCGATTAAAAATTATTTTAATAAAAAATAATAAAAATGAATTAATTAATAATTATCAACTCTTCACAAATGAAAAACCCGGGAGGGGAGGAAAAAAATAGGAGAAATAGGTCTATTGTGCTGGAAAAAATAATACTTTAAAGGACAAATTGGTGAAAATTATATTTGCGGATGACCATGATGAGATTTTTGTTTTTATGGACATAGGCAAAATTTGAGGAGAAGAAAATTGGCTAGTTAAAGGAAGGAAGGGTGAAAAATGCAATTGGCTGCTGAAGAGGGAAGAATTTGGTTGCAAAATTAGTTTATCTCTTTTGGGGAGCCCATGTTGAAGTAAATTTGGCCATAATTCACCCTCCCTTGGCAGTATTATTTCTACATATGGACGCTGGCACTGTAGCGAACATGGGAGGAGGGGATTTGCCATTTGGATGGACGATATCTGAATTGAATGTGAAATTATTAATTTGGAAGAAGGACTTCGATCTTATTAAGTAAAGCCATTAATTTGATAAATTACCCCTATTTTGATAAATAATTGTAATTGCCCCATTCTGATTTGTAATTGTAATTGCCCCATTCTGATTTGTAATTGTAATTGCACTATTCTGATTTGTAAGTGTAATTGCCCCATTCTGATTTGTAATTGTAATTGCCCCATTCTGATTTGTAATTGTAATTGCCCCAATTCTGATTTTTAATTGTAATTGCACTATTCTGATTTGTAATTGTAATTGCACTATTCTGATTTGTAAGTGTAATTGCCCCATTCTGATTTGTAATTGTAATTGCCCCATTCTGATTTGTAATTGTAATTGCCCCAATTCTGATTTTTAATTGTAATTGCACTATTCTGATTTGTAATTGTAATTGCACTATTCTGATTTGTAATTGTAATTGCACTATTCTGATTTGTAATTGTAATTGCACTATTCTGATTTGTAATTGTAATTGCACTATTCTGATTTGTAATTGTAATTGCACTATTCTGATTTGTAAGTGTAATTGCCCCATTCTGATTTGTAATTGTAATTGCACTATTCTGATTTGTAATTGTAATTGCCCCAATTCTGATTTTTAATTGTAATTGCACTATTCTGATTTGTAATTGTAATTGCCCCATTCTGATTTGTAATTGTAATTGCACTATTCTGATTTGTAATTGTAATTGCACTATTCTGATTTGTAAGTGTAATTGCCCCATTCTGATTTGTAATTGTAATTGCACTATTCTGATTTGTAATTGTAATTGCCCCAATTCTGATTTTTAATTGTAATTGCACTATTCTGATTTGTAATTGTAATTGCACTATTCTGATTTGTAATTGTAATTGCCCCATTCTGATTTGTAATTGTATTGCACTATTCTGATTTGTAATTGTAATTGCCCCATTCTGATTTGTAATTGTAATTTGCCCCATTTTGATTTGTATATATTATTTGCTTGGCAAAAAGAAGCAGATTTATCAATTTTATGCTTACTTTATGAGCAATTGGCCTGAGCGAGTGTGTGGATTGAAATAGGCATAGGCGACCCAAACAGTGACCGAAATTGCGGCCAACATGAAAAATGTGACAAACGCGATTCCGCCAGATCCATCTGTGCCATTGCCATTTTCGGATTGGCCAGAACGAGCGGAAGCTGTCCCTGCAAATTTGAATATATTTATATTTCCCCCTCATCCCACGTCCCACCTTTGGCATTAATGACGGTAGTGGGTTCTGGTGGATTGCTGCTGCTGGGAGGTGCCACCGGCGTCGAACTAACCAAATCTTTTGCTGCCTCAGGTGTGGCCGTAATCGTCACGTTGCTGGTGAATACTTCATCTGCCTTGCAATATTGATTCTCTTCCTGGATTTGGCAATGGCCTGGAAAATGGTGGATTAATTGGCCATTCTTTGTTAAATATTTTTGAAGATTCCCTTCACAGAATTAAATTAAGGTTAAAAACAAATTGACATGCCTTCAATCCATTCTTGTCTCCTTCGATGCAATCCCAATTGGTCGGAGCAAAATGGCTTACTGTCGGTTGTCCCATCTTGACTTCCATCCTCCCCTTTTCCACCCTTGCCATTCTCTTTTGGATTGCACCAACTGCATTTGAACTGTTTGAGCTGTTTTTTGATGCAATCCTCGCAGCTGGTTGCTTCAAGGCAAGCTGGAAATGGAAGGAAATTGAATGGTCAGAGGGAAATTTTGATGGAATGGGAATCTGACAATTCACAATTCAGCATCGAAAATTGTATTTCAATGAATTTGAATGGGTTTCATAAAATCTATGAATTAACAAAAACACACTTGGTAATGCCTTGAGCATGACAACTGTTTTGGAGATTATTTTTTCATTGGGAATCGTGATTCGATGGTACTAAAAATGAAAAGAATAAATTTGAATTATTTTTGATTTTGAACCTCATGGATGACTCGTTTACTTTGGGGCGCTGATGGGGTAATGGAGCTGACTTTGTGATTGAATAAATATGCATCCGAAATGCCCAATTTGCAAGGATGTTGGACATCACTGATATTGCCAATTGTGATTGGAACCTAAAGGATGAAAAGCGGGTTATTATAAAATGAATTAAGATGGAATTTATAATGACCTCTTTGTAAACAAATGTGATGTTGCCATTACGCCAAAGATGAACTTGGAAGGTGAAATTGCCGGCTGAATTGGGAAAATTTGGCAATGAATATTAATTTTCATTTCAATATGGCTCATTAAAAATTTCCAAGGACAATTTTGTCACAATTCGATAGGACTAATTCCTCCCCAAAAGTGTCATATTCTATTCCATCTTTTTTCAACCTGGTCGATTGTCCCTGAGGGTCACATCCTTCCATTCCACAATCATTCTCTTTCCATCATCCGCATATTGAATACTCGATCTGAACAAAATCGAAAAGGTAATTTGAGCTTTAAAAATGCGGACTGACTGATTCATGCTGGTATCAAAATTGGCCATCAATGGGGCAATATATTGGGTGGCGGCCAACCAAGAATGGGTTTGGTCGCCCACATAAAGGAAACCGCCGGTGGCAATTGTCAAATTTTGGAGACGATGCCCATAGAACTAAAAATTGGAAAAATAGTACTGTAGATCCAAAATTGCCATAATGTAATTCATTCATTTCATGATCTGATTTTCATTTTTTGACATAACCAAGTCAAAAATATGTGCCAACTTTATTCTTTCTTATCGAATAATGATTTTGATAGGATTCTTTTTGACCTTTCCAAATTTAGAAATGAAAGGCTTATATATTCTTTCTATCAAATTTTATGATTTTCCCTAAAGCAAATTGCATATCGAAAGAGTAGAATTCTTTATTAAATGATGGCAAAACTAAAATACTTACCGGGAATTCGAATTTGAGTCGAACGCCGGCCGCCTTTCGATAAGCATCGTCCAAATGATTATGTTCCGTCTGGAAAAGGCTCCAACATTATTGGAATTGATTAATGCCGGAAAAACCTGTCCTTCGGCCCCTCCCTGCTTAATCCACATTGGCACATCCACATAAGCACCCGCAAATGTGTCCTCATCGCCAGAATGGATTGTCATATTGTAATAAGTGTGTTCCGTCTGTGAATGGGTAACGAATCAAAATTGGTGGCATTTTCAATACATTGTCAATATTTTTAAAACCCATAAAAGGATCTAATAAATGGATTGATCCGGGCAATTCTTTGAAATGCCCTAAAGGCATAAATATGTGTTTAACAATAAGGCAATAGAATTTGCCTATCCTCTATTCATTAATTTATTTATGGCCAATTCTTTTCCCACAATATTCTCAAACCGTTTCAGCCGTTTTGCCATCCATTTTCCCCTCCTCATTCTCGTCATGGATTTCATAGTCCGATGGCATCAGTTCACCGGGTTTGCCAAAATCCAACATTTCCCCTTCGCCGTCGCCTCTTTTGGCCCTTCGCAATTCCACAATGCCAACACCTTGGCCAATTGGAATTTCATTGTAACTGCGAATTTGAGGATGAGGCTGCACAGAATTTGAGGTGGAAAATAGAATAATGAATGAGAGGAAGGAGAGGATGGAATTGGAGCAATAATAATTGGGCATCATCAAATTTTGAATATGCTGAAAATTTTTCGGATTTCTTTGAAATAAAATAATTTTTAATGGAATGAAATGGCATTAATAATTCCCATATCCAAAGATTATATTCAAATTCTTAAAAAAAAGCATTGCTGACGCAAATTGGCTAATCGGTTTTGGTTTGAAAGGCAATTTTTGTGGACATCAACAACTATGTGAATGTGCTTTTGGGGGCGATGGCCTCTTTCCTTCCCTTTCTCTGGGTTATTTTGTCCCCGCCGGCCATTTCCTCAATTCCCCCTTGCCCACCACCTATCGATCCAATCCGCCCCAACCGGCCTTCCCAAGTCCCAACCACTTGCAATTTTGCTGACGGCGAAAAGAGCGGTGGGGTGGGGGATATTTGGAAAGGGGATGGAGCCGTTGGGGATGGATTGAAGGAAATGAAGAAAGGAAGGAAGGAAAGGGAGGAGGGGAACTCGACGCCCCCTTAAAGCCCTCCTTGTCCTTGTTAGCCTCCTTTATTCCTTCAGACAATCCATCTTTGGACCGCAAATTGCTCTGTCCGTGGTTTTCAACGGGTAATTCACAAATAAGGTAGAATGGAAAATGTAAAAATGAAAAATGGAATTTTGGGGAGGAATATGGGGCTAATAATAATTGGGGGAATGGATGGATATGGATGGGTCAATTGGAAATGGACGATTGGCAAATGGCAATTGGTTTAAGGCAATCAACGGAAATTTGGTTGTGAATTCCGCTCCATTGCTCCTACATTTTGTGAATATGCCTTCTTTGGTTGCTTCAGCAAATTGGCCAAAAAGGCTGATTGCCCCCCTCATTTTGTTTTCATCATCATTTTCAAAACATTTCCAATTTTTTCCTCTTTTCCATGTTTTTGCTCATCTTTCCCATTCCCTCCTTTTACCGATGCCCATTTTTCCTCTTTCCTCCAACATTTTTTGGCATCGTTGCCCAATGGCCCAATGTTCTGGGCCCATTTGGATTGGACGACTCTCGGGGGAGCGGCAATGGACTTTGAGAGGGAAGTTTTAGATGAATGAATGGGCTTTTTTGGTGGGTTCCGCCGGCAACTTCACTTTTTTTGTCGGTTCCTCTTCATCCCCTAACCCACGTTTTTACCACTCTTTTTATTCACTTTTTCAAATTATTCATTTCACCAATTTGGGCCATATCCATAATTGGGGGATTAGAGGGGAATTATTGGCCATAAATTCAAGTAAAATGGCATTCATTAATTATTAATTCCTTTGTTCTGATGAAATTACCTGTGAATCCTTTTACTTTTCATAATTTATAAACAAATTCTCGGATCAATCTATTCCCAAATTTCATATCAATTTGCCTTCAATTCATCTTTCATCAATGCTATATCAAAGAAGATCAACTTTCGGTATGTCCATTCAATTCATATTCCCCACAAATTTTACCTTAATTAATTCAGAATTTGTTCAATCCCTTGAGGGAACTTCCACCGCCCAATCTGTCGATGAACCAATTTCGCGCAAAATTTCCTGTGGCCTTCGTCGATGTTCCGGCGCGAGGGCCAATAAAGGGGCGATTGGGTCGAGGAGGACGAGTCGAGGATTTGGAATGGAAAATCGGGGAATGGATGAATTGGATGGGATAATGGAGCCGGAAGAATTGGACGAATTGGAGGACAGATTGGGCGAAATGGTCGACCCAAGGGTGGTTTTAGGCAGGCATCGGAGGGTAAATTAAAAGGGTTTAAAATTATTTTTGGCATATTTTTGGGGGAATTTAGCACGGATTTTTGGGCAGTTCATCAACAAAATGGCCTCCAAATTCAATGGATTCTGGCGTTCACAGTGATTTGGCCAATTCCTTGTTGGAATCGGCCGACGGCGAGGATATTGTATTGACTGGAGGAAAAGGGCAAAGTGAGGAACAAGGAGCGAGAAAGGTGGGAATTCAATGAATGGGGAAGAGGAATTGACCAATAATTCACCGACAGTATGCCAAATTGATTTTGCCCCATGTTGCCCTTGTGCTTTTGACCTGCTGCTACACATTGCTGGGCGCCTCTCTCTTTTATATTATAAATATTTTATATTTAATTAAAATTAATTAATTACAATTATTTCATCTTGGAAGAAGGATTCCATTTCAAGGATAAAGGGAATAATATACGCTGTCGCCCGGGACTTTTGCCGGAGGCCTAAGCCCTTAGTGGCCCAATCACTGGGATAGGGATAAGGGGTAATTGACTTTAAATTATTCTTTTTCAATTGTGCGGGAAAATGTGATAACAATTTGAAGGGGAAAAGATATCTGCTGGAAAGGAAAAAGGATGGGTTTTAAAAGGCAGATTGAGGCAATATTTGATTGATAGGATGACGGGGCGATTAGGCAGAAAGTGGGGGTACAGTAGGATGAATAGGAAAGTCTCTTAGGCATTGTTAGCATTGACAAAAAAAGGAATATTTCCTATCTGAAACATTGAATGAATGGATTTACTGAATTGAGTATATTTTTCGGGATTTCAAATATTTCTCGATGAAATAATTTCTTCAATTCTTATTTATTTTAATAATTTATTTTTTCCCTTTTTCCGTGGAGCATCCAAATGAATTGAGGGCAAAAAGGCATCAATTGGATCAGGTAAATCCACATTTTGAATGAAAAAATATTTTCTGGTGTCAGATCAATGCAAGGCAACAAAATTTTGTGGCAGAAATGATCGAATTGGCCGCCAGCAATTTGAGCGGCGATCGAAGCCAATGGGAACGATTGGCTCAGGTGCATTTGCACGGAATGAGCGATCAACTATTTTTGGCATTCGAAAAACATTTTTTGACCTCAACAGAGGTGAAAGGCAATTCCAGCATTTCTATTTGGACATTTTCCACTGCCGTTTTCTTCTCCGTTACGGTGTGCCTTTTTTTGCTAATTTATTGATAATTTTGGCTAATTCTTAAACCAATTTTATTTCACCAATTTCATCCCAAAAGGTTGTCTCCACAATTGGCTATGGCCATCCGGTGCCAGTCACTCGGGTTTGTCAAAAAATTATTCAATAGAATATTCCTTCCAATTTCGCACAGATTGGCCGTGTCGCTTGCATTTCATTCTCCCTTTTGGGCATTCCCCTCACTTTGGTTCTTTAAACAAAACAAAAATATTCCTTCCACCTTTTAAAGGTCACAATTGCCGATTTGGGCAAATTCCTCAGCGAACATTTGGTTTGGCTCTACGGAAAATGGCTTCAATTCAAAGTTGTACATTGTCTTATTAAATTAATTATTCCTTTCCAAGTATTTTTTGGGCACAAAATTACAAAGGATTGAATCCTCCGCCGGAGGCCATGTTTGTGGGACATGTCGACGAAGAGGCATTGGCCCAGATGGCCAATTGGAATTGGTCAAGGAAAATAGGCAAGCATTCATTTTAATTGACCCAAAACAATTTAAATCTGTTTCATTTTCAACAAATATTCCCTCCAATCCACCATTTTTCCACATTTATATTAGAATTCCTGCCCTTCTTGTTTTGGCCATTTTGGTGCTTTACACGGCATTAGGCGGCCTTCTAATGTCTCAACTGGAAACGTGGACCTTTTTCACCTCATTCTATTGGTCTTTCATCACAATGACCACCGTCGGTTTTGGCGATTTGATGCCTCGCCGCGATGAATACACCGCCCTCATTCTCCTCTATATTGTCCTTGGGTTGGCCATTACAACAAGTTTTTGAGACACTTTTTAAACAATAATTCATTCACTCATCAATCCCTAAATTTCAGTGTGTATTGACCTTGTTGGGGTCCAATATATTCGAAAGGTTAGTCATCAAAATGATGGCACATTTTATTTCACTTTTTTATTACCGTATAACTTCTTTGAAATCCCTACCCTCTATTTTGAGTTTCCTTCGGGGCATGGAGTACTTTTTAATTGCAATTTCTTAGTTACTTAAGGCTCTAAAAATCCTCCATAATTAGTTCAAAAATGTCTACAAATTAAGGAGTTAGATCCATTAAAAATAATTCCCCATGGGGTATTAAAAAAGGATGTTAAGTTCAGCGAAAAGCTTATTTAAAGCATTTTAATCAAACAAACTTTTTGCTAGTTTGAGTTTTGAGATTCATTAAATTATGTTTGAAACTGGTTTAAGGTTTTTCAATATGCTGAACCCAAAAATATCATTGGATTTTTTAGTTTACACCCTATAAATTGCCGAAAATCGGTTGGGAAAAATGTGTTAAGCAATCTTTTTCACTGAATTGACAATAAGAGCATCAATTTTAAGAGGTTATACGGTATTAAAAGTGGTTATACGATATCCAATCCACCCAAAATTCATTTCTTTTCATTTTAATTCAGATTCACTATTTTGGTCGCAAAATCCAGGATGCCCGTTCGGCATTGGCCGTCGTTGGCGGCAAAGTTGGTTTCCCCAAATACAATTCACACTCTTCCTCCCATTTTGGGTTGTTCTTGTGTCGGAATTGTACTCAAATTTGGTGCAGCGAAGGCATCGAAACAATGCGGCAAAGGGCGCATTCGTCATTGAGAATTTATACGTAAATCAACGGCTACGGATTCCATTCATCCCGGCCGACATTCGAATGATCAAATTTATTGATCAACCCGAATCCCTTTCCCGGGCAAATTCCACAAATTCATGCAGATTTTGCCAATCAATGGGAACCGCGGCCAATCATGTTTAAATGGGATTTAGATTGGGAATTGTTGATGAACTCAGGGAGGGGAAAACAATTAAAAATGTAATGAATTTAAATTTATCATTTTTATTCAATTTGCACATTAATTAAATTATAATAAATAAATTTATATAATATTGGAATATTCTTCAATTTCAATTCAAAATTGTCTAATATTAAGTGAATATAATGGGCCAAATGGAAATTCATTTATTTCTCCAAGAATGAAGGAAATTGATGAGAATTTGTCGTCGAATTTGAGGGCATCAAATCTCTCTGGGTGCCAATTCCCATTTTTGTCAAATCCGAATTGGCCCTTTCCACCGCCTGGGAATTTGCCGAAAATGCGGTGGCCAATGCTTGTTGCAATTGCATAATTTGTTTTCGCATCACTTTGCATCGATTCTCCTCCAAAAGTACCAATTTGGTCTGCAAAAATATCAAAAATTATTCACTTTGGCCAAAATCCAAAAAACTCACCCGAACATCCTCCTTCAATTGTTCATATTTTTGCTGGCATTTTGTGCATTTTGCCTCCATTTCCGCAATTTGTTCTGCCTCCCCCGGAATATTCTTTAACCCTTCTTTGGCCATTTTCAATTCTTGCCTTGCAACATCAAATTCGAGTCGAGCCTGGAAAAATTATTAAATATATTTTTAAATTTTATCTATTTTACCTGGTCATGGCTTTCAATTGTCAAGAATGTGTCTTCGATGGCACTGTCCGTCAATGTTTGAAGGGAGGAAAGAAAATGGGCCAATGTTCGTTGGAGTGGTTCATTGTTTTGGGCCAAAAGACCAAAAAGTTCACTTTCCATGTTTAATTCTTTCTAAAAGGAAATATTTTATTGTTTCGAATAAAATCAATTTTTTTACCGCAATTGCCGCTTCTTTTGATGCCAATTCACAAAATGCATTGGCCATCGATCGTTGCATATTATTGGCTAAAAAGGGCTAAATTAATTCAAATTATTATATTATTTTACCCAAATTCAAATAATTTGTAAAATGTTGGGCAGTGGAGAGGACTTCACTAAAATCGAATACATTAATTTAAAAAAAATAAATTCAAAATAAACCGATATGATTTGCGCAATTCCCTCAATGCATCAATTCGCCCTTCCAATTCTTTGTCCACCGTTTTGTCAATTTTACCAATTTGTTCCATGCATAAATGTTTTGTATTTTTGTAGGTGTTCACTGTCCACTTTTGGAGCGCATTTATTTTTGCTGCAGTTGCGGTGGCAAATTGTTGAAGTTCTGGGCTAAAAAAAAATACTTAAATTATAATTGTAATTAAATTATTAAAATACTTGTTATTTGCAAAGTTTGCCAATGTTTGATTTGGATTGCTCATTCGACGAGACCCTGATCCGGATGAATTCCCTTCTCCATGTCCAGCAGCATTGTTATTTGATTGTGGTGTCTCATCTAAAAATAATCATTTTATTCCCATCCATATTTTAATTTTAAAATTTTACGTGGTGAAATTTCCGTTGCTTCCGCAGCTGTTTCGTAGTTGTCTGAATTTTCGGTCATCATTTTTGATTGAATTATATTTAATTAAAAGTGAATTCTAAAATGATTTTAATCAAATCAATTTCCAATGCAACATCAAACATTAGGCGAAACTTAATTATGAACGAATTCTTTGTACTTTTTTCCCAAATTATGCATTTTAATTGCATGTAATTGATGATGCATGATGCACGAAGCAAAATGCACGTCATTCATTCAGCATTGACTTGACAATGAATGCCTTGCAGCGAAAATTAGATACGTGCGGGAAAAGAAGAGAAGAAAAAATGGACATAATATATAAAAATATATAATGCCAATGAAAATAATTTTAAATAAAGGATGAATGTCGATTAAAAATACAGTGCTACAAATACAAAATTTGTTTCTCGAATTCCAAAAATTCCATTTTTAAGTTCTTTGTCAAGAATTCTATAAATTTTATACTACTGAAATGTTAATTTTGAATGGAAAATGGAATGAAGAAATTATAAAAAATAGGCAAAAGGTTGATGAATAGAAAAAAATGAAAAGAATTAAATTTGCATATTTTGATTGATGATTCTTTTGGACATCTGCTGGATTGTTTCCCTTCTCAATTCCACCCATCAGAATCAGAGGGTCCCATTTATCTTTTCCATAACCACCCGTGTTTCTGCCGATGCCGTTCCACTTCCTGCCTCCAATTTTCCCTTTTGACTATTGCCCACTTTTCGACGGAATCCCTTAAATTTTAAATTAAATTTGTTTTTCCATTTATTACTTCAGGGGCAGTCACAGCCCTGCTACTAGATTCTGCTTGATTTTTTGTCTGTTTTTCATTTGTCATCGTTGCTTCTTCTTTCGATCCATCCGCCGCATTGTTGTTCACCGAATAAATTATTGCCTTTGTTGTGCCAATGTTCCCATCACCGACATTTTTCATTTGGATTGGTGTGATTTGGGATTGGCTGAAGGATCGTGACCGTGAAATTTGCACCAGATTTGCGTTGACATGACGTCGGCGACCCGTAACCGCCCGAAAGAGGCGCAAACTCGTCGATTGTGATTGTGGCCTTTCCTCTTCCTTCTTTGTTTTTTGTTCATTTTCATTTGTATTTATTTTTGTTTCCATTTCTTCTGTTGCTGTTGAATGGCATGGTGCCGGCAATTCATCGCTGGGGTGGATGGCAATGGAATGATGGCGTTCAATTGGGGCTTGGATTATTTCACAATGGGGATTCGGCGTTTGAATGGCCAATGGAATTATTTGGAAGTCATTTTGGCCTGTATGAACCATTTGGACGAGTTGAGGGGAGGTGGAGGAAGGGGAGAAGCCAAATGGATCGTGCACTTCCGTGACAACATCTTAACATTTGCCATTAAAATTGGCCAAAATTGGGAGTGGATTCTACCATGGAATGGATTGGCTGATTCACTGCCCGTCGATTCCAAACTCATTCGATCCCCTTCTCGATGCAAATCATGTTCACCCGTTGGCCCATCCTCTTCCACATTTGCCGAGAATTGTGCCCTCCTTCGTCCACTCACATGATAGCCAAATGCCTTTAAAATGTCAGATTTGCACATTGGACAGCTGCAAATTAAAGGGAATTATTGGGAAAAAGCAGCAATTTTATTGGCTTACGTTCGATGTTCGAGCAGCCATGGGTCCACACAACTTTTGTGGAAAATATGCCTAAAAACATCAAAGATTTGTATCCCTTTTTTCCTCTTGCCTGCAAGGCAATTGACGGCAAATATCCCCCGGCTTATACGGGTCAATACAAACTGGACAATCCGAACAGAGTTCTTTGTCGCCGGCTTTCACTAAAATATTCTCACTACCAAAATAATTTGTTATTTTTGGCGAACCTGGCCTCGTAGGGATTCGTGCCAGTGCCTTTTTAGCAGCATTAAAAAGCCTAAAAACACGAATGGGGATTCATTGCCCAAAAATAGCCTCTCTGGACCTTCGTTGAAGTCGATCCTTTGCATGCGCATATCGAAAACGTTGAACATAGTAAAAGACAAGCCAGGCCAACGAAATGACGATGAGAATGATAAATGAGATGGAGACGAAAAGCACCTGAAAAAAGGAATGAATATTGCTTGTGGGCGTATTTTGGGAAATGACCGATGTTTTGGAGAAATTCTTCAATGATTCACCGTCGGCTGAATCCGTATCGCAAAAAGTCAATTGCCCGAGGTCATCATCAGTGGAATAAACAAATTTAATGAGGGAATTGTCAAGTTGACGGGCATTTGGCCGAAGCCTGTCCAATTCTTTGGCCAAAATTACTGAAAATATGAAGGAAATGAATGTCCTCTTGGACGAATTTATTACCAAGCAAAGCGGCAAGAGAGGAACGAGATTGGCTTGCAAATTGGCCAAGAGCCCTGTGGATATTCGGCAATTCTTGGGGGCACTGCAAAAACGATAATAGTGGTCACATTTTATTCAAATTATGTACCCTGGTGCATTCATCGCATCGAGTGATGAGCAAACGACCCAAGGGTTTGGTCATTTCGACGGGCATTGCCTGGGAGCAAATATTTCGGACCAGCTGGTCCATTTGGACCATCAGATAGCGATTTCCACCCGGACTGGGATTAATGCCGGCCACAATCACATTGTTTGGACGTGTTGGGTCAATTTGAAGGCTGGAGCCGATGCCGCATCCTGTAGGCGGATTTGGAGGATCCTGGATGGGATTGGGGAATGGAGAATTGAGAATGGGTTTGGAGGGATTAGGACACCTGTTGATGAGTGAAGGAGACGACGAACATGAGGAGAAACAAACAATGAATTTGGGCAGCCATTTTTGATGCAAATTTTGTTGGAAGCTTTAAATGAAGTGCCCAAAAAAGGAATGAATGAATAAAGTTGCTTCTTAAAAGTGAAAGCAATGAATGGGTGGAATAAGGAAGGATGAATGAACTACTGACTGACTGTGGTGGCGGCAACCAACCACAAATGACAATTCTTCCTTTTTCTTCCCTCAAAATATATTCAATTCCACCGTCCACCACCCAAATCCCCAATGGACTGTGGGCGCAATTTCCTGGGGCGCAAAATGGAAATGACGCCGGCACACAAATTACTAGAGAGAAGGAAATCCTCAACTTTCCATTTCCCATTGAGAAGCTAATCCCCCCCCCCTTTTCATCAGAATCAGATCTGAGTTAGCCCTAAAAATAGTCACAACAATAAATGAATTGTATAATTTTCCAAAAAGTTTGAATGCCAAAAATGTCGAAAATCTGTTCCCGGTTGATTAAGCCGAATTCTCAAAGGGCACCACTAGGAATTTGAGGAGGCGGGAATATGGCTGGAAAATGAGCCAGACTTTGAGGGTAAGAAAATGGGGCCAATGGCACGAAATGGCCAAGCCAATCCATTCCCCCTATCATTCACGTCTCGTTTCCCACATTCCATTGGGGGGGGGGGGGAATGAGAACTGTGCAGCCCCCCAGGGCCATAGTCCCAATTATCCGCTCGGCACATTCCCAGAATGAATCCAGCCAACCCCCGGGCTACTGACGACTCTGGCCGGCTTGGCAGCCAATAGGCCGGGGACATTTTCCCGCTTCCTCGGTGCAGCCATTAGCAACGGCACGGAAATCGATGGCCAATGTGGACTGGGCCAAAAAGAAGGAGGGAATGCCATTGGGTGTAGAACGGGTGAGGGAGTGAAAAACGCCATCGGCATTGTCACATATTTTGGGTAGGGAGAGAGCATAAAGGCTGCCGCTAATTCTCGGAAGAAAGAAATGAGAGGAGCGAAAATGCCAAAGAGGCAGCCGGTAGAGGCATTTGAAGGGAGCAGCATTCGGCGGATTAGGGCCGAGTTTGGAGAACAAGTGGCATTGGCAAAAAATTGATGAGGACTGACTGTGAATGAGAGAGGGAGGGAGAGAAGAGAAGGCTACAACAACTATGAGTTACTCGTTTCACGCGAAAATTGCAGCTGGTTTGGTACACGTGAATTTGAGATTGTTGGAATTGGGTGGAGTACCAAAAAAATCATATTATTCCGGCTGAATAAATCCTTGATAGACTGCCATTAAGTTAAGCTTGATTTGCATTTATTCAAACATTTTCAATTATTATGTGAAGAATTTAATGTACGAACAATAATACAGCAACAAGGAAAACAATATGGGGAGTGGGGACACTAATGTTGGTTCTGACTTCTGATCGATGGGAGCATCTTCTTCATCGTCTAATATCGAACATTAAATCGTTCCTCTATTCGTTTCTTCACACTAGCAACAGCATTATTAGTGTTGGTCAATGGTCATGGATCATGGTCACTATTTGTTGTACTGCTGCATAATTTTAATTGTTTTTCTTCCCATTTTTTTCAACCTTTTAATATTTTCTTTCGAATTAATCATGATTCATGAGTCATGACGAAGAAATCATATTTTGACTATTTCTAAGATTCTGAGTGTAGAGTGTTACACAAAATTTAGTCATAGCATATCATTTTAAATCTGTTTCGATTCGATCTTTTCGACTTCAGAGTTCAGACAAATACATCATTTTTATTGCATACTTTTTGGTTTGTTAAGTTCGGACTTCGGAGTCGGACTTCGGGTATCGTAATAAAAAAAATATACATAGATCGATTTGGGACAAAACGTCTACGCGATACAATAAGAAAAGTTAAAACAATCGATAAATTAAAGCAATATTGATTTTTTCCTCCACCTTTGTGGCCGCAGTAAAGAACAAATATACTATACGGAATATATTAAATTCCTTTTTTTTAGATTTAATAAAAATGTCTGATAAAATTATGGAATTGCGCAGCGAAACCAATGATAATGAAGGGGAAAAATTCGAGTCGAACGAAGAAAATGAACAATTAGAAGAAGGAAATGAAGCATCGAAAACGGGAAACTCACAGGTTTTGCTCATATTCTTTTTATGGCAATAAAAAATGAATACATTTAGCTTATGCAGCCAGAAGAACCAACAGAATCTACCATTGCTATTCCAACTACACAATCTGATTTGTCAACCAGCGGTCTTGAATTGGAGGAAGCGGAATAGTAAATACCCACTATCAAATTCCAACCTTAATAATTTTTGTTTTTAGCTATGTTCCAAATTGGTTGATCGAGGTCTTGGCATTTATTTATCACAAAGAAATGGCCAATTCTTCATTGAGCACAATCAGCAAACTATTCCAGCTACTTTGTTGGCCAAAACTCCATCAAAAAGTGAAGCCGCATAAAATTCCTTATCTTATCTGTACAGCCATTCGTGATGAGTTGGGAAATTTGCGAGCTCAATTTCAACGTTTGGAAACATATCAATTTGAGATTATTCAAATTGCTTCAACCCCGGCACCGCATTATATTGATGGCATTAAAACGATTTATTTGGGGTAGGTTTTTTCAATATAATTTGTTAATAAATTTCTTTTACAATAGTTTCGTGAATGAACAAATTGTGGATTTCTTCAAAAACATTGATCGTTTGCTGCAAAATTGCGACTTGGGTGTATCCTTCCACTTCAATTCTCGTGCAATGCACAAAAATGTTACTTCGATGCATGCTTTGCTGGAATATCTGGCCAATAAAATAATGCGCTTCAGCATATCGTATGATGGATGGCGACAAAAACCATATTTGAATGACTTCAATCGACAATTTCCTGGAATTCTTGACCAAATTCAATTTCTTTCTTTTGATTCAATCTTTTACGTTGATAACTTTGATACTACTCTAAAATGGATGACAAAACAATCAAATGATGGAAAACAAAAGATTATCAAATTCGGTCATGATGTTATTCAAAATTATAAACTATTTATCAGGCGCATCAAAAAGGTAAATTGAAAAAAAATTATAATATTACCCTAGGGTTACAATGGGGCGTTTTGCCGCAGCGGAGAACTGACAACTTTTTTGCCGTTTTCCGCAGTTGTGGTTCCAATCACCGGAATTATTTTTCCGTTGCGGCGAGTAAAACCTCCGCATTTGATGTGGTTACAATGATGTGGTTACAATGACAGGCAAATGCGGACGTTTTTCCCGCCGCAACGGGAAAAAAATTCCGGTGATTGGAACCACAACTGCGGAAAAGGGCAAAAAAGTTGTCAGTTCTCCGCTGCGGCAAAATGTGCCAAAAACGCCAATGTGGTTACAATGAAACTTGTTGAGCGTTTTTCCGTAATTGAAATAATTTAAAAAAATATTTTTGAAAATTATTTTAAAATTTTAAAAATTTGATAAAAATTTAAAATCAGGTATATCTGATTCAGAAAAATTTCCTCTTTTTAATGATATAAAAATCAAATGAAAATTTAAAAATTTATGTGATTTACATTTTTCACCTATATAAATAATTTTTTCCTCGTCCAAACAAATAAATTTTCATATCACTGAAAAGAGCAGATTTTTTTACATAGGATAGGAATAGGATCATTTTGGAAAACTTATAAAAATTTTTAATATTTTTAAAAGTCTCTTGTCAGTATTTTTGGGTAAAATAGAGAAGAAGATGCATTGCGAAATGCTAATTTTTATATCATTGAAAAGAGCAGAGTTTTTTACATAAGCTAGGATTAATTTGGAAAGCTTATAAATTTTTTAAATATTTTTAAAATATTTTTAAAAAAGTCTAGTCTAGTGTTTTGGGGCAAAATAGGAGGGAAGACGCACTGCGGAGAACGGAAAAAATCAAATTTTTTGAATCGACTGCGTCTTCCGTTTTGCGGAAAAAATGACGAAAATCGCACCACTGTAACCAGAACAGCGGATAATCCATTTTGCGGCAAAACGCCCAATTTTCATCCCCTGGTTACAATAAAAAACGGAGAGCGTCTTGCGTTTTCCGTTCGACGGAAAAAGTTCGGCGTTTTCGCTGGGGTGGTTACAAGAAAAGACGTTGCGGAATTGAGTTTTTCCGTTCGACGGAAAAATTTTCTGCGTTTTCCGCAGTATTGGAACCAATCAAGACGTTCGCCGCTGCGGCAAAACGCTCCATTGTAACCCTAGTGTTAAATTTTAATATATTTTTAGAAATTTATCAATTCAAATTCGGCCTCCATCTTCTTTATTTATTTTGTCATATCCAACCAAAATTTTGAAGAATTTACGCTGGAGAATGCACAAACCAATGAAATTTTGATATTCTATCACGGAGAGAATCAATGGGATAGCTATAGCTATTATATTATGGCTCGATACCCGAAAGGAGAAGAACATTGGAAGGAAGATGGACTGAATAAAATTGAAGATGCTCAATTGTCGGATTCTGTCATCTTTATAGACGCATAAATACAGAAATGAATACCTAATTTATTTTTTTTTTGTTGTTGTTTTTTGAAGACCGATAAATTATTGTTGCTTATTGCCATTCATTCAAAATTTAGTACTTTAGTAAAAAATGTTTACGTCATTTATTTTTATAATTAATCATTTTCTTTCATTAATCCGATCAATAATCACCATTAATAAAAATAAATAATTTAGATGGTCAAATGTATTGGAAATAGATTTGTCAAAATTGCCATTTCCATTATCCGATGGGTCCCAGTGGTCTTTGTAATTTTGATTATCGGTTGGGCTTATTATACTTATCTCGTGCAATTTTGCATTTGTAAGTTAATTTTTTTGGATAAATTTAAATAATTTTAATTAAGATATGTTGGATGATATTGCTCAAAAAGTGATCTACTTGTTCGTTTTCCACATTCTTTTGCTCATGTTCCTTTGGTCATATTTTCAAACTGTGTTCACTCCAATTGGAAAGCCTTCAGAATTGGTTTGATTTATTATTTATTAAATTATTCAAAAAGCGAAAAAAACCTTGAAAGGGCGAAAAAATTATTGGAAATTGCGAAAAGATTATATCGGTTCACTGGTTTGTTCGAGACCCTAAAGCCTATATCCAATCGATAGAGCTCAAGAAAACGCATCGATTGGTATATAATTTGTTATGGTTTGATCAAAAAATAAAGGTTTTAAACTATTTGAACCTGTTTAAACCATCCTACGGTTTTTGGTTCAAAACTTATTTAAAATTAGGTAAATTTTAAGTCAAGTCATTATCAAACAATGAGTTTCAACGAGATCTATCAAATGAATATATGGATTAAGGGTATAAGATAAAGACAAACCATATTGAACCGTTATAAACCAGTTTACTTTTTAATCCATTTTTCTCGGTATTTAAATATTTCCCATTCAAAATTAATAAAATTTTTCCTTTTTAAGTTTTATATACCAAGCGAAATTCGTGATCAAATGAGTCAAGCGAACAATGAAATTGAATTCAAATCAATAATGGAGGAATATGCCAAAGAACAGAAGATTCCAATAACAAATCGGGCAATTGATGGAGGAATTCGATTTTGCTTGAAATGTTCATGCATAAAGCCGGACAGGTCTCATCACTGTTCAATTTGTGGTCATTGCGTTCTGTGAGTGAAATAATAATTCAAAAATAATAAAATTAATTTTCAGTAAATTTGATCATCATTGTCCATGGTAATATTTAATCATATGGTCAAAAATTAATATTTTATTGCATTTTAGGGTAAATACATGCATCAATTTTCGCAACTACAAATTTTTCATCCTTTTCCTTGGCTACGGATTTATTCTCTGCCTCTTTGGATTCTTCACAATTTTGCCAAATTTCATTTTATTTTGGTCGGGCAATCCAACGACGAATGCGGATTTTTTCAAATTTACCGTTTTTTTCCTCTTCTTTGTGGCCGCCATGTTTGGTCTTTCATTGTCCGCCCTTTTCTTTTATCATCTTTATTTAACGGCAAAAAACCAATCGACCGTCGGTAATAAAAATTCATTAAAAATATTACATTAAAATTTGCATTTTTTAGAATCATTCCGGCCTCCATTTTTCTCATATGGACAAGACAAAAATGGTTACAATTTGGGTGTTGGGCGGAATTATCAACAAGTTTTTGGCCCAAATAAATGGAAATGGATTTTGCCATTGTTCACCAGGTTTGCCCAAAACAAATTTACTAACACTCAAAATTAATTATTAGTCTGGGCGATGGGCAAAAATTCCCACAAAAAGTCACGCTGATGAGGCCACCAACAGCACCCAACACAGCGCATTATGGGGCATCGGACAGTGCCGAAACGCAATTTAATAACCAACAAGGCCGATTAAACCATCAGAACGGTGCTTTTTTAAATTTATTTTTTGCCATCGCCCAGTTAAATTAATTTATTAATTTTTGTAATTTTCAGTTGCGGAAATGGTTTAATTTTTGCACGTTTTGGTTCTTCACAAATTGAAATGCTCTCATTGCGGGAAAGAAGCCATTTATTATCCATATCATCATCATCAGAGGATGAGGAAGAAAATGAGGAAATTATTTTATCATCATTGGCTTAAATTGTTGATATTCCATCATTTGACTTTTTTTTTGTAAATAATTTATACACAATTATATTCTCAAATTATTTTACAATAAATGTTCTTTAACTTATTCTAAACATGGGTCAATTAATTAATGATTAGCTATGTTTTTTGTGTTAGGTTTTCCAAGACTCCAATAAGGAAGAAGCATTAATCCCGTTAAAATGTTGATGGAATTTCTCATAGAGGTAATGTAGTAACAATTATTAATACACTTATGTCCAGGGCCCGGATTTATATGGAAATCCATATTTTTTTTGCAAGCTCAGAATAGCTTGAAACTAATGTAAAACATGTTTTTATCATGGTTTGAAACCTTTAAACCGGTTTTTCATTTCCATATTTTCCATATATTTCCATATTTTGGATTTTCATCCATATTTCCATATTTCATCCATATTTCGCAAATTTTTCCATATTTTTGTCCATATTTTTCAATTTTTGGGAAATTTTTATTGAAAAAAAATGAAATTTTGGCCAAAAATTTAAAAATTAAAGGCTAACAGCAAAAAAATTTTTTTGGATCATCCATTGGGAAATTTACCTCGCAAAGTGAAAGAATTTTTCAAAATTGAATAAATTTTCTTTTTCTGTTTACAAAAATTTTCTCGACATAATTGGGTGGTTTTCAATTTATTTTCAAAAAATTTTAAAAATGTTTTAATTCGCCATTTTACACAAAATTTTAAGATTTTTTGACCACGTAAAATTTTGTTATCGAAAAATTTGTGAAAATTTTTTTCCATATTTTTATCCATATTTTGGCATTTTTCATCCATATTTTACAATTTTTTCATCCATATATATGTCCATATTTTGCGATTTTCCATCCATATAAATCCGAGCCCTGCTTATGTCTCTTCCGTATAATCAAAAGCACTAATCAAAATCATAGGAACAGTTTTTAATGAGCCTACGGTGATGAAATTTGATCATCGAAGTGATTTAAAATTATACCCAATGTATTTGTATGAATGTGTTTAACAAAATTTACTTTATCATCAACGAATATAATAAAGTGCGGAGAGCAAAAACATTAACATCAATAAATCAACAGTAAATCCAATCATATTCTTCTTTATTCGGTCCTCTTCTCTTCACTTGTTCCATTTATGCGGCCGCCCTAAATTTAAATATTTTAAATTCATTCTTTGAATCAAAAATTGTGTTACTTTTGTTGTTGTCCTTTTGTTGAGGCCAGCACTGCAGCTCGACGGAGCACCGATGAATACGGGTTCAGTTTGACCATGAGTGCCGGTTTTTTCAGCGGATTGCGATGGATTTTGGCGGTCTTCTTGTGCTTTTTGATTGGACGAACAAGCTTGGCAATTTCATCGGATCGGATCAGACGGGCGAAATCGGAATTGGCCATTTTGGCATGTGGAAGTGTGAAATCTTTCTTTGCATCCGATTTTCGGGTCCATGTGCCAAAGATTGAGTCCAATTTGCGGAATGCCGTCTCGGTCCAAACAATCAATCGGCCCAAATGTCCACCGGGTGCGATTTTCAGCAAATTGATGTGGTTGACGGAGAGCATGGTCACACCAGGGATGTTGCGGAATGCACGAACAATTCCACCATCATTGTTGTACACAATCACTGGGCCACGTTTTTGTTTGTAGCGACGGTTGCGGCCTTTTCCTTTGCCGGCACGGTAGCGTTTGGAATTGTACACCTAAAAAATTGTTTTAATGGCTTAAGCAAATTATTCTCATATTTAAACCTTTTCAATGTCAGCCCACAAATTGGTTCGTTTGAGGAAGGCAACGGCTTCCTTTGTTTTGGTCAGCGATTCCACCTTGTCCGCAACAACCAGCGGAATTTCATTGAGTTGGTCGATGACATGACCGCGAGCTTGAACCAATGCCGGCACACCGGATGCGGCAATTGCGGACACAACCGCATAGCGTCGTTGGGCCACATTAACACGTCGATGCCAGCGACGGTAAACCTTGGTTGGTGCGAACATTCGGCCACCGCGGCACATATTTCCGAATGCACCCTGGCCAGAGCGATGGGTACCTCCGCCACGAACACGTGGGATACGGGCAACGGCGCGTCCAGTTCCCCATGACTCGGCAGATGTTTGGTGACCTTAAGTTTTGGATTTAAAATGTCAACCAAAATATGTAAACCTGCAGCAGTTGAGACGGCATAAGCTTGACGTTTGTTCTTGCGAATTTGGTCATGGATGAAGCTGACAATGTCCGGACGAATTGGTGCACGAAAAACAGCCGGCAATTTGACTTGTTGTCCAGTCGGTTCATTTTTCTCATTGTAGACGGTGATTAAAGGTCTTGAAGCCATTTTTGAAATTATTTAACTATATCTAAAATTTATTCTTAATCTTAATTATAGTTTTATCTAATTCTTGTTTTGGAAACGGGTTTAAAGCCTGCATTTCGGTGGCAATAACTAGACTAGAATTACTTGGGCGGTTGGTGATTGTTGTTCGCCCATCCCATGGCCATGGCCATGGAATGGAAATAATGTTGTTGTTAAAGAAACAAAGAAATTTTAATTTTACGTATCGCCAATTATTTCGCTTATTTAAATTTACCAACCGATGGACCAATAATTAATACCGTATTCGAAACTTGGAAAATCAAAGCAAAACCAAGAGAATTTATTCACTTAATTTGTGTGCCTTCTTTAATTAATAAGCTTAAATGAAAACAAATAAACATTTATCAAAATACATAAAAATTTGAGCATTTGGGAATAAATAATATAATATTTATACATTTTAATGATCATCATCATCACCGTGTATTTTTTTTATGTAAATTAAGTTCCTGCTTTTCGTTGTACATTAATACCCGTTATTATTATACATAAAATGGATGAATGGAAGAAGAAAATGTTGATATTATCAATTTTAGACGGACTCCATTGCAGCCGTTGATGAAGAATTGCTCTGAAGAATTTGTGATTTATTCGAGGATATTTCTTTCAATGTGAAGAATTCACCATGGAATTATCCCTTACGTTTTGAACTTCCTTTCCCATCCATTGTTCCAGAACATCGATGAAGGGAATTTCAAATTCATTTTTGATTCTAAGAAGGGAAAAAGGGATTACAATGCTTTATTAATTCATTGTAAATTCTACTTGTAATTGGAAACATTCTCCTCAAGCCAGGACACCACTCGAATTATGAAAAGAGATTGGAGGATTGAGCGTCTTCGATCATGGGAAGATTCAATTTCACAGAAGGAATGATAAAGGCTTAAAATGGAAAGAGGATGAATAAGTGAGAGGGAATTCAGAATCCTACGTGAATATGGCTTTGGATGCGAAAAATGCTATTAGTACATCGCAAGTGTAATGTGTTCTGAATTGAAAATTGAATGGGTTTTATTGCTGGATGGAAAGTGGAAACACCTGCTAATGACCATACATGGAATGCCAATCAGTGCGAACAAATAGGGGAGTGGGACCAAAAATCGGAATGATTTGTCAATGTACTTGTTGATGGCCAATGGTGCAATGACCTAAATAAAGTGAGGGAATTGAATGAATGGTTTGGCAATGCTTAAGGGCCTTTCCTATTCATCCTACTGTACCCTCAATTTTTGCCTAATCAACCTGCCAGCCTATCAATCAAATATTGCCCCAATCTCCCTTTTTAAATCCACCCTAATTCCTCTCATATTACTTTTTACCCTTCATATTATTATCAACACATTTTCCCGCACAATAAATAAAGAATAATTTTAAAATGTTGATTCGCCCCTAATCCCCATTCCCATTCATTGGACCACTGGGGGCTTAGGCCTTCGATAAAGGCCCAGGGCGAGAGCCTAGACCCAGCTCTTCTCCCAAACCACTTTAGCCCTAGATTAGGACTAATAGAGTTGTCAACAAATTATTCAATTAAGGCTAACATACCATGATAAGGGTGTGACCGGAAAAGAGTAAATCACCGCAAAGCATTTGCTTCGAATTGTCCTTTAAAAGATGAATGGGTGAATTTGCCATTTTGTTTTGTGCAAATTCACCTGAAATCCAACATGGATTGTTTGTTCCAATGTTCGCATAATGTAAATGGACAATGTCCGGTTGATGGCCTCCAATCTGGGTCGACACTTTTCGGCATTATTTGAATAGCCTGGAGGCAAATTTGTTACCAACATCCTGAAAAAAGGTTATTCAAATTTATGCATAATATTCATTTACATTATTGTTCGAAGGGCATAGAGACAACCAATTATGAATAAAATCCGACGAATTATGACCACTCGATATTTGTGGAAAATGAAGAGGAATATCAAAGAGACACTGCTTAATGTGACCTTTTTTTGGGGGAATCGAATAAATTCATTTTGTTTTTTGTTTATTTTACCATAAAATCGCCAACCGGCGTTGCCCAAGGTTGTTCATTGATTAGGCTGAACACAATGTCCGGCAATGGATCACTGGAATTTGTTTTTTGAACATAAATTTGAGGCCATTTAAAGAATTTGGGGTTGGGGAAAACCTGCCAATGAAATCATGGATATAGGCCAGTGCCAACCAATTGGAGAGGGCCGAAATGATGAGGAAAATGAGAATGGTGGCCAATTTGTGCGGCTCCACTGGGAATTGTTCGGCGGAATTCATCATTTCACCTCAAGAACATTCCTTCAAAGAGAATTTGGGCCAAACATCTCAAAAATGAATTTTATTTGTTTTTGGTGGAATCAACACAAAAATGAATGGATATAATGGCGCGGCGAAAATTAGACAAAGGCCGGGAAAAGGAAAAGTTGGTTCCTTTCTCGACTTTAAGGGGATCATCGATTCCTTTTCCTTCCTATTTTTCTTTTGTACTAAAGAACGACAAAATGAAGGGGGCCATAAGAAGAAGAAGGAGCTGGGACATAGAATAAAAGGGGAATGGAGGAACCGAATAAAAAACTTGGGCCCAATGGAAAATTAAACACCCCACGGGGGTCGCGGGGGTCGTCATTGGACTGGGCCCCCGATTGACTTTTGGGACTGCTGTGCTGATGCTCTTTTGCCCCTTTTTTATTTCTTTCATAAATCTCCTCTTCCTACCTTCTAAATAATCTACGTCAATTGAAGCAAGGATAAATGGTTGATGAGGAATTCTGGAGGAGGATGACGTTGATTCTTCACCCAAATTTGATGCGGGAAGAATGTGACCTTTTTCCGGTGGGATATTGAGAAGGGAATGAATGGAATGGGGAACAAATATAACTGCAAGCATTTTGCACTCATATCAAATGGTGTTCGGCTGGCAATTTCCCAGTGAAAATGATGGACAAATCTATTTTTGGTTGAGATCATCTTCTAATGCAAAATCGACTGGAAATTAGGGATGAGGTGGATGATTTTGATTTGCTGCCAATATTTTTTTGGGAAAATAAATTTATGAAACTAAAATGATTGGATCAAGGCCCTCACCGAATGGATGAATCATCGCCGAACCCTTCTTCCTTCCCTCCCCCCCCCCCTCCCCTCCACCCTTACTAATGTTCTTTATGGGAAAGGCGAATATTTATTTGGATTTGGAAGGAAAGAAAATTTAGAAAACAAAAAAGGCCTGAATGAATTTTGACAAATTTGGGCGCAAATCAAAGTCTCGCACATCTGCCTTAATGGAATTGGACTTTGGATGGAGAGGAATTGGCCAACAAAATTGATGGATGATGCGAAAATAAAAAGACATTTTGAGAGAGGCCCGCCCCCCCCCCCCTTTCTTCCTTCTATTCTTTGTTTTATTCCCGCTTCTGTGTTCGCCGAATTTTCCTCCGCCGAAGGCAACCATCAAAAAGTGTCCCTCCCCCTCCCTTCCCCCTTCCCATTTCATACATTTTTAATCCCCTCCCCCCCCCCCTTTTGTCAAATATTCAAATTCGTTCGATTCCCAAATTTATGGGCCATTCGACAATTCCAAATGTTTTTTCTGTTGAATTATTTTCCAAAAAGGAAGATAATCCTCTAATTCCAATGTTGGCACACTTATTATTATTACTATGTACTATTAAAATTATTATTAATTCGCCCACCAAAGAATATCCTCCTAATCTTTAATATTAATATCATTTCCAATCATTTTCCTTCCTTCCTTCCGCGCAATTCACTTTCTTTCCCCTCTCAATCAAGAATCGACAAAAAAGGGAAAATGACCCAGAAAGGAGCAGCGTGGTGCTTGCCCATTCCCAACAGCTGCTTTTCCTCCCCTTCGCCCCCATCAATTGCGCCGGATCATCGCCCAATAATTATTCCCTTTCAATGGCATCGGCAGTCCGTCGTCGTTTTCATCCATTTCCACTTTTTCTGCTTTTGTTTTTTTCCTTCACTCGGCCAATCAAATCCGGCACATTCAATGGTTTATTTTTGGCCGAATTTAATTGAAATTGATGAGAATTCTAAATATAGGAACGGCATCGGGGGAGGCGGCGGAAATGACAAAATGGAATTTGACGCATTTTGAGCAAAAAAATGGCAATGAAATGGCCGAAAATGGCACAAACCAGGAAAATGGGAATGGCATAGAATTTGGCAATTTAAATGGGCCAACCAAAAATTCATCTGAAAACTTGAAGGCAAAGAAAGAATCGACGGAAAGAATGTGGATGGTATGGGAAGATGGCCTTAAAAATTAAAATATTTCCCCAAAAGGAATTGCCTCCAATCGACTTTAATCGGGATGGCCGGCCCCAAAGGGCCTCTCTCGATGAGGACACAGCCCCGGTTTTAGGGATAATTTATATTAAAATTGTTAACATTGATTTCAGCCCGATTTGGCCACGCCCGAATTGGCATCAATTTCGGAGGAGGATGGCGACAAAAGCCCTCAAATTTCCACGGATTTTTTGCGCCGATTAAGTGCCCAACAGGTGGCCAGCCAAAGGGCAAAACTTCATCGAGGCATTTTTTGAATGATGAACAATAAAAATAATATTAAATATTCAGGCGGAAATTTACTTCGAGGGCCCGTCAATTTTGAGGAGGCATTGCGAGTTACAGTGCCTTATGAAGAATAAATAAATAGAAAATGACTGATAATTTATGCATTTTTGTACATTTTGGACAATTTGAGCACATAATTTCCTTTCTTTTTCTTGTACTATTTTTTGGGCAAAAATACAAATTAATAGGGGTGTAGAGAATATTTGTTTTTGGCATTTTTGAACCCGTTTCCAATGTCGGTATCATTCTCTAATCGATTATAGTGAAGTTCGTCCATCCAATGATGCACTGGTGATTTGGCGCATTAATGGCTCATTGAATTCCACATTGGTCAAAAGAAGCAAATGCCGATCCATTATTTTCACTTTTGGCCTATTCAACATTAAAAGTGGATGAACTGGGATTGGGATGCCGCCACGGAGCATGTCATTCACCTTGAATATGCGATTTTGGATTACAAATTTAGTTTATACTGATTAATCAAAATAATTTGACTGCAGAACAAATATAATTAAGTTCGTTTAACAAGGTTGGAATAAAGCCATAAATTATTAACACAATTTTACGATCATTTTTAGTTTTTACTTTTTACTATACTGAATGTTCAGTTAATTCTGATGAGACCTTAGGGAATCTTTTCCTGAAATGAATGTCTCTCTCTAATCTAATTTTCCTCTTTGAATAATTTCCGTCCCCTTTCCTCTATTAATTAATGCCATTCTCACCATTCTTTGAAGCACTTCTCTGGCCACTAACACGGATCTGTCCAGTTCACTTTGGGCCAAAACCCCCGGGGTCAATGTTTTCTGCAAATTTCCATCCATTTTGCAAATTTATCAATAAATTCACCGACCAACACAATTTTATCCAAATTTATTTTCGGTTTCACCATTGTGCTGCTTAACCGTATTTTCATGTGCGCATCAACGCTGATTTCCATTTGTGCCACTTCCGTCTCATTTTTTGTCAATTTACTGCCTGTTTGACCCATAAGACTCATCACAATTTTGCCAAGCAACGAGAAGGAAATGCCCCCGGCGGATTGGGCACGGAATTTGATGTTCGGAGGATGGATTGTGCTGAATAGAAGGGCCAATCCATGATTGGGGTGGATGGCACGTAATGTTGGGAACTATTGAATAAAAGTGGAACTAATTCAAAGGAAAAACATACAAAATCGCCGAGGCAAAAAAGAAGACCACTGACCGGCTAAAAATGTACAAAATAAACAGTAAAATTGGTTTGGCTCAAAAACTAGCCGGACACGTTGTCCGCATGATTGGCCCAAAATGTGGGGTGGATGGGTCGATCCGTGAATTGAACAATCCAATGGAATGGCCGTGATGGAGTAGGGAATTTGGCATAAAATCGGCGACTAACAATTGCAACATTTGCTCCTCATTGGGTTGGCTGGGCAGCGAAAGGGCAATTGGGCCTAAAGCAATGTAAATTGGGTGATGGATTCAAGGGGATAATTGGCTAATGGGGAATGAATTTGAATTCATTGAAAAAGGAATTAATAATTTTTAAAAATTGGCCAAAAATGTTCATCGTTTGTACTGACCAAATGGGGTTCCACCTCTCCCACGGATGGACACTTCACCGCTGCTGTCCACCTCTATGCCCCTTTGATCGGCCCGAATGTCGATGATGGAGTAGTCGAGGAAGAGGCTGTCGGCTCGAGAAACATTGAAACTGTAAAAATGGAAAAAGGAATTTAAGAATTATTGTATTGATTACACCTGGCGAACAATTCCGAATCGGCAGTTCCATCAGAATCGGCGCCAGAGCCAGCTTCAGCTCTTCTTTAAAAGAGAGGAAATAAAATTCATTTTTTCGTCCATTTTTGTACCTTTGCCTTCTGGCTCCAACCCTCCTCAACAATTCATCGACAATGAATGTTCCATTCAATTGGGCCAAACTCAATTTGGAGGGTAACAGGGCGAGTCGCTGATTGACACGCTGAATTAAGGATTATTGGATGTTTTTTGATTTGGGTCAAATCCAAGTAAAAATGTCCTCATTTAATATTTTTCTGACCTCTTCCAATACGAAAACCACACGGGAACAGACCAACTGAAAATATTTAAATAGCCAAAATTGCCAAAATTTCGACCTGTTCAAGCATTTCAGTGCCTGCCTCTGTCAATCCTTTTTCCAATGCCATCTTTCTGCCTTCATCCTTTGCACCTTCTACTGAAATAACCGGCGGCTTTTCCAGTCGAAGTTGGCATCTGAAAATGTAAATTATTTGAGTGAAATAAAGGTTGGCAACTTTTCAATGCGGAAATTTGGTGCCCCCTGAATTTAATTTTGGACAAATGAAGGAAATTGTGAATAAACTTGGGCATGTTTTATGGCTGAAACATTCAATAAAAGTGTGGAATCGACGATGACCATTCGGAACAATTCGCCTGAATCCATTTTGCCTTTGCAACTGAAATATATTGGAACAATTTGGGAGAAAATGTGAAATTCCATCCAAAATATTCATACACAAAATTGATGGCCGGCATTTCCACCAAAGCTTGTTTGGGTGCCTCAGTCCTAGTTCGCAAATGGGCAGGTCCCTTTTGAACGTCCAAATGCAAATCTTGCAATTTGGTTTTGCCACCTTCCAACTACGAAAATCATGTTGCCAACAATATATACCATTTTGAGGGGAACTAGTACCTGGATTTGGATTTCCTCATTGTTGTTCAGTGGACTTGGGCCGGCCACTTGTTGAATTAAAATGTCCTTGAGGAATGTGGAAATGTAGTTTACGCCCTTCTGGGACAAACGGGCACGCACACCGGCCTTCTGAATTGAACGATTAGAATAAATTTGGATGGTTTTATTCCTTCAATTAATTATCGGGTTTTAAAGACAAAGCTTTTAATAATATTTAACTCTAAAGTCAAACTATTATTGGCCTAAATTCAAAGACAATAAAAATTAATTGAAAAATTGTTGATTTTTAAGTAATGGAAAAATTGCTGACGGATAAATTTAAAATAGCAATAATTAATTTTTGACCTACATTTCCAAGGCCTTCGCCTGTCAATGGATTGGCCGAAATTTGTTGGCCAAAATTTGGACGGGGAACGATGAAAAGGCAAAAGAGAAGAAGAAGGAATGAAGCCATTTTGTGGGAAAATGGACGATGAAAGGGCGAAACGGGTCCAATCAACTTTTATATATTTGCGCACCAAACAACAAAAAAGGGCAACAAAACAAAGGAAATGAAGCGAAATTGGAAGGTAGATGAACGGAGAATGCTTTTTAGAAGGGAAAGGGCGCGAAACCTATAAAGGAAACAAAACACAAATAAATGAATAAATGGAATAATGAAGTCAGCCGGAGGGAGGAAAGGGTCAGTGGAACAAACAGCCATGGGGAAAATGTTAAGTTCCAGCGATTTATGGCAAATCATTGAACGAGAGTGTTTGGGTGGAAAGCACAAAAACAGCTTCTATTCCCATCAATTCCCTTTACTTTGGCCAAAACCCCTTTTCCCTCCCCAAAACTAGTTTTGCCCCGCTCCCATGCTTCTTTCCATTTGCAAATCAACGCAAAATAAAGGAAAAATGAGGAAGAAATGATTTGTGTTTGGATCACATTCATTTATTTATTTAATTCATCATCAATAATTTGTTGTTTTCTGGGACATTTAAGGAATGATTTAATTGGGCCAAAAAATGGCTGAAGAGAATTTTGGAAACGAGAATCCAAACAAAGATCAATGGCCGGGTCCAAAACCATTCCTATGGAAAAGAAGGAAAGTATTAATTAAGTAGGATTGGATGGGCACAAACCAATGAGCCAAACAACGGCTGCCAAACTGGACAATAATTCCACTTGGAAAAAAAGTTGGCCATGTAAAAAGGTTTTACAATGACTTTTATGGCCAAGGCCAAGTTGTCGAAGGCCTTCCAATTTAATGAGGCCAATTAGTGAGATCAACACAAATGGCACTTTGCAAAGACTAAAATTGAGTAAAAATTGAAATGGCTTGCGATTTTATTCACCTAAAAACAAGTAAATTCAAGCTGAGTCGATTCATTGCCCGGAAATGGCGTTCCATGAAAGCATTCTCCATTGATCCTTTACTCTGTGATCGAGGTTGAATTCGACGAGTCTTCCGATGCATTTGCCAAAGCATGGCCAAATGGAAGGAAATGGTAAGAAAATAGGCGATGGTCAATAGTAGAAATAGGCACAATGAAATTGGCCATTGGCAATCATCGAAAGGGCAATTAATTGGAGCGGATTGGGGGTAGAAGAGAGTGGCACCGAGAAGGGCAAATGGAATCTATAATAAGGTGAGAAAATTAAGATTTCCCTTATTCTGATTTGTAATTGTAATAATTCCTCCATTTTGAATTGTAATTGTAATTGCACTATTCTGATTTGTAATTGTAATTGCACTATTCTGATTTGTAATTGTAATTGCACTATTCTGATTTGTAATTGTAATTGCACTATTCTGATTTGTAATTGTAATTGCACTATTCTGATTTGTAATTGTAATTGCACTATTCTGATTTGTAATTGTAATTGCACTATTCTGATTTGTAATTGTAATTACACTATTCTGATTTGTAATTGTAATTGCACTATTCTGATTTTTAATTGTAATTGCACTATTCTGATTTGTAATTGTAATTGCACTATTCTGATTTGTAATTGTAATTGCACTATTCTGATTTGTAATTGTAATTGCACTATTCTGATTTGTAATTGTAATTGCACTATTCTGATTTGTAATTGTAATTGCACTATTCTGATTTGTAATTGTAATTGCACTATTCTGATTTGTAATTGTAATTACACTATTCTGATTTGTAATTGTAATTGCACTATTCTGATTTTTAATTGTAATTGCACTATTCTGATTTGTAATTGTAACTAGCTCAGGAGTTCGCCCTACGGGCGAACCCCTGAGCTAGGCAAAATAATCAACAACAATCATGCTAAATATGCAAAAAGTTTTATTTTAATTCTGATTTTTAATTCTGATTTTATTCTTATTCTGAATTTTAATTCCGATTTTTCTTATTTTTAAATTCTGATTTTGTTACTTTCCTTGGGGGGCGGACGGCGGAGGGGGGCCAAGAAGATTATCAGCAGCAGGGGGGCAAGACCTATAATTTATAATAGGATGAATAAGAAGATGATGATGGTCTTCTTCGTATCATCATTATCCTCATCTTCAACATCTTGTTCATCTTCATCATCATCTTCATCATTATTATCATCTTCATTATCTTTCATCATCATCTCATTTTCATCATCCTCTTCTTCATCTTCATCATCATCCTCATCATCATTATTGTCATCATCTCATCATCTTCATCTTAATCATCCTCTCATTTTCATCACCCTCTCATTCTCGTCTTCATCATCATCATCATCCTTATCTTCTTCATCATCATCATTATCCTTATCTTCTCATCATCTTCATCTTCCTCTCAACCTCATCTTCATCATCCTCTCATTCTCGACTTCATCATCATCATCATCATTATCCTCATCTTCATCATCTTCTTCATCATCATCATTATCCTCATCTTCATCATCTTCTTCATCTTCCTCTCAACCTCATCTTCATCATCCTCTCATTCTCGACTGCATCATCATCATTATCCTCATCTTCATCATCTTCTTCATCATCATCACTATCGTCATCTTCATCATCTTCTTCATCTTCCTCTCAACCTCATCTTCATCATCTTCTTCATCATCATCATTATCCTCATGTTCATCATCTTCTTCATCTTCCTCTCAACCTCATCTTCATCACCCTCTCATTCCCGTCTTCATCATCATCATTATCCTTATCTTCTTCATCATCATCATTATCCTTATCTTCTCATCATCTTCATCTTCCTCTCAACCTCATCTTCATCATCTTCTTCATCATCATCATTATCCTCATCTTCATCATCTTCTTCATCTTCCTCTCAACCTCATCTTCATCATCCTCTCATTCTCGACTTCATCATCATCATTATCCTCATCTTCATCATCTTCTTCATCATCATCATTATCCTTATCTTCTCATCATCTTCATCTTCCTCTCAACCTCATCTTCATCATCCTCTCATTCTCGACTTCATCATCATCATTATCCTCATCTTCATCATCTTCTTCATCATCATCATTATCCTCATCTTCATCATCTTCTTCATCTTCCTCTCAACCTCATTTTCAACATCCTCTCATTTCGACTTCATTATCATCATTATCCTCATTTCATCATCTTGTTCATATTCATTATCATTTTCATCATTATTATTATCTTCATCCTCATTATTTTCTCATCTTCATCATCGTCATCTTCATCATCGTCATCTTCATCATTATCCCCATCTTCACCATCTTCTTCATCCTCATCATTTTTTTCATCATCTTCATCATCTTAATCATCCTATTATATATTATAGGTCTTGTCGCCCCTCCCCGAAAAAACAGGATGCATCAATATTTTTTCGGCAATCCTAAAGAATCTGGCCCCCCAAATTTTTTTGCATTTTCCAGGGTAAAAAATGATGCAGAATTAATATATCACATCTATTTTGTCATATCTTACCATCTTGGTAAGAAAATGCCGACTTTTACCAAGAAAAAGCAAAGGGGGGGACCCAAGGGCATTTTGGGTGAAAATTTTTACTTGGCCATATAATAGCTCAATCGACGCAGCTCGATGAGCTCGAACCAATGATACCATTTTTATTGAATAATATTGCAATATAAGCAAGTTAGAAGTCAAAATATGCTACCAAGACAAATATTTCTTTTGGTCTTAACTTGCCAATAACTTCATATTACCTTATAAAAATGATATCATTGGTTCGAACTCATCGAGCTGCGTCGATTGAGCTATTATATGGCCAAGTAAAAATTTTCACCCAAAATGCCCTTGGTCCCCCCTTTGCTTTTTCTTGGTAAAAGTCGGCATTAGTAGTTAATATCACCGCTGAACTACTGGCATTTTCTTACCAAGATGGTAAGATATGACTAAATTGATGTGATATATGAATTCTGCATCATTTTTTACCCTAGAAAATGCAAAAAAATTTGGGGGGCCAGATTCTTTAGGATTGCCATTTTTTCCTTTTTGCATAAATAAATCATTTTAAAAAATTAAGAAAAGTTAATTGATAAGATGCTTTATTGCTATGCTTGAATGCTAATTTATCTGTAAAATGCTTAATTTAACTTTTATCCACAAATAATATTAGTGCAATTTGCTTATTTTTAATATTGTAAATTATTTGTAAAAATCATAGATTAGATGATGTCTAATCAAAAATCTAATGTCAAATTCGTGATCAGCGCCCCAAATTACCCTTAGAAAGTTGCATCCCGAAATAATAAAACAATTTTTAATTTGGGACCCCTTTTCCTTACATTTGCCTTTAAAAATACATAACGCCAAAGATAATTTAAACAATATTTTTTGGGGACAAACCAACAGAAAATTATATATAGGATTGCACTATTCTGATTTGTAATTGTAATTGCACTATTCTGATTTGTAATTGTAATTACACTATTCTGATTTGTAATTGTAATTGCCCCATTCTGATTTGTAATTGTAATTGCACTATTCTGATTTGTAATTGTAATTGCCCCATTCTGATTTGTAATTGTAATTGCACTATTCTGATTTGTAATTGTAATTGCACTATTCTGATTTGTAATTGTAATTGCACTATTCTGATTTGTAATTGTAATTGCACATTCTGATTTGTAATTGTAATTGCCCCATTCTGATTTGTAATTGTAATTGCACTATTCTGATTTGTAATTGTAATTGCACTATTCTGATTTGTAATTGTAATTGCACTATTCTGATTTGTAATTGTAATTGCCCCATTCTGATTTGTAATTGTAATTGCACTATTCTGATTTGTAATTGTAATTGCCCCATTCTGATTTGTAATTGTAATTGCAATGAATGGCAAGAACATTTGTACCGAATTTGGACAAATTTAAGCATTTAGATGACGAACCGATGCACCAATTGCGATGGCCCAAATCGTGGCTATTAAAACCCAACAAAATCCCATTGAAATTCGACTTCGATAGAGTAGAGGATGAAGAACGGCCGCATAGAGCATTGAACTCAATGCCAAATTTGTACCAGCCATAGCCAGAAATTGAGCAACCCCAACTACCATAAAAATGACCAAGGACCAATAATTGAAGGCCCCAAAACGCCAGGCAAGAAGGACAAAAAGGAGAAGGAAAAGGGCCAACAAACAAGCCATCGAACGGGAAAGCAACAAAACGAGACGTTTTCTGAAAAGAAATGGGGCAATTATTTCCTAGTTTTTAAATATTTAATGGAAAGTTATCCCCAACAAATTGCATTTTCAGTTTTCACTTTTCATTGACCTTCCATTCTTTTCCTGCTTCTGATTTTGAGATAATCCGCCACCAATGAATGCCTTTCGGAAAAGAAGACGGATGGAAAGGATGGCCAACAATGAATTGGCCACCAAAGCGATGATGGCAATGGCCAATGGGAGGAATGCCAAGAAAAATTGTCGAAATTCTTTGGCCCGATGCAATTCCTGGGAACAAATAAAAAAACAAATATATTATTTAATTTGGGGTTGAAATGGATTTTGTCAAAGAAGGGGCTGGATTCACAATTCTATGACCAAAAATTCGAACTCGCCTTCAGCATAGTGCACCAAACTTGGCCTGGTTCAATAGCGCATGTGAGATATTTTTGATCAGCCGGATCACGATATTCACCCGGACAATTGGCAAAAACGTCGGGAACGACCATTTTTGGGTAGCAAAATTTATGTGATAAGCATGGGGGCCATATTTTTTGAGGGGAATCAGGAATGAGGTGATGATGGAAAGGAGGAGTGCACAGCAATCGACAGTTTTTTTTACTGGGCCAAAATGAGGGGATTGGTCTGGAATTTGCCCTTACCTTTGGCCCCTTCCCCTTCGGCCCTCCAACATTTTCCCTTCTTAAATCGTTCTTCTTTTTATTTTTATTTGCGCTTCTTCCTCCACAAATTCCCGTCACCATTTCCCCCAGCTTAATTCCTCCCAAGAATATTTTTGATTATTCAACTTTATTTCCTCCACCCCCATATTTCTCATTTTCCTCTTACAAGTTGTGGCCTCGCCCTTTTTCCCTTTTTAATTCTCGGAGAAAATGGCGTCAAAGAAGAAAGTTAGAAATGGAAGGAAAAGCAAAGCGGTCCCAACTGGCCAGCTGCTCTTCGATTCAGCCAGTCGCCGATGGCTTTCATCCTTCCTGTGTTGGCCTCATCCATTCAATCGGCCATGGGAAATTGATCTCCTGGCCAATTCCCGTTGGGCCCATTCATTCAAAAAGCCTCTCGGAATTTTCCATCCCTTTCATTGATCCATTTGATCTATTCTTTTGGCCATTTCTCGATCCAAAATTCGTAAAACAACCAAAAAATGTCCTGGTCTTCGTCCTCATATTCTTCTCCTTCTTATTCCTCGGTAATCGATGGGCCCACGGCTCGGCAACAAATTTTGCCACCCGGCTATGATACTTTGGGCTATACAAATCGAATTCAGGAACAATGGTCTCGGGAATTCGATCCAACCCGAGTGCATCGAAATGAAATTGCCGGCGGCCCATTGACTCAAAGCTATGAGAATTTGGGTTGGCTGATAATTTTTACGGCACAATGCTGATTGGTCCATTTTTCAGTGAAAAACATTTTCCGTCCCGAACAAACGAATGGGCCGGCCGGCGGTCCGCCATTGCCGCCTTCATTTGCGCCACCCGAAAGTCGTGTTGGGGCGACGACAACGACGCAAAGAATTCTGGGATGCACGGATAGGCCTAAAATCAGTGCAGCCGCAATGAAACGCATTGAAGACCAATTAGGCCGCGATGCACTAGATGATACATGTGGGAAAGGGGAAATTATAATTTGATTGATGACAATATTCAATCAACAATTCACTCAAAATCATTCTCTCTTTTCATATAGGTATAATGATAATGGTAATACTGTATAGCCTCGAGCATAATTTGATGAATGTAATGGATTCACTTCATTAATTCGAATTTCTTTTGCTTTTCATTTAAATAAAACAAATCTTTTTAGAGTCCTTATTTTGTGAATAAATGAATCAAAATTAGAAAAGATTTTGAATCTATTTAATTTTTAAAATAACAATAAAATTTAATGTGAAGATGATGACCAATTGTGGAAATCGCCTCTGGACGAAGTTTATGCGGAATTGGGCATTGGCTCTGGGGCAACCCCCTCATTGACCAACATCACTTCACCTGACCCCCGTTTTTCCGTCTATACACCAAAATCATCGTCCGAATACTTTTCCACCGCATCCGCCCCACCCTCTTCAATTCGCAGTTCAACCCTTGGAACATATCGGGTAAATTACTTTTTTTTGGCATTCTCATGAAAAGATTAAAACAATTTCTAAATAATTTGTTGACAATTTTCGTCATTTTTTATCAATTAAGTTGGGTGCGCCTTCCTCACTGCGTGCCATCCCATCGTCGGGTGGTCGGGGTGTCCAGTTCGAGGATGAAGACCGTTGGCGCAATACGGATAGGCAAACACTGTTGGACTATAAGGACACCCAACACCAATCACCCTTTTCCGCGCATTTGTACCAAGGTGGAGTGCAGCGTCAAGATTCACGCATTGTTGGCTCAAATTTTGTGCAATTGACCACAAGACCAAAGGATCGATTCTTGGAGAAGGTCCAAATTTGGGGATTGGAAAAATGCCCTATGGGCAAAAGAAAGACAAATAAAGCCAAAATGAAAAATACCGATTTAATTAAATCTCAAAATAAGCAAAAAATTTGGTTTTCGGTTTATGGTCGAAATAAGATTTCTCGATTGCTCCTTTTTTTATTTTCCTGTAATTTTTCCATCCATCCTTCTGGTTCCGGTCTTATTTCTCAATTTTATTCCTTTTTAATTTATTTGCCCCATTAAATTCTCCCATCAATTTCCGAGCGGAAAAACGCTGCAATTAAATGCCAAAAATAAATAAATAAATCCCTTCAATTTTCCAAAATTTTTTTTTGCAGCTGGACAAAACCCTTGCCGACATCCGTTCCGAGCCACGCTATTATTAATATTCATGAAAGGAAAGGCCACCAAAAGGTCCTTTTTGGAGGAGAGCGGAATGAATTGGCAATTTGGGGAAAGGATGTTTTTCATTTTTGGGGCACACCTTTTTGTTGAATGAATGACGTTTTTGAAGGAATATTTTGAAATGATGAATGAATGTTTTGTGCCAAAATAAAAATGAATGAAATTTGTTTCAAAAAATATCGCAAAAATGGGAAAAGGAGGAATGAAGGGAGGAGGAAATGTTTTGATTATCGCCACCAAATAACAACATCAAATTAAAAAAATTTCGGGGATTCCAAACCATCAGCCGCTCATTTTTCTTTTCCACACGTTATTCTGCCTTATTTTGTTCGTTCCTCATCTTTCCATCATTCTGAAGGGTCGGCATCGAAGGAATTCGCCGTCTCCGGTTCTTTGGCAAAGAAGCCATGGTCCTGAAAAATTGATATTTAACGTAATTTTATTGCATTCGAATTTGGTAGATTTTAGAGAATAAAAGAAGGCCTTAAAAGCTGATAATTTTTAAAAATGTTGTAGTCTATAAAAGAAAATTCATTCATTTATTGTAAATGCCTAACAAGGGCCTTTCCTATTCATCTTACTGTACCACTAGCCCCCACTCTTTTCTTAATCGCCCCGTCACCCTATCAATCAAATATTGCCTCAATTCGCCTTTTTAAACCCACTCATTTTCCACTCCCAATTCTTTTTTACCCTTCACATTTATTAATCACATTTTCCTGCACAATTAAAAAAGAATAATTTAAAGTTGAATTTATCCTTATCCCGTTTATTGGGCTACTGGGGGCTTTAGGCCAGGTACAGCTCTCGTCCCAAACCACTTTAGCTCTAAATTAGGACTAATATTTATAATTACTAAGAAATCAAAACATTTTTTGATTCATCAACGTCAATTTTCCCGGAAATTACAAAAATGGGTAATTCGAGTGCAGTTATAACCAATAATATTTTGTTAATTTTGGGACCCACTTTTCCAAATGTTTTTTCACCTGCGCTTTCGAGTCGATTCCCTCCAGCAGCCGAGGCTGTCATCCCAATGTTTCCGCCACTTCGTTTCCCGTATCGAGACAAAACCGCCGCCCTTCCATATCGGCTCAAAAGGGCACCGGATTGCAGATCGCGTTTTAACCGCAATTGTTGTCCTTCCTGTTGATTTTGTTCGACGGATTTGATGGCGGATGGGGCAGCTGAGATGGCCAAAACGAAATCGGAGATGAGCATCAAGAAAAGGAGAAGGGAAAGGAAAATGAGGGGAATTCGGGGAATTTGGCCAGTAGCAAAAGTTGGTGATGCCATTTTTCGGAGAGGATGACCTTTTAGATCGAGAGGAGTTTGCCTTTTGGGAAAATATGTAAATAAATTGGATTAATGGATAAGGAAGTTTGTTGAAATCTCAGTCAAAGAGAAAATAAAAGTCTGTCTGAAGAATGAGGAAGGAAAGATGGATATGGCCGGAAAAATGGCGTCAACCGGAGGGGTTTTTGCCAAAAAGGACAGCTGAAAAGAAAAGTGCCGACTCACTTAAGACAACACAGGTGTGAGATTTTGTTAATTACTTTAAAGAGGGTTTATCCAATTAGTTTGTCACTTTTGAAAATTACATTCCCTCTGGTGCCTTAAAGGCATATTTTACAGAGAATTTTATTTATGAAAATGCCAATGGAAAATGTGAAGGAATTGGTAAAAGTAATAATAAGAGGGAGCCACCAAAACTGTGGCCAAAATTGGCCCATTGGGAGCCATCAAAATGCCACAATATATAACCATGTGAGAATGTTGAGAAGGGCTTTATGTGTGAATGTGAAGAGGCAATTCAAAAACCCTCCTCAACAGGTAAATATATTCCTCAAAAATGGCCATAAATGGAATAAAAAATGATGGAAGGAGGAAAGGAGATAATTGCCAAAATGGGTTGGTGCCTCCTAAATATATTCATAAAACAACCAATTTTCAACAGGAATTTTGGCTCACATTTAAATGCCACTAAAGGGGGGGGGGGGGGCTCCGGTTTTTGTTGTCAGAAAATGGTTGGTGGTGGCTGGAGCCGGCTGATGAGAAGGAAATGGAATGAAGGGCACAAAAAGGAGAAGACGGGAGGATTAGCAGCAAATGAGGCGGTGAGTATAAATGACTTGGAGAAAAGGACGACGACGACACGGCCTCTGACATGAAATGGATGAACCCAAAGGGGTGGAATTGGAGGAAAACGAAACGCCATTTTCCATGAATGTACACGGAGGGCATGCCTTCTTCGTCTTTGGGGTCGGTGAACACCGTCTTTGACGGTGAAATGGAAATGAAAGGAAAGGAAGAGAAATGGCCAATTCCCTCCTCCCCTACGGCACCCCTCAACAACATCAACAGTCATTTTACCCCTAAAGGGGTCCATCCATTCCATAGTGCCAATGCCAATGTGGCCAACACCCGACAACCTTAATAAATGAGCAAAAAAGAAGATGGATGGATGGAAAGGAGGAAGAATGAGAATGAGGGGGTGGATGAGGCGGAAGCATGGACAAGAAGGATGGCACACGTTGAAGCGTGGAATGGGTGGAGGGGGAAGGCAAAAACGCCATCCGGGCCAATCAACGATGATGGACGCATAACCTTATTATGTTTTGGGGAGGGGGGGGGGGGTGGTTGGTGCCACTTTTGCGTCGTCTAAACTAATTCAATAAAAAATGAAGAATGAATGCCGAATGATGATGCCAATAATGTCTAATGTGGCCAACCTGCCGAATGCCAATGATGAAAGAGAAGGAAAGAGAGAGGGGCACTTATTTTGAATATCTTGGGTTCAAATATCACTAAAAAAATATTCTTTGTTCTATGAAAGTATTTTCAAAAGGTCCAAAAATGTTGAAAATATTTTAACAATAAAAGATAAAACAATGAACAAAATAAAACAAAATGAACAAAATTTTATGTATTCTCATTTGGGGTATATTATGCATTCTTGTTGGATTGAATAGTCAAAAATTGGTTCAATCCTTTCACATTTTTCAGTGCCAAATCGCAACAATGTTCAATCTAAATATAAAAATGGTCACTTAATTAATTCCCTTTTGTCCATTTTTACCATTTTCGATGTAATGCACAAACTTCCATATTGATAAATTAGGCAAATTTCGTCCCGATGATTTGTGCCAACAATCAAATATCCATCCACCAGCGAAGATTCCTCCGAATTTGGATCAACAATTGGCTCATCGCTTAAATATAAAATTAATTAATTTTATTGCTTTTATTCGTACATTCCACTGATAAATCCAAATGTGGTTGTGACTGGCCGATAATAAATGGTCAATGGGACTGGAGGGCGTTCAGCGGAATGCTGCAAATTAAATATGAAAAATGGAAATGCCATTTAAAACTCACTAGAGTTAATTTTTTGGTAGTCGGATTATAGCTGACATCGTTCCTGCGAAAATTGATAATTGCAGAGGAAACGGCCAAAGTGCAACAATCCCAAAGGCCGCCATCATAATCCAGCACTTTTAGCAAACATTTGATGTCGAAAACAAATCTAAATAATGATAATTATTTAATTTATGGATATTTAATTTGCTAAAATTATTTAATAAAAAATAATTTAAGTTAAAATTAATGGTTTAAAGGTTTGTCCTACATCATAAACCATATACCATTGGATAGATCTTGTTAAAACGCACCGAATGGTAAATAATTTATCATGGTTTGATCAAAAAAGGGTATTAAACCGTTTAAACCATTTTTAGTGGTTTTTAAAACCAATTTAACAATAGCTTAAAATTTAGCCAAAATATAATAAAATATAGATAATTTTTGGAGTCTAGGATAAATCAGCGAATTGTTAAAAAAAATTTTCGTCATTTCAGCAGTAATTTATTCGACAAATTTCTCATTATTTAATTTTGAATAATAAATTGTCTAAAAAATCTAAATTTACTTGTTCGCTTCGATGCAAAGTGTCTCAAAATCGATGCAAGAGGCATCGCGAAAAATTGTTTCCAAAATGATGTAGCATTGTTCCACTTCCGGGTCCGTTGAATTCGAGTCAATCGCAGATGGATGGGCAAATGGCAAAAAGTCGAGTTGAAAAGACATTGAGCCGGCGCCGGGTCGGCCATTTTTGCGAGGTGCAGAAATTTCCGCTTCCATTGAACACATTACTCTAGGATTGAGGCCATATTATTTAAAGATTTTGAATAATGTATTACCTTGTTTTGCCCAATGAAACAAATGATGTATTTTGATCTTTGTCAAATTTGACCTCCACTGAACGAAAATCTGACCAATCTCTTCCATCGACGCGCTTAAATTTTAGTGTTTAATTCCATAAATTTCACGTTTTTTTTGCTTATTCTAATTGTCTATTAATCCAATCAAAATTCACAAATAGTTAATTAAATCTTACTTTTTTCGAACGAAATAAGTCCAGAAGGAATGCAAGTTGCGAATTACTTTTTATTTCCCTGCTTCTCATCTCTAAAAATATGCCAAGTCAAAAGAGTGAATTTTAAATAAAAACAATAATTAAAAATGGAATTTACATTTTTTAATTGTAAAAATTAAACAAATTTGAAAAATTTATTGAAATTGAACAAAAAATTAAAAACAATGATCGCAATTTTTGACTACTTTTGGGTGGTCAAAGTGTTTATTTTCTTCTGCAATGCGGTCAAAATCATCTGTCGTGCTTGTTGCTTCTCTGGCACGACATTTCTGGTTATTGCTGTTATTTGACCCTCCAAGAATGAATATTTCCTTAATTTTTGAGAATTATTATTTGATTAACAAATTCTTAAAACCTTTTAAAGTATTCCAAAGCATTTTTGCGATTCATCTTCACAAAATAGCCGGTTCCAATCTCGACTAAATATTTGTCTGGGTCCAAAACTTTTCCATTAATGTACACCTGGAAATTATAATGTGTAATGTTTATTGAATTGTAAAATCATAAATTTTTACCGATTCGGATAATGGAATCAATGCCGGTTTATTCTTCTCATCCTTGTTTATGGACTCGAGGGTCACTTGACAGCGGCCGAATTTACTTGATACATTCCTCAATTCGTTCAGTGACTCATTGAAAAATGTTATTTCCGCATTCAATTGTTGTTGAAGATGTTGTAATTCCTCGATTGATAAAGAATTTACGTCTACAACTTGTTGTCCTTCCACTGACATTTTTAGGCAATCCTAAAGAATCCGTATCCCAGAAAAATTTTTTTTAGATTTTTTTAAAAATTGGTTTCTAGAGGTTTTCGAGGGCGTAGAACACGATTCTGTCATCAATGTTGTCATATCTTGCCATCTTGGTAAGAAAATGCCAACTTTTACCAGGAAAATACAAAGGGGGGACCAAGGACATTTTCGGTAAAAATTTTTCTATGAGCAATCTATAGCTCATTCAAAGCAACTCGACGAGCAGAATCGAATGATACCATTTTTATAGCGTAATATTCAGTTATCGACAAGTTATGGCCAAAAGAAATATTTGTCATGGTAAGATATTTTGACGTCTAACTTGTCTATATTGCAATAATATTCAATAAAAATAATGAGTAATAGTTTTTTTGCATGAAAATAATATTTTTTTGCATGAAAAAATAATTTTTTTGCATGAAACTTATTTGCATATTTTTTTTGCATGAAAATAAATATATTGCAACGAAAATAGTATTTTTACATGAAAATAAATAAAAATGTATAAAAACATATTGATTTTATATTTATAAATAAAATCGAAAAATAAAATGATTAAATAAAATTGTTATTATTTTCTAGAGATTTAAATATGAAAAATTATCAATTAATTGCACAATTCCAACAAGCAGCCGCTTTCAAAGAATGGTTTGATGCCGAAATTAATTTGGAAGAGTGGACAAAGTAAATTAAAAATTGTATAACTTAATTAATTTGAGTATAGAAATGCTATGCATATTGGACTTCGATTCGACACCGAACATTTTTATTGCCGTTATGCTCGCCGACAAGAAAACAAATGCCCGGTGTTGATGAGGATCAAATGCAACAAGCAAACAGGCGAAGTTCGGGTGGAAAAGCACGGAGAACATGATCATCCAGTGGAGAAAACAACAGGTTTCACGCGAGAAGAAAAAGCAATTATGAAATCCAAAATCGAAAGCCGTTTCACCGCTGGTCAAATACAGGATGAAATGCTGGTTTGATTTTATTTTTGCCATCAAAACAAATTAAAAATAAAGATTCAAAATGGAAGTGCGCCCAAACTCAGGCAAATACAAAATTTTATTGGGCGAGAAAAAAAGAAGACTGGCGTAACCGAAATATTGACAGTTGAGGAGCTGCGCCAATTAGTCAACAAAGCTGCCATGGTCCCAAATGATGATCGAAAGGCCTACATCATCCATGCCGAAATCAACAACGGAAAACAGTTCTGCATCGTTTGGACAACAAACAAATTGCACATTCGCCAACAACAACAGCCCAATTTGCATGTCGATGCCACCTACAAAATAACCAGCTATGGTTTTCCCATGCTGGTATTTTATTTTTATCTAGAAAAATTAATAAAAAATTAATTGCAGATGGCCGGTTTCACTGATGCAAACGGGAAGTTCTTCCCTTCATTCATCGGGCTGGCATCAACTGAGGACACCTGGGCATATGAGCAATTCTTCCAGGCGATTGGCTATGAACCCGATATCATTTTGGCAGATTCAGCGGCGGCCATCACGAAAGTGCTCAAATTTCCAGTTATCTTTTATATTTCACCAGTGATTAAATTTTCCATTATTCGTGCTCACATTTTTTCATTTGTCTTTTATTTTCATTCCATTTTTGCATATTTCGATAAATAAAATTTTCAATATTAAAATTCGATTTTTATTTCCTTATTTATTAGCAGTTTATAGGCTTTTTCTCTTAATATTAGGAAAAATGGACAATTTTAGCTAAAAAGGATAATTTTAATTAATTTTATGTAAAAAGATTATTTTCGTTTCAATAATATCGTTTTCATGCAAAAAAATTATTTTTTCATGCAAAAAAAATATGCAAATAAGTTTCATGCAAAAAAATTATTTTTTCATGCAAAAAAATATTATTTTCATGCAAAAAAATTAGTATCCAAAAATAATACCATTCGATTCTGCTCGTCGAGTTGCTTTGAATGAGCTATAGATTGCTCATAGAAAAATTTTTACCGAAAATGTCCTTGGTCCCCCCTTTGTATTTTCCTGGTAAAAGTTGGCATTTTCTTACCAAGATGGCAAGATATGACAACATTGATGACAGAATCGTGTTCTACGCCCTCGAAAACCTCTAGAAACCAATTTTTAAAAAAATCTAAAAAATTTTTTTTGGGATACGGATTCTTTAGGATTGCCCATTTTTATCTAAAAAATTAAAATATATTTTTTTTCGTAAAATGAAATCGTCATATTCGGTCTGCTCTGTTGAATGATATGAAATTCAGCCATTTTCCAGATTTTTTTCTTACGTCAGATCAGAAACAAAGTCCGACTTTTTCTCCTATCTCACTTATTACACTTTGACTCAAAAAAGACTAAAGACCAAAACGACTAAAATCTTAATCTCTCAAAAATATCCAAACAAAGGGAAAGTCAAAAAGATTCATTCTTGAGATATCATATCATTTTATGTCGACTGATTCCAAATTCAATTCATTCTCGAGCTAATTCAGTTGGATAAAAAAAAAACCTATATTTTATATCCGACCCCACTTTCCAAATTCCACTTTGTCCTTTATAAGAGTTTACCACTGAGAATAGTTAAACAAAAACAAAGGATTTGAATAATTTACTCCGGGTTCACCTAATAATTATCAACTTCAATAATTTTACTAATTTACTCAATTTTTTTCAGAACTAAAAAGGGCTATGTTGACGGAAAAAACAGGCCTTATTATTCCTCTCGTTTTATGGGGACCAAAAAGTCCAAAGAACCGAATCCTGCAGATTTCATCAATACAAAATGGAAAAATAATAATCACTGGAAGTGCTGATGGCGTTGTTATGCAATGGTTAGTTGATGAATCGCTGGGATGGATTCGATCACAAATGGTCATGATGGCCCATGAAGCAGCGATTAGCTGCATTTCACCAATATCAACATCCATGTCTACTTCGTTAGTTTAATTTCACAAATGAATAGTTTTTAATTGTTATTAAATTTTAAGAAAATTTATAACATCTTCCGAAGATGGCCACATTTGTTTATGGGACTCGGTTGATGGTCGTGTCATTGATAATTTACGCACAAATTACATACATCGGAAGATGAAACCATATGTAAGTGAAAAGTGAACGCAAAATATTTAATATCTAATTATTATATACTTAAGGCATTGAGAAATGGAATAAATGAAATTTTATTTTGTGTTGGAGATTATCCGGATATTATTGCTTTACATCCGCACGATTTGAATATACTTTACACACTCAATTCACGGGCTGAACCGGATTGGATCACATCAATTACATTGGTTCAACCAACAGAAAAACATGGTAAAAAAGCATAAAAAAGTGGACACAGAAAATTATCCACAGCAGATGTATTAATTGGAGTTTCACTTTCGGGTGTTGCCAAACTTTGGTCTTTACGTGATCTCAATCAAAAAGAAAATGCACCAAATGTATTATTTGAAGACGAGTCCAAATTTATTGCATCAAAAAATGTACGGAGTATTGCCTGTTCAGAGAGGAATATGCGAATGATGTTGGTGGTTTGTGGAAACACTTGGCAGGTTATTCAATTAAATCGATTTAATGTGAATTAAATAGAACAAATTAAGATTATTGATCCAAGCAATTTGAGTCAATTGATTGTTTCCGAATGCGCAATTGAGGCGTTGGATGGAATAATAATTGACATTGACAAAGTGGCAATTGGCTTTGCCGATTCCACAATTGTTTTATTCCAATTGCCGAGGAGGTTGTTTTGTAATTTATTATTCAAATTTATATTTAAACAGTAAACTTGTTGGAAAACAAGTTCGCGAAAGATTCGGTGAAAATCCAATGAACATTGCAAATATTGAACAACCATTTGTTTTTGCCCTTCTCAAGGGAGGTCATTCATCTTCATCATCAATAAAAGTAATCAATCAATAATTTATGAGAAATTAATTTAAATTAATTTTAGCCTTTATTAAATCCGGTGAAATTTTATTTCGATATGAAATTGGGTTCAGATGGTAAAACTCCGCGACGGATTGCCTATCGAGTCGATGATCAGGCTTCGATCAGTTTTTGGCATATTCCAAAAAATTTGGAATTGTTGGTCAGCGAATTTGTTCGGACAAGGAAACCAATCAGTAAATTCATTCATTAAAATTAATTTAATATTTATATTTAATTAGTTTATGAGCCAACAATAAAACAAAGTTTGCCGGAGGCATGGTCCCGGCTTTCACCGACACCGCCGAGCATTGCCCAAATTGAGGTTATTTTTATTAAATTAATTGATTAAATTAAATATTTATTAAAGGAACATCGAAGTATTACAGCGACTGTTTACGTTTCAACGCAGGGAAAGCTGTTCTTGGGACGCGATGATGGCTCAATAATGGTTCCAAATTTGGCATTTTTTATTGGAAAATAATTTATATTAAATAGATGATGGATGCATGCCATGCCATAATGGTCTCATTGTTGGAGGGTTTTAGCCATGGTTTGTCGAATTATTTATTAATTATTTAATTTATTTAGAAAATGCCCCATATCGATTGTTGAAGGATGGGCACACTGCGGCAATAAATTGTTTTCTTTATCCATTCGACAAGGCCAATCGATACGATCCATATTTGCTTTTGTCTGGCGGCGCCGATTTCTCCGTTATTTTATGGAATATCACCACCGGGGAGAGGGTCCATCGATTTTGTTGCCAAGGGGGACCAATCCAGAAAATGTTAATTCCACCGCCGAATTGCAATGTATTTTTAATTTATTTTAAATAATAATTAATTTATTAATTTTTAGCCTCGAGTGCTGAATTCAATTTGTTCAATTGCTTCCGACAATTCGGCTTGCCTTTTGAGTTTGAAAGAATTGAAATGCATTTTGTTGGCCAGTCGACAGCAATTCCCAATTGTGGACATTCGATGGCGTCCTTTGGATGATTTTTTGCTGCTTCGATGCGAGGATGACTCAGTTTATGTTTGGCAAATTGAAACTGGTTTAATTTTTATAAAAATTCAATTTATTGATTTTTTTAAAGGAAACCTTGACCGAATAATTACCGGATTGGTGGCAGATGAAGTACGAAAATATTTTATTTAAATTTTATATCATCAATTTTAGATAATGGACGCCTGCATTGAACATGTTGCTAATTTTGATTCCATTGAGGATGAGGCCGGTGCCAATCAAGCAATTCAAATGTTGCGGGCGCTGAGGCACAAAAATGTTTCGGCCGCGGTAAATTCATCGCCCACTCCACAACATCGGTTGGGCATCTCCTCCATCGACATTTGCTGCTCTCATTCCCATCAAATCCAACAAAGCCCATTCCAAGAAGAGCCATTCGTCGAGAGGGAGGAGGTGCTCAATCGATTGTGTCCAATAATTGTGTCGCACATTCTTTCCTATCCAAAAAATTCATTTCATTATTAAAAATTCTTAAAATATTTATACAAATTTTATTTTAAGATTCGAAAAATTGCCGGCGATTCAAATGGAAAAAATGCAGAAAATTATCAATTTGCGACGGAATTGATGCCACCAATGGAAATTATCCAATTGAAAGTTTGCTCAGACACTACCCATTTAATTTTGTTCAATGTGGATTCAATAATATGTGAGATTAATTTTGAAATAATATTTATCGAAAACAAATATTGAAAATGTTTAAAAGATTTTTATGGTTCATTAGTTTGTCCGACTTCCAAACCCTATACCCAAAACCAAATCGATAGATCTCTTCAAGTCAAGAGTCAATCGAATAATTAATGATATATATTTTGTCATGGTTTGGTCAAAATTAAAAGGTATTAAATGGTTTAAAAACCAATATTGGTGGTTTAAAACCATTAGCGAATATCGATTGAGTAAACAAACCACCACTGAACCGTTGAAATCTTTTCGACAAATTAAATATTTCCTATTAATATTCGGAGATAAATAAATTTAAATTTTCAGCTGGTCTTCTTTCACTTGACTATGAATGTTCAATGGGGGGAAATCAGCAACAAATTACTGTTGGAAATTCAATGACAACAATTGATGCATTGCGCACCACAAGCGAACAATTAATGAAAAATGGCATTGGCCAAAATCATATTGAACAATCAACCACCAATATTATTCACAACAAAAATGTTGCACCATCACAACCAACCGCAACCATTCTTCAGCATCATTCATTGTTTATGGATGTGGCCAAATTGTTGATTTCACTAATTCATGCATGGGATTTGGACGAGAATGTGGATAGGTTTAATTTTTTAAAATTAATAAATAAATTATTTATTTATTTTATAGTATTTGCTTGAGTAATTTGAAATTGTCAAGGCCCAAAATTCCACTTTGTTTTGGCACAATTTCAAAGGGTAAATAAAATAAATTCTCTTTTTTAGTAGTAATTTTCAGGACATATTTCATTATATACTCCATATTCATCGGGCAAAATCCCAGCATTGGATGATTTTTCATTCAAATTTTTCGCAAAAAATATTCACTGGAAAATGAGCCGGGCATTAACCACAATTCATTTGCTGGCATTGGTTGCACTTTCCAACAATTTGATGGCATTGAGGAATCGCTCTTTCCAACTTTCCAGTGCAAAAACGCCATTGAGGTTCCTCCACAATTATTTGAATTATTTTAAATTATTTTTAGACGGGCACTTTCAACAAAATCAACGGCGGATGATCAAATGAATGAAAATCAAAATCAACAAATTAAGCAAGGATGGTCGAGTGTGGCCGCACTCCATTGTGTCCTTATCCCAGAATTGGTTAGGCCTAGGAACACTTATGCCTCACCTCGGATTGATTTATTGGCCAGAAAGTAATTAATTTTATTTAAAAAAATTCAAATCTTAAATACCCAAGAATTTACAAATTTTTGATGATTTTTCCTTATTTTTCATTATGACTATAGAAGTTGGAGAAAATAAGCCAACATGACCGCTTAGCGCATTGGTATGTTACTCGCTTTAGAGTATAAGGAAAAAGGTCTCGGGTTCGATTCCCGCAGGAGGTTTTGTTTTTTATTTTCGTTTTTTTCTTTTTGCTTTTTTATTCCCTTTAAAGTAAATACCAAATGGCGCCTTAGTTAGTTCACTGACAATAAACTAGGAAGGGATGAAGACAATGACGTTCAATTTTCTATGGTATAGCCTCTAATAACTCTAATAAGCAGTCGCCAAGTGACTGGTGCAAAAATTTAAATAAATAAATAATATAATTATTAAATTAATTTATATATTTTAGATGGCAAGATAGTTGCATGGAAATCCGCGATGCGGCCCAAGCACTTTTAATCCGTGAGCTGAATCGAATGGGAATTGAAGGAAGGGCGGAGCTGATCAAAAATTGGGCCAATTTTTTGCCCACCCAATTGGATCCGTCCATTTCCATTTTTGGTACACAATTTGCGCAAAATTTACAACAAACAACAAATTTGAATGACCAACAAAATCATCATTTGAACAATTTGGATGAGCACATAAATAATTCATCATCAACCAATTCCAACCGAGGCGAATCCTCCACTCAACCAAATTCGTCAAGTGCAAATTCAACAACGGAATTGGCCAATAAAATTCCTCCACCACGGCCCGCAGTTCCACCAATTCCACCGCGCTCGACCAATTCAACTTCCTCACTTCCACCGGTTTTAATCAACAACGATACGGATTCGTTGGGCGGTGCTTCATCCAGCAAATCGAACATTGACGAAAATGTTTTGGCCGGCAAACGGTTTAGAGCAAGTACAACAATTGTGGGCTCATCTTTCTCATCGCTGAATAACAATGATCGAGGCGACAATCCATGCACAACAGTGGTTCATTTTTTAAATTAAAAATGATAAAAAATAAAAATATCGAAACTAAAAAATTAAAACAGTTCATATTTTAATCTACTCTCCAAAAATCATATATACCCAATCGATAGATCTCTTCATTTTCGGGATGCATCGTTTGATGATGAATATGTTTAACCAATTTTAAATACATTTTGAACCAAATGAGATGGTTTAAATGGTTTAAAACCTTTTATATCAAACCATGACAAGTTATATACCAATCGTTGGTCTTTGCATCTTGATGAGATCTACCATTGGTTAAGGGTTTGGGGGTCTAGAACAAACCATTTAACCGTTATAAATCTTTTCGGAAAATTAAATACCATCAAATTAAAAATGGGCAATAATTATTTTTATTAGATGGATCAATTTTATTGTGGCGGAGTCAATCAGATACGAAGGAATCAGGCAACGGCCATAATCGTCCTTGGAATTATGGGTAAAAATTTCATTTAATATTCATTCAAATTCACACAAATTTAGGCGCTGAATTCTCAAATGAGCTACAAAACCATTTGGACATTTGCCGTTCCACTGCCCATTCCTTGTTGGAATTACTTTTGGCACCCGAATCCACTTTTGTGCCAATGCCCCAGCATTCACTCTTGCGGAGGGCAGCCATCGATTTGTTGGGAAGGGGATTTGCAATTTGGCAGGTAAATTTTACAAAAAATAAATAAAAATTAATCCAAAAATTATTTTAGCCTCACCTTGACCTCTCAAAAATATTGATTGGCCTTTTGAATTTGGCGGCTGAATGTGAAAGGCATTTATCAGTCAAGTAATCAAATTAATCCATTTTAAATTATTATAAAAATGTTAAGATTGCAATTCGGTGCCCAACTCACCCCAGAGGCTGATGCTTGCCGAACAGCCAGGCATGCACTTTCCCTAATTGCCTCCTCTCGCCCTCAGGCATTGATAACCGCTTTGAACATGGAGGTTTGTTAAAATTTAAAAATATTTGATATTCTGTATTCTCCTTCTCCCATTTCACTGAAAAATTCGTATAATTTTCCAGACTCGTTTTCATCAATTTTCAAGGATTAAACCAAAAAAACTAATTAAGTTTTCGAATTTAGATAAATTCTTAAACCGGTTTCAAAAAATAAATTTATAAATGTTTAATTAAAAAATATAGTTTAATGAACTGTTTTAACCGACTTTTTTGGTGAATGCACAAAACACACAAATTGATACTTATTTTTTATGTCATAAAGGTTGTTCGTTATAATGCCGTTGTCCAACACCAAACAATCCAACACCCAATTTCAAGTCCATTGATGAAGGCGAGGAATGAGGTTTTGAGGCTGTTGGAGCAACTTTCCGACAAGCAATATAATTTTGTTGTTGATTTGATTGTGCCAGTCGGCGATATTTTAGGTAAAAAATGAATAAAAATTAATTAATTTTTATTCAGTTCATTGCCTTGACCTTTCCTTGTTGAAGCAGCGAACATTGGCTGGTGGGTTTAAGTGGGGATTAATTTAAAAATTTTTATTTTTTAAGAAGTTTTCCCTCCAATTGCTCGATTCTATATGGTCGCGTATTGTCCGCAAACAAGGAGGCTGGCATTTGGTGGCAAAAATGGGGCCATTGTAATTCACGAATTGAGGGCATCAAAAGCACAGGTCAAAATAAATTCTCATTCATTTTATTTAAATAATATTTTTTAGTCAGTCAAAGCGCACAATGTTCCAATTACGGCGTTGGCCTTCTCCCAAGATGGCAAATATTTGGCCGCTTATGCCGCACAAGAGGCTAAAATAAGCTTTTGGCAGGCACAACAAACATTTCTCGTAATTTTGGAGGGACGAAAGAATTTATTTAATTTGCATAATTTCACAGGGAATGGGCCAAAGTCAAATCCGGTGTGCCAAAACACTGCCAGCCCCAGGCGAATTTCCGGTGATAAGTCCAGGCGGCAGCTATCAAGTATTCCGTGCCCGTCTCGTTTGGATAAACTCAAAATCGTTGACTTTGATGCTACCCAACGGGAAAGAGAACAGATTCAGCGTATAAAATTGTGCTCCTCCTCATTCCTAACTCATTTTTTTTTGTAAATTCACTTCAAATTCTTTTCTGTGAAAACACAAAAACAAATTCCACTCCAACTCGCCAATGGCACTTAATTTAAATAATTTACTTACTTAAACCCACCCAACCATCAACCAATCTAATTCAGACTGATCCTTTCAACTAATAATAAACAGTCATAATATTCGCAAATAATTTCCTTTTTATTTGTTTATTTTATTTGTTTTAATCCATTCCTATTTGTTTTTCATCCTTCTCATATTTTTTTACATAAATTTATTACTAAATTTTATCCAATATGAAAAATTGTGGCAGCGAACGAGAAACCGTAAAAAAATGACAAATTTTGGAAAATGATCTCACTTTTCCTACCTTTTAATATTCTTTCCAAAAAACAAAACTGTGAATGTGAACTTATTTCATTCCCCACTTCGACCCCCTTCTCCATATTCGACCCATTCAAAAATCTATTTGATATATAGCAAAACTTCATTTGGATATAAAAATGCATAGTTTTTATTTTAAAAAATGATGAAAGAATAAAATAAATTTTTAATTTGATTTAGGTTTATTTTTAAAATTAATGATCATTTATTTGAATGGCAACAAATGAAGAAAAGGAGATTTTGAACAAATAAAATGAGCATTTTGATGATGAGTTATGAGCATTATTATTGTTTATGTGGGCATTAAATAGAATAAATTGTATTTACCCGCAATTTCCCAGAGGCAAATTCTTCATTTTCCTTCCAATTTTCCCGCAATTTCATTTGGATATTCTTCATCCGAGAATGTGGCCAACTGGAAGTCGCCAAAATTTCGACAAATGTCTCTGAAATAGAGAGGGTTTAAATAATTTTGTGAATTGTTTAGTAAATTTCCCTCCCTGTTCCCCAAATATTTGCCTGCTCAATTCCAGCATTTCCTTCCTGAACACCGTCTCCCCGTCATTGTTCAACACCATTTTTGTTGTCTTTGGTCTTTGTACTTCATCGAATTTCCCATTTTCAATTTCCTCCTCTTCATCCCCATCAATTGGCGCAAATCGTGAATTTTGGCCCACACTCGGCAATTCGCCATCCGCATTCTCGCCCATTTTTGTGCCACCGCATTCCCAGCCCAAACTGACTGATGAGGAATGGATTGAGGTGAATGGGGCCGATGCCAGTTCATATTCATCATCATAGCCAATTGAATGGGCCGAATGCCGCCATTTTGCCCCCAAAAAGGCGGCGGCATTTCTATTGAATTGTGATGGAGGCTGGAAGAATTGCTACAAATTGAGGAAGAGAATACTGTAATCAAAAATGTATGTGAATATCTCACGGATGATGCCGCCGATGGCGAACTGCTCGATCTGCCTCATTCCCATCTGCATGTGCCCTCCATTGTTGTTGCCTCATCAACCCTCCATTCCCCCCTATTCCATTATTATTTGCCCCTTTCATCGCAACCAACAAAGCACGCCGAAGTCGATCCAATCTGCTGGAGGGCGCCATCGCGGTTTCGGATTCTGAACAACAAGCCAACGATGCCCGGCTGTCTCCATTTTCATATTCCGAAAGACATTGACATGCTCCACCTCCGCTACTTTCCCTTCTTCTCCTTCCAGTGCCCCCATTTATGTTTATGTTGCCACCATTTTCGGTATCGCATTCATTTGGGAAGGGGCAATCGGGCGGAGCATCCGGGCCTTGGATTCCGGCCATTTCCTATTGTCATTTTCAATTCCCTTTTTCCATCCATTTCTCACCTTCAACATTCGATCAACCTTTTTAGCCGCCAAATTCAGCCGATCAATTGGCCGAATTTGCGCTCCATTCGGCAAGGACAATTCCGATCCAAAGGCTGAAGTGTTCGCTCCACTGCTTCGTCTCGATTTGCTTCGCCACATTCCTCCTTTCCAAGTGGGAATCGTCCTAAAATTCAATTCAATTTGGCCATTTCACCTTCTTTTTTGCACCTTTTCTTAGCTCCCACACTCCCTCCACCGTTACCATTTTGGCCTCTTCCCAACGAATTTAATTGGCTTTGGCAGTCTGGCGCCACCGACAATTCCGAATAGAAACCGGCTCTTTCGCCTTTGTAATTTTTGGGGCTTGAGATAGCCTCAGGGAATGGCCTGAATAAAATGTTAACATTTTCGATTTTGCATGAAAAGAAATATTCTGGCTCGATTCGCCTTTGCTCTTTTTATTTTCGTAGATTCTAGGTTTATATTTGTAATTGTAATTGCCCCATTCTGATTATTGTAATTGCACTATTCTGAATTGTAATTGTAATTGCACTATTCTGAATTGTAATTGTAATTGCACTATTCTGATTTGTAATTGTAATTGCCCCATTCTGATTTGTAATTGTAATTGCCCCATTCTGATTTGTAATTGTAATTGCCCCATTCTGATTTGTAATTGTAATTGCCCCATTCTGATTTGTAATTGTAATTGCCCCATTCTGATTTGTAATTGTAATTGCCCCATTCTGATTTGTAATTGTAATTGCCCCATTCTGATTTGTAATTGTAATTGCCCCAATTCTTATTTGTAATTGTAATTACCCCATTCTGATTTGTAATTGTAATTGCCCCATTCTGATTTGTAATTGTAATTGCCCCTTTCTGATTTGTAATTTTAATTGCCCCATTCTGATTTGTAATTGTAATTGCCCCATTCTGATTTGTAATTGTAATTGCCCCAATTCTTATTTGTAATTGTAATTGCCCCATTCTGATTTGTAATTGTAATTGCCCCATTCTGATTTGTAATTGTAATTGCCCCATTCTGATTTGTAATTTTAATTGCCCCATTCTGATTTGTAATTGTAATTGCCCCATTCTGATTTGTAATTGTAATTGCCCCATTCTGATTTGTAATTGTAATTGCCCCATTCTGATTTGTAATTGTAATTGCCCCATTCTGATTTGTAATTGTAATTGCCCCATTCTGATTTGTAATTTTAATTGCACTATTCTGAATTGTAATTGTAATTGCACTATTCTGATTTGTAATTGTAATTGCCCCATTCTGATTTGTAATTGTAATTGCCCCATTCTGATTTGTAATTGTAATTGCCCCATTCTGATTTGTAATTGTAATTGCCCCATTCTGATTTGTAATTGTAATTGCCCCATTCTGATTTGTAATTGTAATTGCCCCATTCTGATTTGTAATTGTAATTGCCCCATTCTGATTTGTAATTGTAATTGCACTATTCTGAATTGTAATTGTAATTGCACTATTCTGATTTGTAATTGTAATTGCACTATTCTGAATTGTAATTGTAATTGCACTATTCTGAATTGTAATTGTAATTGCACTATTCTGATTTGTAATTGTAATTGCCCCATTCTGATTTGTAATTGTAATTGCCCCATTCTGATTTGTAATTGTAATTGCCCCATTCTGATTTGTAATTGTAATTGCCCCATTCTGATTTGTAATTGTAATTGCCCCATTCTGATTTGTAATTGTAATTGCCCCATTCTGATTTGTAATTGTAATTGCCCCATTCTGATTTGTAATTGTAATTGCCCCATTCTGATTTGTAATTGTAATTGCCCCATTCTGATTTGTAATTGTAATTGCCCCATTCTGATTTGTAATTGTAATTGCCCCATTCTGATTTGTAATTGTAATTGCCCCATTCTGATTTGTAATTGTAATTGCCCCATTCTGATTTGTAATTGTAATTGCCCCATTCTGATTTGTAATTGTAATTGCCCCATTCTGATTTGTAATTGTAATTGCCCCATTCTGATTTGTAATTGTAATTGCCCCATTCTGATTTGTAATTGTAATTGCACTATTCTGAATTGTAATTGTAATTGCCCCATTCTGATTTGTAATTGTAATTGCACTATTCTGAATTGTAATTGTAATTGCACTATTCTGATTTGTAATTGTAATTGCCCCATTCTGATTTGTAATTGTAATTGCCCCATTCTGATTTGTAATTGTAATTGCCCCATTCTGATTTGTAATTGTAATTGCCCCATTCTGATTTGTAATTGTAATTGCCCCATTCTGATTTGTAATTGTAATTGCCCCATTCTGATTTGTAATTGTAATTGCCCCATTCTGATTTGTAATTGTAATTGCCCCATTCTGATTTGTAATTGTAATTGCCCCATTCTGATTTGTAATTGTAATTGCCCCATTCTGATTTGTAATTGTAATTGCCCCATTCTGATTTGTAATTGTAATTGCCCCATTCTGATTTGTAATTGTAATTGCCCCATTCTGATTTGTAATTGTAATTGCCCCATTCTGATTTGTAATTGTAATTGCACTATTCTGAATTGTAATTGTAATTGCACTATTCTGATTTGTAATTGTAATTGCACTATTCTGAATTGTAATTGTAATTGCACTATTCTGAATTGTAATTGTAATTGCACTATTCTGATTTGTAATTGTAATTGCCCCATTCTGATTTGTAATTGTAATTGCCCCATTCTGATTTGTAATTGTAATTGCCCCATTCTGATTTGTAATTGTAATTGCCCCATTCTGATTTGTAATTGTAATTGCCCCATTCTGATTTGTAATTGTAATTGCCCCATTCTGATTTGTAATTGTAATTGCCCCATTCTGATTTGTAATTGTAATTGCCCCATTCTGATTTGTAATTGTAATTGCCCCATTCTGATTTGTAATTGTAATTGCCCCATTCTGATTTGTAATTGTAATTGCCCCATTCTGATTTGTAATTGTAATTGCCCCATTCTGATTTGTAATTGTAATTGCCCCATTCTGATTTGTAATTGTAATTGCCCCATTCTGATTTGTAATTGTAATTGCCCCATTCTGATTTGTAATTGTAATTGCCCCATTCTGATTTGTAATTGTAATTGCCCCATTCTGATTTGTAATTGTAATTGCCCCATTCTGATTTGTAATTGTAATTGCCCCATTCTGATTTGTAATTGTAATTGCACTATTCTGAATTGTAATTGTAATTGCACTATTCTGATTTGTAATTGTAATTGCCCCATTCTGATTTGTAATTGTAATTGCCCCATTCTGATTTGTAATTGTAATTGCCCCATTCTGATTTGTAATTGTAATTGCCCCATTCTGATTTGTAATTGTAATTGCCCCATTCTGATTTGTAATTGTAATTGCCCCAATTCTTATTTGTAATTGTAATTACCCCATTCTGATTTGTAATTGTAATTGCCCCATTCTGATTTGTAATTGTAATTGCCCCATTCTGATTTGTAATTGTAATTGCCCCATTCTGATTTGTAATTGTAATTGCCCCATTCTGATTTGTAATTGTAATTGCCCCATTCTGATTTGTAATTGTAATTGCCCCATTCTGATTTGTAATTGTAATTGCCCCATTCTGATTTGTAATTGTAATTGCCCCATTCTGATTTGTAATTGTAATTGCCCCATTCTGATTTGTAATTGTAATTGCCCCATTCTGATTTGTAATTGTAATTGCCCCATTCTGATTTGTAATTGTAATTGCACTATTCTGAATTGTAATTGTAATTGCACTATTCTGATTTGTAATTGTAATTGCACTATTCTGAATTGTAATTGTAATTGCACTATTCTGAATTGTAATTGTAATTGCACTATTCTGATTTGTAATTGTAATTGCCCCATTCTGATTTGTAATTGTAATTGCCCCATTCTGATTTGTAATTGTAATTGCCCCATTCTGATTTGTAATTGTAATTGCCCCATTCTGATTTGTAATTGTAATTGCCCCATTCTGATTTGTAATTGTAATTGCCCCATTCTGATTTGTAATTGTAATTGCCCCATTCTGATTTGTAATTGTAATTGCCCCATTCTGATTTGTAATTGTAATTGCCCCATTCTGATTTGTAATTGTAATTGCCCCATTCTGATTTGTAATTGTAATTGCCCCATTCTGATTTGTAATTGTAATTGCCCCATTCTGATTTGTAATTGTAATTGCCCCATTCTGATTTGTAATTGTAATTGCCCCATTCTGATTTGTAATTGTAATTGCCCCATTCTGATTTGTAATTGTAATTGCCCCATTCTGATTTGTAATTGTAATTGCCCCATTCTGATTTGTAATTGTAATTGCCCCATTCTGATTTGTAATTGTAATTGCCCCATTCTGATTTGTAATTGTAATTGCACTATTCTGAATTGTAATTGTAATTGCACTATTCTGATTTGTAATTGTAATTGCCCCATTCTGATTTGTAATTGTAATTGCCCCATTCTGATTTGTAATTGTAATTGCCCCATTCTGATTTGTAATTGTAATTGCCCCATTCTGATTTGTAATTGTAATTGCCCCATTCTGATTTGTAATTGTAATTGCCCCATTCTGATTTGTAATTGTAATTGCCCCAATTCTTATTTGTAATTGTAATTACCCCATTCTGATTTGTAATTGTAATTGCCCCATTCTGATTTGTAATTGTAATTGCCCCATTCTGATTTGTAATTTTAATTGCCCCATTCTGATTTGTAATTGTAATTGCCCCATTCTGATTTGTAATTGTAATTGCCCCAATTCTTATTTGTAATTGTAATTACCCCATTCTGATTTGTAATTGTAATTGCCCCATTCTGATTTGTAATTGTAATTGCCCCATTCTGATTTGTAATTGTAATTGCCCCATTCTGATTTGTAATTGTAATTGCCCCATTCTGATATGTAATTGTAATTGCCCCAATTCTTATTTGTAATTGTAATTACCCCATTCTGATTTGTAATTGTAATTGCCCCATTCTGATTTGTAATTGTAATTGCCCCATTCTGATTTGTAATTGTAATTGCCCCATTCTGATTTGTAATTGTAATTGCCCCATTCTGATTTGTAATTGTAATTGCCCCATTCTGATTTGTAATTGTAATTGCCCCAATTCTTATTTGTAATTGTAATTGCACTATTCTGATTTGTAATTGTAATTGCACTATTCTGAATTGTAATTGTAATTGCACTATTCTGAATTGTAATTGTAATTGCACTATTCTGAATTGTAATTGTAATTGCACTATTCTGATTTGTAATTGTAATTGCCCCATTCTGATTTGTAATTGTAATTGCCCCATTCTGATTTGTAATTGTAATTGCCCCATTCTGATTTGTAATTGTAATTGCCCCATTCTGATTTGTAATTGTAATTGCCCCATTCTGATTTGTAATTGTAATTGCCCCATTCTGATTTGTAATTGTAATTGCCCCATTCTGATTTGTAATTGTAATTGCCCCAATTCTTATTTGTAATTGTAATTGCCCCATTCTGAATTGTAATTGTAATTGCACTATTCTGATTTGTAATTGTAATTGCACTATTCTGAATTGTAATTGTAATTGCACTATTCTGAATTGTAATTGTAATTGCCCCATTCTGATTTGTAATTGTAATTGCCCCATTCTGATTTGTAATTGTAATTGCCCCATTCTGATTTGTAATTGTAATTGCCCCATTCTGATTTGTAATTGTAATTGCCCCATTCTGATTTGTAATTGTAATTGCCCCATTCTGATTTGTAATTGTAATTGCCCCATTCTGATTTGTAATTGTAATTGCCCCATTCTGATTTGTAATTGTAATTGCCCCATTCTGATTTGTAATTGTAATTGCACTATTCTGATTTGTAATTGTAATTGCACTATTCTGATTTGTAATTGTAATTGCCCCATTCTGATTTGTAATTGTAATTGCCCCATTCTGATTTGTAATTGTAATTGCACTATTCTGATTTGTAATTGTAATTGCCTCATTCTGATTTATAATTATAATTGCCTCATTCTGATTTGTAATTGTAATTGCCCCATTCTGAATTGTAATTGTAAAGTTCTTCTATTCTAATTCCAGGCAACTCTTTATTGGATTCTTTCCCAATATTACTCAATTTAAACCATTAAAAATTATTGAATTCCCTCTCTCTTTATCCCTACCATGCAAATGTTTCATTTCCATTACATTTTTTTCTTACCGATATTGCCCATTTGCCACCATTTCGGGCGTAACCCATTCCAACTCAAGTGAATCCGTTTCGACACTCAAATCCACTGAAAAAAGTTCAGTGGAGCAAAGAGACTGGGCGGATGAGGCGGAAAAAGCGGAAAATGCATGTCCATCAACGGCCATGGCCAACGGATTTGCTCGAATTCGAGGTGAAGATGGCAAAGGAGGACGACCATTTGCAGAAGGAATTGGCGGTTTTTGATGGCCATTTTGGGAGATTGCCACATTTTCGTTGTTGATGATTTGGGCGGGAATGCCACGGTGGGGTGGTGGAATCGGAGGAGGGGGATCATTGGAGGCTGGAGGCATTTCCTCCTCTTCCTCCTCCATTTTTGGTTGTTGGATTTGTAGGCCATTTTGATTTGAGGGAGCCGCCAAATTTGAGGAATGGGCACGAAGCAGGGAATAGGCGATCAAGCCGGGGCCAACACTGAAAATAATTACTTTGTAGAATGGTCAAAAAGTTGTAAATTTTACTGATGAGTTATTTTCAACCGAAAATTCCATCGAATTTTCCCAAAAAATTTTTGAATCAGAAAGGAATAATTTTAATGAACTTGCCTGAGAGCACTTCGTTCATCAAAACGAAATTGTGAACGTGGCCGAAGGGCAAGGAATACGTCCTCCGAGAGGAGAACGCATCCGCCACCAAGTGCACTGGCCGCCTCCGTCAATTTCTGTAAAAATCAAATAAATATTTTACAATTGGAAAATTAATTTGCCTTAGCCCTGGTGCAAGGTTGGCCCAACAATTCATAATGGGGTTTGTCCGCCCCAACCACAATGGACAATGCCGAACCACAATCCAAGCCGATGGCCACTTCAAGTCCTTCAGATTCGGCCAATTCCTGAAAAAAATAAACAAAATGAAATAACTAAAATTTAGATTTATGCCTTTCTGGTCATTTTGTTGAATACCAAAGAATTCTTATATACTAATATTTTTACCTGAATGAATTCGGCCAAATCCGCCAATGCAGCCAATTGTTCACCAATTGTGCATGGCGCATCATTCACCTTTGGGGGAATTATTAGGAGGAATGGGGCACTTGGCACATACATTGTTGGCCAATTCAGGCAAAATGCCACATGCCGCCGTGTAGTAACAATGTCCGGTGCGCACCTTCTCCAGGCGCCTTTCGCTCAATTGGCCCATTCTTTGGTCAATTTCGCAGACCAACCGATTCAAGCGGTCAAAACCGAATTCACCGACCCAATCACCAGATCGGCCCAATCTGGCGCAAAGTACGCCCACACTTGGGCACAAATGGGCGTATGGGTCAAGGCGAGAGGTAAAATTGAAGGCAATATGGGCGGGCAATGCTGCAAACATTTTAATGGGATATGAATGGAAGGGGAAGGATTTATTTGATGAGACATTTACCTATTTCTTTTTATTAAAATAGCCCTTAAAAGGTCAAAAGGCCCTCAATATTTTTCATTATTTTCAGTCAAAACAATTGGAGATTAACTTCTATTTAATTCAGAGTTAATTGAAATAACCCACTTTTGCCACCAAAATGAATGGATTAAACCTCTCGGGGGAACTTGCCATTCATCAAAATTTGGTCATTGTAGAATTCGACTCGTTCCAAACGGCGTCCATCCTCGACCGCCTTCAAAAGGGCCAAAAAGTCCATTCGAAGGAGTAATTCATTGCGACGGGCCAATAAGAAAATGAGCAAAGCCAATGCAATGAGCGCAATGCACAAATCGAGCCGAGAAAGCAAATCGGGATAAAGGCCAGGATGAGTGAGGAAAAGGTGGAGGCAAAAAATGGCAATGGAAGCCAACAGGATGAAAAGGAGGAGCAGGGAGGAAAGACGAATGAAGACGGAGGTACTGTATAGGAAAAAAAGGTCAAATTTTAATAAAAAAAAGGAATATGGAAAAAGGGAATTGAAACTCTTAATTCTTAGCCTATATCTAAAATTATTGTCCATTATTATTATTTATTAAAATCGCAAAAAAATAATAGATAATTGGATTGAATAAATAAATAAATGACACGTACAGAAGCATCCAAAGGGCCAAGGAGACGGCGGGGAATTGTGCCGGCTGGCAAATTGCGGATTGGGAGACAAATTGAGGGCAGGAAAACTGAAATGGAATATTTAACGAATTTATTTGAATTCAGAATGGGACGAACTATGGTGGCGAATCCACATGTACAAAGGGCGGCCAAAACGAGGAGAACGGCGATGCAATGGCCAAGAGCAGTTCGAGTGACGAATTGACAAAAACTCTGGAGGAAAAATAAATTAAAATGGCCGAAATTTGATGGAATTTAGAAAAAAAATATTTTAATTTGGCCAACATACTTCAAGGAAATTGACGTAAAGTGCCAACAAAAGGAGGAACATCAAGGAGAGGGCCAGACCGAGAGTGGCCAAATTTGGGAGCATTCGTGGCATGGCCAAAGCTTGGAAAAGACCAAAAATGGCGAGGAAGAGGACACAAAGGGCCATTCCAGGAATGAGCCACCGATCGGGTTGGGCGTGGAAAGTTCGTTCCAATTTTGGGTCAGTAAAATGTAGTGAAAGTGGATGAAGGCCAGTAGGTAAAGGGCCGACCAAGGAATCCAGCTGGCGGCACGAGCCAATTTGACCACCGACATTTTTGCTCTTTTTTGATGCGCCAAATTCCTTTCTTTTGCCGCCGCCACTGAATGGCGTTGTTGGGGCAGTCAATGCGGGAATTGTGCCCGGAATTGGCGAAGAACGGGGCGGATGCTGGAGAAGTCGGAGAACAGCCTTTTGGGAAGTAAATAATTTTATAAATGTTCAAAAAATTATGGTGAGGAAATGAAATATCCATGAATTTGTACAATAAAATGGGACTAAATTAAACAATTTCCTTTAATAGTTCGAAAAGATTAACCCCTAAAGCCAAAATATGTCATTAAAATAGCTGATTTTTCCCATTTTACCTGTTGCAATGTGAGAAGGGAAAATCGACGAGGTGGCGAAGAAAAAAGCCAAGGTTTTACGGTAGAGGATGTCTTCTCTCCACTGGATCCTTTGATTTGCCATGCCCCCTGGGCCAATCGTTCTGCCGCGAATTTGCCTTCCAATCGACGCCAAGTGTCTTCGGAAAGTAGAACCGAACTAAAAAGAATTTGAAATAATATTTTTGTAATGGAACGAACCCAGCGGGACAAATTCCCTCCAAATACATGGCCGCATCTACGGCCATTCCCAGCACGTCAAAATGCCAACGCCGCGAGCCAACAATGCCGGTGGACAGTGAACCGGAGCCAATGCCAACACGAATTTGGAGTTGGGCGGCGGTGGCAACGGAAAATGAGTGGAAAAGTGCGGCCAAATCAGTGCCGAATTGGACTGCGATAGCTGCATGATCGACACGAGGTTGGGGCACACCGGCAAGGGCGAGGATTGTTTCAGGCTGCGATGGAACGAGCAAAAGGCCATTGGCCTCGGCCAAACCCCTCAAACGCCATTCAAATTCATTGAGCAATCGGGTGGAATCGACCACTTGGATTTGGGCCAAAATGGAGGGAAGACCATAGAGGCGAGCAAAAATGACACTAAAGAATAAGGGAATTGGAGGGAGATGGTTGGGAATAAAATTAAATTGATTTATAATTAGATTATTGGGAAAGGTAGATTGGATGTATAAAATAATTCATCTAGAAACAAATTAAAATAGGCGAAATTAATCTTAACTAACCTGGAATGGCTGAAATGTTCCACAAAAACTCTTGGCACTTCTGCAATGCCCAACTGGTTTTGAACAGATTGGACAATGTGAGGAGGCAAAGAACCGGAAAGTAAATTGGCCTTTGGAAAGAACACAAAATAATTTAAGGGGCGATTCCTTTGGCTCACCATCCTTCCCACTTCCCTTTGCAATTCTTTGTCACTGTTCAAAGCATTTCGAGCATTCAGAAAAACGGCACGACTTATTTTTCGGCCTTAGTTTGTAAAATTGTGTGTGGAATTCAATTTGGACAATTTGAACCTGTGCAAAGTGCATAAATACCCACTAAATGGGCCCAAAGATGGGCAAGAAATGCGGCAATGACCTTAAATTTATTTCATTTCCTCAATTTCCCCCATTTTATTTAAACCAACTTTTGCCAAACCAAAATCACCCAAAGTGGCCATCGAGCCTAATTGGGCGATTGAGATGGATGAGGCGATTAAGGCAATGCAAAACAATGAGAATGGAAAGAAGGCATAAAGAAGAGGAATGGCCAAAATGGAGGGAAACAATGCCAAAGAAGGCCATGGAAGGAGGAGGAGTGGATGGGCACAGAGCCAAAGGGCACAAAGAGGGATGAGGGGATGTTGGGTGAATGGAGGTGAACAGGCCAGTCCAAGGGCCAATGCTTTAAATGTTTTTGGATATTTAAAACTGTATTTTTAATGTTTATTTGAATTTCTCGTGCGAATTAATTGGTCCTTTTCCTTTATTTAATCAATTTTTCCCTCCTCTTTTTGTTGCCAATTCCAAGACCAACCCAATCCGAATGAAGCGGAACCGGCAAGCCAAAGCAATGCCGGATCAGGTTGAGGCACCCGGAAAAGGGCAAGCATCAATTGGAGGAGGACAATGACCGAAATACATCGAAGCAAATCAGCGGCCGAGCGATGGACCAATTGATGGCGGAAAAGGGCCTCCAATTGGGCACAGCCGAACGGCCGGGCCCGCAAAAATGGCATTTTGCTGTTTTTTGGAAAGGGGAAAGATTTTTTTTTTTGGGTTTGAATGAGGCAGTCGAGAAATAAAAATGGGTGACAATGAAAATGGCCGGTGGAGGCCAAATGGAAGAAAAGGAAAGGGATAAAATGGACAAGGAAAGGGAGGGAAATGAATGGGCAATGGGAATGGGGAGGGGGGGGGGAGGATGGCCAACAGAAAACCCAAATCCAACAAGGAGGAGGAGGAGGGCGACAACACAATTCAATCCCCCAAATCCCCTGCCATTTTGTTGTCGTTGTTTGGCCCTAACTAAATCTGCCTTTTGGGTTGGGGCCGAATGAATTGAGTTGGTGGAAGGCACAAAAGGGGAAGTGGAAATTGGGGAAAGGGGGCAGCTCAATTAAAAATGGATGGAGGAAAGGGGCAAAATGGAGGCAAAGGCGGATATGGGGGAATTGGGCCAAGCGGCCAAATGACGCCGCCTGCTGCACACCGGCGGGGCCAATTTGAAAGGAAAGATGGAGGGGAATGTGGGTAGACAAATGCTGCTGGCGGCAATGGCCAAATGGTGGGGCCGGCATTGAATGAATGAAGGTGAATATTGAGGGAAAATGAATGGTTTTGTGGGCGAATGGGAAGAATATGGGAAGAAGATCGATTCAGCCCTAGGCGATCAGAAAATCGAGGGGAAGGGGATTTGGTGGATGAAGTGGGAGGGGGAGGGGGGAGGAAGGAAGAAGATGTTCCCCTTCGGGGTGGAATGAATCGATTCAAAATGATTGGGCGATTTTGGGGGGCGGAGAATGGGAATTGGGGGATGGGGGTCCGTTGCAACAATCATCGATTTGGATGGAATGAAAACGGTGAATAATGGAAAGGTACAATTGGAAATGTAAAAAGGAAGAATTGAAAAAGGGAATGAAAATGCGCAAAAGTGGCCAAATAGGTGGAATTTGAGGGCGTTTCAAAAATTTGAATGCATTTTCATAAACGAATGATGAGGTATAAATTCTTTTATTCAACATATTAATTTATGCAATATTAACAAAACCAACAAAATATAAACGAAAATATTCCTCCATCTTTGCCTCTTACTTAGGCCATTTCGTTCAGCTGGGCAATCCTCCTTTTGGGCGCATCTTTTTCGTAATGCCAGTTCTCTATTGCTGTCAATTTCGTCTAATGGCATTTCGCCTCCTTCCCCAATGGCCAATGCTCTTGTCCATTCTTTGCTAATTTTTGTCCTTTCCAATCTAATTTGGCCCAATCGATTCCAATCATCCGCCGATGGTGCTTCACCTTCCAATCGACCATCCAAAATGTTCATTTCCAAAAGATGAGCATTCGAAAAGGCATTTATGCTTTCAAATTGCAAAGTTGAATGCCGAATGTGAAGATAGCGAAGAGAGGTGGGAATATGGCTATAATGTTAAATTGGATGGGATTTTATTTAAATATTTTGGAACGAACTCAATTTGAATTTGGCCAATTCGAAAAGCATAAAAATGGCTGATTTGATGCGAAGAATTCACATTGAATTGTGGCTGAACAATGGAATCGGCACAATCCGAAAGGAGAAGAATGCGAATTTGCGGGAAAAGATGAAGTGGAATTGGTTGGGGAGGAGGTGAGGAGGAAACGCAAAGGCAATCTTGGAGGAAATTGCCCAATTGGCGGCACAAAATTGAAGAGGAATCATTTTGCGGGGATGGTGGATGGCATTCAGTAGGCAATGTGGAATAATTGGTGGCATTTTCAGCTGAAGGAGGCAAACAGCGATTTGCGGCAAAATTCCAATGTGGTAGGGAAAATGAGGCCAAAAGTAATCTGAATATTTTAAGGAAGAAATGCATTCATTCATTTATTAATTCCCCCAAACTGTTCAATTCCGTCACATTGATTATTCCCACAAGGCCATTCATTCCCACTGAATTGGATGCCTTCAATTGCAGTCAAACCATTGAAAAGGCTTTCAGGCAGAGGAGCAGTGAATTCACAATTTCTGATTTCAAATCGTCCATTCACCTGTGAAAACAATTGTCAATGCCAATAATGCCTGAGGGCTTTTCCCATTCATCCTACTGTACCCCCATTTTTTGCCTAATCGCCCTGCCACTCTATCATCAAATATTCAAATAATGCCTCAATCTGCCTTTTTAAATCCACTCCTTTTCCCATAAAATGTTCACTTTTTGGTTCATTTTTTCGCCAACTTTAAGAAGTTTCTTTTATCAAAATTTTTCAACAGATAAATATATTTAATAAAATCTAGGCCAACTAAACCCAATTCCTTTCCTTGGACCATTGGGCGCTTAGTCTCCCGGCGAAGACCCGGGGGCGAGAGGCTAGGCCATTTTAAAATTTTTAATTCAAAAAAAACACTGACATTTGTTTGCCAAAATGGATTCGCCCCAATTTGGCCTTCAATTTTGCTTTGTTGAATAAGAAATTGGGTGGCATTTATTCTATGGAAAAGAATAATAAAATTAATAATAAAAATGGCCAAAATCAAACTGGGAAAATGGTCCTTTGTTTTCCTCAATTTCGCCATCCTTCGAATCCGGCATTATGCCCAACCGTGAATTTTCAATCAAAATGCCACCATCGACATTGGCCATGGCCAACGGTGAACCATGCCAACGCATCACAGTGGAATTGAGCAATTCAAATGAGGAAATGGCCAAAGAATTTGAGGCCAAAAAACGGAGACGACAATCAACGATTCGAAGGGATGGAAGTGGTGAAGGAATTTTAGGGAAATACTGACATGTGACAATGTGGGAATTTGGAATGAATTTGATTGAATCAAACCGATGATGGTCGAATTGTGCCAATTCTGGAATATTCCACTGTTGCTTTTTTGGATCCAATGGCCGGCGATTCCCAAACACGAATTCGGCTATTGCGAATACGAAGATGATTGTTGGGTTGGACATTGACCATAATCGATGAATCTGATGGCCAATATCCAATTGAACTATTCTCAATAAGAAGGGATGAATGAATTTGCAAGGGCGAAAACATTTCCCAAATTGTTAAATTTCGGATTAGCCTGAAAAATGGATATCAAATGAAGCAAATGAAAGTCAGTCATTCACATTTCTTCAATTCCTCCGCCACTTTCGTCCATTTTCTTCCCCTTTTTCCGATTCGTTTTATTCCCTTTTCTCCGCCTTCTTCCACCCCATCGACAATTCAGAAGTCGGATTCTTTTGGCCCTGGCCCTAATAAGTCCATTGAATGCCCCAGGATGTCCTTTTATGATTGCATCCTCCAAAACCAATTCTTCCATTTTACTGCCTCTAAATGCTCCTTCGGCAAGCCAATCCAATCGAATTCGATTCCGAATGAAGAAATGATCAAGCCCTGAAATTTGGCCAAAACCACCGGATTCAACGCGCTTAAAATGATTGAATAAATTGAATTAAATTAGAATGCCTATGCCTGAATTTGGACTTGATGAAAATAAAGATATTCAGCTAAAAATGGGGAATTAATATAAAATTGAGGAATTTGGCAAACATTTTCGCAATTTTGAGAATGCGCGAGGCCGAATAACCCCAATTGACAAATTGCGAAGCCAAAAATGTTGAAGGCGAGAAAGTCCGGCAAATGCCATTGGTGGAATTGAAGGAATATGGCTAATATTTTGGAGGAGAAAAAGACGAGGCGAACGACGAATTCCATGGAAAGAATTGGATTCTGAATTCAATGAAATTGACAATGATAATTTTGAGAATGACCACAAACCAATGTGGAGGGAACCAATGTCAATAAATTTAATCTGGTCGAGGACACTTTTGGCGCGAAATGTGCCGGCAGGAATGAAAAGTTGATGGCAGGAATGAACAATGAATTGATGCAATTTTTGGGGAATAAATTGGGCAGAAATACGGAGATTTGGACGAGAATTGGAACAACTTTTGGTGAGAAGGGGAATGGAATATTTTGGACATTTTAGAAGGAAAATACCTGCAAATGAGTGAAGGGCCCGGTTGGCAATGGCATTGAGACGGTAATGAAAATGAGAAGGAGGAGGAGGACAAAGGGCAAAAGAAAGAAGGACGAAAAATGGAAATGAAATAAAGGAGAAAAAACAACAAAATGAGGCCGAAATTGGAGCACATCCTCAGCTGCTGGATGGGAAAGGGTTTTGGATTTTGGGGGCAAAATTGTTGTTGCGGAATTTGAAGAATTCAAAATAGGATTGGATTAGGAAGGAAAGCGAAGGCGGGAAAAGGGGAGGGAGGGGACAGGTTTTGGCCGAGTGGATTGGATTAGGAAATGGGGCTGACGGCTGCCGGAAAAGAAAAGGACCAAAATTGGCCAAAAAGTCAAGGAGGAGTTGATGGCAAAAAAGAGTGGCAACTGGCAATGAAAAGTGTTTTTGTTGAGTGCGAATAATTGGTGAAGTCCATTGAAGGAAGGCGCCCTTCCGTAATTGCCCCCATTTGCTGGGGCAAAGGCAAAAAGAGGTGGCACAATGTAGGAATGCCCCATTGGTCCCTTTCCCGCACTTTCTTGGATATTCCGGGTTGGTGGAGTGTATGGACTATGCAAATTGTTGTCCACATTTTTGGGTTTAAGGAGAAGGTCTAAAAGACCAATTGGCCAAAAGAGAGGACTGCGCAATTTTAGAATAGGACAATGGAATTGGAAATTGGTGGGGAGGAAATGGGCCAAAGGAAATGGGGCCTGATGAGGGGAGAAAATGACCTAATGACCCATCCATCCATTTTTGGGGTAAACTATGGCAGCACAAAACAATTTGGAGAAATTGGAATTATTTGTAAACAATAAAGAATTAAAAATTTATTTATTAAATGGAAAAACAAAAATAAATGGCATTAAATTGTGCATCAAACATTCATTCATTATTAAATAATTTATTTTCCAGTGTAATTCATTCAATAATTAGGCATTCTCATCATCATTTGAGGAAATGAATTGAACAATGAATCCCTGAATATTAAATAATTATTTTAAAATATTAAATTTCATTAATTTACCTTCGCTGCCATTAAACTCCTCCTTCGCACCCAAACCGTGTATCGACCTGCCCAAACCGGTTTGAAATCCAATTTGCCTGCCGTATTTGAACTACCACAAAATGTGTGAAAAACTTCCTTCAAAGGGAATGGCCGAGGATCGTTGTGGGTGAGCAATTGGATTGAATTGTCCTTTGCATAATTTTGTAATTCTGGCGGAACCTAAAAAGTAAATTAATTTATTGTATCAAAAATTATTCAAAATTTACCACACAACATCCTTCAATGAAAACGTGCACCACCCGTGGTTTATGTTGATTTGCGGCTGCCTCAAAAAGTCGTTTAAGCTCGGGAAGTTGGAAATCGGCCACACCCATGTTCAGCACTTTCCCTTTGGAGACCAATCTTTCTTCGGCCTCTTTCCAAATCCTCAACACTTCGTTGAACCATTTCTCGTCAATGCCACCGGCATAATCGCCATCATAAGCTTAGATGAATTTATTAAACTTTAATTTTTGAATTTTAATTTACCTGGTTCTGGAAAGGCCAAAATGAGTTGTTCAATTGAATCCGTTTGCAATTGTTGTAAAACTGCTTCTGCAAAAATAATTTTAATTCAAATAAAACTTTAAAAATTGACAACCTGTCGCATCAGAAATGTATTGGAATTCGAAAGTTTCCAAGAAAAGTTTCAGTGTAATTTTTAGATCATCGCGTTCATACGCATTGTCACAATCCTTTTTATCCGTAAGAAGAAGCATTCCATCATCTTGGATTTGCGTATCGCATGGAAGGTCTTTTAACATAAGCTTTAATGATTCATTGAGCTCTTCTGCTGAATTTGTGAACCTAAAATTTAGGATAAAATCAATATTTTAAACAATTTTAAAACCTCTTAAGCTTCAATTCAACGAAATTGTTGATATTTCCCGTATGAATTCGAAATTTCTTCAATTTATGAAGTTGCTGAATCAATTCTTTACATGTTGAATTCGTTTCAGGCGGCGGCGGCATTTGTTCGGAGGAATTCATTTTATCTTTTTAAAAAGTCTATAAATTCGTGTTTCACTTCATTTATATAACATGTTTCTGATAGTTAGCATTTACGAATTATGTTTTCAAACTGGTTTTAAGGGTTTTTAAACATGCTAAATCCGAAATAATCATTGGTTTTTGGGTCCAAAACAACCTTACCCCTACGCCCTAGGCCCTACCCCTACCTAACCTATAAAATTGTCGAAAAAATAAAAAGTAAAAAATAAAAACCGGATTGGATAAAATGTCTTAAAATTTGGATAAAATGTCATATAACTCTCTGAAACTGGAATCGGCTAAATTTGGCTCAAATTTCGGTTAATTTTGACTCAAATTTCGGTTATTTATCAGTTGATGTGAGGCAATACTTTAACTCACATTAACCGTCGATTAGCTCAATTTTGACTCAAAATTAACTGAAAATTGAGTCAATTCAAGTATATGAAAAAATACGGTAGTCAGCTAAATTTTAGTAAAATAGCAGCTAAATTTGACTAAAAATTTAATAAATAATGAAGCAATTTTGAGCAAAATTTTATTCAAATATAAATAATAATTTATTCAAAAATAAAGCGATTTAAAGCTATTCAAAATGGCCCAATTCGAGCTTATAAATAATAGCATAATTTCTATGAAAATCCTTATGGAATCTAATTTTTAAATCCGATTTTTTAATTCTCTATTATAAATTTTATAATATTTTGATTTTAGGTCATATTAAAAATAAATTGCCAAATCATTTGTTATTAACAAAATTTCTGCGATTTCTAAAATAATATTTAAATAATATTCTTTTAGTTTCTCGGCTTTTAAAAATTATATTCCATATGAATTTTCATAGAAATTATGCTATTATTTATAAGCTCGAATTGGGCCATTTTGAATAACCTGCTGTTGAAATGAAATAAATTGATGATAAATCATTGAAATTTTCAAATTTTCTTCTTTTCCATCATTCCTGCCCATCGTTTCATATTCATATCTTAAATGAATCGGAATGAATTTTAAATAAAAATTAAAAATTATACCATCACAAATTGCCGGCCATTCTTGCCATTGCTTTGATCTTGGCATCCATTCTTGAAGAAATTTCTACTTGCTTTACCTTAATAGAAAAGGACCTTGATGGTTTTCATAAAATACATAAAAAACTTATCTTGCCAAGTTGCCATTGTCTTGCTCTCGGCATCCTTTTTTGGAGAAACTGCTGTTTTTTGCCCAATTGTTGTGCCAAAACTTTAATGAAAAATGCTCTTTTGATGGTTTAAAATTATAATACATAGAGAAAAACTTATCTTTATTTATTGATCCGGTGTGGATGAATATTTCTTGAAATAATATTTTTCCAAATCAAAATGCACAACCATATAACATATATCGAAAGCAATAATAGCAATTCACCTTTGAAATTGAGTAAAATAAATTATATTATTTGTATATTTAATTTTTTAATTAAATTATTATATCTTTTCCAAAAAATTTAATCTTTGATTTATTATTTTCACGGAACCTTATAAAGTCATCATTTTCCACTATTTTCTTTAAGATAAACATGTTTTTGATTCGGATCGGATTCTTCTCTTTTTTTGGGGAGGGTTGCTGGGAGGAAGGAAAGAGGAAAGCGAAGTTGGCCAAGTGAAAAGAAGCCCAGAAAAGGGGATGGGCAGAGGGATGACGGATGAGGGAAGGAATGTTGATGTTGGCCAAATGAAAACAGGCCCAGAAAAATGGGGTGGGGAAAGGGAGGGGGAAAGAATGTTGGCCAAGTGAAAACAGGCCCTAAAAGGAGCACATTTGACGAAAAATTAAAAGCGATTTTGTATTTCTGAAAAAGGATCGTCCAATAAAATCTCAATTTTCCTTGCTAAATAAAATGGACTTTAATGATTTCGATTTGGATGAAGAGGAGGAAGAAAATCAAGTAGGATATCCTTATCCTAAGATTCAAGCTAGTTTTTTCCTAATTAATTTGATTGTTAAAATTCGCCTTCAGCGACGAATGGATGAGAATTCTATTGGCACATCCACTTCTGCGATCAGAAATCTTTTTGGAGGGGTCGGTGCCGGAAGAGGAACTGGAAGAGGGGGCAGAGGAGGAGGGAGGGGAATGGGCCGCGCAATGGGGACAAGTGCCGAAGATTCAATGGCCAGAATTATGGGAGAGGACCATCCAAGACTGGCCGAAATCGGCAAAGCTTTGCAAACATTTTCCCCTTCTAAAAAAGCCAAAGCCCTTAAGGAATATTTGCCAAAACTCCCTCGGTTAGGTTTTGTTTTTAATTTTTTATATGTAAAATAATTCATAGATGTCAAAGTCCTACGCACACAGAGGAAGAATTGGAGGAAATTTACTCGGATTCAGCGTCTTGGGCAAAATTCGAATCCGAAAAATTGAGCGCTACAGAGGCCATTTCGGCCTTTCACGGGGTGGGGTCATTTGAGGATTTTATTTGGTTTTACTTATTTTTAGGCCTCTGAATTGCGTTTTCAAGAAGAACTTCAAAAAATGGAAAGGAAATTTCGAAAAACTGCAATTCAACCAAATGTTATTTTGAATTAAAAATTGTTTTCATATCTCCATTTTTAGATTCCTATTGCCGGGAACCCAACCCCTTCAATGCAGAATGTAAATGCTCAAGGATGGATTTTGCCCGACGCTCCGGAGGGGAATTTGGGACAAATCATGGAAAGAAAATTTTTGGCCACTTTTCGCGAAAATCAAACATTCCCGGAGGCACTTTCAAAATGTGTGAAAGCCTTATTGGAGAAATTTTATTTTTTGCCAACACACATGAATTTGAGGGAGCTGTTATAGAAGAATATGAATCGGAACCAGCAATTTATTCGGAATTTTTCAGAAATTTACCGCCTAATAGATTCCCCCGCATGATGTATGCCGCCATGAAATACGATTTTATTAGAAAAATTGACCCTAATCCTAATCGTAGAAGTGTTTTTGTGCCCATTAAAAATATTATTTCCAACGCAGCTATGTTTGGAATTTTTTTGATTGATTATAACCTTTCACTTTATAGTGAATAATATTTTGATAAATTTTTTTATTTATAATTTGCAAACCTTAAAAATTGCATCGAGACATCGGCAGCTAACAAAACACAGAATTGTGGAATGCCACCATCAAAATATTCACCCAAACCATTTGCGGCCAAATATTCTGCATGTCGATGCATTCTTATTGACAAAAAATTATGTTTTTTGTAATAAATTGTATAAAATTAACCGCCCAATAACATAACTGAGGAAAGAAGCAAATTGAATGGCAGCAACATTTGGTCACCATTTTGCACATGAAAATATTGAATTTTTAATTAAAAAAAAAATTTGGTTGCACCCAGCTTATTCATTTTTCAGAATTCGCATAGGGTGCAACCTTTAATTTTTGACCTGTTTTTTGTAGCCGACCTAGTTGATTTTCAATCAAATTCGTAGAATTATTAAAGAATCCTAAAAATAAAATTTGCATTATTAATTAAAAATAAATTTCTGGGAAATAAAAATTAAATGGGTGAGTGAAATTGATGGAATTTAATAATTGGATTGTTGCAATGGAATATTGAGCGGATTGGCTCGAAAGATTTGCATAAATTTTTCTTTAAATCTCTATCTCTAATTTATATTATCTTTTCGTTTCTTGTATGATTTTTTTTATTTTTCTTAAAAATGGCTAAATTTTGAATAAATTTTGATTCAATATTGAATAAAAACAAAAGCTGAAAAACAACTGCTATTTTAATTAAAAAATAGGTGAAATTTTACTCAATATTTACTCACATATTTTGTCAGTTATTTTTTGGTTATTTTTTAATCAATTTTTAGTAAAATTTGAATCAATATTTAATGTAAATTAACTAAAAAAATTTATCGCTTATTTTTTACTCAATTTTTAGCCAAATTTAAGCAACAACCGAAAATTGAATCAAATTTAACCGAAAATTAGCTGATTGAGTCAAATTTTACCAACTCTGGAATTTCCAGAGCTTTTTTGGCCGCAGGGCGCGGGCGCCGCACCGCATCTGCAGCGCAGTGAAACCGAAACTTGAAAACGCGCTCGCGCTAGCATAGCACACAGATCCAAACCAAAATATGGTGAGGGATGAGGACGAACGAAACCGAATTATAATCATTATAATAATCATCAAAATCTTTTATGTTTTATCTTTTTTTATGAAGATGGGTGAATATTAATTGATGGAATGAAATTTGTTGGATGATTAAGTTTTTAAATTCGGATATCGTTAAATTTGAAAGTTTAGATTAAAATTATAAAATTTGCTTCAAACAAATCATCAAAAATGAGTGAACTCCAACAACAACAACAAAAAAGACCATGGTATACCGAAGACTTTCTATACATCATAGCCAGAGCTGGGTCTGACTCCGACTCCGGCTCCGACTCCGACTCCGCTCCGGAGCTGGAGTCGGAGTCGGAGTCGAAAATTGAAAAGGTCGGAGTCCGGAGTCGGAGCTGGAGTCAAAATTTTCAAAGGTCGGAGTTGGGAGTCGGAGTCGGAGTCAAAAATTTTGAGCGACTCCAGACTCCGGTCGACTCCGGATTTTTATTTAAAAATTGTATTTTTTTACCTAATTTTTAAAAAATTTCCCTTTTTTAATTTTTTAAAATTAAATTTTTTTGATTTTATTTTGTCTAAAATTGAAATTTTCATATCGAAATTATATCATTTTCGGAAATAGATGTTAATTTTGCACAAAAATGCCCAGGAGCCAAATCGAAATTACTTAAAAAAATTTCTGCGGAGTCAAACTCCGGAGTCGGAGTCGAGTTTTAGAACGACTCCGGAGTTGGAGTCGGAGTCGGAGTCAAAAATTGGAAACCCCGGAGTCCGGAGTCGGAGTCGGAGCTAAATTTTTGAAAAGTCGGAGTCCGGAGTCGGAGTCAAGATTTATGAAAAGCACAGCTCTGATCATAGCCGAGAAATTACTCGCAAGAATTCCTGATAGTCGAGAAATTGATTTCTGCCAACAAAATTGCTATACACTTTTCATGGTTTGCTAATTTCTCTTTTATAATTAAAGTAAATATTATTTTTAAGGGTCATAACGAAATAGCTTTTCGGACTATTATCTCACAATTTGCCAAATTCAAGCGAATTGATTTCATCAACTATGGAGGAGTTTTATAAGAATGACAACTTCGCTATTGTTAGTTTATTTCATATTTCTTACCTTACATAAAAATAATGTTTTAGAATGTTTCTCAATCAGAATTTGGTGGGCCTTATATTGTTCTACCAGGAATGCTGGAATACATCATCGAAAATGGGAAACTCCGAGTCGATACAATTAAAACATTCCATTTTCTTCTGAATGACTATATTACTGACATCAATGAATTGGGGGAAATGAACAGTTTGAAGGCATTCTGCGCCCTTTTCCTTGGCAAACGTAAATTTTACTTAACATTTGCTTAAAAATTTTTCACAAATTTAGAAATTCAAATCCCAGATGGACTGAACAATAATCTTATGGTCAAGAAATTCACTCTCAAAGAAACGACTATGCACATTCGTATTTTTTTTTTATTTTGAATAAAATAGACATTATTTACAGAAAATAATTTGGAAGCAATTTTGGCCATTGATGCTGTTGAACTGGAAATTTCCTTTCAAAACGTTAACACCATAATCGATTGCAGCCAATATAACAATAGGTAATAAAATATTAATCTTTTTATTGAAAGATCCCTTTTAGTTCTATCATTGCCCAAAATACAACAAAAATCACCGTCCATTTTGAATTCGATTTTCAATCCTCCAAAGAAGATATCGAGAAATTTGCCACCAATTTTGAGATCTTTTGCTCTTTCCTTGTTCGGGCCTGCCCCGCTCTCAAACATTTGCACATCACAATTCAGTCATCATTACTAAATCTCATCGATTCTTCAATTGAAGAATTCACCAACAATTTCCATTCCACAATCAAATCAATAGAAGCAAACATTAAATCGATCAACATTGGCAATGAACATTTGCAAATTTCAATCGAGCTGAGTGCCCGTATCCCACGTCATATTTTAAATGTAAAGAAGTTGCTAAAATTTAAATATTAAACATTTATTTAATAGGAACTTCCATTTCAACTTCAAAGCCATGCTGTGTTCAAATTTGGTTCTCCATTTTCTCTGCTAGGATTCGACGAAAATGAGTACATAGCACACTCTTTGGAATGTGTTGACGTTTGTGGCCGGATCCATGAATTGCTATTCAAAATTTTTGGGACTGACTTTTATGATTATGATTTTGATGATTTTCGGTCTGACTATTATGGCTATGATTACAATGATTGGTAATGTCGAGATGACTACAACAATGATAGACTATATTAAGAACTGATGAAGATTCGCAACCCATTTTTTTTGTTGATCTCCAAGATTTAATTGACGGAAAATAATTCCATTTTTGGACATACATTTCACTTCTTTTTTTGAATCTCGAATAAATTGTTTTCCTATAAAATTTCTTCGCTATAAATAAATGTACCAATCAGAAATTAGAAAACCAGACAGTTTGGTCTTTGGTGATATGTTTTGTAGGGAAGGGATCAAAAAAATTAACATATTTTTAAAATTGTTAAAAATAGTTACAAAAAAAATAGAACTTTTTGCAAATCTATTAGATTAATAATACATTCATTGTTGGTTGAAAAATTAGTTATTTAAATGATTTGCCGGTGGTGGGATTCGAACTTTTCCTCCAAAATTTAAAAGTCGAACACTAACCAACTGATCAAAAGTGAATTGCTTTGCGTCGCTCCGATTTGAGTAGTGAATTGAAGCTCAAGGCAATATCTTCCGAATGCCTCTTTCGTGTACAATTTTCATTAGATTAAATCTCCATTATTTTTTGCATCTTTTATTAATATTTTGTTTTCAACTTATTAAAGTTTACGAATTAAACAATATTAAATAAACCAGACCCAGATGTAATAATAATTATCCCTTAAAATGGTCCAATGTTCATTCATAATTATTTATAATTAATAAGGACCATTCATATTTTGTTCTGTTCCATTGCATTTCATTCATTCACCCAAATCCAAGTGATTTGTGCGGAAAGGGAAAGAAGAAGCAATGTAATCAAAGAGGGAAAAAATGTCCAAAGGCATTCGGTGGCAGCAGCTGGTAGCAAAGCGCAAGGGGAATTTGGATAAAAGTATAGGAATTGGACAGGAACTGGTTGATGGCTCCGTCCGTCCACTTCACTGGCAACCGGCGACGGCCATTTCCACTAGCTTTCTGGAGCCGTGGATGGATGGATGGAAAGCACGTAGAAGTTGGCCGCAACTTTGTAGGTGGACAATCCAGCCAACCTTCTCTCTTCTTTGTTGGGCCACAAAGCCCCCAGCAGCTTTTTCGGCCGTTGGTCAGAGAGAAAGACAACCACGCAATCGAGGGGAATTGGGTGGACCAACAGAGGAGGAAGGGGAAATTGGGGTGCTTTGGGGGAGGGATATGAAAGCAGGCCATGCAGCTGGCAGGAATGGAGGACACCGGCGATGGACGACGGCCACTGGCGTGAATGCGCTCGAAATAAATGTGTAAGGAATCTTTGTTGTATTTGTTGTTGTCGTCGCCTATTTTTTGTGTCCATTTTTATTATGCGGCCATCCAGGTCCCGTCAATTCCGCAAAGTCCCAACATTTTCCCATCCCCTCAATCCCCTTCTCTTTTCCACGGAGCCAATGGGGCTTTGTCTCACCAGTCCCCTACCAGCCGTGAACAGCGCAAATTCAAATGAATGGACATTGAGGAGGAAAGTGGGCTTTGATTTTTACGTGCTTCTTTCTGCCTTCGCCGTTGTCCACAAAGCCGGTCCTTTCCTTCCTTTTCCCTCCCTTCCTTCCTTTGCTGATCGCGTAATCATCGTCCACTCCCCCATAAAATCAGCCTCGCCAAAAAAGTGAATAGCCATCATCGGGGAAAAGTCGTCTCCCCTGGAGGGTCCCCATCCATCGAAAGTGGTGTTTCTTCATTTGGCCCCTTCCCCTTCATCAATTCCTCTTCTTCTTGTGCAATTAGTCGTCGCGCTTTTTCGGCCGTCGCGCCACTGTCCAAAAGGCCCCCTTTCCCCACGGGGACTGGTCAGAGCCCGATGCGGCAGATATCTGGGTCACTGGGCCTAGTCCGCCTTCCACGCCATGTGTGTTTTTCCCTTTGATGGGACCTGAGGGGGGAAGTGGACAAAAGCGGAGAAGAAGGTGATTTGAAGGAATTATTGTGGGGGGAATTCGGCTGGACAAGATTAGGCACGGCCCGGCACTCTCGCCTCGGCAATCCCCTCTTTGCCCTTTCTCTCTTTTCGAGCAATTTCGCCTTTTCCCACATTGCACTTGCCCTTCGCCCACTTTCCGAGTGGCGCTCTCGGTATGGGGATAATGGGGAGGGGGCGGATGAGGAAGGGGAAAGGGCGCGCAATGGACCCCAAAAAGAGGCAAAGGTGCACAATCCATCAGTCCCAATTTTGGTCGGGAGGGGTGGATGGGGGCATTGTCGCGCATTGAAAGGTGGGGGACAAGGCCATTCGGCCTTGAGGTGAGGGAGGGGAAAGATGATGACCGCCTCCCATTCTTCCCCTTTCACCTTCGCGCCGGCTGGCACTAACTTCTCCACACGCCCCTTCAGCAAAAGTAGTTGTAGCTCTCGCCTATTTCCCAAATTCCCCATTCCTTTCTTGTGTCCATCATGAGGGGTAGGGGATGGCCCTGACCCTGACCTGATTGGCGCGCCGGGAAAGGGCAGTCCGGTGGCTGCGGATATGGAGGAGGTGAGGGGACAGGGGTGGCTGTTTTCCACAACATTCGCTTTCCCTTGCGCGCATCATCCACATTCTTCCCTCCTTCAAAACCCAAATTCATCCCTAAAACCCAGATTGGCCTTATTCCACTCAAAAAATGGGCCTTGATCCGTCGCCGGATGCCACAAAGTCAAATTGTCTGGTGGCGGCATCGGCCAATCAGGCACTTCGAAAATTGGCCTCAATTGAACAAAATAATCAACAAAAAGAGAAGAATGAAGGACATTGGCAACAGCCTGAATATGAGGCCGATGGAAAGGAGATGGCAGGTGGGAGAAAGGAATAAAACATTATTAGTGGCCTTTTCAATTCAACAATTTTTGGATTTTTTGAGGGAAAATGCAAAAAACATTTCGCCGCCATTCCCCCCCCCCCCCCCCAAATTTCCCTCCTCATTTTTGGGGCCAAGTCGATTATAGTTGAGTGGCAGAATATTTGGCCACAATGAATCACATTTTTACAAGAGAAAATGCCATTTGGCCCCATCAAAAAAGGGAAAAGGCCAAAAAGCGAAAGATTGTGGTGTCCAAAAAATGAATTCATTCCCTCTCAAAAAAGGTCAATTATTGCAATTGCCTCGATCCACCCCAACCACCAATGGCCAAGATGCAGAAGTGTACCAATTGGCGGATGCCGATTTGGCCAATCTTTGCATTTTCCATGTCCCGGACAAAGCATTGCATCTTCAAGACCCAAATAATCGGGCATTCACTTCACTTCCCCTCAATTTGGTCCTTCGTCCATCTTTTGCCGTCAAAAATGTTTGCCAAATGGATTTAGGCCTTCGCAAAACTATTTCCCTCAATTTTCCCAGGAATTGGGCGTTTTCGCCGCCGATTTCATCCCAAGATTTGCTCGTTTTGGCCCAATTTGTGGCGAATCCAGAACTCCAAGCATGGAGGAGGCCACCGTAATGCCAGCAGCGGGCACCACTCCTGAAGGGGAGCAGCCGAGGGGCGGCCACCGAAATGCTGATTCAACCCCGAGGGGGGAAAGGAGGGCCATGGCCAACGGGAGCGCCAATCAGGGCCGAGCCATTTGGAAGGTATTAGCTTTTTTTCGAAGGGGAAGGAATATCATTTTCTGTGGGAAAAATGCAAGGGAAAATGAAAAGGCAAATAGGAGAGTGGGGGGGAGGGGGGTTGGTGGTTGACTGGGCCAATCGGCTTCCAAAAATGAGAATGAAAAGGGCACAGTTTCAATTTCATTCCCCCTCCAATCCAAATTCACTCATTTCCATTCAAATCCAATCCGTAAATTCCCTTTAAAAGATCTTTTCCACAAGTGGCGCCCGCCTAATCAGACTAATTGAGACGAATTCACGAAAAGCAAATTGGATGAAAAACGTTCAAATGGCCGAGAGCAGAGAATCCCAGAATTTGGTGGCTTGCCAGGTATTTTTGACAGGGCAAATTCATAATTGAAAATTGCCTAATTTTGTCAGTTCGACAATGACATTTATTTCTATTCGATTCGCTCAATTCAACCAAACACGGAATTGCTCTTTTGGTACAGTCGAGAATATGCCCTTCGAATGCAAATGGAACATCAAGCGGCCGGTCTTCCCTTTCCTTTATTTCCTTTGATTTCATTTATCCAATTTAGGCCAATTGAATCGACAAATTTCCCTAATGCTTGAACCATCAATGCCATCGGCAACAAATTTGCTATTAAAAAATGAAATTAAAACAAAAGGGAAAGAAGGGGCCGAAGAAGGGCAACCATCTCCTCCCGAAGAGGCTTTGGATTTTAGTGAAAAGACAAAAGAAGGAAATTGTGGCAACCAACAAATTATTAGAAAGGTAGAAAAATTTTTAAAATGGATAAAAGGCAATTAGCTGAAAATATTGCTAAATCCCATTAATTAAAACTTAATTCCCACTGATCATTTTAAGTGCGCCTCATTGGCCCATCATCACCAAAATCACCCAAATCCCCATCATCACCATCATTCGCCGGTTGCTTCCTCCTCATCCACTTCGGAATTGACTCCATTGTTGAGCGATGATTATCCATCCTCCATCAATTCCAGCTCGGCCAGGCATTTCCGAAAATATTTTCCAAATTAATTTGTCCCTAATTTTGAAGTTCATCCCCAACTAGCCCACCTGGGTCCGGCTCTCAAAATCGTCTTCATAAGCTTCCATCCGCAAATGATTTACCCTCGAAAACGCCAATTTGCCGTGGCCAATCCTATGCTGGACCACCTCAAAGTCGGCCAAATGTAATCCAACAAACTTTGCATCGTCCGGTCCCATTGCGAATTTCGGCCACTCCACCGCCACTTGGCTCCTCTACTGGTCCTCGCCCTCTGACCCCAATATGTGCCGGCCTCCCAGCGACTCGGCCACCTTCGTTGGGCCCTTCCTCACTGGTGGCATCAATGGGCCAAAACAGTGCATTCCTTCGGCCAATTCCCCCACCACCGCCTCCATCCCTCTATTCAATGGGAATGGATTTGCAACAATTCATTTGGTCCCGACGATTGGCCATTGCCGCACAACAACAACAATTGGCGGCTGCTGCCGGTGCATGGTTGCCCCCAACCCAAGGCACACCACAATTCCCGCCTTTGGCCACGGCGCCGGCCTCAAATGGACAAACGCAATTGAATGGCGGTCCACAACAAATGCAGCAACAGAATGGGGGAGGGGGAAGGGCGGCTGCCGAGAATCCAATGTTACCGGCATTGGGAAGCACAGCAGCCGAAAATGGTATAAAAATGGGTTTTTATAAGTCCACAATTCCCCATATTTGCAGGTGGCTCCATTCTGCCTCAAACCAATTCATCGGAATATTCTCCTTTGTATGCCATTGCGGCCGTCGCTGCAATGTTGCCGCCACATGGCCCCCAGCATCATCATCGACCATCTCCAGCAGATTTGACAGAATTGGAAAGGGCCATCCGGGCCCGTGGTGGTCCTCATCAATCCGTTGTCATTCAGCCACCACCCAATTCTTCCCTTACAAACGGTAATTCGTCAATGGTGGCCGCCGAATTGCGCCAATCTTTGCATGCTTATCAAGTGGCATTGGCCGCAGCAGCTGAAAGGGCAAGGGAGGAGGAAATGCGCGGATTGCATGGGCCAACAAATGGTGGTGGGCATTTGAAAGGTGCCAATGAGAATGGGAATGGAACGACACCCAAAAAATCATTGACCATTTCAAATGAGCAGAATAAGGCATGAGAGAAATTAGGAAACTTTTGAATGGATTGGTTTATTTTATTTTGCAGTTTTGGCACGCCCAACAAGTGAATGGACGAACGAGATATGAGTGCAAGGTGAATTTGGGGATTGGTCCTAAATCTCCTTCAAAATATAAATTTGAAGGAATGCTCAAAACCATTTGGGCAACTTTCCAATCTAAAAGTCCATTTGCGAACACACACCGGCGAACGACCCTACAAATGCAAAAAATGCAACAAAGGGTCGGTCATTATGGGGAATGAATTAATTTACATAAATTCCCTGCATAGATTCACTCAATTGGCCCATTTACAAAAACATGATTTGGTGCATACTGGCGAAAAGCCACACAGATGCGAGGTAGGCCAAATTTTCTTGTAATTATAAATTTTATTTGTAATTAGATCTGTGAAAAACGCTTCTCTTCCACTAGCAATTTGAAGACCCATTTGCGCCTTCATAATGGGCAAAGACCCTACAGGTACATTCAAATTCTCCATTTTTGCTATTAATTTCCTATCATTTTCAGCTGCGATCGTTGCAATCTTTCCTTCACCCAATTTGTGCATTTGAAATTGCATCAACGAATTCATTCCAATGTTTCTCTTCAGCCCTATTTTAATTTTTTTTATTGAAATTAAATAAAATTTCCCCAACATTTTCGATTAATTAAATTAAAATGATATTTGCCTTTGGCAAAATTAGAAATATTTATTTTTTCATTCGCCAATTTCCGCAGGAGCGACCATTCGCCTGCACACAATGTGGCCGTAATTACATAAGCCCTAGTGGACTTCGAACTCATTGGAAGAATACTTCGTGCAAACCGCAACCAAATGAGCTGAACACACTGCAAACTTATGTGGATGGATTGGCCGGAGCCGGGACTGGACGAATTGGAAATGGCCAAATGTTGGGGGATGAATCGGGTGCAATGGAAGGATTGGAAGATGGCCAAGGGAAAGGAAGGAGAAGAATGGAAGAAGAACATGGCCAGGTTGAAGAAGATGGCGATGAGGAGGATGGGGAACGGGAACAACTGCATGATGGGGGCAGGCCGGATGAGGAGGTGAATTAAATTGGAGGGATTGAAATTAATTGTTGGGTAATTTGGGAAAACAATGTAAATTTAAAGAGGAGAGGAGGGGTTTGAAAAATTGTTTATTGTTAGTTAAAAATAAATCCGCCTTTCAAGAATAATTCCGCCTGTTTTAAGAATAATTCCGCCTGGTTAGAATAATTCCACCTGTTTTAAGAATAATTCCGCCTGGTACTTAGAATAATTCCGCCTGCTTTAATTCCGCCTGGTCAACTTAGAATAATTCCGCCTGTTTTACTTAGAATAATTCCGCCTGGTCAACTTAGAATAATTCCGCCTGGTCAACTTAGAATAATTCCGCCTGGTCAACTTAGAATAATTCCGCCTGGTCAACTTAGAATAATTCCGCCTGGTACTTAGAATAATTCCGCCTGCTTTAATTCCGCCTGGTCAACTTAGAATAATTCCGCCTGTTTTACTTAGAATAATTCCGCCTGGTCAACTTAGAATAATTCCGCCTGGTCAACTTAGAATAATTCCGCCTGGTCAACTTAGAATAATTCCGCCTGGTACTTAGAATAATTCCGCCTGGTCAACTTAGAATAATTCCGCCTGGTCAACTTAGAATAATTCCGCCTGTTTTACTTAGAATAATTCCGCCTGGTCAACTTAGAATAATTCCGCCTGGTCAACTTAGAATAATTCCGCCTGGTCAACTTAGAATAATTCCGCCTGGTACTTAGAATAATTCCGCCTGCTTTAATTCCGCCTGGTCAACTTAGAATAATTCCGCCTGGTCAACTTAGAATAATTCCGCCTGTTTTACTTAGTCCGCCTGGTCAACTTAGAATAATTCCGCCTGGTCAACTTAGAATAATTCCGCCTGGTCAACTTAGAATAATTCCGCCTGGTCAACTTAGAATAATTCCGCCTGGTCAACTTAGAATAATTCCGCCTGGTCAACTTAGAATAATTCCGCCTGGTCAACTTAGAATAATTCCGCCTGGCTAAGAATAATTCCGCCTGTTTTTAAGAATTAATCCACATGATTCTAAGAATAATTCCCAGGAGATTTAGGAGAAATCATTTTAATAAGATTGAAAATTAATATTAATGCATAGCCTGTATTAACTTAATTGTAAATTTTAATATAAATATAACCTTTCTGTTGATTAATTTTTTTTAACAAATTTGGGTTGTTTTGAATTTTTTGAGCCTGATCATAAGGAATTTAGAAATTTAATAGATTATAAACTACTGTATTGATTTCAAATAAATTTTACTCTGGTAAATTATTTGATTTAGCCTCAGGCATTATTACTGTAGGATATGAAAAAGAGAGGTTCATTAAAAGACATAAAAAATGGTATATTAAATAATAATGAAAAATTTAGACAAGTTCGGATGGAGATCGAAATGAACAAATCCTTGTGGTCTGCGAATGAAGGAGAAAAAAAGGAATTGAAGAACGGATGCAAATAAATCAACATTTTATATACCCATAACCCAAAATAAATTGGTACCGCTAAACAAATAAATTCAACCCAAAAAGCCCTCTTACAAAAACCCTGATTTTGACCATCCACACCGATTCTTTCCTAATTAAAAAAAAGACACATTAAAATCCAATTTCCTTTTCTGCATAAAATTTTGTACATTTAAATAATATTTTACAATTTTGAATGGTAAAACAAAAAAAATTATTGCTAAATTTTGGCATTTCAAATTCATTCAACAATTTTACCATCTTTATTTTGGCCATCCTCTTCGTTCTCGTCTTCTTCTTCCCTCCTTTCCACCAACATTCCATCAATTTTTTGCTGCGATTGACTGTTCACCAAAATGCCATTGGCCGGCAATGTCATGGAACGGGCTGTCTCACTGAAAAAACAAAATTTTAATCATTTTGTTTTATTTATAAAAGGATTTTGAACTTTTAATTGATGTTTTTGTTGGGAGAATTAAACGCAATGAAATAACTCTCCCCCTCATTTCCCCCAATCATTTTACCTTAATCTTGGTGCCCTTTGATGGCCGCTCATGCTCACAAAGCGAACCGAGCCTTGGCCACCTCCAGCAACCTTTTGTGGTTTCTCATCGCACATCAATAGTCCTTCTCGTACCCTTGATTCACGGCGGATCATTGCCCGACGGCGACTGCTGAAATTCATCAAAATGGGCTTTAGGGTATGAACTATGAAATGACAAAAATATTTTTGATTTAAAATGGGTTGTTACAAAAAGTTATTTTGTGAGCTATTTTCAATATTATTCTTTGTTTGAATAATCTAATTTTAAATTGGGAAACAAAAATTATTTAGAAAAAAGGGATTTAAAATGAATGGAAAACGAACTCTCGAATGGCAGCGGCATTTGCCGCAAATGGACTTCGAGAACGGGAAAAGGACTCTTCGGCAGTTTCGTTGGATCCAAGGAGGCATCGGGCCGGAGCCGAACGGAAAATGAGGTAACGCAATTGGCGGCATTCATCCGCAATGTTGAAAGAGAAATAGCCATACTGAAATAGAGGTGAATTTAATGATAATTAATAATCGGGTGGATTGGGTTGGGATCTTCTCCCAATATTATATTCCTCTATTCCCTTATAAATTATGTCTTTTTTATTCAATTAAATACTCAAAAAACGTACCAAATATGGGGAAATGGCAGAATTAAAACTGAAAATAATGAATTTATGAATTATTTTGGGTGGAATGAAAGATTTACACGGCAAAGGCATAGAGGAATTTGCTGAGCAATGGGGAAATTGGACGGGCACCGGATTGGCGAAGGAAATGGATGAACATTGCCACAGTGTACGGTGTCCAACAGAGGAGGAAGGCCAACACCAAAACCAATGTCATTTTTAGCTGTAAATTATAATAAATATTTTTAAAAAAATTATTATTATTAAAAGTTCAATTCTGTTCACCCACCGTTTTACTTTTGGCCCTTTCATAGCTGTCCCCTCCCCCAGTTCGTCTGAGCCCATTGCCCGAGGCACTTTGCCTCTTTTCGGCCATCATTTTTTGGTGTTGAAAATAGGCCACTTTTGTTGGCACCAAACTGCTGGCCCTCCTTCCCGCCAACATTCCATGCAATTCACATCCCCGAATCAAGGCCAATTTTGTCAAATTCTTTTGGGGCTGCGGTGGTGGTTCAGGTTCCTTTGCCATTTCTGAGTCATTGCTTTTCAGCGAAATTGAGACGAGAATGGAACCATAACAGAATAAAATGACCAACAAAGGCAGAAAATACACCGAAAAAAGGGGAAATGGTAATTTGGATTGGCAAATTGGATAAAAATATTCGGAAAATAAGTTGTCTTAATGATTGTATTAAGAAGAAGACTTGCCTGGACAATGTTGAGCACGGAAAACCAATAAACCACACTGGGCGACAATTGGTCAATTAAATCCGCAGAAACGCATTGCTTTAAAAATGAGAATTATTTTTAATAAAACTGCCAATTCTAACAATGCCCAGGGGTCTTTTCCTACTTGACCTACTGTACCCCTACTTCTTGCCTAATCAACCTGTCACCCTGTCAATCAAATATTGCCTCATTCTGCCTTTTAAATCCACTCTTTCCTCTCCTACCTTTCACACTATTATCCATTTTTCCTACACAATTAATTAATAAAGAATAATTTAAAGTAGAATTCCCTTTATCCCTATCCCGTACAGTGGACCACTGGAGGGATTTAGGCCCCCAGCGAAGCCCAATTCTCGCCAAAACCATAAAAACTAGCATCAATCAAAATTCCTTATAAAGAATTTGTTTGAATTATCCCCCCCCCCCCCTCATCGTAGTGGAATATCCCAAAAATTTAATCAGTATCGAACTCTTTTATTTTTTATCTACTTAAAATTGTTGAAAGATGGTAAAACTTACAGTGAATTCAGTAAAACATGGATGCCGAGCAGTGCGAAAAATATAGACTTGAGGGAGGCTGGACAAACCGGAAACGAGCCTGGTAAAAAAAGGAAAAAAATATGGAGGAATATTTGTGAAGAGGAAATTGTTTTATTTTGTCAGCTAATAAATTAATTATTCATTTATTCCGAATGTCCTTATTAATTGTTATTTTCCAAGGCATTATCATTCATTCAATTCTCACCATGCGGTCGTGACCATCCGTTGGACACTTCGTTTTGCATTGATCACGTAGAGTGGAAATAGAATGGAATAAAAACGGTCCAAACTGAGGCAAACTAAAATGCCAGCTGAAAGAGTGACACCAAAAACATCTGAAAATGGGTGGAATATTGGGGGGGAGGGGGATTTATTTAGGGAATACCAAAAAATTTGCATAATCTGCAAAGTAAATCACCACCAAGCCAGGCAATGGTCAAATTGTGCACAATTTCCTTTGGAATATAAACCTTAAAATGAAAATACGTGAAAATTGGCAAATAAAATAGGGTGGGAAAGGCTCTATGCTGTTGAATTATATTTAGAGATACTAGGCAAATTGATGGCATCAGGGTGGATTAATCTTCATTAAAAATGAAAAGGGCCAATCACATTAACGTACCAATGTGACTAATAATTGGGCTACGGTCATATGCAAAAGGAGGGAATGGACACGGCGCCGTTTCACGCATTGATTCCTACAAAAATTGCATTAATTATTTGGCCACTTTATTGCCATTTTGGGCATCCAATAATTGGTGTCGAAAATGGGAATAATCAAAGGGGGCCTATTTTTTAAATTAATGTTTAGGCCCAATCCAAATAATATTTAAATAATATTAAATGTCCAACAAAAATATTTTTTATTTTTTTACCTGAAAAGGATCAAAAACATGCTGCCATTGCCGAGCAATGACAAAACGAAGACGGCACTGAAATAATAGTCAAAATATGTTTTATTAGTATTTCATGGGATGGGAAAATAGACGAAATTCGATCTCTCAAAAATGAATAAATTATTGAAAATAAAAAAACAAGGAAATGCCCAGAGGGGAAAAACAAAATCTGCGAAAATATTTTCGAGATAATCAGTAAAAATGATTGTCAATGTCAATAATGCAAGGGCTTTTCCTATTTATCATACTGTACCCCCACTTTTGCCCTGTCTCCCTATCAATCAAATATTGCCTCAATCCTCATTTATAAATCAGCCCTTTTCCTCTTCTAATACTTTTATCTTTCACATTTTTATCAAATTTTCCACACAATTAATAAAGAATAATTTAAATTTGTTTTGCCTCTAATGTTTATCCCATTCATTGGACCACTGGGGTTTAGATCTACGGCGAAGGCCAGGGATAAGGGCCTAGACCCAGCTCTTGCCCCAAACAACTTTAGCCCTAGATTAGGATTAATAATAATAATTGAGAACCGCTTGTCAGAACAATGAAAAGTGTGGTCATATGGCTTATTAATCAGATTTATTAGGGTTGGGATTAAATTTATAAGTCAAAATTGGATCAGCACTATTTAGGACGTTCAATTTTAAGAGGGAAGGAAATGAATCAACAATCAACAAATCAACTAAATGAATGAATGGGAAAAACGAACGAATAACAAATGGCCACGGAGCCATTGTGGCTCCATCGAAAACGCATAGCGGGTGGGAGCTCGACCAGCGCAGAACAATTCATCTGGGCAAGGGCCTAAAGTGAAACATTGGCAAAAATGTTTTTGGGGAAATGAAATTGAGTTGTTTTTGTTATTGTTTTGGTGATAGAATAGGAAATAAGGCCAAAAATTGAGAGGAATTTGTCTTTTCTGAATTTGGGCGGATTAAGTGGGGAAAATGCGTGTGGGGATGGATTTGGGCCAGAACAGAGGAATGAATGAATGAAAATGGATGGGCATTGAATAATTTCCCTTTCCACATTGCCACCATTTTTTGCCATTTCCCGTCGCCCATTTGGATTGGACGTTGTGCCGTCGCCCTGCTGATGGCCTCGCGAAATTCGAACCTTTTTCCCTCCCAAATATGAGGCAAAAAGGCGAGTCAAAAATGTGAAAAGGCAGTCGAATCAGGTGGCAGGCGGCAATTATGAAAAAGGCGGGGACCGGGGAGAAATTTACAATCCAAAAATGTGTGGCATTGGCATTCTTTCAAAATTCATTCTTTTGATTGGAATTTGTGCATATTTCGACACTTTTAAAACTCAGAGATATTGGGCATTGTCCTAGCAGTTCAACGAAATCAGTGGCCAAAATGTGTTGAACATTTGAAAGGGAAAATATGGAAAATGACGCATGGATAAATTTATGGGAAGGGAAGGGAAATGATGGGAAAGGGAAAAGTTGAATGAATGAATGGCCATATGGAGGGAGGGAGGAATGTGCCATAAATGGATAAAAATAGGGACAAAAATGTTCGGCCCAAATCCGTGATGGCCATCCACGCGGATGACGACCAACCAAAATGGTTTTGGATGGAATGGAATGGAAGGGCACATGAATTGAAGCAACAAAAATGAAAAGGGAAAATGTGGCATAAAGAATGGGGATGGATGGATTTGGGAAATTGAGGGGAAAAGGACACAAATGTTCCGAAAAGGAGGGGTGATGGGCCAAATGCCCCCATTCAATTGTGGCACCGTGCTTTAAGCTATTTATTCGATTTGAAGACGGCACCATGCCCCCCCCCCTTTGGACCCTCCTTTTGGCCAAGTTTTTGTCTGTGTCAATCCGAAAATGAGGAAGGAAAGGGAAGGGGTCCTCTGGATGAAGAATTGTGAAAAAGGGGGAAGGGTAAAATGAAGGCCGATTATGGCCAAAAGGGAGGAGGAAGAAGCGCAGGAGGATGGCGGCATTTGCCCTCTCCAAAAATGATAGGAGGAGGAAGGGGAATTCGCCGCTCAAATTGGATTTGTTGCCCGCGGGGCCCTTCTCCTCCTTCCCACAGATTGGGGAAATGGAGGAGAGGAGGGGATTGATTGCGGATAAATTGGCCGTAGAAGAATGCCAACACAGGAAATGTGAAAAAAATAGGGGGAAATGTGCGACCGATGAAGAAACCGGCAAAATAGATGGAAATGAGGGACATTTTATGTGAGGGAGGAGGGCAGCTGAAAATATTTTAGGGACTAAACCTAAATGTTGTAGTTGTCATTATACACCTCCATTGGACACCTTAATCTTCATCATCAGGGCCCTTCGCAACCATCCATTCCCATTTCCCATTTTACATTATTCCGCCTATATTTTTGGCCATTCCTGGAATTTGCCAAAATGGATGGAAAAAGGCGAGACTTTTTGGCCAAAAAATCTTAATTATGTTTCTCTTTCTCTGCCATTCAACCACTGAATTTAAGCGGATTCTCCATCGAGAAATTCATCGTTTATCGAATCAATTGCCGATGGCATTAATCAAAATTTTATGGAAAAAGAGAATTTCGACAGAAAAAGTTGCCAAAAAAAGAAAAATGACGAAAAAACAGCAAACTCTCATTCGATGATTGATGTGACCGCCTCATACCGCGCATAGAGATCCCTGACGAGTGTAGTTCGTCATGACCTTCCCGTCCATTTTTTATTTATTATTAGCAGAGTATACGGCCTGTAATAAGCTTTAGGACTCAAATAAATGGCTGATGGCCATTTCATCAGATAAACTTCAATAAATTCCGATTTCAAACTTTTAATTTTTGATATTAATATTTTCTTGCCATTTTTTATATTGACCTATATTTTTGCGCTTTGCCACTTTCTGAACAAAAATTGTGCGGAAATTCCACAAATAAAATAAATAATCCAAAAACCTAAACTGCTGTTCTTGTTCTTCGTTCTACATTTTTATTCTTGCCTCTTTTCTATTTTCTTCTTCACTGCCTCTATTCCCGGCCATATTGGCCCATAGAAATAGGGGAGGGGGTTTGCGCCAGCCGGTGGCCTTCATCATTCATCTACCAGCCGACTAACTATTCCCCCACCCCCCCATTCCCCCATTCTCTGCTCTTCCCCATTGCACACTGTTCTGTCTCTCATTTCCTTTCTCCTCTCCAATTTTTCTTTTCCCATTCAATGTTGTCCAATATTTTCCATTTTGCCCCCAAAAATATGACACAAAAGTTCCATGGCCCATCTCCAAATTTTTAGGGCATTTTTCCACCCTAAAATGGGCTCCAAACGTGTATAATATGGCCCATCCCCTCTATATTTCCGCCTATTTCCCCAATACCCAAAAATTCTCGTCTGTCTCCCACTAAATGGATTGCCCCCGCCCAATATTGCCGGTTGACTGACAAAAAGTAGAAGAAAGGCAAACAAAGCAACCGAAAGCATTCTCCCCACCACAATTGCAAAGAAGGCGGGCGACAGTTCCCCCATTGGCCCCAACCCCAAACAATATTACGTGATGACTGGGCCCATTTGGACCATTTTTTGCTTCCTTTCATTTTTAAAAATTTCGCCCCCTCAAGGCCTATGCTCTTTTTCCTTTCTTTAATTATGGCCAATCGCGCCATCCCCTTTCAATTTCTTTTTACATTTTTGATTCAAAAGAAGGAAAATTGTAGAAAGGTAGCAAAGCAACTAAATGAATGGGGCCCGATAATAAAAAGACGGCAATGACGGTCGATATGATGGGAAAAGGGAGGAATGGGAGGTTATTTCCAGTTCCCCTTTCATTTTACCTTGCGGGTCCTGTTCCTGTCTGGGCCTCTGCGGTCTGGCCTTTGAGCCCTTCCTGTCTTTCCACCATTTTCCTCCTTCATCAGCTTGCACAGCTTCCCCAAATAGTCCGTTGCCAAGCCCCTCGGCCAAATCCGCCACCTCCTCCATTTCCCTCATCATTTTCTTCCACACTTTCCCCCCATTTGCCCATGGCCATGGCGCCAGCACCCAATTAAATGCGCTTCAGCATTCATCCATTCCCCCCAATCCCCTATCCATCCAGCAAGCATCCACATTCCTCGTTTCCAGCTTCACCTTTCCAATTTTCATCCAGCCATCCTAGTCATGGCCATAAAAATTCCATTTTATTATTTTGGAGATTTTGAATGATTTCAGAGAAAGCAATGCATCAATTTTAGAGTAGAAATTGTGAAAAAATTTTAAAAACATCATAATCACTTTTGGACAATTGATTTGAACACCTGAAAAGAAGATTATTTAGGTCCTAAACTTGCAGGTTAAAAAAAATAAATCCGACTGCTTTAATTCTGCCTGGTTGGAATAATTCCGCCTATTTTAAGAATAAATCCGCCTGGTCAACAGAATAATTCCACCTGTTTTAAAAAAAATCCGCCTGGTCAACAGAATAATTCCGCCTGGTTAGAATAATTCCGCCTGGTTAGAATAATTACGCCTGTTTTAAGAATAATTCCGCCTGTTTCAGGAATAATTCCGCCTGGTTAGAATAATTCCGCCTGGTTAGAATAATTCCGCCTGGTTAGAATAATTCCGCCTGGTTAGAATAATTCCGCCTGGTTAGAATAATTCCGCCTGTTATAAGAATAAATCCGCCTGGTCAACAGAATAATTCCGCCTGTTTAATTTCGCCTGAATTCCCAGTCTATTTATAATTTTATTTCTGGATTAATCATTCTCTCTCCATCTCCTTGATCAGCCAAATTTTTTTCACTTGATGTCATTTTTTATTTTGAAAATAAGGCTGCTGACCTTTGGAAGGAACAAACATCAATCCTATATTTTATTTATTTATTCTTGGCTTTTCCCGTCCGTCATATGTTTTCCAGCTGATCCCCCATTCAAGAAGGTTCATTCTTCATTCATTGCCTCAAGGCACAAATTCCTCCCTTCTTTTGACTCAATCACCAAAGGGGAATTAGCCAATCCCCTTCTCCTTTTCCCCATGGGCGATCACATCGTTCTCATCCGTTCCTCCCTCTTCATCTTCACTCATTCAACCCAAACCCGTTGGTCATTATTATCCTTTGCGCACGAATATAGCCTCATCTTTGAATGCGGAAATAGGCTTCCATAATCCCTCTCTAAAAATGCAAATATTCCTCATAATTCAGGCTAAAATGGAGTGAAAATTTAGGAAAATGGCTTTATTTCAATGTTCGCAATTGACATATTAGCCAATTATTCCCTGAAAATAGTAATAAAATTCACCTTTGAACATTGTTTCTCAGGAAAAATAATAACAAACTTTTGTCCTTGAATCGCACACATTCATTCATTTCGTAATATTCCATCTCCCATCAAAAGGACAAAACTAGCCGCTTAAAACCGTCCGTCCTCGATGGATGGCGGCGGCTGTTATTTGGGTGAAAAGCACAGCCAGCCAAAACGCCCAAATGGGATCGCATTTCTCGGAAGCAGCTGCCGGTCCGCTCTTGGCCCATCCCCCCCCCTCCCCTCCCTTCGAAACGACCAAATGTTAAAGTCGAGAAAAAGGAGGGGATTGGGAAAATGAGTTTTGAGTGGGACATTCCCCCCAATTAATCTGTCCCATTCCCAGGCAAATGAGTGACCCCCGGCGCCAGTCCCAAAGTCATACCTTTGGACCCATCCCCATCCCCTCTCGTGACAGGTCCCTGCCACCGGAGATGATCCCATCCCCCCATTTCCCATTGTACTGATTTGTGTTACCCCACAATGATGTCCCCATTTTCCCCCACTAAAGAAAGACCTTTCCCGAGGCGAAATCCGCCCCATATCCCCCTTCAAGGCCCTTTTCCCCTCCCCTTTTTTTGTCGGCCCCATATAGCCAGCCGGTCCGGCCTTTCTCCGAATCACTTCTTCCCACTTTATCCTCCTCTCCAAAAATCCCTCTTCTCCGAAAATCCAATCGCCAATTTCTTTTACTGACTAAAACCCCCTCAAACGATTTGTAGCCCAATTTTGCCATAAAAGTTAAAAAAAGGATAAGGAAGAAATGCCCTTCATTGGCAAAGATTGGCGGGCGCCAGGTCAGAATTGAGGATGGCAATGATTTTGAGGATGAAATCCTCTTTTTAAAGGTGATCTCTGGGTGCGGGTCAACCATGTGAACCATACGGCCGGCTGGGAACAAATCAAACTTCGACCTATTCAGGTGAGGGTTGGCCGAAAATGGTCAAATTTATTTGAATAAAATGAGTTAAAAATGAAAAATATTCATTCATTTATCGTCGGAAATTTAAAGCCAAATTATTATATTTTTGGGGAGATAAATATCACAAAAATTCATTGAAAATTCGCAAGAATTCTCGGGGGAATTGGGTAAAAATTTTTAAAATAAGATGAGGGATATTGGCGGATAATAAAAAAAATATAAAAATTTACGATTACAAATTGGGGCAAAGCTGAAAAATGATTAAATGATAAAAGAGTTAAATTATGGCTAATTAAAAATGTTAGAATTTTTTCCTTTAGAATTCTCTCCATTATCTCCCCCACCAAAATATACATTCCAGCAATTCAGCTTAACTCATTCCCATCTTCGCGCGGTAACAGTGCCATTTTTGCGGTTGAAGCTGACCCCGCTGATCCATTGGTCGATTTATTGGATTCACAAGGCCCAATTGGTGTTGGCGAAATATTGCCGTCAGCGCCTTCATATTTTCCCCTGAAACGGGACCATAGTGCAATGTCCTTCCTAATGGATGGCCTTTTGGACAGCGAAAATTGCAGTAGCAGTTCGACGGATGGAAGCCATCGAATTCGGGATCCATCTCTTTCGGAATGTTCACCACCGCCTCCGGAGGAACAATCCTCATCCGAACAGGAAACAAACGGTAAATATAGAAGGATGGCAATTAGCAGAAACCAATTCTGAAGTTAAAGTACTGAATTATTTGCAGAAGAGGAAGAAGAGCCGGAGGATGGCCATTGGAGGCAGCCATTTTGCTTTGTGAAATTGAAAAATCGCACTAAGGAATTCATTGGATGTACCAGCATGAATGAGGCAATCCATCGGCTGGACATGGCCCGTGCCGTGGCCGACATTCGGCGATTCAATTACATTTGTAAGGTGCGAAAATGAGAGGGGAAAGTGGCAATTTGTGACTAGCATTTAAAATTATCATAATTGATTCATTATTTCCCTGGGAGGCCCATCACTTTTCCCTCCTATTATGAATTTTTTAATCCTATTCTTAATTAATATTTAACTTCATTATTTATAATTCAAGCCTAATATATCCCTGCTTTATAGGTTGTTCAAATTCTGGTCAATGAAAAGTTACAAAATTTGAGTGCCAGCTCCAGGAAAAGTCTCTTTGGTGAGTTCAAAATTCTAATGAATATATGATTAGATTATTGAAATTTCCTTCAGCCATCATCCAGGCAATGGTGCTTAACAGTGTGGAAAAAGATGTGCACATTAGCACAACAAAAGTATTGGCCATAAACAAAATTCATTCATTTCCCCCATTCAAAAGGACATTTTGAACAAGTTCAGCTTTGGATTGGATTCCCCACATGTTTGTGGGTCACCTCAGCTGGTTTCGAAGCAGCAAGGCACGTGCTCAAATCTACTTGATTTGATTGCCCGAATCACACCGCCACATACCCTTTCCGAGGCCAATCCCGACAGGTTGGATTGGGAGGGAAATGGACAATGGACGTAAATCTCTCATTTAAAGTATCACTTTCCTCGACCTTCCCCGGGAAGTACTTTCACTGATTTTGGCCAAATTGCCCGACCACGTGTCATTGTTGGAGGCAGCAAAAGCCAATGAAACATTGGAGGCCTTGGTCGAATCGGAACAACGGCAATGGAGGTGCGCAAATTGGGGAATATTTTTGTGGGAATAAAAATGAAATTGGCATCTTCTATTGGCCAATTTATATCCTCTTTTTCCATCTTAGATCTCTTTGCCAATTCCACTTCACCCAAGCTCAAATTGATAAGCACAATGTATGGAATTTATGCTATTTTGATTTGGAATTATTTCCCTTTTCAGCAGAAACCCGATCAACTTTGGCGCCATCTTTTCTTCGAGCTCAAAAAATACTACGGGTTAAGGGAAACGGTAAACCCTAGGGCACTATTCGAGTAATTTGCTGAATTTTTCATTATTTCCAGTATGCTGACCTCATCCACATTTGTTGCCATTGTAAAGCACTTTTCTGGAAGGATTCCGGCCATCCTTGTGTATCGCAAGAGGCCCCCTCGGTAATATTTATTTCTAGCCTTTATACATATTTTAGTCCAATTCAATATTTAAAAAATCCACAATTTTTATAAAGAGGTATTATAAATCCAAATACCTTCCTTTTGTAAAGTATCCTATCCTAGGTAATATGAAGTCAATGTGACGAATGCCTTAGGCAATATTCTGAATCCTCTCCCCCTTTCATTCAATGTTCAATCATTTATTCCTCGACTCTATTTCAGGTTCGTGTGACTCCGCAACAATTTGTCGACATGCTTCTTTTCCTCTGATTCCCCGCTATTTTTTTGTTGCCACAAACATGGCCCAATTAAAATGTTTATAATGCACCCAATAAATCGCGATATGTACACTTCAAATATGTTGCCGAAAAACACTCCTATCTCCTCCCATTTCTAACTTTCATCGAATCTTTGTATCAATTTTTTTCTTCGGATACTCCTATGCAAAAAGAATTTTTATATTTTATTATTGAATAATGTGAATCAAAAATGGAATAATAAATTTATACATTTGTAAATTCAATTTGCAATTTGATTGATGGGGAAAATGAGCAAAATTCAAAAATGGAATGTGGAAAAAAACACCGGCAAATAATAATTTTAAATGGTGTAGAATTATTCTATTTTTTCTTCATTCATCACCAAAATGGGCACCATCCAATGTAGCATTGGCACAAATTGTCGGGCAGCGTTGCCTGTTCAATCAGTCGATCCACTTGTTCGGAGACGGGAATTTCCACGTAAGGGTTGAAGTCACGGCCGCATAATTTGGATTTGACCCGGTTGATGGCTTCATTGTCTCCTCGTTTTCCTCCTCCTCCTCCTCCCATTGCTCCAGTCTCGCCCATTAACATTTTGGCTGCATTCGGATCCCGCATCATCAAAAGTTTACTTCCTCCAGGTCCGCCTCGTCGATTGATCAAATCTTGTTGTGGATTAGGCCAATTCCGGTGTGCAATGGCGCCTCCATCTGTGCCGCCCATTTCTGCTCCATTTGTTGGTGGAATCCTGCATAAAAATATTTCCAATTTTATTAACAAAAAAGGGTTCAAAATTAAATGTTTGTGACTCTTAATTATATTTTAAATAACTCCCAATATAAAATTAATTCCCCGAAAATAAATTAAAAATTGGTGTAATTTATTGTCCCCATTCTTACATTGGTCGTGCCCCTTTGCCGCCTCCTTCACCAAATCGCCAATTTAGCACCGGATCATAAACGAAACTCTCCAATACCGCCAAAATAGAATCATTGTTGGATCGAAGAAGGCGAAGGACTCGTTCACAAGTAAGTCGGAAATTCCCGTCAATGCCGGTCACTTCCATAGCCTTAAAAACCGAAATCAAATGGAAATATTTATTTGGGAGGTACCTGAATGAGCATTCGAGTAAGTCGGAATGGAATTTTCTCCGGGTATTTTTCTCGTTTCATTGCCACCTCAAAGCAGTCGCCAAAGTCGATGTGAACAATTTTTCCACTGATTCGATCAAGCATTAAATTGGAAGGATGCCTGAAAATATTTATAAATTAAAACGAAAAATTCTAATGAAAAATTCACCGATCTCCAAGCCCAAGAATGTATCCAACCATGGACATCACACTCATCGATCGCGTGTAATTTGTCCTTCGATCAAACCAAACTTCCGAACTAAAAAATGAATTTAAATTCATTATTATTGTTCATTTCGTACTTTGGTGATTTCATCCAAAGTGTCTGCCGTAAATCATCGCCCGCTGTGGAACGCATGGCTTCCTCAAAAACTTCCACTTTTTGCAGTAATGTACATTTGTCGATGTCAATGCACAATGATTGCATTTTGTTGTGTTCCTCCGAAATTGGAATTTTTCGTTTTTCACGATAATCCCTAAAATAATTTATTAAATTTTTTAATTTTAATTATTTAATTACTTTATTAATGCATGAAGTGTATCGCAATTCGGGACCCAACCAATCAATCCGCTGCTTTGACTCAGTGTTGTTATTGAATATCTAAAAAATAAATTTTATTATTTGAATATTTAATTTTTTAAAATATTTAATTTTAATTTTAGAAAGAGAAAAAATTATCCTCCCAGTCCGGGAATCGAACCCGGGTCTCGCACGTGACAGGCGCGGATACTTACCACTATACTAACTGGGACACATGGACTTGATATATAATTTCCCTTATCATTTTTTTTTAATTTATTTAATTTTGAGTGATATTTTGCTGGCCATCCAAATCTAATTCGTTTTTTCCCTAATAACTTTTTCAGTTTGAGTGATAAGTTTATTCTTAATTATTTGTTTTTAAAATACCTTTGAATGGCCAAATTTTGTCGGCAAGTCTCAGGTTGGCGTAAAATGAGTGAATTAATCAATCCAAAAAGTTGCATAACGCGTTCATCCTGTCTCGGATCTTCATGGCCTTTCAGCAAGAATGCATATTCCTTTCCATCACTAAAGTATGGAAAATTGACTTAAAATGATTTAATTAAAATTATATTCACCTTCCTCTCATGTAAATTTTCCTCGGTCTCTGTTTACTCATTATCACTTGAAGATGAGGATGAATCATTGAAATTGTGATCAACGGATTTGTTGGGTCGTAAGTGCCTGGGATTGAGACTTCAAGGTTGCGAATTTTGCTCAATCTTGGAGAAATGTAATTCAGGTCGAGTGTGCTCATTTGTCGCAATTGATTGCTAATCCGCTTGAAAACATTATAATAAAGGTCCCAAGCAGCCGTCTATAATTACAAAAATAAAATTCAATTCAAAAACTAAATAGATTACCATTTCCTTTTGATTTCCAGTCCGACGGAATGCTTCGCAATGTTCCAGTGCATCCTTCAGGTCTTTGTAATATGTCTTAAATAATTGGATATTTTGGTCATTTTATTTGAACAAACTTGATTGAATGATTGTTCCTTCATTGTTGTATGGCCGGCCTCAATCCGTTGGTGCAAAGGTCGGAGAACATTGATCATTTCGTCCACATTTTTGTCCTACAAAAAATCAATAATTAAATTTATAATTGAATAATACTTGAAAATAGAATCTGCTGGCCTCCTCCAGCGCCTCATGCCATTGTTCATGCCAAAGAATGGCACATCGAATTAGCTCATCATTCACCAGCATTGCCTGCTCAACCAGTGTTGGCTTATTCTCCGCCAGAATTTCCAATATTTCTTTTGCTACTTTCGATCGAAGACTATTTCTTGATTTTGTGGCGGCGGTCAATGCATAAACCCAAGCCTTTAAAATTATCCATATAATCGTAATAACGATAAATTACCTGTGGATATGCTTTGGTCACGTCGATGACCAATTGTTTAACCAAAATTCCTGTGTTTTGTTGTGAATCCTTCAAATTTATTTCATTAAATATTTAATTTTTATTATTATTTACCAATCTTGCAATCAATTGGGGAACAACTTCCAGCCAAACTTCCGGTGGAATTAATTTCAGCGAATCACGGAGTTGTTCAAAGACTTCAGGACGGTCACCAAAATCGAACCAAAGCATCAGCAAACGAAGTGTATCATTCAAACGAGAGCCTAAAAATAATTATGATTTCTAATTTTTAAAATTAATTAAATTCCGAACCTTCAGCCAATTGAATTGCTTTGAACAAGCATCGGACTGCATTGACCGCATAATTTGTAATTAATTGATGTGAACGGATTGGCGATTGTTGCACCGGTGAAATTGGCGGAATTGCCTGAGAAAGTGATGTGCAATAGGCACCGGCCATTGTCGCAGAATGTTGGGTGGCAGAAGGTCCACCTGTTTCGGTCACACCGGATAATAATGCAGCTGAGGCCGATTGTGGAATTGTCGTCTGCTGGAATTGACGTTCTGACATCACCAAATTGTAATAGGTTGTCGCCAGCCGATGCCATGCCTAAAAATACATCTCTAATTTTAATAATTCCAATAAATAATTACCTTATACCAATTTTGATCAAAACTTGATGCCACTAAATAGTAATGAAGTTTTTTGGTTGATGGTTGTTCATATTGCTGCTGATGGGCTTGGCCTCCTCCTCCTCCATAGCCGGTTGGAAGTGGTGAACGTTGCGGGTAGGGAATATTCCAAAATTGTTGCTGCTGAGTATTCGAAAATGTGGCAGAAGTGGCAGCGGCCATACTGGTCAATGGCAATGGGGAACTCAAACTTCCACGTCTGTCCAAAATCATCGGCACAACTTAATAAATATTATTGAAATTGAATTATATTTTTGGTTACCTATTGGTTGATAAAGTGACTCATGCCATTCGCCCAATTTCAAATAGCATTTTGCCGTTATTTTTGCCATTGGTTCCAAATGTTCACGGGCAAGAATCAATCGATTTCGTTCAATGAGTCGATGTAATGTTTGGGTGAGTCTTAAATATAATTTAATTAAAAATATATTTAATTTACTGTTCCAAAAGGGAAATTGCGATCATTTTATGGCCGTCAGTCCACATTTGTTTGCAAACGGCCAACGCCAATTGCGGCTTATCAAATGGAATTTGGATATTCTCGAATGGAATTTCAGGTGGAATTTCAAGCAATGAACGGAGCACATTCCTTGCAATCAGTTGCTTTCCTTCTCGACGGCAAAGAGAAGCAAATTTAATCCAAAGAGGGCGCAGCTCTTTTTGCTCAAAAACGATTGATCTTAAAATAATTAAAAATGTAATTATTAAATAAAAGAAATTACTCACCGGACCATCAGAATTCGACGCCAATGTTCAATGTTTGGTCGACAACCCTAAATAATGGAAATTTAATCTAAAAAATGAATCCGTTTTAAACCTGAAGACGACGACTCCAAAGGAGTGCAATGCGAATCTCTCTTTCCGGTAACATTTTGTATTCAATTGCCTCCTCCAATTCGGTTAATTCTTGCAGCAAAACCATCGCTCCATATGCCCGATCGTAACTCTCTGTGGCCATTGCAGTCAATTCCGAATCGAATATGTCGCGAACCTTCAAATGAATTGATTATATTTACACTTAGTAAAAAGGGTATTTAATTAGCGAAAAAAAATTATAGTTTATTGCGATTCGATGGTTTTTCCCAGACGCCAGACCCACAAACACTATACCTAATCGATAAACCTCTTCAAAACAAAATTAAAGGTATTAAACCATTAAACCGCTTAAACCATTCTATGATTTTTGGTTCAAAACTTATTTAAAATTGGTTAAATCTAAACCAATATGATTTGACGGTTTTTGGGGTACTGAAGAACCGAAGCTATTTTAATTAATTTTTTGCCATTTTCATTATTTTTCGCGTCATTTAAAATATTTCCCAAAGTCAAAAAACCTTATTTATATAATCTTGAGCCATTCCAAATTCATTATTTCGAATTGCCATTACTGCTCGCATAAATGAGCCCTCTTGTGTGTTCTCATTGATCATTTGTATATATTCTTCCATTTTTTCATAATCACCTTCAAATTTTTGGTTTATAAAATTGTGGAATATTCTTTACCCAATGCCCAATTCGCCCGCGCGGCCATTTGTGCAATTTTCTGCCTCCTCGCAATTGCACTCAGAGTGGTGTTCAAAAATTCATTGGCCATTTCCAAATTTCGGCTCGATTGATTTCCACTTTGATGATGTTGATGTTGCGCTTCCATATGAATGTCCGCTTCATTTTCGATTAGCGTTGTTTGGCAGGCATTGTTCAATTGTTTCTAAAATAAATTTAATTAATTAATTTAATAAATATTTTTGTAACTACCCATTGGCCAAGTGCTTCCAAACATCGCATTTGATGTAAAACAATGTCAAATTTGGCTGTCTATAATTAATATAAATTTAATTTGGCTAAATATATTTTTAATTTTATACCCCTTTGCTATTATTGTTCAGAGTATGATGTGATTTTTGACTCTTCAAACTTGGTTCGCCTTGGATTGAAAGTGAATGGACGGTGGTTGAACTTTCCACTGGTGGTAGTCCTTCTCCTCCTTCTTGTTGCTGGTGACCACTTTGTCCGGCGGTTGGTGTCGTAAATGAGGAGGCGGATGAGAGGGTTTGCCAAGAATCGGTGTCCGGCATGGCCAACATTTCTTGCCGGTACATTTCCATTGCTTTTTCCCATTCACCAAGTTTTTCGTACCAACGACCCGAAATTTCCATATTATTCCTCTGTGCGTAACGCACAACACCGACAGCGCCTTTAATAATTATTTATATTAATTTTAATAGTAATTTTTAAATATTTACCTTCTTCGAGATTAAGTTTCTTGTACAGTCTAAAATAATTAAAAATAATTAATTAATTTTTATTATTTTATTGCTTTACATAATTAAATATTGACAATCTTCCGCCGTTGGTTCGCCCTTTTTCGTTGTGATTATGTCCAGCTCTTTGTATCGAAGTGCCTTTGAATTTGCGCGAGTTGATTCGGCAGCCTTACTCAAAACATTATAATCAATTGGTAATGGTCCCTAAAATCGGATTAATTAAAAATAATTTAATTTCAAATTACCTTTTCTGAATGATCCATAAATTCGGCCAAATTCAAAATTGCCTGTATTGGCTCGGCATGCGGACAATTCCTCAGCACTTCAATCAGCTGAATGACCAGCTCATTTTGTTCCGGTTCTCGAACTTCTGTCCAAATTGACACAAATGCCGCATTAAAAAGTTCACTAAAATATTAATTAATTTAATTTATATAATAATTTCTTCTTACTTTGCCAATGTTGCATTTTTATCGGACAATGAAGTACATGCCCGAATTGATGAGGATGGACTTTGACGGATAAATTGGATTCGAAGTGTACTCAACCATTGAAGCCATTCCTCCCGCGAATTTTGCATATTAGTTGACAAAAAACGGCGTAAAAGATCAAAGTTGATTTGATGACGCATATCCCTTGCTGAATCGGATTTTTAATTTATTTAAAAATATTCTCTTCTTTTTACCTGCTGATTGTTGCCGTGCAATTTTACTGTCCATATCCAATTGATTGGAATATGCCTGTGAACTTGTGGATTGTTCTTCGCTTTGAGGCAACATTGGCAAAAGTTGAATTTGGTGCGGAAATGTTGGCGACACCACTGCCTGATTTCGTGGTAAAATATTCTCATTATTGGTGGCAACAATGCCAGCTTGAATATTGTTCAACTGTTCGCGATATTCTTGTCGGAGTATTTGATCAACCCTGGCCCGCTTCATTGCCGAATTTACACCGTCTTTGAAGATCAAAAATTGATCCCATTTCTAAAATAAAATGGAATTTTTGGTAATTAAATCAAATTTTTTACCTGAATTATGATCAAAAGCAAAGCCATAAGCTTTTTCTGCAAACTTTTCACCGAAATGCACCGAAGCCAAGTTTGCATAATCATTGGGGCTTTGTCCATTATTGGATGGCGAGCGGCCAATTCGATTATCTTTAAAAGTAAATTCAATTTAAAATAAATTCCTGGGTGAATAACCGTATCCAAAGCGGCAATTCTCGTTTCATCCGGTGCATCTTTGTCCTCAATAACCAATAAAATTGGCGAAATTATAATGTGAATATGCGTTCCAAGGCAATTCACAATTGTTCGAGTGCATGAAAGTGCCTAATAAATATTTGAATTATTTATTAATAAAATTAAGCAAAAACCTGAAGTGTTAATTTTCGTTCAGCAGATTTATCATTTTGTAAAACATTCAGCAAATATGGGCATAAATCCGTAACATAGGTGGCAAAATTTTCACCAAATGAACTGCCAACATCTTCCACCAATTGAATTATTTTACCTAATAAATTTTAAATTATGTAATAATCGTTTGAATTACTTCGTAAATGAGGATCTTCACTCCAATACCAGGCTTTCTAAAAATGTAAATTTAAAATTAAATTACTTTAATAAAGGAAACCGAAATGAATCCAAAAAAATGTGCCATATACGGTTGAAGTTGGAGTCGAATTAGCGAAACAAATTTTGAAATTTGATTTAAATATGTTTCCCGCAAATCTGGTCGACAATTTTGTGCAGTAATGATCAATTGGGGAATTACCTAACCAATTAAAAATTAAAATAATAATATAAAAAACATTTATTAATTCGGTTACCTTTCCAACGTATTGATTTCGATTGTTTAAATTCGTAAAAATTTGATAAAGTGATTGAACAATTTCCGTATGAATTATTGTGGCCCTTTGCGGTTCTTGAAGCATCTTGAGAAGATTTGTAATGGCCAAAGCCTGGTAATATTCTTTCAGATTTAATTTTTCATAATTAATCCAATTTATAATGTCAATTCCATCTAAAATTATAAAAAAATTGCATTTAAATTAAATTTTCTTTAAAAAACGTGTTTCGATGGATTCTCCGGAATTTGGAAGTGTCAAAGCCAGTGAACGAGATTTGCTACTTGATTGTATTTTTCCTATCCAAACTCGCCAAGTATATGGATCCAATGCACTAAAATATATTTGTAAAATATTTAAATTTATTTAATTTTACCCAATTATTCCGAGCACTTTCATTGTCAATCGACGCATTGGATTGGACAGTTCAGTTTTCAGTAAATTCAACAAAACTTCCAATAAATTGCTATAATCCTTGTATGGTTGAACAACATAACCCGTACTTTGACAGATTCGGCCCATTGCGCGAAGTGCTGCCTAAAAAATATTTAATATTATAAGCCAGTCGAAGCGCCATTTGGTAAATTTATTTTGATTTTGAAAACTAAGGTAAAATACAAAATTCCCTACCTCTCTAGGAAAACAAAAAAAAAACAAAAAGAAAAAATATTAAAAATCATAATCCCCGGCTGGGAATCGAACCTGAGTCCTTCTGACATTTCCCCCTATACGAATGCACACAACATACCAATGCGCTAAAGGACTTGTTATTTGTATATTAAAAAGATGCTTTTCAATAAAACACTTTAAAAATGACAACCTTCAAAATTTCACTAAAAATTACCCAAAATAGATGTACCGAATTTTCAATTTTTATTAATACTAGAATTATATTAAAGCAAACCTCTCTCCGATTCAAACTGGTAACATCTTGCAAAAATGCAATCAGTGATGGAAATATTTTATCGATTGATTGTAAAAATTCAATGCCCCCAATAAGTGCCAATTCATTGATTGCATCCAAAACGGCAATTGAGACGGCCGTATTGCTTCGATCAATTTTGAGGTGTGGAATCAGTGCAATTATTGTTGAATACAAATATGGGGACATGAATCGGGGAGACTAAAAATAAAGTAAAAACTTTCTGGATAATATTGTTTTTTTTACTTGTCTGGCCAAATTTTCAATCATCCGTGCGCCATGTTCTTCAATGTTCGGAGTTCGTGAATTCACTTAAAAATTATTAATAATTAAATTTATCAGTAAAAATATAAATACCCAATTGAGAAATGCTCTCCAAAAGGACTCGACGAAATTTAAGGAAAATAAAGGCAGGATTGAAATCCGTGAGTCGACCAAGCAGTTCAACTGTCTTTTCGCGTACTTGGAAATTTTCATCCTGCAGCGTCATTAGTATCATTTCCAAAATGTCATTTTCGGCCAAATGAATTAGCAAGTCCCTTTCCACATTACAAAAACATTTCATCACTTTTAGGCGAACATTGAAATCTGCGAATTTTCAACCAATTAAATTGAATTTTTATCCATTTTCTTGCCTGTATCAACAATCGCTGTCTTCACTAAACATTCCAGCACATTCCGAATCAATGAATATAGCTCTGCTTTTTGCCTATTCTCAACTTGATCATAAATTTTTATGAATGGTTTTATCATTTCGGCGCAACTATTCACGGCGGTTAAGCGAATTTCGATGGATTCACTGGTCAAATAACCCTTAAAATAAACATTTACTTATAATTAATTAATTATTCATCCACTCACCATTGCCACATATCTCAAAAACATTTGCAGGGAATGTCGTGAAAAATCAAATTCCCCCAATGTTTTCAGCGCTAAAATTGTTTGTGGAATATTTGCTGGCATAATTGGCCCAGTTGGAAGGAGGGCGGCGGTTGGAGGTGCCAATTTACTTGGCCGAGGCCGATCCTTAATTCATTTTTTAATTTCTATATTCTATTAAAACGTCGATTTACCATCAATAATTGATAAAGTTGGTCCATGAAATGGTCAAAAACGGTGTCTTTCAATTCAGGAATTTCTTCAATAATTGTGTGCATTACCTAAAATTATAATTATTTAATATTATTTTTGAATTATTATCAAAAATTATTACATTGATAAGTCCAGGCGATATTCCAGTTGAAAATAGCAATGGAAGTAATTCTTTGATATTGTCTTTCAGGAAAGTCCTTTGCGATCGAACAATTAAAGAAATGCATTTGAAATCATTTGGTTGCATTAATCTCTTCCTTAAATTAATTTATTCACTTTAATTTATTAAATATTTTACTTTGAAATTGCCATTTGTGTATGCTGAACAATTATTCCCAAAATTTGTTGCAATTTTGGCCGAATTTCAATGGGCCGGCTCAAAGCCAAAAACCCAAAAGTGACAATTGCTTCCGGATATTTGTTAACAATTGCCAATGAATGTTCGGCTGCTTCGATTACATTGCAAAATGGCATGGAATAATTTGTATCAACAAAACTGGCCAAACGGGGAAATATTTCCAAAATTAAATTTTGACAAAACGGTGCTTTGCAATTGCGAGCTTCCAGGCACTTTTTTACAATCTAAATTTAATATAAATTATACCAATTGATTGACTAAAAACCTCTTGAAAATAATCAGTCACTATTGTCCGTGATGTCCTCGATTCGACCGTCGCGGTTTGTTGAAATGGTTCAATCAACCATTCAATTGGATTTTGACCCATCATCACACGTGAATTATTCGATTGAATATTGGTGGAAAATTCCAAGCGTAAATTCTCATGTTTATAATTGGCAATTCGCAAAAGTTCATTGAATATTAGCAAAGAACCATGAAGAACATCATCACGTAGCAAATTTGGAAAATCAACGCTGCATGCCTCTTTTACACATTTATTGTACCTAAAGATGATTTTTTATTTTTGCCGAAAAATCATTTCAAATAATACCATTCACTCTTGTGTTTTGCCTCACGCTGTGCAGTCACAGCCAATGCGGCCCGAAGTCCTTCAGCGGCCGCCTGACGCAATTGTGGCTTCGCCTCACGAAGAATTTTAAAAATATTATTGAAAAATTGATTTGCTCTTTGGAAGAAATGAGATTGGGTGTAAAGTGCCAAATCTTTTGCCAAAATAACGGCGGCCAATCTCTTTTGTTCATTTCTTTGCGGTTCTTCCAGCCATTCAAAACATTGATTTAAGGCAACTTCCATCAATTCAATTGCATTCGATTTTGAAGTCTAAAAAATCACATGTTTATAAGTTATCTTCGAAAAAGTACCAAAATCAAATATGCAATGGCCTTTGTTGCCAGACGAATAATTGGTTCATTACAATTGTTTGCGGTTAATGTTTTCAATAAATTCTTGGAAAATTGAAATATCCTCGACGAATCCTCATCCAAATTTGTATCATCAGCAATCAAAACTGTTATTTAAATAATGATTTATTCATCAATGTTCATAAATTAACCTAGTAGAAAAATGCCCGCTTGCTTTTCATTGATATCAAGGCTATTAATGGCATCAAAAATGTATGTATGTGAAGAACTCTTAAATGTTTTTCATTACAACAAATTTGTTTCGTTTTTACCTTGTCTGCTGACATCTTTCCCAGCATAATTTGACAATGGTTGTAAGCATCTGGGTATGTTGATTTCAAGGCAAATAAATTTTTTTTGATCTGATTTTTATCCATTTTTAGTGCAATAAAATATCTATCTAAAAATTTGGTTATTTTTAATTCATTATTTAAAAAACAAGAAGCAATTCATCAAAATGAAATAGACATAAAAACGCTAATTAATGCTGTTTTATTAATTTTTGGGAGTGGCTCTGAGACTGGAAGTTATAGCTTGATTTTTGCATGAAGATCAAAAGTAGCCTATTTTTGCTTAATCAAACTAAATTGTATCGATTGTTTTCGTATTTAGGAAAAGTAAGTAGTACCTTTACCTAATCGCAATCGTTTTAATTAGCCTAACTCTTTTAGCGTACTTTTATACCTAGAAAGTAGAAACTACCTAGAATGTCGCAGCGCAGCGCATTGTTTTATTTTTTGACACATTTTTGTAGCTACAGTAAGTTTTACCGTAAGTACAATTCGTCTTTTAATAAGCACTGACAAAAAAATTATATAAAAGCGCATGACATGCAATCATCAAAGTCAAATTATTACCCAGAACAACAATCACCACCAACACAACAATGCTCAGCGACTTCAATATTCAAGGATCAATTCTTCTGGCGGCAGTTACCCTTTTGGCCAATCTCCTCTCAGCGCAATTTATTGATGAATCGACAACGGACGGGGCGACTACAATTCATCAGCAAAACGACACGTCAAATGGGAATGTGAATGGATTTCTCCGAGGTTGGTTTTTCTTTTTTTTTCAATGATTATAAAAATTTCCAATTTTTCTAGCTGAATTGATGGGAGCGCGTGATATGGGACGCAATTGGCTGCTCATTTTGCTCGTCACCGTTGGCCCTGCGATCGCCTTTTTGCTGGCAGTAGGATTGGTGAGTCCATTTTCATTACCTGTTTTTATTATAATTACCTCCCTTTTTAAACCAGATTACACTCTTCATTTGCATCAGGAACCGACAAAGAAGGAATGCATTTAAAGAGAAGCCAATGGAAAATGTTAGCGATGAAGAGGAGGGAGGTTGGTTAATTTGAATTTAGTTCCAATCGAAATGAATGCTTTTATTTTTCAGAAATATTGGACGATTTGGAGGCCAAACCAGCAGTGAAAACAGCGATTGCCTTGGCGGATGAAGAGGACAAAGAAAAAGCAAAAACGCCGCCTACTGAAAGTGAAAGCGAGGAACTCCCGGCTTCGGTGGTTGGTTTAGATTTTTGAATTTGCTTCAAATAAATTTTCCATTTTTAGGAATCAAAGTACGTGGACGATGAAATGAATAAACAACAGAATGGCAGCGTCCCAAGTACCAAATCGCACACGACTTCATTGGTGGAAAAGAAGGAAATGATGTTAATGACGGCGACGGAGGCTTGATTCCCATCCAACAGCAGATGTTCTTTCCCATAAAATATATTGTATTTATATGTTCCTCCATTATTATATTGTTGTTTATTGTTTTTGTATACTATTTTTATTTGTGAATAAAGTTTTTATTGAAATAAAACTTCTTTTATAAATCTGCTGATTTTTTTTGGGTTGGGACATGTAGTAAAAAAAGGAAATGAACATTTTTTTTTATTGATTCATCGCTGACAGGTGAGGAAGTAAAAAATTCTTTTGTGCAATTCGATGTTGCAGCTCTCAATAATTTTACTTCATTATAGGGGATTCCCTCCCAATGCCATCCCTTTCACCCAAGTTTACCCTATCTTTGCCAATCACAGAAGAGTTTATTTTTATTTTGTTCTTTTTTGGTTTCTTCTCTTCCCTGTTCCCTCCCTGTCCCGTGTCCCCTCATAAAATATAAAAATTGATTTTATGTCCAAGCAGAGCAAATGCTGCTAGAAACATGTTTTCATGTTTTTACGTTACTTTTTTAGAATGTCTGTTAACTTCGATTTAAATATTCGTTTTGTAGATGAAAAATGAGAATTAACGAATTCATGATGGCTGAAGCATTCCCACCACTACCAAAATCCGAAATTGAACTGGTGGTTGACACGAACAACAAAGCCATTCAGCGAATAAAAACATTCTCCCAGAAATATGTGCCAGTTTTGACAAAAAATTGTGCAAAATTTGACAAATTATACAATGAATTAATTGTTGAACCGGCGAAACAATCAATGGAAGAAGACGGCGACCAGAAACAAGACAGTGTTGTACCCGAATTGTCGGTTTGTATTTAACCTATAAAAAACCTTAATCGACTATAATACCTAGGTTCATGGTCAATATTTGCTCTCAGAATCATTGAATAATCTGAAGAAGGTGGTCAGTGAAATGTCGCAAGAACATAAACATCCAATCCATCACTTGGTCAGCCGATGTGGGAAGGCAATCGAAGCCCGCTTTTACTCGGACATTAGCAAATTATTGAAAAATGAGAAAGAAATTGAGAATGACCCAGAGAATTTGGCACATGCAAATCGACTAATTTTGGAACATTTGATGGGCCTAGGAAGAATTGAGGTGGCCGAAACATTTCAAAAGGTTTAGAGGATAAATACCTATTGTAAATATATTTTTGAAGGAATCGGAAATGTCACTTGAATTGCCAAATATTCCAAATTTTGAAGAATTCAAGGATATAATGAACGCATTCAAGCGGAGAGATTATTTGCCAGCAATCAATTGGGTAATGGCAAATGCATCGAATCGTTTTGATCTACTTTTCCGACTAAAATGCCAACACATTATACAATTACTGGAAACAAGTTTGTTTTCAATTAATTCCTCTAAAAATTTTTGACGCTATATGATATGCATATATGGACTTTTTGAATTTTTTTTTCTAAGTCATGAAATGATACACCGATCGACTCGTCTCGATGAGAGAAGCTCGAATCTGCTATTGGTTTCCCATAAAACTCAAAAATAAGAAAGTTACAGTCGCGCAAAGGAAATACGGATTGGAACTGCTCCGGTGGGCATTTCAGAGTGGACTCCTCCGTCTCCGTGTGCTCCGCCTCCGCGCGACCAGACGAGCCTTGGCTCACTTCGCTCGCCAAGGCTCGTCCAGTTCCCGCGTTCGGCTACGCACACTCCGGAGTCCACTCTTACATTCCTCCGCAGTTCCAACACATTCCAGCGAGACTTATTAGAAAAATTTTTCAAAAACTCCATAAATGCATATAGATAGTGTCAAATTTTTCATAAATTTATAAAAATTTTTATACACCAAAACGGAACAGAAACAATCAATTAATTTAATTTCATAAATCATCAATAAATTAATTTTACCAATCAAATCATAAATTATTTTTATTAAAGGAGACAAATTGACAGCATTGGGCTATGTCAAAGAATTGCAATCTTTCCCACTGGAAATGGATGAATACAAAGAAGAATTGTCCCATTTGGTTTATTTATTTATTTAATAATTTAAAATCCATTTTCATTTGCAGATGTACGTGGTCATTTCCTACCCGAAAAAGGGACCATATGAATATTTGTTCCACAAAGGCCGTTGGTTTGCGCTGGAACAAGAGCTGGCCCATGCTTTGACCGAATATCGCAGTTCATTGGAAAAAATGTTTGTTTTTAATTATTTAATTCAATGTTTATTTGACCATTTTCAGTCTTTCGGCTGGCATAAAAACAAGTCAGTCCAATTTTTTTAAATAATTTATTTTATTTTAATTTTTAATAGTTCCCTCTCTGATGACAATGCGTGCATTCCTTTCCTCCGCCCGCCCCAGCAATTGTCCAATTTTGCCGGATGAATTGCCGTGTAATGTGCCGGTGCCAGAACAAGTCCATTCTTCATTTTGCTGTCCAATTTTGAAAGTGCAAAGCACCGAAAATGTTTGTTTAAATTACATTTTAAACCCTCATTTATTCACTTTTTAAAGAATCCTCCGGTTCGACTTTGTTGCGGTCATGTGATCAGGTGGGAATTTATTTTTTAAAATTTATTCAAATAATTATTTTAGTATGGAAGCAATGAACAAATTGGCCCAACAAAGCCGAAACAGTCGATTAAAGTAAACCGCATAAAAACATTTTATAATTTTAATTTAATTAAATTAAGATGTCCATATTGCCCTTTGGAATCAGTTTTGAATGACACAAAAATTTTACAATTTTGAATGATTGATTTTGATTGATTGATTGATCCAAAATTTCCACATTTTCACATCAATGTCAATTTTTAATTTCAATGAAATTTTCCTCCCTCTATTATTAATAAATTCCACAATATTATTTTTGAATAAAGACGATTAAAATCTCCAGCCGATTCATTCATTTCACCGCCCATTCGATAATAGGATAAAAGTCAGTCTGCCAGTGAAAGTAGCGGCTAAATTCCCACCTTTCCTTTGTCTGATCTCTGATTGACTATATATTTTTGGATGGAAGATGACCCGATTAAGGAGAGAAAAGCAAAGAATTTAGTAGAATTTAGGTGGCATCCACCTCACATTATTCCTTATTAACGCCCATCTTTTCATCCACAAAATTCCTTTCTTTATCCCTTAGTTTTATCCATCCAAATCCCCGAATAATCGCCACTTTCACTTCGCGCCTTTCTCCCCATTCCAAATCCATTTTGTGAGCGGCGGATTGCGTACCAAAGCCAAAGCCGCCCAAAGAACAAGTTGAATGAAAGCAGACGACCATCATTGATGATTAATTTATTAAATAATTTGTTCCATTCTCCTTCTCCCTAATCTGAATTCAATAAAATTCCCAGAATTCCGCATTAAATTCGCCAAAAAAAGTGCAAAAAATGTCGTTGGGTTGTGGAGGATAACGTGAAAATCTGAAGCACACAAATTTGGAGGGCACATGTTTCTTTTGGTGGGAGAATGTCTGACGACCAAATTATTATTTTTGCTAATCCTTTTGCCAACGGTGTCTTCTTGGTCTGGGGAGGAAGAAGGCCACAAAATAGAAACTCAACGACAAAATGGTGATGAAAAAGGAGAACAAAAGTTGGCCTAAAGGAATATTCTCCACAATTCCCGTGTATTCTTTTTTAAAGGAATTCAGACGCCAATGTATTCCGTGTATTTCGCATTTTTGCTCGCACTTGGGAGGACGTCAGGGCACTTTCGGCGTTGCGCGCAATCGCACAAGAAAATCCCGAGGTGGGAGCTAAAAATTTGGATTGAATGAGGGGAATTCATTTCTGTTGAAATGAATTGGATAATACCGATTGAAATGATTTGCCTAAAATTTATTAATGCAGATTGATTTCTGGCTCGATTCCGTTCATCCTGGCCAATTCGCCGATGTGATGGTCTCTCCATTGGGAATGCCCATTTTTCGACATTTTTTGCGTTCGAATCCTTCGCTGAAAGTTCAAATCACGGTGGAGGATGTGGAAAAGTAGATTGGGTGAATACTGAAATGGAAATGGATTCATTTTTTGAGGTTGATCCTTCGAAATGAATTTCGGCCCAGATTGGAAAGGATGGCACGGTTGAGGAGGAGGTTGAAGAGAGGTGGACGATGGATTCAAAGGCGGAGCATTGTTTCGCCACTTTTTGGTGCATTTTCCTATTTTTTTATTTGATTTGTTTTCATTGGCCACAGATCAACTCCGTGGAGCCCATTACCCTTTCGGGGAATACACCGGATACAGTGCAATGGTGGGCGAGGGAATTGGGTGGGGGAAAAGAACGGCCAAAATTGCATTAAATTGAAAATTTAAAGGGAAACATTTTTGGAATATTATATTTTAATCCAAAAATGAATTAATTTTCTTTTATGGCCAGTAGATTCGTTATTTGAGAACACTGGAATTCTACTATCCGAATTTGGTGCAATTAATCCAAATTGGGGCCACACATGAAGGCCGTTCAATTGAGGGCGTCAAGGTGTGCCAAAGGAGAGGAGGAGGAAGTTTCTAAACCCTTTCAGATTGGACACAATCCAATGACGGCAAAAGGGAAACCGAAACGGGCATTTTGGATTGGTCAGCTTAATTGGGGGAATTAAAAGGGAAAAAGAATGAATTAATTTGTTGAACAGATGGAAATATGCATGCAAGGGAATGGGCATCCAGCCATACGGCATTGTTCATTGTAAATTGTTTTTTTGGGAATTTTAAAATCTTTGAGATTTTCTGGCATGCCTTTTTGCATAGAAATTGGGCCAAAATTTCGGAAATGAACCAATAACCTATTTGTGGAGGTCTATGGATAAATAGACTTTTAACCATATTTTTAAGTACAATTTAACGACATTTTGATGTTCCCTTCACCAATCACAGATCAACCAATTGGTGGCCAATTATGGCCGTGATCCTTTTCTGACCAATGCTTTGAATCGTGTCGATTTCTACATTGTGCCATGTGCCAACCCAGATGGATTCGAATTCTCACGAAGTTCAATGAATCCAAAGGTGTTTGCCTCTGGGTGAATTCATTTCATTCCCTTCCATTTTCGATCCGTTTATGGCGCAAAAATCGAAGTCCTGAACAATGCACACGGACTTGGAGTGGTCTACTTTGTTGTCGGGGAGTCGACTTGAATCGGTACATCATTTTTTTAAATGGAATTTTTTGAGAATTTTCAAAAATAAAATTGGAAAATTATTTATAAAGAATTTGAATTCTCCTTTCAATGGAATTTTTTTTATAGCAATTTTGACTTTCATTGGGCAGAAACGGGTTCATCGTTGAACGCATGCTCCAATTTGTTTGCCGGTAAACGGGCATTCAGGTAAGCGATGGCAACTTCTAAAAGAAAATTTAAAAAATTGTTTAATCTTTAGCCAAATTACCTGTAAAAGTTTAACCCAAAACTAAATATTCTATTAAAAGTCTCAAGTTATTCACAAATTCTTCATTCATTATTACACAAAAGACTTAACATCTAAATTTACCTTTAAATGTTCTCGAACATTTTTAGTGAACCAGAGGCCCGTGCCATTGCCAATTTCCTTCAGGCCGATGAGCTTCGAGGACGTTTGGATGCATTTGTTTGGAATCAATCTTTCGAAATTCCTCAAATCCATACATTTCCCCACAAAAAGATTACCCTCCATACTTATGCCCAAATGTGGATTCATCCATTCAGTCATGAATATCAACTTTATCCCAAGGATGTACAAAAGTTGAAAAGTCTGGCACTGAGGGCTACCAGTCGACTGAAAGAAATCTACGGAACAACATATCGAGTCGGTTTAATGGGAAAAGCATTCAATTCAAAATCTTTTAATGAGAATATTTTGGGCAATCTACTTTTAGTTCATATTCCATCAATTTAGGTTGGCACCGGCGCAGATTTGTTGGCACCAGCTTCCGGCGGTTCTGATGATTGGGCCAAAGAAAAGTTGGGCGTCAAATTTGTATATTTGATTGAGCTTAGACCGCAACTTGATCGTAAAAATGTGCAATTTTCCCATATATTCAAATTTATTCCATACAGTCTCCAATGGATTCATTCTACGGCAAGAGGAATTGCTTCCAACCGGTTGGAGGAAAATATTCAATATTAATTCATTTTATTGTTCGGGTTGATCGATGCTTGAGGCTAATTAGGGCCTGGGGAATGGACATATTTTATTTATTTTTAATTTATGAGTGAAATGAAAATTTTGCCATCTCTTCTATGAGAACACCCCATTCCCCGAGGCCTAATCAGCCCCACGGCTACAGTATAAAGTTCAACTGATCAGAATACCATTAATCTAATATTATAAATTAATATCAAATTTAAAACAAAAATATTTCCAAAAATAGCTTATGAGACATTCGAAGCAATCAAGGAGGTGATTCGGGGTGTTTTGCTTGAAAATGGATTGCCAACAAATTTGGTGACAAATGGCACTGTAAATGGTGGAGGAAATAATTCTTCTCCATTTCCTTCAACTCAAACAACTTCAATACCGTCTTCTGAATCCTCGACCACCACATTTCTATCCTCAACATTTTCATCCTCTAAAACAGCATTTTCGACAACAAATTCCAATCAAAGTCTTTCATTATTGCCAACAACCATTTCTATGACAAATGTTGGTAAAAATGAGTTGACTACTTCGAAAACTTCACAATTAACATCAACACAATTTACTCGAGTGGCAGATACCACAATGAATAGTGAATCGACTGCAACTTTGGCATCCATTAAGCAGGGAACAACGGCACAAACATCGAGTTCAACAACATCAATATTGTCCCAGAAAACAACAGCAACAATGGGCAAACAAAAAGAGGAAATAAGTGAGAAGACTCTCGACGATGATTTCATCGTTTTTGTCCCGAATTCGACATCATCACCGTCGATTAATACAAAAATGACGGCTGAAAGCCGACATCGAATATTCACTTTGCCTTGGGTGCCAACGAGGAGGGTAACGGTAACTCCAATGTCAACAACGGTGGCAGAGGGCCAACGAATTCAGCCATCGACCATCACAATGGGAACAAATCCACAACCAGTTTCATCGGCGATGGCACAATCCACAACCTCCTCTCCTTCCCCCATAACCATCCTTTTCACAGCCACCGAACCTTCATGGGAAGAAACCAACGAAATTGATGGTGTGTTTATTATTGGGAGGAATTTGGAATATTTTGAATTGAAGAATTTTTCAATAAATAGGTTTCGGTTTATTAGGGCAGAGAGGATTTATCTGATGTTCTTTCTTATTTTTTATAATTTTACGTCAATAAAATAAGCTAATAAATAACATTTATTGTTCACAGTTTTGCCCACCCAAATGACTCCGCCTCCATTGTTGAGGACAGCCAGTAAATTCCTTGGCTCCGATTCGCTTCACAAATTTGGGGTCCACCGATGGGAGAGGAACAATGGAGGCGGCAAATTAGTGGAATTAAAAGATGTCGGCGACAATTTGACGGTATTGCTCGAAGCATCAGCGGCGGAGAACTCAACATTAAAAACAACCCAAATTGTGCCAATCATTTCATGGCCAACGAGGAAATGTTCAGACGAAAAGTAGGGAATAGAAAGAAATTATTGGAGGGAATGAAAAAATAAATATAAATCTATGATTAGCTTGAGGAGATAGATGGATAATTCATAAATAAATAATAAGGCGGATTTATTTTTAGAAACAGGCGGAATTAAAACTTAGCCAACCAGGCGGAATTAAAACAGTCAAACAGGCGGATTTATTCTTAAAACAGGCGGAATTATTCTAAAAAATATACAACAGATGGAACTAATTTAAGTTGCAGAATTAAAACAGGCGGAATTAAAACAAACTAAATTGAAACAGGCGGAATTATCCGAGACCATAATTGGACCAAAAAACTTACTAAAAAGCTTCCATTATTTCTAGATCTTCATGCGCCTTCTGGATTCGAGCCCATCGTCCAGTGTGTGTGGAGCAGCGACGATACATGCAAAGGAATTGTGCATTCTCTTGCGGGTTTTGCCGAATTGGCAACTGAATTTTCTCTTACAAAATTGATATGACCTCCTCTCAACATCCTCAAAAATTATTCATTCATTTCCTCTCCCTTGCCTGCATATTTCCAACAACCTAATTTTCCCTTCACGAAATTGGCCACCAAATCTTTTGGTGATTGATGTCGTCGATTCGAGTGCCTCTTTTCGCCACCTTCGCCTTTCATCCAATTTACTCTCCGTTTTGGCCATATTACCCCTTCAATCTTCTATTTTCCTTATGGTCTTCTGCGCAGCTTCAAGTGGGCTACCGGGGACTGGTCTCCGGTTGCCTCCTTCTCCTTTGGCGGCGTCTTCAATCCACCCTTCCTCCATCCAACACATCGAGAGTCATCGTCAACACCACATTTATGGGATCGCCACAAAAGGAAAAGGCAGGCTCGATTGGATTGCTCTTGCACAAATTTTCGGCCAATTCCTCTGCTGGCTGACTGGCCATCGTTACCCGGATTGGATGGATGGAAGTGGGAATACCACCAACTAATGGGGAGCCGGTTGGCCATCCACACAGTCCCAATTCTCACCTTCGCCAATTCTTCATACTTGCGTGTCCTGTGTCCAATCAGCTGTTGTAAAACCCAAACTCAACTACGTTGATCACCCCGGGCGACCCTTGACGCGCAACCGACCTTTTTTCTTCATTTTCTCCACATTTATTTTGCATTTTCATCATTTCCTCCTCCAAAACCAGCAGTTTTGAAAATGCCTCCGCCCCGGTGGATTCGACCTTCTCATTTTCTCCTTTTCATTCTGTTCCTTTTGATTTTGCCACCAATCATCGATGCACAAATTGGCCAAAAGCAAAATGGCCGATTCAAAAGGCAATATGCCTATGATGACAGCTACTATAATGGATACTATGGGTGGTCAGTTTATTTTAATTTATGTTTAAAGAGAAATCCTATTGGGTGACAATAGTTCGGGAAATTATTTCAATCATATTTGCCATAAATATTATAAAAAATATAGTTCTTCCTCTCCCTCCAGGCAAGCTGGACGCATCGTTGGTTGGCTAATCGGCTTTTTGTAAGTGGCACATATACCACCCATTTCACTGATTTTTCACCCAAAAAGCGTTCTCCTCCTCTTCATTTGTGTCCCTTGCCTTTGCTGCATTGGCATTTGGTTTTTGGGCTGGTTTGGTCTTCGGCAAGCAATGGCCAATCGACGAGCTCGTCGAGGAGGCCAAGAAGGTGCATCACGTTTTCCCTAAAAGTTTCCCCGATTCATCCGAATAAATTGTTTCTACATCTTTCTGAATATTTCGAAGATATAAAAATAAAAGTTTTTTCATGTTAATTTGGCACACCTTACCCAAAATTCTTCATTTATCTTTCTGTCAAAGGTCGCGTCATTGCGGCCCGAGATCAACGTGAAATACATGCCAGACGATACATAGATGCACCTTCGCCAGTGGCAACCGAACAGGTCCTCTCTCCTCTCTTTATCAAGTTCAAATCATCCCCAAAATATTCACAGCGTTACGTCTACGCAACGGATCGTTACTATGAACGCCGCCCTAGATCACCCCAAACCGGTGGCCCCAATGAACCAGTCGGTGGTGGTCCCTATGCCAGCAATGGGGTGGTGACCAGGGAAACGAGAAGGCTTTAGAGGATTTTTCTTTAAAATTTTGTATTTGTGTAAAAATGCGACGTTAAAAAATAAAAATTACTCAATAGCCAGGGGCAAATTCAAGTCTTCAGAATCAGAAATTATTTTACTATAAGTTCATCCATCCATTTCTCATACATGTATATTGCCCAATTAAATCATTCATCATCAAACAGTTTTTATTCATCATAAAGAAAAAGAAATTTAAATTAAAAATTGTGTAAAACTGAGTCAATTCTCCTTCATTCATTTCATCAAATGCGCAATTGTTCATCGCGAAGATATGCTTTGGTCAGCTTCACGTCAGTCAATGGCCTATTAAGAATGAAAATTATTAAAAAAAAATAGAATAAAATAAATTGCTATTCTCCCAATTCCCCCTTAAATTCTTTTTTTTTCTTACCGATCTGTGTTGTCTGTCGTGACTGCGCCAATCTTTTGAAGGACCTGAATAATGAGGGAATTGTTTGATAGTCGAAATATTTACAAAAAATCAACCTACCCTCATTCCGGTGGCAACACGTCCAAATATCGTATGTTTCCCATCCAAATGTTGGGTTGGGGCCAGAGTCAAAAAGAATTGAGAACCATTTGTGTTTGGGCCGGAATTGGCCATTGAAATCTGCAGAAAAATATTGGAATGAATTCAATTCGAAATGATTGGAATAAACTCAACAATTACAGCTCCAACATGGTGCAATTCATCGCTGATTTCATCCTCAAATTGTCGCCCATAAATTGAAGTTCCGCCGCGACCTTAATTTAATAAAATTTTTGGTGCCGTCTTATCCCTAAATAATGAGAGAGAAAGTTGTATTCCAGCAGAAAAATTTAATTAAATACAAATTTTTCGGAAGCTTTTTATTAATTTTCGGGAGAATTTACAACAAACCATAATAGGGAAAGTTATTACAATTACAATTCAGAATGGGGCAATTACAATTCAGAATAGTGCAATTACAATTCAGAATAGTGCAATTACAATTACAAATCAGAATAATGCAATTACAATTACAAATCAGAAAAGTGCAATTACAATTACAAATCGGAATAGTGCAATTACAATTACAATTCATAATAGTGCAATTACAATTACAATTCAGAATAGTGCAATTACAATTACAAATCAGAATAGTGCAATTACAATTACAATTCAGTGCAATTACAATTAACAAATCAGAAAAGTGCAATTACAATTACAAATCAGAAAAGTACAATTACAATTACAAATCAGAATAGTGCAATTACAATTACAAATCAGAATAGTGCAATTACAATTACAAATCAGAATGGGGCAATTACAATTACAATTCATAATAGTGCAATTACAATTACAATTCAGTGCAATTACAATTAACAAATCAGAAAAGTGCAATTACAATTACAATTCAGTGCAATTACAATTAACAAATCAGAAAAGTGCAATTACAATTACAAATCAGAAAAGTGCAATTACAATTACAAATCAGAATAGTGCAATTACAATTACAAATCAGAATAGTGCAATTACAATTACAAATCAGAATGAGGCAATTACAATTACAAATCAGAATAGTGCAATTACAATTACAAATCAGAATAGTGCAATTACAATTACAAATCAGAATGAGGCAATTACAATTACAAATCAGAATAGTGCAATTACAATTACAAATCAGAATAGTGCAATTACAATTACAATTCATAATAGTGCAATTACAATTACAATTCAGTGCAATTACAATTAACAAATCAGAAAAGTGCAATTACAATTACAATTCAGTGCAATTACAATTAACAAATCAGAAAAGTGCAATTACAATTACAAATCAGAAAAGTGCAATTACAATTACAAATCAGAATAGTGCAATTACAATTACAATTCAAAATGGAGGAATTATTACAATTACAAATCAGAATAGTGCAATTACAATTACAAATCAGAATGGGGCAATTACAATTACAAATCAGAATAGTGCAATTACAATTACAAATCAGAATGGGGCAATTACAATTACAAATCAGAATAGTGCAATTACAATTACAAATCAGAATGGGGCAATTACAATTACAAATCAGAAAAGTGCAATTACAATTACAATTCAGAATAGTGCAATTACAATTACAATTCAGAATAGTGCAATTACAATTACAAATCAGAATGGGGCAAATTACAATTATAAAAATAAAAACACAACTTTTTATTTTAGAATAAGCACAAGTACAAATAGGATAATATTTTCAAAATTTCCATTTTCATCCCATTATTAAACTGACCAGTGCCCGTTGGATCGCCTCCTTGGACCATGAAATCAGCGATAATTCGATGGAATTTTGTATTGTTGTAATATCCTTTTCGTGCCAATTCCGCAAAATTTTGACAAGTTTTGGGAGCATGATTCCAATAAAGTTCGATCGACATTGTTCCCATCCTTTGAAAAAAAATTATTTTTAATTTCATCAAAGGAAACTTACGAAGTTTCCAAAACTACGTGTGTGGGCCTTTGGGTTGACATTTTCTTAAATTAAAAACGATAAAAATAATTCACTGAAAAACCAAATATTGAATGTTTAAAATAGAAAATATATTCAAATTGTAAACAATAATTTTATAATAAAAATTTATTAAAATATAAAAAATAAATCCTAAATTTGAAATTCAACAAAATGAGCAATAATTAAATTAATTTCAATCAATTGTGATTTGTTGTTCATTTCTCCTCCTTCCTTTTTCATCCTTCTTCTCTTCCTCATCCCCATATTCATAGTCCTTGGCAATTTCATCGAATAATTCACCGCATGGAACGCATGCCCGAAGCTTGGCGGCCAAAAGGAATGAGCCGGACAATTTTCGATGCAATGAATAAATTTCTTCCGGCGGTGGATTCAATCGATGTTCCAACATAATTGGCACTAATTTATTTACTCGAGCTGTGATGTCCTTTGGTGGGTAATATTACGGTAATTTTAATGAGAATAATTAAATTTACTTGTTTGGAAAAATCATAATAGCCGGGCCCGGTGAGTGTTTCGGCAATTATTGAAATTGAATCACAATGCGCCTGTTCCATCACTTTTGACTCATAGCCAGTCAAAAAGCCAATTTCACGGGACCATTTGAGAATCTGCAAATTAATTTAAAGGTTAAAAAAATATTTCCATTTACCTCCTCCCTATTTCCAGCATAAGCGGCCCTAATTATTTTCATATATTTGTCCACAAATTCTTTGCTATATGATCGGGTGGCGCCAAAATCAAGTAAAATTAAGCGAGGTTTCCCATTTGGGCCGAGTCCGAAGAAGAAATTTGACCAATTCGGATCAGTCTTTAAAAGAAAAATGATCAAATTAATTGGAAAAAATTGATTTTTACCTGCATAAATCTCCATTTGAATATTTCCCTCAGGCATAATTCCACATATTTTGTTGAAATCCAATCACGAACCAAAAATAAACAAAATAAATTATTTATGATTTATTTAAAACCTCTTTTGGCTCATCCATGCATAAATCCACTGATTTTCCCTCAACAAATTCCGCCGTCATCACTTGTTTAGTGGACAATTGGGAAAATACACCGGGAACTAAAAAATGTATTTTTATTTTATTTTATATTTTCCACCAACCATAATAGTCCGGATCATTGGCCAATAACTTTTTGAACATTGCCATGGCCCTTGCCTCTCTTTCATAATCACATTCCGCCTTCAGCTCTCTTCTTGCCACCTTTAAAAATATTAAAATAAATATTCCAAAAAAGTAATCTAACCGATGCAAAATTTTCCAAAAACATTCCTTTTGGCAAAATGCGAGCAACATTCAAAATTGAAAGTAAATTGTCAATATCCGAATCGATGCCATCCGCCACCCCAGGGTATTGAATTTTGACGGCCACCTTTTCACCGGCCAAAGTCATTGCTTCATGGACCTAAAATGCAAAAAAATAATCACAAAAAATGTAAAATAAATTTACCTGCCCAATTGATGCGGCCGCAAATGGAATATCTTCAAATTTACGGAATAATTCTCGCCAATTTTTGCCAAATTCCGCGCGCATTTGTTGTTCAACTTGTGCTGTGGGCATAAAATCGGCACTTTGCCTCACTCGTTCCAAAATTTCCAGCAAATATGGAGGCACTGTTTTTTCATCTAACCATTCCAAAAATAATTGAATTAATTTCTTTTCATTTTACCTTGAATTGAAAGCATTTGTCCCAATTTCAAGGCTGCACCCCGTACCCGACAAAGTGTTTTTACAATTCTTTCTGCATTCATTGGTGTCAAAAATGGAGTGGTGGTGGTGGTCGATTGTTGGTGTGGTTGATGACGATGGGTTTGGAATGAAGAAGTCTAAATAAATTTATTAAATAATTAATTTCAAATTATTTAACCTGTGGCTGCTGATATCCATCCAAATTTATTCCCGTTGTCCGGCGCAATGCCTCAGCCGCCGCCCCTGACCCAAGTCCAACGCCCAACTTGAAAAAGTTATAAAATCGGCTTAAACGAGTCGATGGCACTGTGCTGCCAATACTTTTGGCCATTGTTGATGACCGTGGTTTTTGTGGGATTTGTGGTCGATAATCCTACACAAAAATATTTTTAATTTAATTTCAACCAAATTAACCTTGGGTAATGATGGCTTATAAATACCAGCCTTTTCTATTTGAATTGGAGATTGTTGGGAAGTCGATTGCGACAAAATTGGATTGGCGGCGCTGGCCATTGGATTTCTTAAAAAGTTAAAAAATATTTTAGCATTTATTTAATTAATTTACTTGGAATTGTTCGGTGGGTAAATGACGCCAACTTCGCTTGCCGCCTTCCTCAAATATGCTTCCTCTTCTTCCGTTATTTCATCGCCTTTCATTCCCAAATTCACATTTTGCTTTTCAATTCTCATTGGTATATTCTCATCAGCAATTTTATATTCCTCTCCAGTTTGGGCCAAAATTGGAGCTGTGACTTCAAATCCGCCAGTACTTAAAAATATTGGAATATATAAAAGATGAATTAATGGAAATTTATCTGGATAAACACCGCGAAGTGCCAATTTTGTGAACACATCAATGCCAGCGGATATTACCCTTCCCCTGTCGAACACATCCATCGTTGTTGGGAATGAACTTTTCTCTGCTGGTTGGTTGGCTCGACTAAATTAAATAATCAATTTTAATCAGTTTTATGGATAACCTTGATTCGCCTGCATTTTTGATATTTCCCCCACAAACGACCAATTCGATCATTCTTTTCTTGGCCGGTTCATCCAAATGCCTTAGTTCATATCCAATTTGTGATTTTGTAATTCTATTCAATGATTTGGCATAAAATGCGAATTCATTCAGCAAAGAATATTGTTTTGAAGGCATTTTCTATAGAAATATTAATTTTTCATAATGTAAAATAAAAATATAAATGGGTAAAAACAATTTTTTTTATAAATTAATGAATATTTAACAAATAATTTATTAAAAAATAAAATAATGCACAAAACAAAAAACAATTTAAGGCGATTTTTGAGTCTTTTGGTAGCATTGATTTTGAGTATTACTTCATTGGTATTCTTCAATGTACAAACAACAATGATTGAAGGCATAACCCATCAGCAAAAGATGGGACAAAACCCAACCAGAATTGAGGAAACGAATATCCAGTGTGAAAATTTGAACAAGGCCTTTGATGAGAAGATTCTTGAAAATGTAATGGCCAACACCGCCGCTACCAAGGAAAAAGAAAATGCCAAAAATTCCTAAAAATTACAATAAAAAATTAATTTTAAAATTAAATGTTTTTACCTGGAATGACCAAAGTCAACATTGCAATGGCTTTGAGCCGAATTTGGTTGGCGGCTGATAATTTTGGCAACAAAATTTGTTGAAAAATTTGACTTGGCCAAATAAAATCGGCGCCCAGACGTTCAATGATCAATTCCAATACACTCAATGAGACCCACCAAAAATAGTTGGAATTTATTCCATGCCAAATTAGAATGAAAATGAAGACAGGAAATACGGCAAATAATCTACGAAATTGAATATTTTTGATCCATGTGATTTGGTTGATCAATGGAATATAAACCTTAATAAAATAATATTAATAATTAATTAAATAAGCAAACTTGGTGTTTTAGAAATGTGTAAAGTCCCCGATCAAAATTGCGCCACATATTTGAATATTTTGAAACACGGGCAATGCAAATTGGCGCGTCCGGTGGACACATTCCATCAATTTTGGCAAAAAGACTGGGCAGGCCAAAAATTAAAACATATTTTAAATGGAATAAATGGCCGGCAACATAGGAAATTGAGGCAACTAAAAAAATAATCAGAGGGTTAAAATGTGAAAAATTGCATTTTACTTTCGTAATAGTTGAAATTATAAAGCATTGTAAATGGTGAATTGAATAATGCATTCACATAACAAAAATGGAGAAGTAATTCCAATAGGAAAAAGGAAAATAAAAGACGAAAGGCCATTTTCATAATTTCATTGAATAATTGATTTGTAAAAATGTCACTATTAGCATTATAATTGGCGAACAGTCTCTGTTTTTGAAAATCCTAAAATATATTCATTTTATTTTGTATTAAAATAATTAATTATAAAATTGAAAATCGACCTCAAAAAGAACGATGAGTGCAATCGAATAAGGTGGATAGAGCATATATTCAGCAAATTCCAGAAATAAATTTGAGTCGAATTTTCGTTGACTTCTAACCAAATAAATACAAATATTTACAACCTAAAAAATTAATTGAAAATTTTTAATTTGAAAATGTGTTCACCTTAATTGCGGAGTAGAGGTAAAGATTGAATTCTCGATAATATTTTATTGGATCCTTGGAATATTGGACGAGATCAGAAATTTTGGCAATAAAAATTAAAGCAAATATCCAAATGAACCATTGTCGTCGAATAAATGCAGTGATCACAATTGAAATTATTGCAAAAATTGTAATTAAAATTATGCATTCAAAACTATAAAAATTTTAATTTTTGTTTTTTTTACATTACCTTGACCATGAAATTTGCAAACTTAACCAAAATATAATCAAAAATAATGAACCAATTTGTTTTGGAATATTTTTTGAATAAATCACAATTTTGAAAACAACTAAAAATTCTCATTTATTTCAGAAAAGTATTAAATTTCAAAAACCTGAATGTAAAGAAAATGTAAAAATCGCAGTCCAACATGCCTTTCTGAATAATTTCCATTCAATATCCGAATTGTCAAAATAAATACCATTCACATAACTTTAAAATTCGATAAATTATATAAGAAACAAATATAGGAAAAACCTGCTTCGTTCCAACCAATGGTCCAGCCAATGTCCAATTTTTCCCGTTGTTGCAGAAATTGAAATTAAAAAAGCCATCAAAGAATGCACTGTCCATATTATGAAATAAAAATATAGTTCTTTTGTTGGCAATGGGTATGATATTGGTGTAAGAATCATGTTTATTAACACAAAATAAGCAGCCTGACAAAGGTGTTGTGGCACATTAAAAATAATGCTGCCATTAATGATCCCGTTTTCTTAATTTTTTTGATTATTATTATTGGTAAAAAATATAAAAATTGGGCTCTAAATCTGCAATTGAAATCTCTGAACAAAAATATTTTGCCTTGCATTGAAATTTTTGGTCTCGTATTACTTTACTTTAAAAGGATCATTAATTCAGTTTTCAAAAAATTAATTAACAAAAAATTTATTAAAATGTGACATTTACATTTCGTCCAAAAGCGTCATTTTCGCAATTTGCGTTTTTTTTCTTCCTTCATCCTTCCCACATTTTATTATTTTTTTCAAAGTTACGAATAGATCGGAAAAGCAGCAGCACTGCGCAATAAATTCGATTCATTCAATTTCGTACTTTTTGTTTTTGAGAAGTTTCTTTTTTTTCCGGTATTAAAAATTGAAAAGTTCCCAACTTCCGAACATAGCATCATCTCAATCCCAAAACTATGATCATTGATCAATCGAACCCATTTATAAAACTTTCAATCCTAAGAAATTGAAATGACCCAAATTCCAAACATTCACCATTTAAATCTTTCAATCCTATTCAATTCAGAGAATAATAAGCAAAAGTAGTTGAATATGCCTTATCAAGCTATTTATGGTGTTAATGAATCACAACCTTTGTATGAAAATAAAGAAATTCAAGCAGCAATCAAGAAATATTTCGACAAATACCCTTTGAGAGGAAGCGACATAGATGAGCTACTGCATTTAAAACAAGGTTATCTTTTAGTTTTTTTCGTAAATACAATTTATTCTTCAGACAAAATTGCCACAAATGATCAGCAACAAGAAAAATCTGCTGATGACAAATCAAAAACCGAAAAATCTGCTGATGACAAATCAAAAACAAAACGTCACAAAAGCCGCGAGCGCACTTTTATCAACCGTAACTTTCCGCCGGCGGTTGCAGCATTACTCAACGTTTCATCAAGGTTTGATTTAGCATTTAATGATTTAATTCTTACTGCTAATTCAGTGATGGTCAACAAGTTCCATTGTATCCAGTGCCGCCACGTGCTTGCACCAGCAGTTCATTTCGAAGATATCAAGAGAAATTACCAACTTGGCGATTGCGCACTGAAATTTTGGACACAATTGGAACAAATTCAGTCACACTCATCACTGGCGGGACAGGATGTGGAAAAACAACCCAGGTTAACTAAACTTCTTATACAAATTACAAATATCTTCTTAAGGTTCCCCAATTCCTACTTGAGGACGCAGCTCGGTCAAATAAGCCCATGAGAATATTTTGCACACAACCGCGACGATTGCCAGCAATAGCCATCTCGAAAAGGGTTGCCATTGAAAGGGGCGAGAATCTGGGCGCTACCGTCGGTTATCATATTCGATTGGAACGAAGGTTTAATTTTTAATAAATTTTACCAAATTTTAATTAATTTGTTCACAGAACTTCGCCAAATTCTTCTTTGATTTACATGACCAGCGGCGTCCTTTTGCGGAAATTGACAGTGGATGAATTGGCACAGGAGGCCACTCATATTATTTTGGTTTCTTTTTTTAGACTTTGTGAATAATAATATTTTAATAATTTGCAGGATGAAATCCATGAGCGTGAAATGAATACGGATTACCTCTTGATTTTGCTTCGTCAGGCATTTCAAAAACGGGACAACCTAAAATTGATTTTAATGTCAGCAACAATGGAAGGAAATTTGGCAACATTCACTCATTATTTCGAAGAGAACAACATTCGGGTTGGCCACATACATGGTATTTAATTTTATATTTTATTTAATAAATTCAAATTCAATCAATTTTTCAGTTCCTTCACTCCTCTTTGATGTCGAATCATTTCATTTGCCCGAAATTTTGGCCCTCACCAATTTTATGCCCAAATCTGACTGTGGCAATTTTCAATCTTCAACTGAATTTGGAAATAATGGTTTTGCTCCAACAAATCGGCCACTGATCACACCGTTCTCCCGGGGCAGAGGTTCCAGCAGTCCCCGGGCTTTGGCAACAGCCTTTTTCCGCCATCAACATAATTCGTATGTTTTAATCATTTTTAATACATTTTTCCTCATTTTTCAATTCAGACGAATTGCATTCACCGGGCCCGGTGTTGAATACCTTCAATCTTATGAATCAATTGGTGGCCTACAAAATCGCAATCCTTTTCAAAATGGCAATGTTGATGTGCGCGAACAATGTCGAAGGCTTTTAACACGCAGGCCCAATTATTTTGACCGAGAATATTTGAAAAAAATCGCCAAATCACTTTCAAAATTGCCAAAGAAGGAATTGATTGATGTAATATTTTTTTATCAAAAATTAAAATAATTTTCAAAATTCTTAAGGATTACATTCAAGCTGGCGGAGGACAATGGTGCGATTCAGTGGATATTGAATTGGTGGTCGATGTAATTCGCTATTTGATGGATTCACCGGAGCCCGGAGCAATATTGGTTGGGTCAAAAAATTAATAAATAATTATATCTTTATTTAAGGTTTTTCTGCCTGGATTTGATGACATCAATGACGCATATACGAGAGTGTGCAAGCTTTGGGAGGATCGAATTGTCCGCACAAAACCAATCATTTTTACTCTACACTCGCAAATGAATAATAGAGCACAACAAGATGGTAAGAGGGAAACGAATTAGATATCAAATTAATTTCAATTTAGTTTTTGAACATATAATAATGCTTGGGCAACGGAAAGTGGTTGGTTTTAAATAATTTTTATATATTCTAAATAAATATAATTTTATTTTAAGGTGTTGAGCACAAATATCGCCGAGGCCAGTTTGACAATTGTGGGTTTTTATTTTAAATGAAATTACAAATTTAATTCAATTTCAATTTTAGGACGATGTTGTATTTGTGATCGACTGCGGAAAGGCCAAAGTGAAGGAATATGACTATGATACGCGGGTTGCTCGGCTTTGTTGCAAATGGATTGCCAAATCGAATGCAGAACAACGAAAAGGTTAATTAAATAAATAAAATAAATAATAATTTGGATATTTTAATTTATAATTAGGTCGGGCTGGGCGTTGTCAACCAGGATTTTGTTTTCGGCTTTATACGGAAGAGGACTATGGCAATATGCTCGACGCCCAAATTCCCGAAATTAAGCGAGTCGCCATTTATGTGAGTTATTTCATTTCAATTAATCAAACTCATTCATTAATTTTAGGATGTTTGTCTGAATGCCAAAATGTTTGCTCCCCGTGGTGTCAAAGTCAAGGATTTTCTTAAAAAGGCACCCGATCCACCGGAGGAGGAGGCAGTTAGTCGGAGTTTGGAATTTTTGGAGGTTATTTTTTAAAAATTAACCAAAAATGAATATTTTTAATTTAGAAAATTGGCGCACTTTATACACCACCGTACAATTGCTTTCTACCACCGGACCCAGAGATTACTGGATTGGGGAAATTCATTGCCCAACTTCCATTGGATCCACAATTGTCGAGGTTTAATTTAAATTAATTTAAATGATTAATTCCTTTTTTCAGACTTTTACTATTTGGTTTGGCCTTCAAATGTTTGAATCCAATACTCAATTTAGTCGCCGCAGTTTCTTATCGGGATCCATGTGAGTAAAATATTAAATAAATCAATTAATTCAATTAATTTAAGTTATTTTGGCAATTGATGAAGACGAACGCCAACTCGCAATTAATGCACGCAATCAATTTTCGGGACTCGACTACAGCGACCATTTGATGCTGATTCGACTGTTTTTTGCATTTGAGGCCGAAAGAAATGAGTGGATCCAGGGAAAATTTTGTGAAACAAATTTTGTCAGTCAACCGGCCATGATAATGATCCGAGGAATTAAGTTGGTTTATTTTTATTTAATAACAATAAATATTGCATTTTAAGAGACCAAATTATGAGTGAACTTAAACGGCTGAATTTGCTTCCGCATGGCGTGTTTTTGCCGAACGATCCAAAAGTGAATACCTACTCTCAAAGTTGGCCGATGATCCAAGGAGTGATTGTGGCTGGTACATACCCGAATGTTGCCTACGTGGGTGCTGGTGTCCGGTTCAACAGAATTCGATCAACGTAAGTAAAAAAAATTACAAAATATTAAAACAAAAATTACCAAAATCTATTTATTCGAATTTTCTAATTAAAATTCTTACAAATTCTTCAATAAATTAATATAATTCTATTTTCAGTGTTGGCAAAAATTCCTATTTCCATCCGAGCTCAACTTTGCGCCGACAAATCCCCATGAACAACCGAAATCGTTCGCCCGACGACCCATTGTTGGAATATTTCGTTTTCCAAGAGGCGATTGACACGAATGACCAAAGCTCGCAAAAAGAACATGCACTTCGGACTGTGTCGGCCATTCCACAAGCAACAATTGCCCTTTTTACTGGACCAATTCGGATGGATATCAAAACAATTGAACGCTTTGAACTCGGTGAGTTTTTAAATTTTATATAAATTTATAGAGACTAAAGAGAAAAAGTAGAATATATAATGCGAAAATTATTTTAAATAATTAAAAAAAAATAGAATCAATTTAAATATTTTTATTTTAGTCGACATTGATGGAAAATTGCGGCAAAATCGAATGGAAAAGAACGAAGAAAAAGTGAGGAAATGGCTCGAAGAAAAACGATTATGGAGAGAAGCAATGGCGGCTAGAAAAGGGAACAATCAAAATGAAGGTGGGAAGGGGGAAAATATTTCATTTTAAATTTAAAACTCCTTAGAATTCGACAAACAAAACGACGAAGATGAACCATTGCCCATTTGGATGACCGAAGATTCAAATTTCGACGTTGATCAACAATGGCTCAGCTTCCGAGGCAATTTTGATGCTCTGCAATCCATTTGCCGCCTCAAATTCCGCCTTATGCTTTATTTCACACGGTTCATCGCTGATCCGGGTCGACATTTGCACAAGGAAGATAGGGTTGGTTTTCCCTCTTTCCCCCTTTTTATTATAAATTCCAATAAATTTTAAAGGAACTTCTGATTTGTACCAACAATGTCCTCACATCGGCACACAAAAAGTCCAACTTTGCGCCCGTCAACAATTTGCCAGCAGCCAAAGATCCTCCTGCTGGTGGAAAAATGCATCTTTCAAGTTCAGCTCCTCACTTCCCTCGATCCGTTCATCCCAGCAAGAAGAATTGATGAGTGGATGGAATGGAATGTTATCAATTTAATTTGCATTGTTTTGAATGATTATTGTTTTTTTTTTTTGAAACAATTTATTCCCGAGCTTTCTATATATGATCCCAGTGGCATCATCACATCCCACATTTTACTATACCTAATTGTTTTTTTTATTCAATTTTACCTGCCTCTGACCCGTGATTCATTCCCAGCTTATTTCCATACCAAAACACCTCATTTTTGTTTTTTCTACTTTTTGCCTACTTTGTTTTTTCATATTATGAATTTTTGAAAATGATAAAATTTTAAAATACCATACATTTTGGATGTTTGAAGGGGGTAACCTTGATTTGGCCTTCTTAAGTTTGGAAATTGATTCACTATTTGTTAAGGGTTCAAGGGGTGGATTTTTGATTTTATGGGATAAAAAGTTCAAATGCCATCTGATGATTTGGTCACATTATTCATTATCATTTTATTATGCCGTTCTTTCCATATGTCTTGATTAGTGCTGCGGGGATATATGTAGAAGTGAATCAGGATCCAGCTGCTCCTTCCCTTCATTTGCGCGGACATCAACCGATTAGTTGTGTTTTTATTGCCGGCAACAGAGGGAATGAAGAATGAAGCTGATTGATTGCTGTGCAACCCATCCCTACGCCAATTCCAGCTGTACTTTTCCCCAAATATGACTTTCTGCGCAGCCAAGAAATTGGTGTGCGGCATTTGCGGGATGCTCTGTGGACGCATCGCGGGAAGAGCCATTGCATATTCCTCTGCTAATCGCCCTAAACAGCAGAAAATACGCGCGATTTAGCCAGTAGCCAACAAGCATCTTCCCATCAGCTTCATCTCCAATATCCCCAATTTTGTCCTCATCATGCACGTTTATGAGCCAGCCTGCTGACCATTGATGTGAATTGAGGCAAATGAGGCGAACAACACAGTGGTGGATTGCACAAATTGGAAGCGAAGAGAGAGAATTGCGAATATGGCTAATGGGCCATAACCCATAAGATGATTCTTTTGGATGGACAGATCTTGCGCAAGCATAATTCTTAATCAAATCCATTCCCTCCCCGCCCATGATGGATTCCAAAAAAAAAGAATTATTTTGGGAATATTTTTTTTCAATCAAATTCACATTTTTAACATCCTAAAAGTTCGACCTTCATTTCTTTTTTATCCATCTAGTTCCTTCCGACTGGACATTAAGGAGGAAAACAAACGGTTTTGACCTTCAGAGGGGAATGTTAAAGAATGTTGAATGTGAAAGGCGGAATGGCTTTCTCCCAAAAAACCCACAACTTTTCCCTTTCCATCCATCCAATTCCATTTCATTCGCCGCGCAAATCACCCAAAAATGCAAACAAAACGGGAATGAATTGATTCGGTGCAACCAAATATTTTAGAAGCCATTATCCGATATGCTCAATTGGGCTAATCCATTCCTTCATTTTGGCTTTTTGCCTTTTCCATTTCTCCTTTTCATTTTCAACAATTTCCTTCAACCTTTGGCCGCGACAAATTCCACAACAACAAATTGTTCATTGGAAACAAATTCAACGGTTCGGGTGCTTGTCCTTTTCGACATTTCTCCCTCGAATGAGGCTTTTTTTCGGGATCAACAAATTTGGACGGAAAAAATTCTCAGGCAAATAAATATATTTTATGCCTTTTATTGGGAGGAAATTTGAAGAATGGCACATTTTTCATTTTGGATAATCTTAATTGATTAATCCATGTAAAGCTAAATTTTTGATCAAATTGAAAACACAATTATATGAGAGTAATTTTGACTTTTCTTATCATAAACATCATTTTAACAGTATTCTTATTAATTTGATTTTGGGAATTAGTCATCCACAAATCCATCAAGAACTAATTTCGTATATTTTGCTTATGAAAGGCGAATTCTCCTTTACCCATAAAAGCCATAATTTTGAATTATCCTATTCCTCAATTATCAATTTCCATAAAATCTACTTTGCCCTTTAGGCACATTGACTCGAGAATTGAAAAGAATCGTCCACGACGCTATGGGTTAATCGCCTTCCATCGGTTGGCCATTGTTTTAACGGATTTGAATGCCCCGCAAACCAGCGATTTAAGTCGGGTTCGTGGAATTTTCGCATTCTTTGCCTATTCCTCGTTAATTTATTTCATTATTAGTTGCTCGACCAAATTCACTCATTGAAGCCAAGAAGCCGATTAGAAACATCGCCGGCAAAGGCCCTTGATATGGCTTCCCAATTGATCGATGCCAACGACAAAAATGATGGGGAAGATGGCGAGGAAAAGCCAACAATGTTATTTTTGGTTCATGATGGCAGGAATACGGATATGATTGCTGAAACTTTGGAGGCGAGGCAAGTGGGGAAAAATATAATATTGGAGTAAGTAAAAATTCTGAGGCGATAGTACATATCTGTAACATTTGAGCATCAAAATTACAAAAGCAATAAGGTTAAGAATAAATCCGCCCGTTTCTAATAAAAATAATTCCTTAGGAATATATCCGCCTGTTTTAAGAATAATCCGCCTGGTTAGAATAATTCCGCCTGTTTTAAGAATAATTCGGCCTGGTTAGAATAATTCCGCCTGGTCAACTTAGAATAATTCCGCCTGGTTAGTATAATTCCGCCTGGTCAACAGAATAATTCCGCCTGGTTAGAATAATTCCGCCTGGTCAACTTAGAATAATTCCGCCTGGTTAGTATAATTCCGCCTGGTCAACTTAGAATAATTCCGCCTGGTTAGTATAATTCCGCCTGGTCAACAGAATAATTCCGCCTGGTTAGTATAATTCCGCCTGGTTAGTATAATTCCGCCTGGTCAACTTAGAATAATTCCGCCTGGTTAGAATATTTCCGCCTGTTTTTAAGGAATAATTTCGCCTGTTTCTTGAATAAATTCACATAATTTAATTCCCCTCACACATCAGAGATCATAGTTTCCTTAGGATTGATATTAGAAGAGTAGCCCTAAAGGGTATTCAGAATCAAATGAATGGAAAAAGCATTTAAGTAGCTGAATTTGAAGAATTCTTCCGTATTCAGCAAAAAATTGGCAAAAAATGGTGTGGCTAAATTTGCTTTGGCAATTGGCCAAACACGAAATGAGCAAATTCTTGTTGGCTACACTGGAAAATCGGAAAAAATGTTGACGACACCGACTGAACATCGTGATCAATTTTTTGCTGAAATTAACAAAGAAATTGATGGAGACTGTGGTGACCTTCAGAATGGCTCAAAAGAAGAAGAAAAATTGGCGGAGGAAATTCAACAATTGGAGGAAAATGAAAATAAATCAAATGAAACTTTGAGGAAAAATAATAATTTGCCAAAGGAAACATCAATGGTGGAATTATGTGGAAATGGAGAGGAAAAAGTATGTACCAAATTTTTATAATGTAATTGTTTATTATTATTTTCACAAACTACGTCATTGGCCTAAAATTAAACAATTTTTAATAATATTAGTTTTATAATTTTTTCCAGTTTCAATCGAATTATCCCTAATTCCCTCTCATTTTAATAATGTCTTTACAATCCCCTCCCCCATTCAAAGGTGGATTTGATGCTTCTTTTGGACACCAGTGGCTCCGTTTTCCATTCATTCAGCCAACAACGTCAATTGGCCACTGATCTTTTGGCCTCCCTAAATAATCAAAATGACCAATCACTTCACGTTGGATTAATCAGTTTTGCCGCTGAACCTTCCACGGTTTTATCCCTTGGAGAGGCCGTTGAAAAGCAGAAAATGTTGGCGCGAATTGAGGCCATCAAATTCAGTGGAGGGTGGGCATAATTTTAACATGGGTGGATTCGTTCAAAAAAAAGGAAAAATAATAGTTTCTTAGGGACAATATCAAGTATTCATTTTTTGAAGTAAGCAAAAAGTGGCTCTCAGAATTCATTTCAAGAATCGATGGAAAAAGGTGACAATGTACAAATCTATTGAATTACCTTTTAAATAATTCCTTTTTATTTTATTTATGAATTTATTCCCTCATACCCTAAAATATTTGGAATTTATTGAAGGAATACGCGGATTGCGGATGCGGTGGAATTGTCATTGGAAGAAATTCAAAAATATGGACGAGAAAAGGCAATAAAGGTGAAATTGGAGGAATGGGATTAAAGAATAAATAAAGGAGAAATATTTGGTTAATTAACAATAGTCTTTTTATGTGCCAAAGCTGAAGAAAAATTGAATATTTTTTAAAGGTCCTCGTTCTGATCAGCGATGGCCATGGCGATGAATTTTGGGCAAGGGCGCAGGCTGTTGGTCATCGCCTTCAACAAACATCCAAATTGAATATTTTCGCCGTTTCGGCCAGCCCTGATTTCAATCGGCCCGAATTGGCATTGTACGTTGGAAATGAGGAGAGAATTTTTGTTGGACAAAGGCATCGAAGGCAAAATTATAGGAAATTAAATAAATAAATAAGCCAATTTGCAGTTTTGTGCTAAAAATTTCCTCAATTTTGAATAAATGCTTGGAAAGGACAAAAATTGAAGAGAAGGGAAAGGATCGAGAAATTCGCGAATTGTTGGCAAATTCGAATTCGGATGGAAGGAAGATGGAAATATTAATAAATAGTGGTGAATTGGCCGAAAATGGAAGCAGCAAAATTGAGGGAAGAAAACAACGGGATCAACCAATTATTGGGGAGGATTCTGGAGAGGAGGAGGAAAATGGAGGAAGAAAGCATTCAATTCAAAAAGTTGCCATTCATCAACAGGTATCTCATTGAAATTTTTGTCAATGCAAATAAAGCCTAAGTAAGGCCTTTCCTATTCATCCTACTGTACCCCAACTTTTTGCCTAATCATCGGTCACCCTATCAATCAAAGATTGCCTCAATCTACATTTTTAAACCAGCAACTCTTTTTCCTCTCCTACATATCTTTTACTATTAACATATTATTAAGACATTTTTCCACAATTTCTCCTTATCTTCTATCATGTTAATTGGACCATGGGGCTTAGGATTCCGGCGAATACCCTGGCGAGAGCCTAGGCCTTAGTTCTAGTCCCAAACAACTTTAGCCCTAGATTAGGACTTATATTATTAGTTTAAAAAGCTATAATTTGATGTTTTTCGGCCTAAAAAATGTCCATTTTTTCATCATAATTTGACATAAATATTAATTTAAATTTCCTCCATTAATTTTCCCTAAATCCCTTTAGGATTCATCAAGAAGATTGCCAGCCGATTGTCCCACCGATATTCTCTTTCTTTTGGATCGGTTCAGCCCGGATGGAACATTTTCGCCAATTTTTGAGCGTCAATTGCGTTTAGCCATCCAATTGGTGGAAAAATTACCCACAGAAGATGTTGAGGATGGACAAATCCAATTGGCCGCCCTTTCTTTTGGCCGTGAGCCGAGGTTGGAGGCGGAATGGGCCGAAAGAATGGGAAAGGCAGACTTTCAACGAAGGCTACGGTCAATTCAACCCTCAAAAGTGCAATCCTCATTTGCTGCTGTGGCCAATAAAATTCGCGTAAATTTGCCTCTATTTCCCCTTTAGAATTTTGCCATTTCTAGCAAATCAATGTCAACCGTAGGCCATCCTCTCGCCTTCTCATTTTTGTCTTTTGGAGTGGATCAAATGGGAGGAATACGGCGGATGAATTGTCCCAAGCAGTTCGTCCTTTTGGTGCCCTCCCTCGCACCGAATTGTTCGCCATTTCCGTAAATCCCAGTGCCCAATTGGAACGGCTGAAGAAGTTGGCAGGCGGCGATCAATGGCATGTTTTTCTGGATGCACGCACAAAACAATTCGTTGATCAAGGTGCACAAAACAAAATGGAAATGATCAAATTTGGGGGAGGGGGGAATATTTAAAAAATGGCCTGGAGGATTTTTAAATATAATTAGTTGAATGAAGCGAAAATATTTTTTAGCGTCAAGGATTCTGTTGGATTGTGTTTTGCCTCCAAGTGGCGAATTTCAACGAAAATTGCAACAAAGTGAAGGAAATGAGGATAGTCAATCTATTGGAGAGGAACATTCCCTTGTGCCCGACCATGAACCAATTTCCAGTGTTGAACGCGTTGAACATTTGCAATTGGCGGCCAAAGCATTCCAACGAAAATCGACGACAGAATGCAAAAATGGTAAAAAGTCAATAATATTGATGGATTGACCCAAATATTCATTCATTTTAGACCCAATTGATTTGACCATTTTGTTGCATTCTGAGCGGGAAAAAACATCGCCTGAACAATTTGATGCCTTGAAAAGAGCGGCGATGGATGCGTTGAGGCAAGCCCCGGCCGAACATTTCCATCGCCGAATTCGTCTATCAATTTGGGCTGGAAGCCAACAAATTATGTCCTCACAAATTGGCACAAAATTGGACGATGCACTTTTCACATTGGACCGATTGGACAGTGAACATTATGGAAAAGGTGGAGGAGGCGATTTCGTTGACTTACTTTCGGGCATTATGGCCCAAATGGAACAAACAAAAAGGGAAAAAGCCAGAATGGCATTGATTATATTGACTGATGGAATTGGAGAAGTGAGGAAAGAGGCCACCATCAAATTGGCAAAACATCGGCCAAAAATGTCCATTTTTATACTCAATTTTGGGCCTAAATCAATGGAAGAGGAATTGGGCACATTGTTTGGCGTTAATTCATCCCAACGTTCGCCGGCGCTATTTCGTCTATTTACAGCCAAAGTCCAAGGCCAAATGGCCCGTTTCGTTGATGAATTCCGTCGACGAATAATTTGGTGCCGAGATGGCAAATTGGCAATGGCCGATTCCGTTTTGACGAATGAAAGGAAAAGGACAAGAGCTGCCAATAGATTGTCCGGAATATTCATTGAAGAAAAGGCGGAAAATGAGACAATTGCAATTCCAACATTGCCACCATTGAATGGCATTTTGGAACATCAAAATGGAAGCAAATTGGCCGGAAATGAATGCAAAGTGGATTTAATTTTAATCATTGACACTTCACAAAGTGTTGCCGAAGAATTTCAACAACAATTGCAATTTGCCATTGAGCTGGTTCGTCGATTGCCGGACGACGATTTTGGCCAACGTGTCCAAGTTGGCGTGGTCTCATTCCATCGAATTGGACGAATTCAATTTGCGATGGGCGAATTGAAGGAAAAGAAGTCAGTGCTTTCGGCACTTTCCTCCATCCAACACACCGGAGGGAGCACATCCGTTGTGAGTGGCATAAATTTGGCAGTGGAAGAAGTGGCCAAAAGAAGGCGAAAAGATGCAAGGCTAATGATGGTTTTGGTTTCGGATGGGAACAGTCAAGATCCATGGGCGGAAGTGTTGGCGGCGGCAGCCAAATTGAGGGCAATCCAGGCTGATGTTTATGCGGTCACTGTCAGTCATGACTATTTCTTTAGGTAATTTTGGGTAATTTTATATAGAGGAAAATGGATGAAAAAATTACAAATTATTGTATTACAATAATTGGGCATGAAACGGTTTAATATCGATTATTTTATAAAGTATAAATTTGGCTAATATATCAAAAGTATTGGCTAATGTTGGATATTTTCAAAGTTAAGGCCAAAAAACCGTTGGGTTAATTAAAATTATGTTTTTGGACTTTTATGGCCATAATTTTGGTAAATAAAATATTTAATATCGGCCAATGTTTTTGATATCATTTTGTAATTAAGCTAAGGTTATGCTTATTAAAATACTATATAAATTTATCCGGTAGCTTAATCTCAGCTTTGATACTTAGATCTTTTCATTCTCTAAAACACCGAAAGTCTGAAAGAGAGAATAAAATGGTACAAAAAACTGAATATAAAATTCTCCCAAAAAAAAGGGAATTGGAAATGTACGCCGGCAATAAATGGTTCGTCTACATCGATGCCCGAATTCGTCAATTTCTTGATGAGGCCGAAATGTCATTGATTGAATGTCGATCGCCCAGTGTGCCGGCCACCACAACACCCATAAATGATTTATTATCAAATGGAACATCCTCCATTTTCATTTCCCCCATTTCTTCCCCCGGGCCATCATCATTCACAACAATTCCATCAATTCCTTCAACTTTGCCAAATACAAAATTGGAAGAAATATTGGGCTATTGTCGAAGTGATCCCGTCGATTTGATGTTCATTTTGGACACATCAACCAGTGTTGAGGTGAATTTTTGTGCAATCTGTAAAAAATAATTTGACATTCTTTTCTTTTGGCAATTTTTGGAATAAGGATATATTAATATATTTTATTTACAAATACAAAGCATAGTGTCAATGGCAATAATTCTTATAAGGGTCTTTCCTATTTGTCCTACTGTACCGCCACTTTTGCCCTGTCACCCTATCAATCAAATATTGCCCCAATCCACATTTATAAAACAGCCCTTTTTCCCTCCTACAACCTATCTTTACCCTTCACATCACATTATCACATTTTCCCGCTAATTAATAAAGAATAATTTAAAGTCAATTTTTTCCATATCCCTTCATTTGGCTACTGGGTCTAGGGGCTTTAGGCATGGGGCAAGAGGCTAGGCCCAGCTCCCATCCCAAACAACTTATAGCCCTAGATTAGATTAATACATAGCATAAATCCATAATATTGAGAAATTCCTTATTTTTGCCAGAATAAAACTGTACCTTCCATGATACAAAATAAATATTAAATTCGAAAAATATAATTGTATTTATATTTAAATACACAAAAAGTGCATATCATTCTCATTAACTATTTTCATAATTAAATTATATAAACAGAATAAATTATCTTCCCCAAATTCCATTCAGCGTGACTTTTATGCCCAAAAAATCTTTGCACTTGATTTGATCCGCGTTTTGCCGGAACGTGATTTTTCGGTACTTCCTTCAAATTATTTAATTCATTAATTTTCTATCAGAAACGTCTTTCAATTGGCCTAATCAAATTCCATTCCAAAGCTTCGTTGCAATTCCCATTTTTGGTTGGACGTCGACGGGATGATGTCCTCTATGAATTGGAACGAATTGAGCACACCGGAGGGCAAACTTCATTGGTGGCCGGCGTTGAATTGGTGCCAAGAATTGGGAATGCTTTTTGGGTGTAATTTACATTTTACCAAAAAAGGCATTGGCCGAAATTGGAAGAGCACATCGGCCGAATGCCCGGCTTATTGTTGTGCTCATTTCGGATGGGAATAGTCAGGATGAATGGGCAAAAGTGCAGGAAACGGCCAGAAAATTAAGAAATGAGACTGACGGCGAGGTAAATTCAACATTGGTGGACACAAAATTATCCAAAATAGGAAAATTAATTTAACAATTTAATCAAAATTATTTTAAATAATTTTAATTTGGGAATAGTCTAAAATCTTTTTATTAGCCATTAAAATCATTGGAAATATTTTAAGTATTTATAAGCAAAATGGCCATTCCACCCATTCCTTCACATTATTTTCAGCTTTATGCCGTAACCCTGTCAGAAAAATATGCCCTTGAAGAATTGTTGGAATACACCAAGGATGAGGCCCGAATTTACCGGGACAAAGGCATTGAACGTTTCTTGAAGGATGTTGGCCATTCTGTGGCCGCCTGTCCCGAAAGGGAATTGCCCCTCACACCGGTGCCCATCGTTGAGGCATCGCCAACGCCGGCTCCGGCCGATTTACTCATTCCAAATTTGAATTTGACCAAATTGCTATTGGCCGATGGAATTAGGGCAAAAAATTTGGCCGGTAGAAGAGTGAATTTAAGAGGCAGTCGAATTGCAAATAGCAGCCGAGAATTATTGCCCCAAACGGAGGAGGATGGGACAATATTATTATTGGGTGAACAATTGGATGAGGATGGAGAAGATGAAGAGACGGAGAAATGCCGCTACACAAAAATGGATTTGGTGGGGAAATTCATTTTAATTTATTAATTAAATTTTATTTTTACATCAATTTATTTTACAGCTCAAACTTTCACAATTTTTTCGGAATTTTTCATAGTGAAAATATTTCAAATTTCTCTTTTTATGCTAATAATAATCTTTTCGCGCACTAATCCACTTTATTCAATTAGATTATCATTTTGGATGCGTCCACATCACGTGAAACCGTTTTTGAACATCAACGTGAATTGGCACTTTCCCTCATTGAAAGGTTGCCAATCAATAGGCAAAATACGCATGTGGCCACCGGCATTAATTCATTCACAAATGTGCCCGTCCTACGGCAAACTTTGGGATTGGGTCGAGACAGAAAGGTGAGGAGAAATTGGCAATAAATTAATAAATTATATTATTCAAAAATTAGCAGAATAGTTTCAATTTTAGCTAAAATCTCAAAAATATATTAATTAAATAAAAAATCATATTCTTTTTAGATGGTCAGAAAGGCGATTGAGGACATCAAATATCGAGGCGGCAGTACATTGACCTCAAAGGCCGTTGAATTGGCCATTCAAGACTTGGAACGGGGAAGGCGGGCAGACGCCCTTCAAGTGGTCATTTTAATGAATGATGGAATGAGCCAAGACCCTTGGGAAAAAGTACTCAGTGCCAGCAAAAAATTGGCCCAAACTGGGGCCCATCGATTCGGAGTGGCCTTGGGCGATGAAGTAGACTTGAGGGAATTGAAAAATGTGAGAAAATTTACAAATTTGATTGATAATAGTGGGTTAAACGATTCTTAAATAAGTGCAAATTTTTCTTTACCAGAAAAAATAAGAATAAAAAAGGAATTTGCTTGATGAGATAGGGATATGGTATTCCGGAATCGGATTTCTCGCTTTTGGCTAATTCTGATTTTTAAAGGTACCATATCCATACTCCTTCACTCATTAAATCCAAATATAATTCCCTTTTCATTTATCCCTCTTATTTTTTTGTTTTTAATTAAATGTATTCTACAATTTTTTTAATCGCAACAAATTTGCACTTTAGGGTTTAACACTAAGTTCTTTATGCCATCAAATTAATAATAAATCCATTGGGGTTATTAGTCCTAATCTAGGGCTAAGCTAAACATGGTTTGGAGCGAGAGCTGGAGCCTAGGCTTTCGCCCCAGGCCTTGGCAGAAGGCATAAGCCCCCAGTGGCCCAATGAATGGGATAATACTAAAGAGAAACTGGACATTAAATTATTCTTTATTAATTGTGTGGGAAAATGTGGTAATAAAGTGAAGGGGAAAAAGCAATAAGAGGGAGAAGGGCTGGTTTAAAAAGGCAGATTGAGGCAATATTTGATTGATAAGGTGACAGGGCAAAAGTGGGGGTACAGTAGGACAAATAGGAGAGGACCTTTATTGGCATTGGGAATTCTCCTCCTTTTCCACATTTTAATATTAAATTCAAAGTATATTGGCGATGATCAACGAATTTATCGTGATGGGTCGACGGAACGCTTCCTCCAAGATGTGGTTTCCCTTTTGAATGGAACAGAGGAGGAATGCGCAAAAAGGCATCGAACCAATGGATTCGGCCTAATTGCCCATGATGAGGCCGCCCTCCTCCAATTCCAAGTGAATTCAAAAATAAATTCAAGGAATTTGTACATTCATTTATAGGAAGATTCGAATGGATGCCAACGTCCAAAATTGGATTTGCTAATTTTGTTGGATAACACGGACGCAAGCCAAGATGGAAATGACCCAAAATTGAATGCAAATCGATATTTATTATTGGATGTGCTTGGCAAGTTACAATTAAATAATATTAATCTTAAAAATGAATGCCTTATTTTGTCTATTATAAGCGCACTTTCTAATATCCCACCCAGCCTAAATTTTTTATTTAAATTGACCTATTTTTGAGTGAAATTAATTAACCGAAATAAACATTTTTTGTCCTAAAAAATCAGAAAAGTCCCCAACTAGTATTGTTTCTGAAAAATAAAGGTCCACTCTCTAATAATAGCCCACCCTAGAGAGTCAGAATATATTGACCCAAGGGCTTATAATCGAAAAAATACGGTATCCAAAAGTTCATTTCCAATCCATCCTTTTCCATTCATCCATATACTTATTAGGTTCCCTTCCACTTGGCCATCGTGTTCAAATGGCGGTCCTCTCGATTGGAGCCCATCGGCTGGAATATCAATTCTCGGATGAACAACAAAGGGAGCCAATATTTCGGCATATTGAACAAATTCGACCCACAAAAGGTCGTCCAAATTATGCAAAGGCAATTGGCGTTGGCGTCGACTATTTGGCCACAAATCGACGGGCCGGTGCCCGGGGAATGATTCTTTTGGTTGGAGATGGCCGAAACACGGCGGACACCGCAGAGGAAAGGGCCAAGGCCAGCGCATTGCTGAAAAGGGTACACCCAGAATGGAATACCATTTTTAGTGTATTTAACTCTTTACTTTTTGCCAGACCCCCGGATTAAGTTGTCACGCAGTGGACAGTTCAAAAACAGTGGATGAACAAACGGTAGTGTCAATGATCATTTCCTTGCATTTCATTATGTTCAGTTGACCGCCTATACCGGTTCAAGCCAACAAATTTATGCCTATGACCGGAATGCTGAATTCGCCCATTTCCTTTTGGCCCAAGCAATGGGCCCATCAGGGGAATGCCATTCAACGACGAGGCAACAAAGAGGCCAACAACAACAATTGGCCCATTCATTGGATGAAGGCCGACAAAAGGACATTGCCAGGGCCGGCGGGGACGAAAAATTGTTTGGAGGCGAAGAAAAATTATTGGTCAAAGTGAAACCAAATGAAGGAAAAAAGGAAGAAAAATTGGAAGGAAAAGAAGTGGAAGAAGAAAGGTTAGTGGCCAGATTGAGGTCGGAATATCGACAAAATATTGGAGAAACCGACAAAAAAGTTTCAACAACGCTTTCTTCAACGGCAAGGCCAATTCTTGATGGCAAAAATTCACAAAATAATTTACAAAGAAAAGGCAGAATTCAAGGCGAATTGGAGGCAAAAACAACGAGGCAATCATTAAATGGAATAAATCAAAGTGAAACTGCTGATCAAACATTGACAACCAAAAGAAGCAATCAAAGAATTCGCCAAAATGCAAGGGGAAGTCGAATTCGACCCACAAATTCATCTCAAAATATCATTAATGCACCCATTAGCTCATCTCCCACTCCGCCATTTCGAACATCCACTTTAACATCAACTAAAAGTACATCCTCATTGGCTAAATCAACAAAAACTTTGGCATCAGTTTCCTCAATTTCGCCCTCACCTTCTTCCCAATCAAGGCAATCTACTTTCCGGCCCGGATGCCTTCTCGATGTTTTGCTTCTCATCGATTCGTCCGGAAGTGTTGAGCAATCATTTGAGAGGGAAAAGCAGTTGGCGGCAGAAATATTGGAAAAATTGAGAATTGGGCCGGATAATGCTCGAATTGCTTTGATTAAATTTGCGGCGGCGGACAAAGTTCGCACCGTACATTCATTTGGAGAAGAACAAACCAAGGAGCGATTATTGGCCGAATTGGAGGCAATTCAATTCAGCGATGGGATTACGGCCATTCATTCCGCCCTTCAACAGGTCCATCATAAGGGCAATATTTTAGTAAACAAATTTGTAAAGACAATAATAGATTGTATTAATCGTAATTTCGGTCTAAAGTTGTTTCTCTGCGTCCCCGCCGGAGGTTAAGCCTGCCTGAATGGGATATGGATAAAGGGAAACTGGACTTAAATTATTATTTATCAAAATTGTGCAAGAAAATATTAAGAATAAAGTGAAGGGAAAATGACGAATAAGAAAAGGGGCTGATTTATAAATGTGGATTGAGGCAATATTTGATTGATAGGATAGATGGGTAATCGGGCAAGAAGTGGGGGTACAGTAGGAGAAAGGCTTATTGACAGAATGTTTTGGACAAAAAGCTTTAAAGGAAATAACAAATAAGTATTCTTCATTTCATTTTTGTACTTCAGGCTATCGCCGAATATTCGCCTTCAAGGGGCGCCCGACCCGGTGTGGCTCAGCCATTGGCCCTAATTTTCACGGATGGATTCGGAATGCAAGATTTCGGAGCCGAGGCCAATCAATTGCGCCGTATCCTTTCCAATCAAGTTTATGCCATTGCCGTGGACAATGACGCAAAAATGCCAACGGCAAGGGAGGAATTGGTTCGAATAAGTGGCGACCAAAAAAGAGTATTCACCGAAAGGAATTTGGACGAATTATTTGGAAAACAATTGAGGGATTTACTTCGTGGATGTTAAAGAATTGAAATACAAAATTGAATGTGCAATTAAAATATAAATAATAATAATCCCATTTGAAATTCATTTTATTCTTTTCATTTTTATCAAAATTCAAAATCATCAATAAAAAAATGCAGTCAATTAATTTGTTCAATAATTCAATTTTCGGCCAACCATTCTTCCATAATCGCATTCACCTTTTCCGGCACATCTTGCTGCACCCAATGTGAAGAGTCCGGAATTTTAACCAATTTTGCGTCTCGGCATATTCCCACCGATAATTCGGCAATTTCCATTTCCAATGCTTTATCCAATTCGCCCCAAATTATCAAAGTTTTTGGCTGAAATTTGCACAAATATATCCCAATAAAATGAATTATCCAATTCACTGACTCGAACTGTGTCATAATGAATTTGCCTATTGGCTGCTCGCATCAATGCTCGATAATAATTTATTGGAGGGGTGATGCCATCTTCAAATGAGGAAGGGGAAGGGGGATATGAGATTAGAGAAAATATTTAAATTTAATTTTGTAAATATTATTTAAATTTCCATTCACTTAAATAATTTCAATTAATTTACTTGGTTTCGAAAAAACATATTTCCATGCCTCCAAATCTTCGGCAGTGAAATTTTCCTTATGAACAAGGCTCATTTTATTGTTGCCAATGAAGCATTCCCCAAGCATTGCAAAATCATTATTCCAAATCCACAATTCTGGTAGCAAAGGACATTGAAAGAAGAACATATACCTAAATGGCCGATGGATTTTAAATGTTTGGAATATTTTTATGAATGAATTTTATGAAAATAATTAATTCATAATTATTTAACACTAAATTAAAGCTATTTACACCACATTGAACTATTTTCCATTTATAATTATGCCTAATTTGCCCCCCAAAACTTGCCATGATTTGATCAATTGGACTGATTTTGTACGCATTATTTTTGTCAAAAATTTTCCATGCGGTCCATTCATAATCACCAGCCTTTGCACTAAATCGGGCCTTTCTGTTGCGACGATCCAGGATAAAGCACCACCCCAATCGTGGCCAACCAATACCACATTTCCACCTTAAAAATAATTCCATAAAACATGATTTTCCAATTCCCATCCAATTCTCAATTCCTTATAGAAACAAAATGCTAATTTGGGTTTAATATTAAATCCATCTATTTTTCTATAAATTTGTTGGATATTTTGTTTCCAAAAACGCACCCAAAACTTCAATCAATTCAATAATGTCGGCCACCAGCACTTCCGCCTCATAATTTGCCACCCCAGCTGGTTTGTCCGAATCATTGTAGCCTCGAAGGTCAACGGCCACCGTTCTATACGAATTTGATGAAATGTGAAAAAAATTATGCAAAAAACCGAAATTTGTCCCGAAAATGGCGAAGTTGGAAACGCCAAGAATACCAAAATTCTAAAAGGACAAAAACTAATTAAGAAGGGATAAGTTGGCAATAAATCACCGGGGAATCCGTGTACAAAGAGCATCACAGGCTTATCGGAATTAGTTGGATTGTCGCCTCCGGCATTATTATCCACACATTCCACAATATGCAATTGAACTTTCTACGATTGATGGAAATTAATTATGAGAGGAATAATTTCACTCATTTTGTTGAAGCAATTAATTGGCCCTTTTAAATTCGTTTAAAAATTTTGGGTTTTCTTAAGGCAATAATTTGTAAATTCAATTTCCATTGGAATGAATCCAAGCAAAATTGTTCCCAAAATTTAAGGAACTGACCGAAAGGTGCACATTCCGATGTCGCCATTCCGGTGCATCCAACACGGCTGGCCTAGGATGTATTTGCTTGCGGAAAAAGGTCGACCTATTTCGCCACCAAACAATCACAAAATGGGCCAACATATAAATTGATGTAATGGAGGAATAGCCAATGATGACCAGCCAAAGGAGGGCTGATTGGAGGATTGTCGGCATTTTTCTTTATATTTAATGGCAAATTAAAATTATATTTTAGGGAAATTTAGATGGAAAATTAAATGAATTTTGAGAGGAAATGGATGGAATGTTGCGCGAAAGATTTACTTAGTTTATTCGAACTAAATTATTTTAGAGAATTTAATTTTTTGCAAAATGACGTCAAAGAACACTGTCACCCATTCTTGTGCTCCTTTTATAAATGCTGTCGTTGAAACGATTTTTCATATCTCCTATTTTATTCAAAAAACAATTGGTTTCAGCGATTTTCCCGCCATTCACATTATTTTTGTTTATTAATAATATTTTTGTTTTTCGGAATTATTTTTGTCCAAAATTCCATAAATAATTCGCCCCGCCCTTTTTTGGACCATATAAAAAGCCCTGGAATTGTCCCCAAAATCACTTCTCCACTTATATTATTCCTGTCCCAAAACCCAAAATCCATTTGCGTAATTTTTCCATTTTATTTTGATTCGCTAAATATTTTTTATCCGTGATAAATTTATTTAATTCGAATTTTCTTGTTGGAAAAGAAGGGGAAAAAACGAGTCTAGGAATTGTCTTCCTTCCTCATTCATTCCCTAAAGACCCATTTACCGACAAATGCTATCAAAATCAAATGGAGTTTAAGTCGACCTAAACTTCAACCACAAGTTCTAAATTTGATTTGATCTTTCTCGGAAGCAATTTATGCCAAAATTGATGCAATGATGAAGTTGAATTGCCCAAAAAATAAAACAAAAAGTCTTCTTCAATAAATTGAAACATTGGTCGATTTCTCCATGGATTTTGCCCCAAAAAATGAATCGATTTGAGAGGGGAAAGTGGGTATTGGGTAAGCAAATGATGGGCGAGGGCACAAAGTTCACCTTTTTACTTTCCTCGGCTACAATTTGGGTAAAATATGATTATTTTTTTTTATGATTTATTTTGTGAATTATTTATGAAAGAAAATATTTTATTTAGTACTCATATTATTTGGAGGCGAACAAAAGGGAAAATATAAAAAAGATGGAAAAATGTGCTTGGGGCAATAAAAAATCTTTGCTACAAAAATGTGTGAAAAAAAAGAAAGGCGAATTGGGGAAGAGCCGATTTCCCGCAAATTTGTGCATCATTTTTATATTTCCCGAAATTTGGGGGAATTTATCAGATATTGAACAAATTGAGTTGACTAGAAAATTTCTAGTCTCAAAAGATGAAATCAAATTAAGCCGATTTTATTCAGACTTATTTAGTCCTTTCTTAATGTCATTTTTCGGAGAATTATTTGGTCCTTAAAAAGAGAAACTATTTCGTATGTGAGACAATTTTTTTTTGTAAAAATAGGCATTTTCCTGCTAAGATAATTCCCCTTTTTGTGGTATTGATATAGATGCACAAATTTGGGAGAAAGCGAAAAAATTTGGTTATAAATTTAAACAAATTTGGAAAATTTAAAGAAAAAGAAATTAAGACACATTTTTTGATGCTTTCGCGCGAGATTGGTGGCTGGCTTCATTATATCAATGGGGAGGGAAAATTGCACGAATTTTTGGATGGCGAGGCCCAAAAATGTTCACAAAAAATGGCAAAAATATTTAAATTTGAATTTTCAATTGAAATGGCCTCCTCCTCCACCGGCAGCCTGCGTCTGTTGTGGATGATGCATGACACCGGATGGGCCAGGGCCAAGGCCCAAAATGGCCGATGGATGGGGTCCGGTAGCCAAAGGAGGGAATGGCGAAATTGAAGCCGCATTCATTGACCCTTGATGGAGCATTTGTGGTGCCATTGACATTGCCGATGAAGGTGATGTGCCAGCTGCCTCCAACCTTTGCTTCAAGCATTCCCTCCGAGTGCCCATTGTTCGATTCTTCTCCTCCACCTTTTTCTCCAAAATTGGAATCAATTCGACTGCCTTGAGCAACTGAAAAATATGGAAAAAGTATTTTTGATTGAATCAATCCATTCATCCACAAACCGTTCCCAATTTGGTCAATGAACGTTCCTCGACCTAAAAATGAATTTGAACTTTTTTAAAATTCCCATTATTGTTAGGCATACATTTGGCATGTGCTGCGAACATAGTCGGGCCAATTCCCTGAATGCAGCGTTGATGTCACGCACTCGGATTCTATAAATAAGGTGGATTAATTAGAATATATTTTGACATATTAAATAGGATTATTTAAACGTTTGTACCCAAAATTATTAGATCAATAAGAATTATTCTAACCAGGCGTAATTATTCTAACCAGGCGGAATTATTCTAACCAGGCGGAATTATACTAACCAGGCGGAATTATACTAACCAGGCGGAATTATACTAACCAGGCGGAATTATACTAACCAGGCGGAATTATTCTAACCAGGCGGAATTATACTAACCAGGCGGAATTATTCTAACCAGGCGGTATTATTCTAACCAGGCGGAATTATTCTAACCAGGCGGAATTATTCTAACCAGGCGGTATTATTCTAACCAGGCGGAATTATTCTAACCAGGCGGAATTATACTAACCAGGCGGAATTATACTAACCAGGCGGAATTATACTAACCAGGCGGAATTATACTAACCAGGCGGAATTATACTAACCAGGCGGAATTATACTAACCAGGCGGAATTATACTAACCAGGCGGAATTATTCTAACCAGGCGGTATTATTCTAACCAGGCGGAATTATACTAACCAGGCGGAATTATACTAACCAGGCGGAATTATACTAACCAGGCGGAATTATACTAACCAGGCGGAATTATTCTAACCAGGCGGTATTATTCTAACCAGGCGGAATTATACTAACCAGGCGGAATTATACTAACCAGGCGGAATTATACTAACCAGGCGGAATTATACTAACCAGGCGGAATTATACTAACCAGGCGGAATTATTCTAACCAGGCGGAATTATTCTAACCAGGCGGAATTATTCTAACCAGGCGGAATTATACTAACCAGGCGGAATTATACTAACCAGGCGGAATTATTCTAACCAGGCGGAATTATACTAACCAGGCGGAATTATACTAACCAGGCGGAATTATTCTAACCAGGCGGAATTATACTAACCAGGCGGAATTATTCTAACCAGGCGGAATTATACTAAAGAGGCGGAATTATTCTAACCAGGCGGAATTATACTAACCAGGCGGAATTATTCTAACCAGGCGGAATTATTCTAACCAGGCGGAATTATACTAACCAGGCGGAATTATACTAACCAGGCGGAATTATTCTAACCAGGCGGAATTATTCTAACCAGGCGGAATTATACTAACCAGGCGGAATTATACTAACCAGGCGGAATTATTCTAACCAGGCGGAATTATACTAACCAGGCGGAATTATACTAACCAGGCGGAATTATTCTAACCAGGCGGAATTATACTAACCAGGCGGAATTATTCTAACCAGGCGGAATTATACTAACCAGGCGGAATTATTCTAACCAGGCGGAATTATTCTAAGTTGTCCAGGCGGAATTATACTAACCAAGCGGAATTATTCTGGCAGAATTAAAACTTAGTCAAATAGGCGGAATTAAAACTTAATCAGACAGGCGGATTTATTCATAGATACAGGCGGAATTAAATTAGCGAATTTATTTGAATGGAATTATTTTACTAGTTAAACAGGCGAAACTATTCTTACCTACCCATATCCTAAAGGTGAAGTTCTAAAATTAGCATTTCTATAATTTGTTGCCAATTCCATTTCAATGTTTTAAAAGCATCTCTTACCTTTCCCGTGTATTATTAGCATTCCTTCGTTCCGCCTCCCTTTCCTCCGTCATATTTTCATCATCTTCCGATTTGACCACACTTCTTGACCGGGATTTCCTCTTTGGCGGACTTGTGGTGCCACCACTTCGTTCGGCCAAATTCTGTCCAGCCGATGTACTCGGCCTTCCCAAAGCCGTTGCACCTCTCAAATTTGCTTTAACAGCCGTTGATTTTTTGGCCAGCCCCGCCGAATGTTGGTTACTTGGTCCTGGACGTGAATTGCAATGTTGCGGAGGTTGGACTGAAAGAAATTACCGATTTTGCTTGGAATATTTAAATGTAAAAGAATGGTATAAAAAGGTGTCAATCAATGATATTAAAATATCCTTTTCCCCGTAAAACGAACCGCCGTTGGCATTTCCGAATTTTGTGGCACCATCGTTGCCTCCATTTTGGCTTCCTCCCAATTGTGCCATTGCCGTTCCTCCGCCACCAAACAATTCAGCGGATTGTTGAGGAGGCGGCTGAGGATAGAGGATTGTTGTTGATGGATTTGGATGGCCATTATTCAGGGGTTGACCGCCAATTTGGGTGAGTCCATTCAATGAGGTGGTTGCTTCCATTTGAGACGGACAAATTGATGGAAATCCATGTTGAAGGCCTTGAAATGGATTTATGTTTCATGAAATGGATTTAATAAGGAAACAAACCAAAAAGTTGATCGGAACTGGCCAATTGTGATGGAGGTGGTGGAAGTGTAGAAATGGCCGATGGGAATGCCGAAGCATCGATGGAGCCAGGAATAGCCTAGAAATTGGAAAATAATATTTAAATATTTTTGTTCTAATCTCGGGCTAATTAAATTGTTTGGGACAAGAGGTGGGCCTAGGTTTAAGCCCTCAGTGGCCCAATAAATGGGATAGGGATTAGAGACGAATCAACTTTTAATTATTCTTTATTTAATGTATGCAAAATTTGATGAAAATGTGAAGGGTGAAAAAAGGCAATAGGAGGGAAAAGGAAAAGGTTGGATTTTTAAAAAAGGAGATTGAGGCAATATTTGATTGATAGGGTGACAGACAGGGTGATTAGGCAAAAAGTGGGGGTACAGTAGGCAAAAACACGGTACAATAGGACAAAGGCCCTAGGCATTATTGGCATTGACAAATATAGTCAAATTTATATCGAATTATTTCTCTTTTCAACCATCTAAAAATTGGCGTCAAAACGATTAAAAACTCAATGTTGATTTCGTTTCTTAAAACCTTCTTAATATTACCATATTTTCTCAAAAATCTCAAATTTCATTCACTACCTAAACAATAATTAATTTTTGCTCATTAATTTTGTGCCAAAATCTTCTTTCCCTCCAAATCTTCTTCTCTCCTTATTTTTCATCCAAAATCCTTTTGTAAATGAATGCCGCCAATCGTGGAGTGAATTCCCCCTTCCCCAAATCCCAGCCAATTGGCGGCATCATGACCAAAAGTGGGCAGTTTTCCCCCATTTGATCCTTTATTACGGCCCAATTTTGTGTGCAATGGCAAAGGGGGAAATATCCAATCCATCGGCGCGAGGCGGCACATGAAAAAGTGCCAAAAAGGGAGGAATTGGGCAAACTAGTTGGAGGAATTTTGGGTGGATGATTGCCCCGCCGAATTGTCGTAATTTTTGGGTAGGGGCCAATGAAAAGGAACAAGTTTAGAGGTCGAGGTAAAGGAGGGAAAGACTTATAGTTTAAAGCATTCCATTTTTGTCGGACAATGCCCCAAAACAATTTTGATTAAAATATACATTTATATTTTACCTGTAATGACCCATAAAAGGCGGCAACATCAGTGAATTGATCTGGCTGGCCATTTCCAGCATTTGGGCCCAAATATTGTCCATCGGCGGTCAACAATTTTACATGTTGATGATCATTCCCCTTCAAAATAAATGTAAAATTATTCCCCATTCCCCCAATTCCAACCATATAATATCCTCCATTGCCGGTTCCCGTTGGCCAAACTCCATAACCGGCTGTTCTCATCGGTTCCAATTCATATGGCAATTGTCCGTGTAAACCATTCATCAACCCATTTGGGGCATAAATTCCCAAAGTGCCACCGCCGCCCATTTCTTCATGTCCAATACAAGGCCCAGTGGCCATTGGCCCTGTCATTTGATGTGGCCCAATTTGGGGATAACTGAAAAAGGGAACAGTGAAAAGAATTGTTGGGATTAATTCCGAATTAACTGACGATGTTGGCAAAATGCCATTCCATCCGCCCAATGTTGTTGAATATTCGGATGGGCCCATTCCATCAAATGGGCCACCGAATGTTCCATTTGACCCGTAAATGAAATGATTTTGTGGGATTGGAGGGGCACAAATTGACGAGGATGGCACATTCATGCTGCCGCCAGGATTAACCTTAAATTTGGCAATTAATTTCCACCATTTATTCATATTCTCAAACTAATACCTCTGCCGAATTATTATTATTATTATCTCCTCCATGATGGCCACCATTCTCTGTTGGAGGTGGTTGTCCCCTTTCTATGTTCATTTTTCGGCCATTTTCCATTTGTCCATCCTCCTTGACCACATTCCCCTCCGTTTTGTCCCTTTGTTTCGGTGGTCGGCCTGGCCCAGTCATTCCATTTTGTGTTTTCTGCTGAATGACCAAAAATAGATTAGAATCTTCTTGTCCAATTTTGAATGGACAATAAACAAATTTGTTTGACCCATTTTTGTGGACAAAAAGATCATAAACCCAGATATCCCCTCAACCACTATTGTTCATTTTATGCAGGGAAAAAAGTTTCGATTCCCTTCATAAAAATTGACTAAATTTTTGGGCAATTTTCTCAGCTTTTTTGTATTCCGGAAATCCCATTTTTTCCTTTCCGTTTTCCATTCAAATCCCCCCCCCTTCCCATTTCCATCTTCATTTTCATTTTCTCAAATTCGCATCCATCAATTCAATTCAATGGATGAGAAGGGCAAAACCAATTCAAGGTCAAAAATTCTTCAAAAAAGGGAAATTATCGCGCGCCAAAAAGATGATTATATATTCGCGGGGGTGGTTGGAGAATTCCTTCGCAACCAAAAGGGCAGCTTTTCCTCTTTCCCCCTTTTTGCTTTACCGTAATTTCATTTTGATGGAATTGGCCGATCGGCGGTTGGGGCGAATGTCTTTGTTGGCCAATTGGCTGCATCGTCGTCCCCCCATTGAGTTGCTGCAATTCGGCTGGAGGCATACCACCGTTGGGCGGAGGATACAAATGAATTTGATGGTATTGATGGGCAAATGAATCGACCACCGATGGATTGGAATTGGCCATTTCAAAATTGGCGGTGGATTGAAGGAATGCCGGCGATGGATGTGGGACATAGCCTGATGAGGGGATATTTGGTTGTTGTTGCGAAAATTGGCCCATGATGGTATTTGATGATGCCTGCGGGGTGGATTGTTGCATTTGATTGACTGAAAGGGGGCCAATGATGAAGTGGCTTAAAATTGAAATTCGGGTTTAAAAGAAATGGGAATAAAAGAAAGGAATTAAGGCTGAATGGCATTCATTGTGATCGAAAATAAAAAGGGAAAATGGGCGGACAATCAAAAGTCCTTGGCCAATTTTGAGGAATATTGCCCCAGGCAATGTTGCATTGAATGGCACCCATTGAGGTCATTTTCATTTCTCGTTTCTTGGCCAAAATGTACCAGGATTCGCACAAAAGAAGGCAAAGAAAAACATAAAGGAGGCGAATAATGGACTGTGTGAGGGCACCGCCGAATTTGGCGATGGACTGGCCGCGCGAGGGAAGCCAATTTTGGGGAAAAATGGAAGGAAGAAAAGAATGGACCGTTTGGCTATGTAGGGGGATGGTCCATTCATCCGCGCTTGCCCTCTTTCCACCACCACCACTTCGCTGGGGGGCGCTACTCGTCGGTTTTGGTGGTGGGTCTGTCCGCGCTCCTTTCGCCCCTCCAGTCTCCTTCATCAGACTGTGCTGCTTGTCAATGGCCCTTTTCTTCTTTCGATTCAGTGTCCCCCGACTCCGCCTCTTCCCGCGACCAAAGCAGAAGACTGTGATGGTGGTTTGCCCGGCCATTCCATCCCGCGCACACAATTTTGGCGTCCATGCCAATTTTGGGCTAGGAGAGAATGAGGGGGCGGGGGTGGGGGCACAGAAGGCCAGGAATAAATAAGAGGGGGGAGTATATGCCCGAGAAGATCGATTGGCATTGGCACACATTTTGGGTGGTGAATGAATGAAGGATGAGTTTGGATTGGGTGGAAAATTGGGAGGACTGCGCGAACAATGAATGAATGGTTTAGAGGGGAATTATTAGAGAGGGTGGGATGAAATTGACAGGAATTGGGAATGAATGAATGATTTGGTCTAATGAATTTGCAGAATGAGTTCAAGGGGAAATTGGGTTGAGGGCATTGGCATCCATCAGACAGGCGTGAAGGATTCATCATTTTGGCTGATGGACATTGGACAATGCCCACAAGGAATTACAATTGCCCTTCAGCCCCTTTGAATGAATTGTTACTCTTTTGATTGGACAGAAGGGCAATTTGGAATTCGGCAGCTGTTCCCTCATTCCCCTTTCCATTCCTTCGATTTGCCTGTTTGCCCAAATGCCAATTTTCCTCCTTCCCAAAATGTGCCGTTTCCTCGGTTTTCGCGCACTTTGGCAAAAAGCATTGAAAAGGGTAAAAGTGGAGGGATAAAAAGGCGGAAAATTTTAGCAAAAAGGAAGCCGCCAGGCGCCAACGGCGCTGTAAAAAGTCATAAAGGCGAAGCAAACAATTCCGGCGGAGGATTTGAGGATGAATGGATTTGAGGGAATTGGATGGCATTGAGGATTTTGGCGGAAGAGAGGAGAAATGAGTTATGGCCAAAAGGCGATGGAATGGGGCCGATCATCTATTTCCCACCATTTTTTTATCGTTCAACTCTGAAGCAGCCAAATTCATTGGATTTCCCCTCCAAAAGCCCCAATAATATTTCCCGCTTTCATTTCCACTTTTTCTCGCTTTCCCCTTCCTCCGCCGTTACAGTAGCCAAAAAGCCTCGACAAATCGGCAGCCCCCTCCCTCCTCCCTTCCCTCAAACTCGGCTGACTGGCGCGGGACTTTATTTGGAATGGGCAAAGAGAAATGGGAATTGGCCAATTGGCAGCCAATGAGTAGGGGAATGAAGCAAATGAATTGGATGGTTAAAATGGGTAAAAGGATTGACTGAATGGAATAGGTAAAATGGAGTGGTAACATTTCGCGCCATTCTCAAAAATTCATTTCATTAAAATTGAATTCAACATATTTGAATTGAATGGAACGGGGATTCGGAGATTGGTTAAAAGGGAAAATGGCCGGCAATCCTAAAGAATCCGTATCCCAAAAAAAATTTTTTTTAGATTTTTTTAAAAATTGGTTTCTAGAGGTTTTCGAGGGCGTAGAACACGATTCTGTCATCAATGTTGTCATATCTTGCCATCTTGGTAAGAAAATGCCAACTTTTACCAGGAAAATACAAAGGGGGGACCAAGGACATTTTCGGTAAAAATTTTTCTATGAGCAATCTATAGCTCATTCAAAGCAACTCGACGAGCAGAATCGAATGATACCATTTTTATAGCGTAATATTCAGTTATCGACAAGTTATGGCCAAAAGAAATATTTGTCATGGTAAGATATTTTGACGTCTAACTTGTCTATATTGCAATATTATTCAATAAAAATAATACCATTCGATTCCTCTCATCGAGCTGCGTTGATTGAGCTATTATATGGTCATATAAAATTTTTCACCAAAAATGCCCTTGGTCCCCCTTTACCTTTTCTTGGTAAAAAGTTGGCATTATCTTACCAAGATGGGAATATATGGCAAAATAGATGTCAGATTCGTGTTCTATGCCCCTGACAACCACTAGAAATTCATTTTTAAAAAAAAAATTAAAAAAATTTTTTGGGATACGGATTCTTTAGGATTGCCAAATGGCCGAAGGGAAAAGGGGCAGTGAATTGGATCGAAGGGATGGCTGACATAAAAATGCGGCGAAGGCGGATGATGCTACCGAGGGCAAAAGCCCGCAAAAATGAATCGGAAAGGGGAATGTGGATTTTGTATTGTTTGGTGCATTTGGTGCGCGATGACCATTGTCACCACCACCGACCATCGAACGATGAACGGGCTGGCGCGATTGGACGAAAGGAAGGATGGGTGAATGGAATGGCCGATGGATGTTTTGCCATTCCATTTGACCCGCAATTGTTCCTTTTCATTTCAATCAACTTCCCTATTGCCTTTGTCCCCTTAATTCTCCTTTACACCTTGCCACTTTTGTGTGTGTCAAATGAAATTAAATGCAGAAAAGTTTGAATAGGCGGACAAAATCTTTGAACATTTTGCGGTGCAATTCTTTAAAGAAATGAACGAAAATTAAAGAAAATTAGATGTCTAAAAGATGAATGGATTGGAATGGGATGACCAAAAGGATGGGATGTGGTCAAAAACAAATGTATTGATGGGATTTGTGATGATGTCGGAAATATAGCTTTTCCTTGCAAAATCCATTTGACGCTATTTGGCCAACCAAAATGAACAATTTGCGCAGCTGATATTAGGGAATGGGGACTGGCCCGCCGAGAATGGAGCAAACCAGCGCCGCCGCCGCCGGGTCTCACATCCACATTTTCCCGAATCGATTTTGCCTTCGTCGATTTGGCCGCCCTCTGACAATAAGAGGATGCGGCTTTTGGATGTGGCCGTTTAACCCATCAACCCAAATGATGGCCACAGCATTGAAATAAGCTCCAGATGTCCTCCCAATCCAACCTCGATCGAGCCTTTTTGCTATCGTTTATTGTGAAAGGGAGGATGGCCCCCGGCTGTGTCCATATAAAAATGTACATAAATTTTGGGGGATTTATACAAGAAGGAATTGGCCAATTCCATTTATTTATTTTTATTTTCCATATTCGTCACATTCATAATTAACATATTTATTGCGGTTTTCTAGCGAATATTTTCTACAGCTTTGCGCCAATTACATTGCCATTTAGCAGTCTAACATCATTTCAATCTGCCATTCTATTTGATTTGGGTTTTAATTGGGAATATTTAAATTTTGAAATCAACTTTCCATCTAATAAATGCCCATTTTTTCTATATTTTCTGCTCAAAATTTTGCTTGGATTTTGGTCATCATAGGGCGCGCCAATTTGTTCATTTTTATATCCGAAATATGTTCTTATGTATTATTTTCGGGGATTTTAAATTGACATTGTTTGAATTAAATTTTAAGTTTCTAACACATTATTTTAATTATTTTCCCTAATTTTGCCAAAAAATCAGTTAAATTTCTGTAGGTAATTCTCAAAATATTTCATTCACCAATTCCCTCCTCAAATTGGCTTCTATCTTACTGCTCCCGATGGCCATTAATGGGCCCGGAATGCAGTTTTATAACTCTTATCCACTTTCCCGTTTTCCTCCCAACCAATTCGCAGAAATTATTGCCAATTCTGGGTCCCATTATTTGATATTCATTTTCCAATTAAAACTTGGTTGCTGTGCGGACAAAATGGAAAGTCAAAAATGGAAAATGAGAGGCTAAATTAACGGTAAAAACATTGGAAAAATAGGAATTACACAACCCAATTTTGGATTTGTTTGTATTTTTTGAGAAGGATTGAATTAGCCAAATCCTCCCAAAAAACCCTCAACCCCTTCCATCCAGCCAAATCCCCTCTCATCCTTTCCTCATCAGTCAACCAACCCCCCACATTGATGCCTTCCTTCCATTCATTCATTCAAACCTAAAACCAACCCCAAAAAAGCGCATCGTCTCCTTCTTCAATTCTTTTCGGGCAATAAACGCCGAAGGGTGTTCTCCAACAAAAAACGTCTCCTTCCCAGCCATCCATCTCCCCAGGCGGTCCATTCTCCCCCAATTCCCCCATTTGGGCAACCTATTTATTTTTGGTCTATGCCTCACTGATCCAGAGTGGGCACTTTTTTGGCTGACCGGAGGAGGACTATTTTTGAAGGGGTCATTTTTTTGAATGAGTTTGCGAGGAAATTGGTTATTGGGGGAAGAAATGATGAAAAGGGTGCGGAAACGGGCAAAAATGTGGTGGGGGTTTGGATTTGGCGAAAAAGGCGCAATGTGAATGAAAGGGCACAAATGATGGGAAGGGGGAATTGGATTTGGTTGGATGGGGGATTTGCTTGAAAATGCAAAGAGAAAAAAGGGGAGGGGGATTGGGTTGGATTGTCGCGCTGGCAGAGGGGTGGGTGGGGAATGGGGATTTTGGTATGGGGAATTGGAAAAGGTTTAATTAAATCGCTGGGACTAAACGGGCGAGAAGGCAAATTGCATTAATTATTCCCAAAGGGGAAAGAGGGAAGGGCGAGAATGAAAAGAGGGGAAATGGAATGGAGGGATTCGAAGGATTGAATGAGGTAAATATGGGGAAAATATGGGGGGGGATTACGGTGCTTTTGAATACATCAGCGGGATAGGAGGGAAGTCGATTGACGGAGAAAAAGCCAACAGCCACCGTTTGGGTCAATCCAATCTGACTCTTTACACCCTTTGTTATTGGTGCCGCCATTTTGTGGCCATTTCGCTCATCCAGGATCGATTATCCGCCCGAATGCGTTTCCCACATCATTTGATGAGTCCGCCAACAGAAAGGAGGAATAGGCGCTGTGACCGAATTAATTTTGGCGCATTTGTGGCCATGCCGCCCTTTTCAAGTGGGCGATGAAAATCGAAAAGAGTGAAAAAGATTTTGGATGCGAGGTTTTTGTTGTTCCTTAATAAAATTAAAAATAAATTTCACCATCTATTTGGACGCCTATTTTCCTGATTTTTTACAGTTTTTTTCCCTTAAGAGAAAGTTGAAAGCAAACATTTTTCCGGCAATAAGTTCAAAAATTACAAATTTCTTCATGCCACTTAATTTCAACTCATAAGAATAAATTCACCTAAGAATAAATGCGCGATGCGCCTGTTTTAATTCCGCCTGGTTAGAATAATTCCGCCTGGTTGGAATAATTCCGCCTGGTTAGAATAATTCCGCCTCTGGTCAACTTAGAATAATTCCGCCTGGTTAGAATAATTCCGCCTGGTCAACTTAGAATAATTCCGCCTGGTCAACTTAGAATAATTCCGCCTGGTCAACTTAGAATAATTCCGCCTGGTTAGAATAATTCCGCCTGGTCAACTTAGAATAATTCCGCCTGGTTAGAATAATTCCGCCTGGTCAACTTAGAATAATTCCGCCTGGTCAACTTAGAATAATTCCGCCTGGTCAACTTAGAATAATTCCGCCTGGTTAGAATAATTCCGCCTGGTCAACTTAATAATTCCGCCTGTTTTAATCCCACCTTTTTTTAAGAATAATAATAATTCCACTGGGAGGACTCAATCGACAGAGATTTATTTCCTTTGATTTGAAACAACTGCTGTAATACCATATTCTTTATTCTTTCATTTATGATATGCCTGGAGGCAAAATTTCTGTTCACTCCATTTTTAACAAGAAATGCCGCTGATAAACGCATCTGCAATATTTTTCGGCCCATATCTCATAGAGAAAATAACCAAACTGGGAAAGCGATATGCCATTTAAAAGTCCAAATTTAAATTTTTTTTAATTTCCACATTGATTAGGCCAAATTTTGCCCTTTCCTTTTCAAAATTCCCTCAACCCAAAATGGCTGTCCAAACACAACAAAACCATTTAAACTCTTTTCAGCTCTTTTATCGTCGTCCAATGGTGCAGCTTTTGTCCCAGGGCCAAGCCCACAAAACAGTTTTTCTCCTTCTTTTATTCATTTCAGCGGCTGCCCGATAACAACAATTTTTGAAGCCATCCTCACCCATTCCTTTATTATTTTCCTTTTAGCCTAATTTCACTCGCCTCACATTTTTTTTCCTTTCCATTTCTATTTCACAATTCGCAGCTTCACCCACTGCCTTGGCCCAATTGATCCATTTTCTATTCATCGATTCATTCCTTTTTATACCCAAATATTCACAAATTTAATTACAAACATTTTTAAATAGGGTTTGCAAGTGTAAATCGTTTTTATAATAAGAATTGTTGCAAAATTGTCGCATTTCCCCTTTCTCTTATTCTCCCCAACTTTCAAAGGGACATTGTTTGGCTAACAATAAAAAATAAGGCCATAATTTTCCTTCCATCGCTTCCTCCACTCGTGCGCCATTTTGCCAACCAACAAAGCAATCAATCAATCCATTTCATATGATATGGCCCTATGCCCTTCCACCCAAATATTCATTCTCCCATTTAAATTTCTTCCAGAAAATATTACAAAATGGTGTCCACAAATTGTTCGCTAATTTTCCTCATTTTTCTTGGCCTCCTTTCCGTTTACGCATTGAATGCAGCCGAAAGCAATTCTGAACCATCTAAATTGGTGAGCAGCAAAAAAAAGGATCTTGGTAATGAAAAAAGCAATATCAATGTGGAAAATGTGGCCAATAAAATTGCCGCTGATGATCCAAAGAACGAAACTTGCAATTGCAATAATACTACGCCGGGTGCCGATGCCGAAAAGAGCAACAATGGATATGGAGCGGGATCCATTTTCGGTATGCTGATTATTTGGAGACCAACTCGTTGATTCAATGAAAAAAGTTGTATCAAATTGGGAATATTTTCGTTCAAAAATTATTTAGTCAATTGTCACTTCTCAAATATAGTTGAGAATAATTCATTGGTATCGCTACTCAATATTCTCAATTTCAGTTGGCATCCTTTTCGGCATGGGCCTGATGTTTGCACTCAGCCAATTATACGTTTTCTGGGAGAAACGCCGACTTGGCGATACGCCAGCCTACCGGGGATATTGATGAATGATGACAAATGAAGGAGAAGAATGACAATGGCATTAACAAATTCGATTAAATTTACCCATTTTTGATGCTTTTATTTAGACAATTGGAGTCATTAGCCTTGGGCACTTTGAATATGGTATTCATATTTTGTCCCCTCCCCCAATTGTCAAAATAAAACCACTTTATCCTATATTTTTGCGCCTTATTCCCATTCTATTCATTACCTTCCTTATTTTCACTTTTACTATTTTTGCTCATTCCATTTTTTATTCATTCCTTTTTATTCGGTGTATTTCGGAATAAATTCTTGAAAATTGGGCACAATTTGATGGCCGAAAATGGGAAGGGAAAGGATTGTGAACTGTGAAGGAGATTTGAGTGCATTTTGGGGACAAACCCGTATTTGAAGGGAAAAAGACAACATAAATTTGGATGGAAGGAATGGCCATAAGGAATTTGAGCTTTTTCTGGAATAGTGGAATTTTGGATTTGACGTTATTTCGAAATTTCAATCGAAATTTAATCTTATATTGATTAATTTGCTGATTTTGTGAATTATTTAAGATTCGGTAATAATGGCCGGGCTTAACAAGTAATTTAGCATATTATTGCTAAATTCATGGTTTATATTAAGAATTAAATTTCTCTACAACAAATGGAATTAATGATTGCTATTCTTTAATAATTAATACCCTAGATTATCTAATCCAATATAAATTATTATTTTCCACTATTCCAGCAAAAACTCTCAAAACATGCATCAAATTTGGGTCTTTTTTCTCGGTGTTCCATATGTTGATGGAGGGGAACTGCCCGAAATGGACAATTCTACCAAGGATTCAACCCGGACAAGTGGAGCTGGCCCTCTAGGCGTATTTCGATTGATCCGAACAAAAGTGGCGGCGGAACTGGATTTTCGTCTGTTGATGGTGCCAATCCCAACTTTTGTTGGTGTTGTCCTTTGTTCCATCACTATTTGCGGTGGTTGTTCCGGCTTTTTCCTTTCCTCCTCTTCTTTTCTTTGTTCCAAATTTTCCGTTTCAAATTTCGATTTCCTTCCGGGCACATTCAACATTTCCACCTTCGCTTTTGGCTTTTTTGATGGAAATGTGTATTCGGTCATCATATCCGTGCTTGACGCATCGCTGACCAATGAAAAATCGGCTGGCGGACAACTTGGCCTCAGAAAGGGGGAGGAGGCAGATTGGCCATCGCCATGCACTTCAACAAGGGCAAATAATTTTGAGGAATTGCTGAAAAATGGAATGAAAATTGAATCCTTTTTTAGTTATATTCATTTTAATTCCATTTAAACAAATTCCAAAATACTGTTCAAATTATGTCATTTTCATCCCCCGAAAATTCATCCCCTTCACTCACCTTTCTTTTCCCCCGGCTGCCCCATTCTCTCGGATCATTTCCATTTCCGTCTCCGACACCGCCCCATTTCCATCAACACCGCCCGTTCTGCTCCGATCGCTCCTTGTCCGTTGGATGGTTGTTTGGCGTCGGGATCGGCGCAATTCGGTCGACTCTTCCTGGATTATCTGAAACGGATGCCCAATCCGGCCCTGTTCCCTCCCATCCCCATACCTATCTGGGCATGTCTGTCCCGGGACTCCAATGTGATCACACAGGCAATAATCAACAAAAACATTCCAATGCCCATTAGCACTGGGCCAACGTATTGCATTGATTTGAGCAGAAAGCGAAACCATCCCAGTGGCGACGAGTCAGAATCCCCAATGGAATTGGGATTTTGTGAATTGAAAGTGCCAGAAGAGGATTGATCAACATTGGAAGGATTATTGGCCACTTCCGTGACAAGTAGTGGCTCGGCTGATGAGAACAAATCGCTGTCGAAATAGCCGACAACTATGGAGGGGGAAATGAAATTAGATTAGATTTGAGTTCAAAGATTTGGCTAAACGAAGTTTTAACTGCCAAAGTTGATTTTACCTATTCCTAGAGGAAATAAATATAAATGTCAATGCCAATAATGCCTACCTAAGTGTTTTCCTATTAGTCCTACTGTACCCCACTTTGTGCCTAATTGCCCCGTCACCCTATCAATCAAATATTGCCCCAATCCGCCTTTTTAAATCCACTCTTTTCCTCCCCAGCAGAATCTTTTTCCCTTCATTTTATTATCAAATTTTCGGCACTATTAATAAAGAAAAATTTAAAGTTGATTGCCTCTAATCTCCTATCCCATTCATTGGACCACTGAGGCTTAGGCCCCTAGAGAAGGCCCGGGGCGAGAACCTGGATCCAGTTATTGTCCCAAATATTAGGACTAACAATAAGTAAATGTATTCAGTTTAATTAGCGTTTTATTATTTCTATTTCTTGGTAATTCCTTTATCATGAATCATGATAATATTTCTTTCAACCAACCGGTCATCAGCAGGCCCATGGCCATAAATGCAGCACCGACAATTACAGTGGCACAAGCCGTTAGGAGTGTCTGTGAAAAGGAAAGAATTTATGAGGATCAAAAAATGAGGGAGAATATTTGGAAGAGATTAATTAATTTTCGACAGCACACCTGCCTATTGAATGCAAATCTCAAATGGAAAATTGGAATAACGAAAATTCCTTTTGGCAACCGTGGCTCATCAGTATTTTTGCTTTTCATGGATTTTTGGGATACTTTTTGAGGGAAAATGAGGAGGAAAAGCTTCCTTTATTCCCTGGCTACTGATCCCATTGATCCGCCCTCCGTTTATTTTCCCCCAAAGAATTGGTCTAGGCGCGAATGAAAGGGGACAAAAAAAACATTACAAGTTGGAAAGAAAAGAGTAAAGTTGCAACAATTTACGGATTTGAGGGAAATAACCTCTTTTTTATTAAGGTGAAGAAAAATAAAATGATATTGGGCCAGCAAGTTGAGAATTGTTTTTTTTTGGCCAAATGTGGGCCATCAAAACAATAATTCTCTTTTATATAATTGGACAGACACCCAAATTTAATTACAGGAAATACGTGCCTATTTTTTAGAAAAGAATCTGGGAAGGTATTTCCCCCATTTTTATCCCTCCAAATTGCACTTTCGAATGCTTCATCCATCCATTAAATATGCCCATAAAATTGTTCCCAAAAATGGAAAGAAAGAGAGGGCATATGCACCTTTGAATCGACGTGTTTCCGCACAACCAATTTGGCCTGTTGTGCCCTCTGCTCCGCCTTTTGTTCCCTTTTCAATTTGCCCAACAATGCTCGGTCCGCCTTTGGCAATTGGTTCAAATCCGACAAATTTATTCGGCCCAATCCGAGGCTCACTTTAAATTATTTTAAATCCATTCCCAGCAACATTATTCCCTTCAAACCTCCTCGTGCCGCCAACATTTTTGGTTGGGCTAATTGGAATTTTCCTCTGGATTTTTAGATGAAAATGAACAAATTTTGCGGATATTTTACAAATTGAGAAGAAGGAAGAGAAGGCCGGAAGGGAAATATATTCAATCCTTTTTTTCTAGTTAAGTAAGTCGTTTTGGGAAGGAAATGCCGCAGAGCCGGCACGGAAAAGGGGGCAAAAAGGGGACCACGCATTTTTGATTCATTCACTCACTCATCAGTGGCCAAAGCCAGCGGCATTTTTGGCCGTTCTCGGCGACGAAAGAAAATGGGGGAGGAAAAGTGGCCTGGCCAAAGGCAAATAATATACTCTCGTAGTAGAGTATTTGGCCATCAGCAAGTCGGCAATGGATAGAGAGGGGGGGGGGCAACTATTGGGGCAGAAGAGGCAAAAGGAAATAAAGAGAAGGGAATGTGGCCTAAGGGGATAAAGGAGGAATGGGAGGCACATAGCCGGAGGGAAGAAAATCAATTTGTCTCCATTCTCTTCTTTTTTTGTGTGGTTGCCGCCGACCAACCCAATGGCATCATCCATCCATCCAAATCCACTTTGGTGCCAGCTTATTCCCCAAAAAATTCAATTTGTGGCCAAAATATGTGAAAATTTATGAAAAAAATGGTCGAAATATTTATTCATCAAGCAAAGGAAAAGGAAAATTTACAAAATTCAAAGGAGGGAAAGCAAAGCAAAAATTGTACTTTGAAATGGGAAACTAATGCGGAAAATATTTAGAGAATTAAATAGAAATAAATTTGGGAAATTCATTTTTAATAATTGGATAGAATTTTGAAATGCCCGTTTAGTTTCTTCTTTTTTACATATTCTTCTTTTCTTCTATTCTTAATTGATTTCCAATGGAGGCGCCGGTTCCGGGATCAATGATGTGAAAAATGAATGAATTGTTTGGAAGAAAATGTTCCAAGCATTTTGGCCAGCCGAAGGAACATTGACCGGTGCATTGGCTTGGCCTTCTTGAATTTGTTGTGGCTGCTGGTTCGGATCACCTTCCACCGGCTGATTGGCCTGAAAATATTTTATCAATTTAATATGAAATTATTTATTAAATTATAGATTAAAAAATAGGGTTAGACTAGCGCGTTAGGCACCAAAAATTGTATTTTTTTTACTAGAAATGTATGTAGAATATATAAAAATGCATAAAAGGTGACAATAAGGAATAAACCCAAAAAAAATATCTGCTTCGGAGAGGGTTCGAACCCGGGACCTCAATTTTACAAAAAAAGCATCAATCCACTAAGCTAAAAATGTCTCTTTTAGTCAGATGATTAAATCTTCTTTATAAACCCTAATCAGCGTAAATCTTAGTGAGCAATAAAAATAAGGGCTCCAAAAGCACTAGTGTTCCCCAAAAAAGACGAATAAAAAGCCACTCGTTCTTTCCTAATTCATAAAGTCTTAATTCCATGAAAATTTAAAATTGAATTAAAGTTAATTTAGTGCATTCTGCAAGATTTAAGAAGTTAAAGTTTAGATTAAAATAGATCCACTCACCGCTCTTTGTTGTTCCGCCACTGCCCCATTTTGAGCTTGTTGATTTTGTTGTTGTTGAGGTTGTTGCCTTCCTTGTTGATCCCTCCGTGCTCGGACAAACCAAAAAATGCCAACAATGGAAATGACGAAGAAGAATCGTTCCACCGATGAATAAAGGTAAAGGACCATGGCCAATAAGAGAAATCGAATGGATTTATAGAGGAGGTCAAGGAAGTCAGGGGCAGCAGCAGCAGCTCGAACATTCAACAAATCATTGTTCACTGCGGGCACGGCTGGTGTATTTGCCGGAATCAATGGCATTTGTTGTCCATTTTGGGGGCCGCCAAATGCCGCTGGGGGAACACCCATGAACTGGAATTTTAGGGGGAATTATAGGTATTAAGCCCGTAGGCATTTTTAAAAGATTTAATTTAATGTGCGTTCCCAAAAATGAGATTATTTTAAAATTACCTGTGGCTGATTAGTGAATGGAATTTGTTGGCCGAATTGAGGATTCATTACCAAAGGGACGGAACCGTAATGGACCCGATATGGCATTGCCGCCGGCATTCCTCCATATTGGTAAAATTGCATCATTTGGGCCATACTGAAATGTTCAATTTTTAATCAATTTAAATTAATAAGAATAATACTAATTGTGATATGCGGTCATCCATGCTTCATGATTTTGGTACTGAATGCCATAATTTGGTGGTGGTGCCATCATTGTTGGAGGGGGTTGAACAAAATTGGCATTCATATTTGGAGGATTTTGGATATTGGCACTAAAAATTGGTCATTAATAAATGTTTAAAATATCCAAAAATATACTTTGAATTGTTGTTCACATTTGACCGATGCCGAATTCCTTCTCCACTTTTTTGTCCTGGACCCGGATTGCCAATGTAAACCATGTGAATAACCTGCTTCTCCAGCTGTTCTTCCGCTGGACGTTGGATTCCATCGCGTTGTAATTTTAGCACTTCACTGATTTTCTGTCCATTTTCCAGGCATTTTCCCGCGTAAATAAGACGCTGGCGTGTGACATCCTATTAAGCAATTTTTAATACATATTCTTCATAATAAAATTGGGTTTACCGGTTTAAATGTACAAAGTTGAGCCAAATGCTCTTTCAATTGAAGAATTGTCCAATCAGATGAACATTCAACATTATAATCGGAGAATGTTTCCAAGGCACAACGAATTGTCAATTGAATTGATTGGTCGGACATTTTATCAATCAAATTTAATAAAATCGGTTTGTATGGTTTGTAAAATCTAAATATAATATTGGATTAGTTGATTTTATTAACGATTTATAAAAGTGACGATCAATGAAATTATTAAAGAATTAATCAATTCAATTTATTGCCTATGTGTTATGTCTACGTCCTATTATTTACGTGTGGCTATTGAATTAATGCTAATGCTCACGTGTGATAATGCGATTCGCTCTTATGGCTTTTGCCTTTGCTATATTTTAGGGCGATAACATGAATTGTGAATATTTCTAGGGAAAATAGCCAGAACCAAAAATTAATAAAGGAAGAATGAGATGAATTAATGAAGAATCTGCTTAATAACTTTTTTTCATTAAATTTATTATATTATAAATAAGTGAATTGCTTCAAAAAGAAATAAAACTGACATTTTATTTATTTGATAGTCCATGGATCATGGATCAGGGAATTTCAATTTTTATTAATGATTTTATTAAGCATTCTTTGTAGAAATCTACTAAGTATAAATCCAAATCTACAAAACTAAATCAAAAATGGGCGATTTTGGTGAGTGGTATCATTCAATACCACTGATTACAAAATATTGGTTCACTGGCGCCACCGTGATTCCTTTGCTTGGCCGATTTGGACTGTTCAATCCGTATTTGATGCTACTCGACTGGGAACTGTTCTTCTATAAATTCCAGGTTTATCCAACAAAATAAGTTGAGTAATTTTAATTTAAGTTATGGAGGCCAATAACCGCACTCTTCTATTTCCCAGTAACACCGCAGACCGGCTTCCATTGGCTTTTGATGTGCTATTTCCTCTACAACTATTCAAAGGATTTGGAGAGTTCATTTTTTGATGGAAGACCGGCCGATTATCTCTTCATGCTCTTTTTCAATTGGATTTGTTGCACAGTAATTCATTAAATTAAAAAATTTAATTGAAATCGGCTTATAGGTAATTTGTTTCGTTGCCGAAATTTATTTTCTGCTTGAGCCGATGGTTTTGAGTGTTCTCTACGTTTGGTGCCAATTCAACAAGGATCGGATCGTGTCATTCTGGTTTGGTTTGCAATTCAAGGTATTCAAAAATAGTCATCATTAAAATCAAAAAAAAATAAATTCATAGGCCGTCTATCTTCCCTGGGTTTTGGTGGCATTCAACATGATTTTGAGGGGTGGCGGAATCAACGAATTGGTTGGCATCCTCGTTGGTCACACCTACTATTTCCTCGCATTCCAATATGCACTCGACTTCGGCGGCTCCCAATTTATTAGCACTCCACAATTCTTGTGAGTTCCCCATTTAATTTATAATTAATATAAAATGGCAAGAACCAGCGGTAAAGGACGTCAACCATGGTCCTTTATATCCTAGATTCTTGCAAAATCAAATGAATTGGGCTTTGAGGAATAATGCGTACCAAATAATGGGCATTCATTTCTAGGTTCCCAATCACAAATAAATCAACCAATAAATTTAAAATATTATTTAAATTGACATTTTCAGGTATAATTATTTGCCAAATCGAGTCGGAGGATTTGCCGGTTTCGGAACAGTCCCACAAAGCAGACGGCCAAATGAACCACAGAATCGGGGACCGCCGGGCGCTGGACATGCTTGGGGAAGAGGCCATGCCCTCGGGGGCAATTGAATTGATGAAATGAACGATGATGAATGAAAGATGTAAAGAAAAAATGATGAATTTTGTTCGATTATTCTTTTGGAATATTTTTCCTGTTAACATTTATTTATTTCCAAATTTATTTTTCATAAGAAAATAAAAAAATTCATAAATTTATGCAAATTTGACTAAATTACAAACACACAAATGTGAAATTATCAATTAAGAATTAAAATTGAGTGGGTTTTGAAAAAAGAGAATTGCACAAAATGAGGGAAAATTTGATGGGTTGGATTTTGAGATCTTCGACTTCATTTTCTTCTAATATATTTTGTTTATTCGGTCGACGTTGTGACTTCAGTTTCGGTCCTCTAAAATTGGATTACTAATTTATTTAATGGAATTGTTTTCTATTTTTGTCCACATACTCGATTGTGTGCATTTTGCCGCCTCAAATCGGATTTGATCAAAGCAGTCATAAAAAAGCCGGCCAACAAAAATGCGGACATAATGAAATTGCACCAGAAAATGGACATCTCATGGATAACCTATTGAATACGAGAGTGGGGAATTAAAAAGGAGGATATTTGACATTTGCCATGATTGAATTCTGGTTGGTCCTAAAAATGACATCAAAATGACTGTCAATGCCAATACAATACCAAAGAGCTTTCCTCTATTCATCCTACTGTACCCCAACTCCCCACTTTTTGACTAATCACTCTGTCACTCTATCAATCAAATATTGCCTCAATCTGCCTTTTAAACCCGCTCATTTTCCAGCAAAATGTTCACTTTTGCGACGTTCTCTTTTATCAATCACATTCACATTTACTGGCACAACAGATAAATAATAATTTAAGGGTTCTTTCCCCTCAAATCCCTATCCCGTTTTTGGGCCACTGGCGGCTTAGGCTCCAAACAACTTTACACATAGATTAGGGCTAATAATGACACTTTCTATCTATTTTCTGGAGAATGACTTATCCTTTTGATGGTTTTTGAAGGCAAACTTCTCCTTTTCAAAACACGTAATTTTTATCATAAATTTGATGTATTCTGACTGCCCACCTTTCCCATCCCATATGTCATCCCAATGCCGAATATCTGGGCCGATCCATTCAGAAGGCCGGAAGTTGTACCTTCGGCAATTGGGAAAGTCAATTCGGCGGCAAATTCGAAGCCCAAGGGCAAATAGCCGGTCATGAAGAAACTGATAAGGAAAAGTGAATGGTTTTGTCAAATTAGACGAACCCAAGGATGATGGCAAGAATGAAAATGAGCCAAATTGAGGATGAGGCCAACAATGCCGTGAACAGTACCATTCCAACAAAGGAGAACAAATAAACGACCAATGTGGTGGCCCTGAATGGAGAAAATGGTGGCTAATTCCCTCCAAATTGGCCAACTTGAAATGATGCCATTTGTCGAGAATATAGCCACAAACAACCGAACCGAACATTCCGCTCACCACAATCAACAGGCCAGTTGTGCCCGATTCTTCCTGTGCGTCCGGATGATAGACCAAAATCATTTGGCTGAGTAGCGTGGAAATTGCGTAGAAAACTCCTACATTGATACCTACGATGGACAAAATTAGCCTAATTTAAGGCATATTAGAGGATAGATCTATGGTTAAATTTGGTATTGAATTTAAGATGAAGCTTAAAAATAACATAGAAGTAATTCCCCAATTCATTCCTACCATAGGTCAAAAGAAGTAGAATGTAGTTTGGATTGACCAACAACTTTTTGATGGATTTTAAGAAGTCATTGTCCCTTGATTCATCAATTGCCTGCATTTGCGCAATTGAAGGTGGCAATGGAGGCTTTTCGGCGAAGAAAAGTAGAATGAAGACGAAAACAACGCTGTTGACGACGGCGGAAATGAGGAACAGGAAACTGAGGTCAAAACTGATTCGTTCCACACTGCCGAGATGAACAATGATTGGGGGAAGAACAAAGCCAACGGCAATGCCCAACTGAAGACAAAAATATTTTTTTGAGATTCATAGGAAACCAATTATCCCATTGAATGAACTATTTCCCTCCTCACTTGATTGCCAAAAACGCCAGCGGCGCAAGCTGTCGAGACTTGTTTAGGTCCAAACCAAACGGCGGCCAACCTTGGCGGAATGCCCAAAATGAACACTTGGGAAGAGCCAACAATCTTTTTATGAGGGAAATGATATAAAGAATGGATTTTTGGGATGAATATTATACAGTTTGGGCCAGAAATGTCAGCCAAAAACGATCTGAATTGATATGTATGAATGTAATTAAAGGGGAATTTTGGTAGCAGGACCAGGTGCGGTGCTCAACAACTTCAGCCAAGCACCAAAACAATTGCCAAATGCGCCGATCAGCACCGAAGTCCGTAGGCCATATTTATCAAGAAACCAACTAGAAATGGAAAATATTTTTTTAATGTTTACTATTTTCCCTCACCTTCCGGGGAAAACAAGGATCATATAGGTTAGCCTGAAAATGGCCAATATTTGGGGATTTGACCCACCAAAAACGCACATATAAATCATTGAGGTCCAATCGACGGCACTAAAAGTAACCCCGTAAAATTCGGTGATGATATGCGCAATTATGCTGTATTCTATAATTGAGGGGAGAGGAAAACGGAGGAATTAAATTGGGTCATTAAAAACGAACCAATCCATTGCATTGCATTGGAGGCGGAAAGGAGAATGAACCTTAAATTTAGGGGGGAAATTGGAGAATGAGTTATTTGTTAGACAAAATAACCAAAATCTAATAAGCTTTTTCCTTCATAAATACCGCATTTCCTCTATTAGTGGCCCCATTGACTTTGAGACACTACTTCATGGAAAGATGAACTTTTTGACAAGATTTTTATTGCATTACTTAGTGCCGTTTGATTCTATAAAATATGCTATAGTTAGTTCAGAAAAATCTAAAAAATAACAGAGTTAGACCACAAATTTTGCCCATTTTTGGGTTCGAAATTTAGTAGTCAGTGGCTTCTAATAAAGGATATACGGTAATCCTAATTCCATTCCAATTCCCGAGGGCACCTACATTGCCAACATTGCGTATCTCCTTGCATAAACCCTTGTTTGCTGTTGTCCTTCTGTTGATGATGACCCTCCTGGCCCCGGGTAATGTCCATTCGATCCAGCAGATGGCCCCGTCCCCGGGATGCCATTCTTTTCATTCTTTTCGCCGTTTATTGTCAGCCGCCTTTTTGCGGCTGCCTCCAAATCGCTGTCCTCATCCGTGCTCGTCATTCAAATTGGTGAGGAATTGACCAATGGAATGAAAGTGGAAGACAAAAAAAAGGAGGAAATTTGTGAATATTTTGCGGGAATATGCGCCACCGTCTTTTGGTTGAACTAAAAAATTGAAGGAATTGGGAAGGAGGATCAGTGGAATGGGAAATGAGCAGCGGATATTTGGCAAAGTACTTGAGGAGAATGAAATCCGTCCGAAGAATTTATCCTTCTTCCCTCTTAACTCGAAGAGGAATTTTTAAAAAATTAGAAGGGAAAAAGGTGGAATATTGGTTGGCGAGTGTCCGTCTACAAAATTCCCCCTTTGGAAGTGTTTACATCGCGCAAATTCGGGTGGGCATACTCTCAAAGTAAAATGGAGGAAAATGGCAAAAATTAATGAGGGAAATGGAAGGAAACAAATTTAGAAAAAATTTAAAATAATTCATTTCCGCTTTAGAAATCAGTGCAAAATATTTTGGTTCAAAATGAGGGAGGATGAACTGCTAAAATTAGTTTTTCTTTTGCGAGGATTATGGGGGAGGGGATGTGCTTTGCTGCTTTTTTAGGGCCAAATCATGAGGGGAAAAAGTATTGGAAAAATATGAATTTAGTCATACATTCCTGGGGTAACCCTTTTGGGTGGACCACGTGGAATAATAATTGGGTGAATGGAATAAATTTTGGAAATTAAAAGTCCATAAAAGGTGGAAAAAGATGGTGGCACGCAAATTGGCAAATTGAGAAGGGCCAATGGGCCTTGCAAAATTTTTGGAAATTTTGGAAGGCCCATATAAGGGCAAAAAGCACAAATTATTAGCGCAAAGAAATTCGGAAAGAGGAGGATAGAGGGAATGGGGAATAAGCTGGTCCAACCAGCCGGCGGCTGACTGACTCGTTTTGGCCGCCTAAATCGATGATCGCGGGGAAATGTGAAAGAGGAGGGATAAATGAGCGGTGAATGGAGTAAATATTATGCTTAAAATTTATTTTATAAACAATTTTATATTATGATGGGGCCAAATTTATGAATTATTGAAGAGTGAGGCGAAAGGGCAAGTGGGTTGAAAGGCGATCGGCCTTGAATTTTAATACAAAAATGGGGAAAGGTGAAATCAAAATTGTAGATGGAAATTGAAAAGACAAAAAATTAAACAAAAACAGTTAAAAAGGGCAAATTAGAAGAATTGAAAAAGGCAAAATAAAGAGGAAATTGTGAAGAAAAAAATGGGAAATGAATTGAAATATATTATTTTTTCGGGAAAGGTCAAATGGATGGATGGGGAATACTTTTGAAAGTATTATTTTTGTGTGATTAAATGAATTGAATTTTAAATGAATAAAAAAAGAACAATAGAAAAATTTCTGGAATTGTTACAAAAATGGCGAAATTTGAAGGTGGAATTCCAAAATTACGGAAAATGGGTGTGGGAGGAATGCACAAAAATGAGCATAAAATCAACATCAGCAATAAAAATAATTTTGTCATTCAAAAATTAAAGAGGAGAACGGAAATCATTGAACCATTATGGAATTTCCCTTTTTGGAAATTTCCATTCACTCCCGAAAATCATTGAAAATTGTGTGTTATCGGCTTATCGATGCTGGCATCACCTTTTTTGGTATTTTATTTGATTTTATCATTCCATACGGACAGCCAAGAAGCAAGGAGAAGTGTGGCCAATGAAAAAACAAATAAAATAATGGAATGGACAATGATCAAAATGGAGGGGGAAATATGGAGAAGAGACTGGGGAAGTGGAATCGGAAATGAGCAAATCATTAAATAAAGGCATTCAATTCATTTTTTCATGCTCTAATTGTAATTTATATAGAGGATTGATTTTCCTTAATGGCCAAATAATGGAATGAGAAGACATTTAAATTATCTTACAAAATTTTGCTATCAAATTTAGGGCTAGAAATCCAAGATTAATTGTAAATTACTTGATTAGACTTTTGACTTGTGCTTAACACGGCTATATTCTTGATCTTTCCTCCCACATTTGAAATTTATCTCGTCAATTTTTTTGCCATTCAAATGAAGAAGTTTCCCCTATGCCCACTTATATATTCCTTTGCTTTTCTTTTAATGATCAGCGCGACAGATGCTTTTTTGATGGCCCTTGGAGGGGGACAGGGAAGGCACATTGACCGTCTGCTCCGAATTTTTTATTTATATTTTCTGGCTTCAAATTTTCGACAACTTTGTTTGCTCAAGGGAAAATGGAGGAGGGGATAAGCCGATGAACTCTTGAGAATTTGTGCTTTTTCTGTCAAAGAAACAAGAAAATGACAATAAATGATGGCCTCATCCGATTTTGGGGAGACAATCAAATCAAAATGTTCATGGATGGGACACATTTGCCTATGGCAATTTTATGCTTCTTTTTTTTGTCGGCGACTTTGCCCCCACATTTTTGCGGTTTATTAATGGCCAAAATCGCAACTGATCCGAAAAATCATTTGTCACGGAAAATGTCAATGTGATGGGAAGGAATTTGTCCGGGAGGGGATTCATTGAGGGACGATGATTGACAGCCAATGGAGGGGGGAATGGGATGAAAGAACGGAATTTGAGGAAGCGGATTTAAAGCGGAAATGTGGGAGGGGAACACATATTGGATTGGCCATTATTTCCTCTTTTGACATTGAGGAGAACATTGATGGATTTTTTTGGGTGAATTACAAAGTCATTTTTGGGTGAATAAGAAGAAAAAATAAAATAATGAAATGAAAATGATCATCGCCGCCCAATCTCGAATAAAAGAAAATCAGCCTTCCTTCCAATGGGGGGAGGAGGGAGTGATAAATGGCCATTTGGGAAAAGATTTATGGGGGCGGGATAAGGGGTAATTTGAGTTGATCAAATGGAAAAATTGGATGATGGAAAATGAGTTGATTTTTTGGAAATATTATTCAATACAAATAGAAATTTTTTTGTCTGCCATAATGCCTACCCTAAAGGTCCCTTCCTATTTGTCCTACTGTACCCCCACTTTTGCCCCGTCACCCCATCAATCAAATATTGCCTCAATCTGCCTTTTTAAACGAGCCCTTTTTCCTCTTCTATTGCTTTTTAGTTTTTACTCCTCACATTATTATCATATTTTCCCATACAATTAATAAAGAATAATTTAAAGTTGATTCGCCACTAATTCCTGTCCTCTTCATTAGGGCCATTGGGGATTAGTCCTCCGGCGAATGCCCGGAGCGAAAGCCTAGGCTCATCAGTTCTCAGCTAGAAACAATTTTTTGTAGATTAGGACTAATAAGTTTATTTTTATTCTCTAATTTATTGCTTCATTTGAAATTTGAATTAATCCAATCAAATCCATTCATCAAATTCTTGGCCAATTTTTGCCACATCTTTTTCTCCAATTTCCTTTTCTTCCATCAATTTTGCATATTTTGTGAAGGAAAAATCGTCCAGAAATTCAGATCGAAGAAAAAGTCGAATGAATTTTGAAGGAAAATGCTGGCATTGAGTCACAATTGGATTTGTACAAATATGGGCCAAAATTGCACAAAAATGAAAGGCCTTAAAAGAACAAAAATTGTTTAAATATTTTTGGGGAAATCACCTGAAATTCGGGTCCACCAATCAAAGCAATTAGTAAATATTCTTGAACAGCAGAAAATGGCAAAATACCCAAATAGCATCGATGGACATAGAAAAGTAGCAAATGAAGGAGTGAAGGAAGGTGAATGGAATTGAGCAGAGAAAGGACCAGATGGAATGCGGGAATTTGGCGAAGATTGGCCAAAACCAATGGGAAAACATACAAAGCCAATTGATCATCGAATGATTGGTCATTGGGATTGGCATTTGGCCAAATGCAGCCAATTTTTGGAACACTAAAAATAAAGGGGAGAATAATTAAATAATGGAAATGATGATTCATTCACTTTGATTGGTGGAGAAAACGTTCACAAAGCCTAAAATAAATTTGGAATTTATTTAAACAAATGGAATTTAATATTAATTGCCAATTTGTTGAATCGGCACAAAGACCAGAGGCAAGGAAAAGGGCGGAAATGAACCAATCGGGTGGGGATTCAGCCAACAATCGAATTGAGGCCATTTTCTTGCGAATTTCTCCCTTGGATTTGGCCAATCCTAACAATAATCCATAATCAACAATGAGGGGAAGCCAATCACTGTGTGGCGGCTAAAAAATTAATTATGGTTTACAAATAACAATAAAATGTTCACTGGTTTCACTGTCATCTTTTCCTTGTCCTCTTCCATTTTAAGCCAAAATTTCTGAGCAAATGCCCGTAACAAATTGAATGGACTCAGCCGGCATTTTGATTGCCATTTTGGCGAGAAAATGGCCAAAATTAATTCATGACGACTTTTTGGCGTATTCTGACTGGGCAAAAGGGAAAGCCAAAACAATTGATCATCCTCCTCCAGTAAACCCATGCTGAATGCCCTCTCCTCTTTCCCTAAACCATTCATTACTTCTTCCCCAATTGAATTTGAATTGATGGCCAATTCTTGGCCAATTTTTGACCAATCAATTTGTTGATCATTTTTCCTCACTTTTCTTTCATTTTCAATGGAATTTAATTCAATTTCCTTCCATTGGAATTGGCTAATTTCATCAATTGGAATTTGGTGCATTTCCGAATTTGTGGCAATCATCAAATGGGAAAGGAGAATGCCAATTTGTTGGCAAATTGCACAAATTATTGGCTGACCATTTGAATCGGAACAGAATCTTTGAAGCATCTAAAATATTTTGACATTTTTTAATAAATATAAATAATTCACTTGAAGCAATCGAGCACCAAAATTTGGCAAAAATCTTTTCAATTCGGCCAAAAAATCCAAATTGATAATTAAAATATCCAAACGACGAAGAAAAGTCAAGAGATTCCCATTTTGGCCACCTTTTTGTTGAAAATTAATCTCAAAGTTGGAAAATTGACGTTGAAGATGATTGGCCAATTCCGGGGAATGGAAAAAATCACAAAGAAGGAAAGGCTGGGAAATAAGCAGGAAAATTGCCGGCAAAATTGTAAATTCATTGGAGGAAGGGCAACCAAGAAAATCAAGCGAAGAATATTTTGGGAATTCATCAGAAGTTATTTCTTCTTTGGCATCGATGAATTTGAGCAAAAGTCGAATGCCGGCGGCCCTTTCCTCATCCAATGGACGAATTGGGAGAGGAAAAGTAAGCCATGGAGTTGAATTATTTTGGCTATTTTCATTTGGTATTTGTCGTAGCCAAATTTTATTCAATGTTTTTCCATTTTTTCGTCGCCAATTTTTCAATTGAATTCCATTTTTAATAGTCAAAAATGAAGGGGCAATCATTAATCGGCGATGAGCACCAATGGAAGGGTCAAATTTTGGCAAAATTGCTGGCAGAATTGAGGCAAAATCAGGGAAGGTATTGGCAAATTCATTGGGAGAATATTTGTCAAGTAAAATGGCCAACATTTGAATGGCCAATTCTCGTTGTTCAAATGATTGATTGGATTGATTTTGGGCATCAAATTGATGAATATATTTGGCAAAGGCAAAAAGTGGGGCCAAAGGCATTTTTTGCCAATCATGCGAATAATGAATGAGCACATTTTGGAACACTTTGAGAGGAAAAGAAGAATTTGATGGGAGGGGAAGAAAATTGGAAAATGAATTGACAAGAAGGCCGGATGAAAGCAACAATTTGGCACCATTATCACACTGTGGGGGCAATATTAGGGCCATATTTGGGAATTAAACCAAAAACCAACCATTGATGTTTCCATGAGCCCATCAAAAACGGCTTTTCTCGCCTTACCAAAACCCTTTCGATGTGGAGGCGAAGAAAATGCCTGGGAAATGAAAGTGCCCAACCGAATTGACAAATTCCGCTCAAAATTGTCCGAATCTGAAACAATTTGACGAACATTTTGGAGTAAAGGTGGTTGACGAATGCAATGCAAAAGAAGTGAACATTGAAAGGCCCAAAATGAGGGAATATTGGCCAATTTTGAATTCTAAATAAAATATTTATTTTTATAATTCCCTCTTCAACTTTGTCTGTTGCCCCTTCCAACACTTCGGCGGCCAATTCCGCCAATTTTGGGCCCATCATTGCCCTCAATTGTTGATCATGAAGCCATGGGCGAATCCAATCCATTCGAGGGTCGGCACGGGCAAAAGTGGCCAAAAATCCATCAGCCTTTGGTGACCCACCTCCACCAGCTGTTGTTTCGGCCGTCAATAATTCCATATAGCTTTGCACAATTTGATCGGTGCCCTCCGGGGAGAATGTACGCCAAATTCGAGGACCATGGCAAAAAATCTGCAGCATAAAAATGTTATTGTCAATGCCAACAATGCCTAATAAGGGCCTTTCCTATTCATCCTACTGTACCCCCACTTTTTGCCTAATCGCTCCGTCACCCTATCAATCAAATATTGCCTCAATTCGCCTTTTTAAACCAAGCCCTTTTCCCCTTCACATTATCAACACAGCACAATTAATAAAGAATAATTTGAAGTTAATTCGCCACTAATTCCCATTCATTGAGGCCACTGAGGAGTTATGACCCTTGCCAAAGCCTAGACCCAGCTCTCGCCACAAAAAACTTTAACCCTAGATTAGGACTAACAGTTATTAAATGAAATTTTAGGATTAGGAAAAATCAATATTATGTAATTTGGAATATTAAATGGGATTTGTCAAAATAATTTATGTAAAGCAATTTGCCTGGCAGAAGAAAAGGGCCAAACTCCGTTTTGCAATTTGATTTAGGCCATCCTTCCGTCGCATCACATTCAAAGCCACTCGACAAAGGCAAATGGATGTTTTTGACCAAATTGACTCATCTCGACAATCTGTAATAAAAATGAAACAAATAATGAGGGATTTGGCTTACTCAAAATGCGGCTAATCACATGCATTGTTTCCTGGAATAATTCGGGAATTGGCAAAAATGAGTGTAAATTGCCGAGGAATGTTTCAAATGATTTGGATGCACAAAAGGAGAGGGGCGAAATTAACAACATTTTACGTAGATTTGCCTGCCTTTTTTGGGGGATTTAAAATTAGAAATAATTTTTTTATTGTAATTTCGCACTTTCACCAGTCATTATTCATTATTACCTTGCGGTCAAATTCAATTCATCAGAAATGACAATTCCCACAATACTGGCCATTTCCTCTTCCGGCAATTCCTTCTGAGAATGATCCAATAAAGAGAAGGAGCTGAGTGCCAAAACAGTTTCCGATCCGTGTTCCGCCAAATCATCGCCCCAATTTGTGGGCAATGCATAGGAATTATTGCCAGAATTCAGTGGCCATTCATCGAAGTTCAACAAATCCTATGGAGAATTTATGACATCAAAGGTGATAAAATTTTAATCTAATTTTGACAAACTAAATTGAGAATATTCTTATTTTAATTATACCCAAAGTGAATTCCTCAAATTAAATGTTTTAAGAATAATAGATAATTCATTGATTTGCCTCAATTCCGAGCCTACTGGTTCGTTTCAATCGCCATAAATCGTTGACCAATTGATTGCAAATGTCCAATGTTTTTTCTCGAAAATTTTTATAATTTATCGAACATCTGGCCAAATCCCTTGCAATTTTTTCTACTTTCCTTTCCGTTGGTCCATTCAAATGTTTTAATTGAAGGCGGCCTCCTTTGATGTTGCCATTTTCGGCCGAAAGCCACCCATCCAACGAGGAATATGCCGAATCAATTTGTGGCGGCAAATGAAGGGAACAACGGACAATTTGGGCATCAATTTCTGGCCCAATTGCCGTAACCAATCTTTGGGTGAGAAAATCGAGTAGTTGCGAATTTGTGGCCTCCGTTTGCACAAAATGTTCGATCAACGTGCGCAATCGACTCTCCTCAAGAAATAATGCCGAGGATCGGGTTAATGGGGCCATTTTGCCTTACGGGTAAATTATTTTTGGGCGATGTTTTCCATTCAGCCAAATTTGTAGAAAGGACGGAGAAGGGCCAATAAAAAATTGGACTCGGAAATGGGTGAATGGACATTGGGGGAGGAATGGGGATTGGGAAGGCCCAAAATGGTTTGGCCAAGAAAATGAAGGAGTTCGTTGGTTGCTAGGGGAGAAGAGCAAAGCCCATTTAGGAAGCAATCGAGTGAGGAAAAAATTATTTGGAAAAATATTCTATTAAATATAATAAATTTTTAAATAAAATAAATAATTTTATTGGATATTCCCATTTTTCCATAATCAATTTAATTACTTTAAATATTTTTAAATGGATTAATCATTTTGGAAGGCAACTGATTTGCATTTGCAGAATTCTCTTGCCAAGAATTATTCTTTTTTTTCGATGTGATTCATTTGTTTGAGAAAAATGCACCAATAACGCTAATAACGTCAATGATGACATTTTAATTTTGATAGAATGCATTCAATTCAACAAATATATTTTAAAGTTTCATGAAAAAGTCATTTCCAAATCCCAAAATATTCAACAAATGGGCCAGCATTAGAAGGAACGTGATGTAACATTTTGGAAACTTCCATTATTCTTGAATTAGAATCAACTCTCTGACTGATGAGTGAATAATACAAATAAATAAAAAGAGCCTAAAGGCTTAATATTCTAAATGCTGTGATCCAACTTTATAGAAAATTTTCAATTTGAGAATTATTTTATTGTTGAAAATATTTCCTTGTCCAATTCCAACGGTTCTTTTTTGAATACCTCCCATTTTCTTCACCTTTTCTTCCATATCCAAAAAATAGAGGATACTATTGACGGCACATTGAGAATGGGGGATGAATGCATGAACGCACTTCTGGTGCTGCAATTGAATTTTGTGCATTGTTCATTTTGAGGCCAACACATTGATGACTAAAGGAAAACAAAACAAAAACGATGGAATTGGCCAACCGAAGAAGAGGCACAAGGGAGAGGGAAGGCTCTTTGGGAATAAGGAATGGACTTTTTCCTTCTGTTCCATTCTAACCCAAATTTTTTTGTGGGTACTCGGCCAAATTGGCCAATCCATCAGTGGTCGAATGCAAATAAGCCACCGCCAATGTGGGATATTGGCCAATGTGCCAATGCCAAAAAATGCAGCCGAACGACGCAAAAACACTTGTCACCACCCTTTGGGGCAGCTCCAATTTCGGGCACATTTTATTCCATCCACCCAATTCCGCCTCTCAACGAAAATGAACTCAACAAATCCCCCGCGGATTCTATTTACCCCTTCCATTTGGCTTTTTGCCCTTTTTCCTTCCTTCCTTCCTTCTCTACGAAACTTGACCCGTTGCCCCCAATTTTAATGTCTCGAAATTTGGTTAAAAATTGCAATTTTTAAAAGGTTGGCAAATTTTGTTGACGAATTTTACTCTAAAAATGGCCAAAACCATCAAATATAAATAAAAGAGAAGAAAGCCACCCCCATCCAACCATCCCCTTCCATTTGGCCAAATCCACGATGCACTTCCTCATCCTATCCTTGGCCCATCTTCCTTCATTCTCCCAATCTCACTTTTCTCGTTCCATTCCATGTTCCATCCCTTTTCCTCCATTCCCGCCTAATGCCCTTCAATTCCATCCATCCCATCCCCATCCCATTTTCAGTCAATTCCAAGTCCAACAAAGTCCGTATCCGTAGGCATTTCCCCCCAATTTCCAATGTGTTTTTGCCTCATCCCAAATTAAGGCTTTTGCGTATATTCTCCCCCTCCCCCTTCCCTACTCATTTTTTGGTCCTGTCCATTCCATTCGCTCATTCCCCCAAACCTCCAATTTGGCCAACAAATTTTCCAGTGTAGACTTTTCCAAATTGTTGGTAAAGCAATTCCCTCCTTCCATTTTCCTCCTCCCTTGGCCCATTTTTCTCAATTCCCTTGACAAATCCCCTCCTTCCTTCCAGTCTGCCTTTCATATTTTTATTTTGTTTATTTTGCCATTCTTTTGTTAGCCTCCCACCTCCAAAAAAGTCATTTTGGCATATTTTCGAACCACCTTATTCCTTCCTTCCTTTGACTCCATTAAATCTAGGCACAAATTCCATTTTTTTGAAAAAAATGCTTCAAAGCTGGAACCCTTTGAAGCCATGCACTTCTTTCGTCCTTTGGATGGATTTAATTGTTCGGCTGGTGAGAATTTTGTCCGCCCTTTTGCCTCCTCCTTCAATCCACGATTTTCTCATTGCCATTCAGCAGAATGGGCGCAATTTTCGCCCTTGGATAGCAAACAAAGGGACCGGGAATGAAAAACAGCCAAAGGGCGAGGATTAGGCCGGGAAAAAAGGCAAATGAAGATGGAAGGGGGCAAAAGCCTTCCAGAGGCCAAAATGAAGAAAAGAGTTTTGCCTCAGGGAACACATATAAATGGAAGAAGAAAAGTGGATGAAAGGAAGGAGTGCCGATGGGCATATTATTGGGGGCGACCTCTGCGCGAATGAATGAATTGATGGCCCCCACCCCTCAACCACCCTACATTTGGCCATCATTCATCCTTTACATTTGGCCAGACGACCTTCCCTCCTCCTTTCATTATCCATCTCTTTTTGTTTTGTACTCTTGGCCTTCTTGAAAAGGGCGCACGCGTAAAAAAGTGCTTCGTCATTAAAAATATTCCCATCAATTTCAGCGAACAAATCCATCCATTTTTTCCACATAATCTATAATGGCCAATCCTACGGCTGGAATGAAGCTTCGAAGGCCATTTCGGACTTCCCGACTTTGTCTCGCCATTCCACTCATTCTTGGCTCAATTGCCTTCCTTTCCATCATTTTCGACGACGGCCAAAATCAAAATGCCAATTTGCTTAGGGCAAAAAGGCATGCCGCACCATTTGAAGGCCAAATTGACAGAAGGAGGGCATTTTTGGGTTTCCAATGTCATAATAGGTCAATTCATTGGGATTAAGTGAAATATATTCTAATTTTATTGAAGGAATAAGACAATGAGTAGTGGCAAAATTGATGGGCCAATACAAGACAGCAGCCAATTCCCTGATGATTTGTTCACGATGGAACAACGAAGACGTGGTGCCGTATTTTTGCACTTATTTGGTTTGGAATTGGGCACAATTTGTCACATTATATTTTCATTTAGGACTTGTTTATATGTTCATTGCATTGGCCATTGTTTGCGATGAATTCTTTGTGCCTTCACTTGGTCCCATTTTTGCTATTTTAATTAAATTAAATCCCATTTATAGGTGTTATCACTGAAAAGTTGGATATTTCTGACGATGTTGCGGGTGAGGAGAATTAGACAATTTATGTTTTAATTATTTATAATTCAATTTTAAAGGTGCAACTTTTATGGCCGCCGGCGGTTCGGCACCAGAATTTGTGTGTTTTTATTTCTGAAAATAAAATTCAATTTAACAAAATATTGGCTAATAGGCTCAAAATAATTGTTTTTAAACGGGGCTAATTAAGATGCGATTTACCATCAATCTGAGACTAAAAATTACCACTATTCTCGATTTAATATTCAATCGAATTCACAAAATAGTTCACCTCCGTTGTTGGCACATTCATTGCCCAGAACAATGTTGGCATTGGCACAATTGTTGGTGGGTAATTCTCCCCTTTCCACATTCCAAATTCCCCAATTATTCTTGAAGGCAGTGCTACATTCAACATCCTTTGTGTTCTTGCATTTTGCACCATTTTCTCGCACGATGTACTCCAATTGAGTTGGTGGCCACTGTTCAGGTGGCATCGTTTCCCATAACACTTTTAAATTTTGATTCCATCATCTGGCAGGGATGTGTCCTTCTATGTGATTTCATTGCTTATTTTAGTGGGCGCATTCCTCGATGAACAGGTAATTTTTTGACATTGAATTCTCTTCTTTGAAATTGTGAATCCATAATTTTCTTATAGATTGTTTGGTGGGAAGCAGCTGCCCTTTTTGCCGTCTATTTGGCCTATGCCCTTTTCATGAAGTTCAATGCCAAAATTGAATTTTGCATCAAAAAATATTTTGGCTGCCAAATTGATGATGGCGAGGATGAAGAGGGAGAAGAAGAGGAGGAGGCGGAAATGAAGGAAGCAGATTGGCAATTGGCCGATGAAAAGGTCAGCTGGAGCTAATTATTGGGTAATTTTGCTTCACATTTTTTGCCCATAGTTCTCGAATCATTTGATAATTAAATATAAACTCAATTACAGATAAAAACTTTTCTTCTATTTTAAATGATACCAAAACAACTAAAATTGGTTCAGTATTCAGTTTGAGCAAAGTTATATTTTAAAAAATAGATGGGCATTGGGCATTAGAACAGAGGAGACACAAATCACAAATTTTCTCTTGCTGGCTGCAGGCTATTATTAAAAGAAAATAAAATACAGTATTTCAATTTACAGGAAACGAGGGAAACATTTATTTTTTTCCTTCTTTTCTTTCTCCTTTGAGCTGCTGGTTAAGATAAATCCGCCTATTTAGTTAGAATAATTCCGTTTGTTTTTAAAAATAATTCCGACTTGCGAACTTAGAATAATTCCGCCTGGTCAACTTAGAATAATTCCGCATGTTTTAATTCCGCCTGGTCAACTTAATAATTCCGCCTGGTCAACTTAGAATAATTCCGCCTGTTTTAATTCCGCCTGGTCAAACTTAGAATAATTCTGCCTGTTTTAATTCCGCCTGATCAACTTAGAATAATTCCGCCTGTTTTAATTCCGCCTGGTCAAACTTAGAATAATTCTGCCTGTTTTAATTCCGCCTGATCAACTTAGAATAATTCCGCCTGTTTTAATTCCGCCTGGTCAAACTTAGAATAATTCTGCCTGTTTTAATTCCGCCTGATCAACTTAGAATAATTCCGCCTGTTTTAATTCCGCCTGATCAACTTAGAATAATTCCGCCTGTTTTAATTCCGCCTGGTCAAACTTAGAATAATTCCGCCTGTTTTAATTCCGCCTGGTCAAACTTAGAATAATTCTGCCTGTTTTAATTCCGCCTGATCAACTTAGAATAATTCCGCCTGTTTTAATTCCGCCTGGTCAAACTTAGAATAATTCCGCCTGTTTTAATTCCGCCTGGTCAAACTTAGAATAATTCCGCCTGTTTTAATTCCGCCTGATCAACTTAGAATAATTCCGCCTGTTTTAATTCCGCCTGGTCAAACTTAGAATAATTCTGCCTGTTTTAATTCCGCCTGATCAACTTAGAATAATTCCGCCTGTTTTAATTCCGCCTGATCAACTTAGAATAATTCCGCCTGTTTTAATTCCGCCTGGTCAAACTTAGAATAATTCCGCCTGTTTTAATTCCGCCTGGTCAACTAAGAATAATTCCGCCTGTTTTAATCCATCCTCTCCCAAGATTTTTAGCCATAACTTTTGAATGTGTTGGTCAATTTCTTTGATTGATATATCATTTTGAAGAGAAGAAAATTTCCAATATTTTTAACATAAATGGGCCAAATATACTTGCATAATTTTCTATAATTTCGCCTCTTTTTTGGGATATGCGAAGACATCTGAATGAACCACAAAAATGATAAAAAATATTAAATGAAAATATAATCAAAATTTATTTTGAATACCTAATAAATCATTGAATGGCCAATCATAACACTAACATAGGCAGATTATTCCATCCCCAAATATCATTTTTTTCTTTTTTTTAAACAGAAAACAACTAAAACATTGGCCACAAGTGACAACAAATCGGTGATTGCCACTGAATTATTAACCCATCAGCAGCAGTCACAAAAGGTGGATTGGACCAGGCGAGGGCATGCCAGTTTGCATCGGTCGGACACAGTTTGCGCCCAAGGCACAAACATTCGGCCATTCAGCAACAATGCCCGGGGCAGTATGCGCAGACGACAATCCTCAATTCCTGGCCAAATGCGCCGTCAATCTATTCCAATTCTCCATTCTGGCGCAATGTTCCGCAATGGCATAATTTCGGTAAAATGGATATTATTCTGTCCATTTCTTCATAAATTGCCTTTCAGTTAATGTCCCAAACATTGGACCCGTTGAATGAAGGGACGGACAACCATCATGGAGTAGAAGGAGAAAGTGCCAAAAATGGTAGATCAAATTCTGGCGAACGGAATAAATTAGCCGGCGGAGGCGGCCAAATTCTCCTTCAATTGAATGGGAATGGGACAGCAATGGAGCAGCAACCAATTTTGAAAAAACGTGACCAAAATGGGAATTTGGCGAGAAGATCAACAGATGGCCGCTGCTCAACAAAAGTGGACTTTGAAGAAATTGTGAGTTCTTTTTGATGATAATAATGAAATAACGAATTAGTGAATATAGTATCATTTAGTAAATCCATAAAAAATAATAATAGTTGTATTAGCCCTAATCTAGAGCTAAAGTTTTTTGGGGTGAGAACTGGACCTAGGCTCTCACCCCGGGTCTTCGCCGGTAGTCCAGCCCCCCCTTCCCCAGTGGCCCAATGAATGGGAATGGGGATTAGTAGCGAATCAACTTTAAATTATTCTTTATTAATTGTGCGGGAAATATGATAATAAAGTTGAGGGGAAAAGATATGTCGGAGAGTAAAAGAATGGGTTTTTAAGAGGCCGATTGGAGCAATATTTGATTGATAGGTTGACCTCAGGGCGATTAGGCAAAAAGTGGGGATACAGTAGGATAAGAGGAAAAGACCCTTATGCATTATTGGTATTGAAAATTGCTTATGGGTAAAATTCATTTACCCCATTAATCCCTCTTTTCTCATTCTCAATCATAATAGAAATCGGTGTTGGAAGAAGAGGGCGAAAAGCCATTGGACATGAATTGGCCTCATCGATGGCACAAACAAATTTTGTACATTTTCCTTGCGCCAATCCTCTTTCCCCTTTGGCTTACGATGGCCGATGTTCGAAGGGAGGAAAAGCGCAAATATTTTCCGTTAACATTTTTCTTGTCCATCCTTTGGATTGCCGTCTTCTCATATTTGATGGTTTGGTGGGCCAACACAATTGGACTGACATTGGGCATTCCAACGGAGGTGAACTGGGCTTATTAGGGGCATTTCAATAATTGGAGAATATTTATTAATTTTTAAAATAAAATCCATCCATTCATTAAGGTGTTGGGTTTGACCATTTTGGCCGCAGGCACTAGCATTCCCGATTTGATCACCAGGTTCATCCATCTTCGCGTAATAAATTCATTTCACCAATTTTAGTGTAATTGTTGCCAGAAAAGGACTTGGCGGTCAATTTTTTTTTTATCAATTTTTAATCACAACAATGTTTTTCCTTTTCCTTTCAGATATGGCCGTCTCCTCATCCGTTGGATCCAATATTTTCGATGTTTGCGTCGGGTCAGTCTTTCTTTTTGATAGCATCAAAATTATTTATTTAACATATCATCAGTTTAATTTTATAGTCTTGATCAATCTACTACTTAATCCCTTTAAACTCCCCCCCCCCCCCATTATTCCATTCAATTTCCCCCTCTTATCATTTACAGTCTGCCCATCCCATGGCTTCTCTATTTCTTCTGGGATTTCTTGCGACTGCCCACCTCCGCCCATTCCATCCATTCCGTACCCGTCTCATCCAATGGACTTGTTTGCAGTGTTGGAATGCTTTTCCTCATGCTTCTCCTTCTGTTGGCCGCCGTGGCCCTTTGTGGTTGGCGAATGAACAAAGCATTCGGGTGCACAATGATCGCCGCCTATTTGGTGTTTTGTGCCCTTTCAATCGCATTGGAAGTCGGCAAATTGGCATGCCCACTTAGATTATGTTGAATTGAAGAATGAAGAAAAAATGATAAAGTTGAATATGTGTAAATTTATTAGATTGATTTATTATTCTATAGCATTTAATTTTGTATAAAAGATATTTTGCTATTCTAAATATTACCTCAAAATATTCACTATTTAAAGGAATTACTAGGGTTATAATTTATCATTGACCATAAATGTCACATAAATCTGAGAAAATAAATTCATTAAAAAAATTCTCGGCGAATTTGCCGAAAAAATAACTCGACCCTTTTGAAAATCCTTTGCGCACCCCTAAATCGATTCATCCAACAACAATTCATCCTCCTTTTCCCATCCATTCTTCTACAAAACCCACACCTCCCCCCACTTCTCAACACTTTCCAAGGTCATTTTCCCCCAATCCTTCCTTCCGAATATCCTCCCCTCATAATTCCCATTGAAAAGGTGGTTTTCCCCCAACACATGTATTCGCCCAAAATTTTGCAATTTTTTCTGGCACTTTTCCTCACAACAGGTTCCAAATTCGAGACAATTTTTAAATAAACAAAAAAGGTAAATTGAATTTGGCCGACCCAAATGCCGGCTCGGATGACCCATTTGCCTCGAATGCGGATTTGGATGTTGGCATTGCGGCCAGTGGGTCAAGAAAGCCGGAAGACGCCATTCCGGTCATCGAAATTCGAGGAGAAGGGAAACCGATGAGTGCGGCACAAATTCGGGAATTGGAGGAAACATCGAATGGAGGACCATTGGATATAAAAGTGAAATGAATTAAATTCAAATTTAAATTAATTAAATTGACATAGATGACCAAAACATGGGTACCCGGAATTTGTCCAAGGAAGGCACATCGCCTTGATTTTGTCACATTCCATTATAAAGGATTCTCGGAGGCTGGCAAAAAGTTTGATCAAAGTTATGGGCGAGAGAAGGATGGCATTCGAATTCAATTGGGCGTTGGAATGGTGAATTTGGAATAATAATAAAGGAGGGAAATGGAATTTACAATGAAAGGTGATGCCCGGATTGGACAAAGGGCTGAAGGGAATGTGCGATGGGGAATTGCGCAAAATTGAAGTGCCATGGAGATTGAGTAGGAAGAAGAAAAGCAAAAGTTGGTTCATGGCATTTATGGGAAATTTGTGCATTTTTAGACGATTGATATTCAATTTTAGCTGCTATAATTAAGCAAAAAGGCAGGCAAATTCATGAAAATTGGATATTAAAATATAATTTAATTTTTTCAGAAATTATATAGAGGGAATTTTGATTAATCTATTTGGGTAACTATCAATTAACTTTTTTGGGGTTATTAAGCTGAATATGAGACTTAATTGAGTTAAAAATGCCAATGTATGATTAATATTAAATATAATATTTGAGTTTGGCGATTTGTGCCCAACGATGAGCATTGGCTGCGTTTCGATGTGGAAATGTTGGCCGTTGAGGAATGGACAATTGAGGGCCAATTTCGATTTATGGATTTGAACAATGATAGCAAATTGACAGAACAGGAATTGGTCAGATTTGGGCAAAAGATGAGGAAGGAATTTGGTAAAGGATGGCCAAATGAGGACATCGATTCGGTGCTGGCCGCAAAATATTATATAAAGTTGGTTTCAGAATGGAGTAGTGCCTAAATTCAAAATTGAACTAATATCCTATAAACTATGGCTAAAATTGTTTGGGGCAAGAACTGGGCCTAGGTTCTCACCCCGGGCCTTCGCCGGTTACCTACCCTCAGTGGCCCAATGAAAGGGATAAAGATTAGAGACGAATCAACTTTAATTTATTCTTTATTTATTGTGCAGGAAAAATGGATAAAAATGTGAAAAGGAAACAAATAATAGGAAAGGAAAAGGACTGATTTATAGATGTAGATTGGGGCAATATTTGATTGATAGGGTGACAGGGTGATTAGGCAAGAAGTGGGGGTACAGTAGGACAAATAAGAAAAGGCTCATAGGCATTGCTGCTGATATTGGCAAATGCCACAGCAAATTATGTCTTGAATTCTCCATATATTTTGATATTTCAGATATTTTGATGCAAATGGCGATGGCAAAATTCAACCCATAGAATTTCTGCGAGTCTTCCAAAGGGACATGGCCTCAATGGATGAGGCAGGAAAGCGAAGAAAAGTGCAACAAAAGGGAAGGAAAGTGGAAGGCCGAAAACGGGACCCAGGATTTGCATGGATTTTGGACTTCAACAATGATGGAATTGTTTCGGTACAGGAAATGGATGCGGCCGATCAAGTTTTGGCCGGGGATCCGGCAATTCTGCCAAAATTTGAAGGAATGAAAGAAGAATTATAAAAAAGGCACAAATTGGGTCAATCATTAATTGCTTTGGGCAACATCATTTTAGGGGGAGAAAGATAAGGCGAATAGTATGGTAATGATTGATGATAAATATGTGTATTTTTTGTTGGGGAATGCGGGCATTCATTCCATTTTTTCCACATTTCCAAATTCATTTTGGTCATTTTTTGTTGTAATTTTCGGCATAAATTTGCACATTTCATATTCCCACAATTTGGCATTTTGTCATTCAATGGCTTTGGGCCAAATCCCCAACGGATGTATATTTTGGATGAGGCACACTCATTTTCATCTTTTTCATCCTCACTCCGGGCTAATCCTCCTTTTCCCTTCCAAATTTCCCCAATCCCTTCTTCCACAAATCCGTCTCTCCTTTATCCTATTTTCCATTTGGCCAGACAACAACAAAAATTCATATTCCCCTTCCGGGGCAATTAAAATGGATAAAATCGCCGTCATTCGCATTTTCCTTTAATTCTTCCTCATTCTTTGATTGTGGCTGTTTTTCTTGGGTCGAAGTTGAAAAAAAGTGTCAGCCAATTGGAACATAAAAAAAACAAATAATAATTCAAGAAAGCATAATCGATTTTGCCTGAAAGTGAGTGAATCATCGCCGCCCAAAATCATCCATTCCATTCGAAAATTGTTCCAGTCAAACTTTGCCCAAACAAAACCAATATTTTCCTTCACATTCTTCCCTTTTCAACCTTTCATTATGGCCGCATTCTTCCCTGGCCATCAACGTAGCCATTCCCAGGCCCAACAGGTTTTTTGGAAGGAATCCGCCGAAAAGTTGCCAAATTCTCCCCTCTTTTGAAGCTAATTCCCCGGCAAACATCCACCGAGCCGGAAGAGCCCTATCCAAGTGCGGCCTCCTCCTCTTCGGCCCAACCATATTCGGATTGGCCAATTTCCCATCAAACTCATCATCCAACGGCAGGAGGAGGTCAAGCCGGAATGCGATTTTCTGTTTTGGCCGGCAGTGATTGTTCCTCTTCCTATTATCGGCTGCCTGGGGCGACTAACAGTCGGAATGAACAATCCATGGGCCCAAGGTTCCCAAAACTGAGAATGGGGATTGAATTGGCATTTCAAAATTGGGCCAAATTTATTCACTATTACCGATTACCATATTATACCCTTTTAATTCACCATGGGAGATTATTTTTCAACACCTCAAATTGGGAAAATTCGAAGTCTAATTCTTTAATTTGTGGATATTTTTTAACAAATTATAGCGGATTTTGTAGAGCTTTGGAACTAAGAAAATATTTTACAAATTTATAGAATTTACCCTGAAATGCTAGAAGCTATCGAGGGTGTGGAGTTATTAGAGAGAGAGAGGTATTAAAAGAGTATAGTATACGGTATCAATCGAAATTAGAGTGTTTGGACTTTCGATAAGGCCAAAATGAATTAATATTTTGTTTAGAAATTATCTCTAAAATATAATCAAGTTTGCACATTATAATCTTTAGAGGTAAATGAACTAATTGGCAATTTAAAATTGACCTTTTGACACCAATTTTCGATGCTTGATGAAATCAATTTCCTTCAAAATTGTTGGAATCCAGTAAAAATATTTTCCCATTAAAGATCTCTTTTGCGTGCCAATCTTCGAGTGGTCATCGGCTCTTTGGCTTTGGCCTTACTCGGATCGGCCCTTTTTGTGTTCGGCGCTTGCGTCATGTTTTTCCCAAATGATATGGGTTTGTAATGGATAAAATTTGGGAAAAATATACATTAATGGCCAAAAGTAGAATGAATTAAGGCTCATATCAAGTCCAATTAATTTCCTTCCAAAGGAATACTAAAATTAAACATTTGCCCTCATAAATATGCCACTTTTTCGGGATCGGGACAGGGAAAAATAATTCCAAAAATTCATTCCCATTAAATTTAAATTTTTGTGCAGATGTCCATGGCTGGGTTTTCCTTGTTGTTGGTGTGCTGTTCGCCATTCCCGGCTTCTACCACGTCATTTACATTGGATGCGCACTTTGCGGTCGACCCGGCTATTCCTTCGAGAATTTGCCCACATTCACCAAACCTAGTTCATATTATTATTGAAAGAAAAAACAATGAATGGGAATAACATAATCATTCATAATTAACAATGGTCATTCCAAATTTGCACACATAAATTCGCCTTTTTTGATTTTTTGGAACCATTAAATTGACCAAAAATATAAATCCATTAAAGTCAATTTGAATTAATTTAAACAATAATAATTAATAAAATAATTGAATTGTGCGCAAATTTGGATAACCTCTCCCAAAAATGTTCTCCTCTTTTGTCAGCTACCTGCCATATCCTTCAATTTCAATTTTTGTCCAATTTTCACTCCAAAATCACTTATCCAAAGAATTCCTAAAATCCATTTTTTGATTCGCCTTCTCCCCTCTCCCCACATTTCCCCATTCATTCCTTTTCTTGCCCATTTTCCTCTCAAATTTGCATAATTTAATCAAAATTTATGTTGCGCATTTTAATACATTTTCTCTTACATAATTTACATTTTTATTTTTTAATAATAATCAAAATTGTCATGACCAAAATTTCTGATAAAAATATTCAAAAAAAAATGAATTGGACAAAACAAAAATAAATTCATTTAATCTCCGTCTGAGGATATCCGTTTACATCTTTTACTACCGTATCCCTCTATTATTGGCTCCCCTGTCCCCTTCTAGTAGAAGTCCATTCCTCAACCCTCTAGAAGGCTTTGAAAAATAATAGCCTCCTCCCTCTAATAATAGTCTCCTTGAGAATTTTTAAGGTGGAAAAAAGTCAATAAGAATTTTTGCCCCCTTTGATAGGTCTCTGAAAATGGTAGCCCCGGACAATTAATAGAGGAAGCATAATAGATTTCAAATTTCCACCTCCTAATATTTCATCAAATTCATCAAAAATATTCCCCCCCCCCCCCCCCCCCAAATACATCCAAACCCAACACTCTTTTCATCCGCCTTCTACGGAATACACAATAAAATTAAAAAAAAAAAAACAAATATATTTAAATAAATAATTTATCCAGTAATTATGGATGAATGTTGATCGAATTCATCTGTGACACATTTCCCATTCAATGCATAAAATGGAGGGCAACATGATGGCTGATTGCATTGGCCCAATTGGCTGGCCAATTCCGAACAAATTGACGGGGAAGAATCCGAAATATTTGAGGGAGGGGTGGAAAATGCAACGGCAGAATGGTGGCAAAGTCGATTCAGGAAAAGGACTTTTTGGCAATTTGGACGGATTGGACAAGCCTGAAAATTGCAGGCGCTGAATTCCTGCGGCTTTCCACTATTAATTAGAGGATTTGAATTTGAATTGATGGAAATGAACAAACTTTGGGCAATCCGCACTCAAACATTCACGAATTCGGCTACGGATTCTGAAATTCGTGGGCGTGAAATTTTTTTTTGTGTATAGATTGGAGTCAAGAATTCCAACAAATGCTTTTTAATCTATTTTAATGAATGCATTAATTGAACATTTTTTAAACCCCCATTTCCATTTCATAAAGAAATAATTAATCAAGGGAATATGCCCTCAGGAAACTGATATATTTTTGAATTCCAATTGAATTTGGAATTCTCTTTATATTGTCTATTTATTGTAATTCGGAATTGTGTCTTCAAATTCTGTCAATTCTACTTTTGTTCACTAAACTGACCCGCACCCGCCGCAAGGCCTCGAGCATGCACTCCATGCTGCCCATTCGCCCCAAATGTTTTTGCCTGGCAAAATTCTGGCCTTCTTCCCCAATCCACCATTTAAATCTGCTCCGACACCTTCGTCTGGCAAATTTTTACCCGTTTTTTGGTTGGTGGCAGCCAAATTGGCTAAATGGGGAAAAAGTGCAATGAAAGAGGGAAATCCAACAATAACTTTATTTCCCATAATTGGATAATTTGAATTTAAATATAAATAATAAAATTTACTGGCTCTTAGCCTCATTTGGAAGCCAATGTCCTGGGCCAATTGTGCGCGGAAAATAATAGCCTAAAAAAGTCAAATAAAATACGAAGAAATCCACCCCGCAGCTGACAATTTGATTATATTCCGAAACCAATGGGCTGTTGGGCTTTTGATCGGCACAACAAAATCGGGCGCCCGTTAGCCTTTGATCCTTTGCCAATTTCAATTCCACATAATCAACGCAAATTGTGGCACAAAGCAACGAAAAATCGCCGATGAATTCGACTTGGATTCGAGTTCCGGATGGGGATCGAACAATCCAATTGCATTGTTGGCCCGGTTGATAGCCTTCACCATCATAATCCGGCGATTTTATCTCCAATTGGCTGCCACCTTCCACAAAAAGTTCGCCTCCACAATTCGCCTCTGAATTTTGGTAGGGAAATATTGAATTCTTTTATAACTTTTTTTTTTAATAGAAATTAAGATTCATTTTAGTGTTTCCATTTCCTTCAAAAAAATAATTTTGATTTCTCAAAAACATTGTTTTTCCACTCATTCATATTCACCCACTTTTTGGCTCCTGTGCCCGTTCACATCGATTTCCCCCATATCCATTCGGGCAAATGCATTGTTGGCATCGACCCGGATTTGGATATCCTCCATTTCTGCATTTTGCCTGCGATTCGAATTTGGGCTCGGCCAATTCCCTCGGCGGTTTGTATCCTGGCTGACGCAATTCTGGAATTCCACCGCATTTATCTGGCTGATTGGGTAATTAATAAATCTAAAAAGGATATCGTTTTTGGGGCCTCTATGATGCCATTTATTAGCCATTATTATGTCCTATTATGGCCAAGATTTGAAATTTACCCGCGCAATATGCTTTGTTGACGGACATTACATCAAAAAATGCCAATCGATCGCGTTGTCCAATGGTGGATTGGAAAAGGATATTCCTTAAAATGTTTATTTCAATTTAATTTGTGAACATTTGGAAAGTTAGATAATAAATATATCAAGACAAATTGTTTTGGTAGGCTTTTTCATAAATGGTAAAGTATTCAAAACATTTCTCAGAATCAGAATTATAATTTTGGGAATATTCCCTCGTCCTGACAAACTTGGTCATTAATGTCACACTGGTCCCATCCGAACTAAATGCCGTCGGTCCATAATGCCTTTTGGAAATGAATAATGTATGAAAAAATTGGATCGGTATTGGTAACCAACATCACTGAGCCATAATCATAAGGGAGACCAAGGGTCAAAATTTCGTCGGAACCGCGCAATTGAAAATCTGCCATATAGGAAGGCATTATGAAGGCCTAAAATGGAAAGAATTAATCAAAAAACACATCAATTTGACACCTTCTCAACGTGAATATATTTCCAAGCATCCGGCCTGGATTGTTCATGCCAAAGGCCAAGGACATGGCCAATTTCATGTTCCACAATGCCAACCTGAAATGGTGGGAACAAAATATTTGCCAATTTGAAATAACCACTCTTTCGCATCCGGCCCCAATTGAGACACCTTGTCGGCCTCCATATCGGCCAATCATTGAATAACAACTTAAAATTTAAATATCTATATCAATGCCAATAATGCTTAAAGGCCTTTTTCCTATTTTTCCCTACCAGTACTCACTTTTTGCCATCCACTTTTACTTAATCAATCAAATATTGCCCCTAGCCTCCTTTTAAATAAATTTGTTCACTTTTGCGATATTCTGTTACCAAATTATTTCGGCACAACAAATAAATAATAATTTAGAGGTTATTTCCCTTCAAATCCCTATCTTGTTTTTGGGCCACGGAGGCCTTATTAGGCCCCGGCGAAGGCCCGGGTGAGAGTGAGAGCCTAGGCCCATTCCCCCCTTTTCCTGAACTACTTTAGTCCAAGCTAAGGACGGAATAAAATAGCAAAAGAAAAGCCAAATTTTATCATCAAAACTGACCCTTGACCTTTGAAGAATTCCACAAAATCTTCTCCTTGTTCCTGTTGCTGCTGTTGTTCTCGATGCTCAAATCTAATGCAAGTATTATTCTCCCAATATGCAATTGCTTCGATGATTTGTTGGATTGCACTGAATTCCAATGATTCATGAAGACGAAATTTGATTGGCATTCGGCTCCAAATGGCCTCTGGATCTGCACTGAGGCTTCGTTTTGTGGGCACCCTTGGTGGCATCGATTTTGCATCTTCCTCCTCGAGACGAGCCAAAAAGACACCAAGTTGACGATCTTCACAAAAAACATAGATTTTCACCTAAAATTTTACAAAACCAGTTAATAGGATGTCGCCTTCAAAGAGAAGTTGAGCTAATTCAGCACTCGTATTTGGCTGTGCCGAACTGATTGAGACAGGCTTTTGACGATCCAATTCAGACTAAAATTAGAATATTTTCCAAATTTAACAAATTTTTTTGGATGATTGAAAAATGACTTAATTCAATCAAAAATCAACAAATAAAGAATTTCCTTCTCTTTCAAAAAACCATTAAAATTGGTTCAGTTTGAGTAAAGATATGTTTAAAAGACAAATGGGCATTAGAGAATTAGAACAGAGGAAGACACAAATCACAAATTTCCCTCAATGAGAACAGTCAGACTGTAATGAAAAGGAAAACGAATACCGTATTTTGGAAATCGAGGGAACACTTTTTTCCTTCTTTTTCTTCTCCTTTGATGGTGAGCTGATTGTAAGAATAAATCCACATGTTTCTAAGAATAATTCCGCCTGTTTTAATTCCGCCTGGCGAACTTAGAATAATTCCGCCTGGTCAACTTAGAATAATTCCGCCTCTTTGAATTCCGCCTGGTCAATTAGAATAATTCCGCCTGTTTTAATTCCGCCTGGTCAATTAGAATAATTCCGCCTGTTTTAATTCCGCCTGGTCAACTTAGAATAATTCCGCCTGGTCAACTTAGAATAATTCCGCCTGGTCAACTTAGAATAATTCCGCCTGGTCAACTTAGAATAATTCCGCCTGTTTTAATTCCGCCTGGTCAACTTAGAATAATTCCGCCTGGTCAACTTAGAATAATTCCGCCTGGTCAACTTAGAATAATTCCGCCTGTCAACTTAGAATAATTCCGTCTGGTCAACTTAGAATAATTCCGTCTGGTCAACTTAGAATAATTCCGCCTGTTTTAATTCCGCCTGATTCTAACAACAATTCCGCCTGCTGAGAGATGATCATGGGAACGTATGTCCATCTACAAGATTTTTTTGGTTTTATTTTTTGGATGGGTTGGCCAATTTCATTGATCGATATATCATTTTAAAGAGTTGAAAATTGCTAATGTTTTTGACATAAATGTACCAAATGCACTTGTACTATTTTCTAATTTTATGGGGGCAAACGCGAAGATAATATTTCAAATTATTTTCCTTATTAAAAAACCATTATTTCCCCTCCCTCCCATTTGCCCACATCATGACTGAATCGTCGGTGACCGTAGCCAATTTGATGGGCCAATTGTTTTGCCCTCTGCAACTGTCGATTCAATCTTTCCACTTTTGGGGCATCCAATCCCGCAAAATGTTCCTTCAACTCATTCAAAACGGGCATTGCCGGTTGATCGCCACTTCTTTGTTGATGCCAATTTTGATGGCCATTTTCTGGTTGGCTATTTCCGGTGTCGATGATTAGAGTATGAGAAAATATTGGATGGGAATGGACGTAAGTAGGAATTAAGAAAAAGATGAAAATTATTGATAAAAGATGCATTTTTGGGGGAAGGAAAATGTTCGGCGAGAAAAAGGACTGTGTTGGCTAATGAAGTGGCTAATCAAATTGGATATGAATGGGAGAAATGATATGGGCATGTGATATTGACTAGAAGCGATATTCACAATCCAATGGCGCAGTTTGCTTCTTCTCACCATTGTTCATAGGCGAATGATTGAAAGGAAAAATGATCTCGCCCCAGACAGAAATAAATAATTAAATCTTCAATTTTTTATCAATAAAAGAAAATTAAAATGAGAATAAAGGTCTCGTTTGATGGCACTTTTTGGTTGTTATTAAAATAAGTTTATTATTGTATTTTTGTTTCGTCAAACAATGACATCTTGGCCCGATGCGAATTCACTACTCAACTCCTCTTGTGCTTCAATCGCTGAACTGCTTGATTCTGCTATTGTGGAAAGCCTCTTCTGTGCTGAATCCGTTCCCTCCTCTTGGCTACTAGTAACTGACCTTGAAGTGCCCTTAAATTCAAGAAAACCATTTTTAGGCAGAGATCAATGATAAATTTAAAAAGGGTATATCTCGATTGAATCTATTTGATAAATTGACATTTTTTCCTCTGATTAAATTCGCATTCTCTTCCTCCATCCCATTTTAGTAACCTGTTCAGCTTGTTCAAAACTTTTGGTCAAATCCTCCTCCTCGTCCATTCCCTCGGCCACCCAGGCCATTCCCCGCCACACTTGATGCATTATATGGACGGCTGGTGCCAACATTGCTACGGTGGCGCGTGATTCTTGCCTATAAAAATATCAATTACATTTTCGATTTTCTTTCCCACCTTAATGTTGCGCCTCCGCCTGAACTGCTTGGTTGTTGGGTTTGAATCGTTGGTGGAATGCCGTGTAATGCCATCATTCTTGACCTCAATCCATTCATTTCACCAACGGATGGAGCAGCCGATTTGACATCGCCGGGCGAAGGATACATTTCCTAAACGTAAATTGGGAGACTAAAATGTTTTTGGGTTGGATTGCCTGGAGCATTATGCAAAAATTGGAATACCAGCCAGGATTTGGGCAAGCATTTGGGTTGGCCACACAAAGGGCACAGGCCAACATTGTGCCTAATATTAAAAGAATGAACAAAAAGGAATGACCTCTTATTAAATTTAAGCCATTTTAAATGGAAAAAAGAAAATATTTTCACAAATTCGTACCTATTTTCAACCAACAATATGACTTAATTTTAAATGTTAATAATTTTATTTTTTTTTAGAATTAATTGCTTCTCATAATTCTAATTGTTTCAATAAGTATTAAAATAATTTCGAATTCCCTATTTGAATGGCACCACCCACCAACAATGCAGAGCAAAACAATGTAAAGCCCAAAATTGTATGTTTCGAGGTCGATGATTGAGAGGCAAACGCAGGCCAACATGATTAAAATTAGGACAATAATGGAAAGGCACGCATAGAACATTGCTATGGGAAAAGGACAACATTTTGGCATTTTTGGCCAGGAAAATTAGCGGATTCAATTGAAATGGTTTTGGAGGAGAGAGGAGGGCGGATAATTGATTTGGGTGGAACCAATTGTTGGCACATCATAAAAAGTGACATTGAATGGGGCAATGCTAACAATGGGACCATGGATTGTTTTTTATGATGCCGAATTAATCCATTTGGGCCAAAATAGGGAAAGTGGCCAACTCATTGATGGATAAAATGGCTTCCAGCGAAGATAGGCTGTGGCCCATTAGTGCCATTGGCTTTTCATCCAAAGCAAGTTTATAGGAGGACTATGGCCGAATGGGCACAAATGAATGAATTATTTAAAGGACCAAGAAAAGGGTGGATAAAGAATAGGAAGGAAGGAGGGGAAGGGGGAAGAAGCCAGTTGAAATGAGGGAGGAAAGAAAGAATGGATGGGGTACAAAAGTTGGCGTAAATTCTGAAAAAGAGTCCAATGCGAAAGGGTTCAATGGCCCTTTCCCTCATTTGTGGTTCCTCTCGCCTTACTTTTTTGGGCTCAACCGGATTTCGGGTGGATTTTCGGCTGAAGAATTCACAAAAGAAAGGCAAATTTACTGAAAAGAGGGTTAACGAACTATAGAGGAGGAAAAGCATATGGAAAGGCACAAAATGACGCGCAATTATCCCCCGAGGGCAAACAAATCTCGAGGCTGGTAAAAACTTTTGGGAAGGGGAAAGGAAGGAGGAAGGCGACAAAATGGTTGATGAGATTTGTGGATTCTAATATGTAGAGGGAGGTAAAATGGAAGAAAGAATGCCCTGCGGGGTTTATGTCAAAGTCAGTGGCCATTTTGGCCTATGGGAATGAGGGGGAGGGGGATAAAAGTGAGGGGAAATGGGGCCGGAAAGGATTAATCCAGGATTGGATGCCAAATGGATTGGAGGGGGAAAGGGGTGGAAACAGAAGAATAAGAGGCTGAAAGAAAGGGGAAAGGAAGGAAGGCTACGGCGAGAAGTGGCTAATTGAGCGCCGGACTTTTTGGGGGCGAGGGAAGCGACTTTGGCGGTGGCAGAGAAAAACTGTGTTTGTGGCCACAAAGCCAAGGATGCCGACGGCAGCTTCACTTCCATTCCATTCCCTTTCTTGCCTTCTTTCTTTTCGCTGCGCAATCCAATTAGTGTTTTTGGGAGGAGGGGGGAGGGCACATTGGCCATGAGAATAGGAAAAGCCCTTGGGAGCGATGTGGCCAACACCAACATTTGTGGCAATATGGGAGAATAAAAAGACAAAAGAGATGCCCAATTCCTTCCAATTTTACATCACAATTTATGGGCCAAAAATGGCCTCCATTTCCTTGATGAATTTTCCTCACAACAAAGGGTGAATAAATATTCATGAAATTTTATGCATTTTTTGATGGGAATAAATATTTCTTCTACAAAATTGTCAAAATATTTCAGTCTCAAAATTATTTCATTAATCCAAATCCAGCCAATTTTGCTGTCTTTTTCTTCCCTCTTTCGTTTCTCTTTCCAATGAATTTGGCCTTTCCCATTTTGCCATTCGCCTTCTAATTCTTTTTTGGCCATCCAATTCCATTTCGGAATGACCATGTCGAATTGTTTTTGGCTCTTTGCGTTCTCGGAATGGACTTGGATCCCAGGGTTTTCGATCAGTAATGCATCCTTTTTAAATAAATTCAATTTATTTTACACTAATTTTCCCTCACCTGAATGAATTTTGGTCTCCAATCTTTCCTGGGAACGATTCATTTCGGCCTCATCACTTTGGGTCAATTCCCTTCTTGGTGGCGGCATCAAATCCAATCCATCCATCCGTGGGCTAACATCCCACGGCTTCCTTCCGGCCACAATGCATCCTTCGTGCACCTAAAATTGCATTCAATTTTGTTCAAATATTCCAATCCACTTTTTCTTCAATTTGTTCCTCAATTTGTTTCAATGCTTTTCCATCTTTTCGGAATTTTTGCCGTAAAAAGTCGGCCGAATGTTTTTTGTGTTGTTTTCGTAAATTCCTTTGCCAATATGGGTCAGCCTGGGATGTGGTTGGCAAATCCGGATCAAATCCGGTACCGCCAATTTGACGTGGAAATTCTATTAAAATTAATATTTTTTGCTTCATTCAACGAAAATGCCCGGAGGACATTTCACTGCCAGATTTTGATGGTAATAACTCAACAAAGAAGAAACCGTTTGATGGAATCTTAGTATCATTAGATAGAGCTTATTGAGCTCTTTTGATTTTATATTGGAATTTATAAATAATTCGGTATTCTCTTAATTACAATTAAAAAGCTTCCAAATGAGCAAAAATGACTTTCATTCACTTTTCGACTTCAAGTTACTCAAATTTTGATTAATCCGAAAAGCTTTATTCACGATTAAATAGAGCTCAAATAGCTCTATCCATTGATACCAAGATTGCTTCAAATGGTTTCTTCTTTGCTGAGTTATTAATCATCAAAATGATTGGCATTGGCACTAAAACGATCTAAACCAAGACTCTCGACTTGCCTCTTTTCCCCTCTCCAATTCCGTCCAATTCTTCTTCCAATGATTCATCCAATGATTTTTGATCTTTCAGCCTTCGCATTCTTTCACGTCGATCCCTTTATTAGCCAAAAATGTCATTCTAAATTTATCATTGTTTTGGCCCACCTTAATCCTTTCTCCTCCCCTCTTTTCCCTTCCATTTTCCTCCTCTTTTCTTCTTCCCTTTCCACCGTTCTTCCTCGAATCAATACAAATTCGCCTTTTGGCATTTTCCTCTCTCCACTCGGCGCTTTCACTACTGTACCACCACTTGACACTCTGGATTCACTTTTTCTGGCTAAAATTGTGATTTCTTCACATTTTCACTCATTTCCCACCTCCAAATGGTTTTGGCACAAATTGTCGATGTGGAGGAGGAATTGCCGGTGCCCTCGGTGGTTGGCTGGGAATGTCGATGTCATCTGGGATGAAACCACCGAATCCAATGTTCACTGCCCCAGGTGGCAACATTGCCGCCGGAATTGATCGGCCCGGTTCCTGATCGCCTCCTCTCCATTTCATTCGGCCTTTTTGCTTCATTTCTTCTTCTTCTTCCTCAATTATTCCCTCTTCTTCTTCCACTTTTTGGCCCCTCATTTTTAATTCCGCATCCAAATCATCCTTCATTGTTTCGGCCAATTCCTCATTTTCGCCATCTTTTTCCATCACAATTTCCGTTGTTTGTTTTTGTGCCCTTTCCCTTTCCTTGGCCTTTTCCATTAATTCCTCCAGCGATGTTTTGCTTTCCCTTCTCTCTGCAATTCAAAATTACCCTAAACCCATTCCTCCTTTTTTGGTACCAACCATCAATGTCGCCCATTCGAGAATATTGATCACCAAGAATGCGGAATTGGTCCCAAATTGTTGGGGTGCCAGCCCTGGAGGCCACACTCGATGGCCTCGGTTGCTGTTCGGCCGGTGGCGATGGTTCTACTTTTGGTTGTTCAATTGCTTTTGGCTCCGTTGGCATTGGCATTGATTCCTCCTTTATTTCCGTTGGCAATTGGGCCACCGTCACAATTTCCCCTTCCATTGACTGAACAACAAATTATCCCTAAATCATTATTAATTGCCCACCTTTTGTGTTGGCAATGTTCCAGTGGATTGTTCCGTCTGTTGCCTCGTTGTTTTTCCACTCATTTTTGCTCCACTGCTTTCCTCCTCTTCGCCTTTTTCGCCCGAATCCCTTTTTGTCTCCTCCTCTGGTTCAACTTCACCTCCGCCTTCTTCATCCTCCAAAATTAAATAATCTTCGGATTCAGCCTGGGATTGTTGTGGCCGAAATGGCGGCGGAATATATGGCTTTTGACCATCGATGATGGACGGAACCGGGAAATGGGAAATTGAAGAGTATTTCTTTGAATAATTTAATTTAATTGCCTTCAATGTGTCTGCTCGATGGCCAAATTCCAATCCGGATGGGCCACTTTCCCTTCTCAAAGCTGCTGGTGCCGAACTTGTTGTGATTATTGGCAACAATGTGGGCTCTTTTCCCAACTAAATATTCATCAATTATTTATTACTAATTTACCCAAAATTCCACTAACAATTTTTGCCTTCACCCATCGCCATCGAATTCGGACTGCTTCGGATGCGGGTGCATTTTGGCAACAATATTTGAAACAAATAAAGGCCAAAATGGGTAGCATGAAGCAAAGAAGAAGGAGCAAAAGAAGCCAAACAAGGAGGCAAATGCCAAACAATTTTATGCAACTTAATTAATTAATGGCATTGTTGGAGGAAAATTATGATGATTTCAAGCATTTTCAATATATCATTTTTAAAATTTAAAACTAATAGGAATCTTTCTGCAGTATCAAAATATAAACTTGGGCGTTAAATAATTCTATATTATATATTAAAAAGTATAATTTTCTATTAGTAAATTGAATATTTTGAAAAAGAGTATTGGGCGCACTTTTGCCTGATGACTGTTCCCTCACAATGTCGGCCAGTGAATCCATTTCCAGAAGTGTCATTAGTTCCCATTAAACATTGACATTCATAGTCCAATCCATGCACAATGCATTCCGCCTTCTCATCACAATCATTCAATTCCGAATAACCACAGGCAGACAATTCTGAAAATGTTCAAATTATTTTAGTTCATTTTAAAGTAAATTTGCCGGCAATTTTGAGTTTAATTTCGGGCAAAATTCCATCCAGTGATTTCAATCGATCATTTAATTCACTCAGTGTGCAATTTGATGGACAAATTGTATTCATTACAATTCCTGGTCCATCAATGATGGCACGGACACAAATTGGTTGATTCGGAAAGGAAGCAGCAATCTAAAAATTGTAATAAAAATGTTAATGCTGATAATGACAAAGGGCCTTCCCTCTCCATCCTACTGTACGCTGTACCCAATCTTTTTGCCTAATCGCCCTGCTGTCACCCTATCAATCAAATATTGCCCCAATCTGCCTTTTTTAGAAAACCATCCTTTTCCCTCTCTTTATGCTTTTTTCTCTTCACATTACGCGATTATGGTACAATTGGGCGAAGTTCCAACTGGGCGATGTTGCTTGTAGCTAATTAAGGGCTAAACCGATATTGATGATTTTGGTATCAAATTTAAGAGTGCACTTCTGGCTATCGAATGATATTAAATTTATTTGGTTCGGTTCAGAATTATATATTATTAATTTGCGAATTTTTCACGGTTTTTTGAACACAATTCCACCAAATCTTCTAAATAAATTTTATAACTATCGAATATCGATAGTCAGAAGTGCGCCCTTTAATTTGATAACAAAATCATCAATATCAATTTAGCCCTTAATTAGCTACAAGCGTCGTCACCCATTTGGGATGTCGCCCAGTTGAGTATCCCTCACATTATTATCAAATTTTCCATAAAATTAATAAAGAGTTGATTCGCCACATCCATTCATTGGACCACTGAGGGGCTTAGGCCTCTGGCGAAGTCCGAGGCAAGAGCCTAGGCCCAGTACTTTACCCAAACAACTTTAGCCATAGATTAGAACTAATAAAAAGAATGAACAATTCTCTCAAAGCGACCTTCATAAGTGTTAATTGTTCTTCCACTTTGGATGGTTCATTCAATCTGAGGCCACAAATTGATTCAAGCCTAGCTCGAAATGTGCTGATTGGAGCCGGTCGACATTGTCCATCAATTTGAGGCATTTGACCTTTTGGACATTGGCATCGAACGGCGGATGATGATGAATAAATATGTGATGCCATTTTTACCATTCGTTCAGTGCAATTGAAAGTAGTGGCACTCAAATTGGCGGAAATGGCCGAAAGAAGGGAAGGGCTGACTGCGGGCAAAGACCATACGGACATTTCTGCAGGGCCATTTTGATGAGTTTGGCCAAATGGCAAGGTTGTTTGGGATGTGGCAAATTGCATTGAATTCGCCTCTTCCGAATGCCTTGTCAAAGTACTGCTTGAAGTGGTCGATGTTGTGAATTCCTCCTCTTTTTCTTTCTCAGTTGTGTTTCCAATTTCAATAGTTCCTTTCTCCTTTTCATTAGTTATTCTTCCTCCTTGGCCTTCCCTCTCTTCCGTCTTTTCGGTTGTTGCCTCTTCAACCCCCTCCGGTGATTCTCTTCCAACTTCTTCATTTCCTCTTCCTTCTGATTCCATTCCTTTTCCTTTAAATCCAATTCCCTCTTCCGGTAACCAAACATCCGGTGTCGTTGTTTTTCCACTCATTTCTTCTTTCATTGTTGTTTTCATTGTGTCAACATTTTCATGTGCCATTGTTGTTGTTGTCTTTCCGGCAGGTCGAGAAAAAGGAATCCAAATGGATGGCAATTCGCCTTCCTCAATTTTCCCTTAATTTCCATAAATTCTTTTATTCCAAATAATTTTGTTTCCATTCACCTCTATCAAATGGATATTTTGGTGTTGTAAATGGCAAATTCCCACCACTACCAATGCCTTCTTTCAACACTGGAGTTGGCCAAATCTAAATTGCCAAAAGTGATTTGAAATTGGCCAAAATTCCCATTTTACCTGATTCCTTTCTTCCTCCTCCTTTTGAATTTTGCCATTTTCTTCTTCAATTTTTGGCCAATTTGGGAAAACAATGGATTTATCCACTGCTTTTCCACTTCCGGCCGCACCGGTCATCAATTTTTTGCCACTTTCCGTTGTTGGCTCATTTTTATCCGTAAATGTAGATTGAGTGATTGTAATTAGGTAACGTGCGAATTCACCACCAAAATCGTCCAATGCTGGGCTAAATTATTCAAATTTTTTCAAATATCAAAAATATTCTTTCTCTCACTTTTCCCATGGCCCAGGCTCTGTACTTTCCACTACCCTCACTCCATGGCCTTCAAATTCTTTTGGGTTTGAAATGCCAATGCCAAAGGGAGGATGGCCTTCTTTCCCCCCTAAATTTTCCCTTCCTCCTCCTTTGCCAATCTCCCAATTTGGCTTCAAAGGAACAATTTCGGTTGTGACCGATGAACCAATCAACGTTTTTTCAGTCCATTCCCAAAAATGGACGGGCTTAATTGTTGTTGGAATTTCGATTGATTTTGTTGGGAAAATTGTCGGTAATTGCGGTGGCTTTTTTGTACTCCAATTTTGTTCATTTAATTTTGGAGAAGGCAAATATGATGATTGCCCTTTATGTTGTTTTTGTGGTTCATTGTTGTCCACTCGCAATGGAGTAATTTTGAAAAGGTCCTAAAAATATAAAAATTCATTTTTTCAAAGAGCAACATTTTCTATATACAAAATTATTTATTAATAAAGCTTTTAAAATTAAACTTAATTTGGCTTTATTTTAATAACACAAACTTATTAAATGATGGGCTTTTAGGGCACAATTTGAGAATTTATAGAAAGGCATTGTTCCTTTCCTTTTAGCTTTCGGAAAACAAATTTGTAATAATAGACTTTCCCCTAATTGAAAATGCTCATTTTCTCCATTATAATAAAAATAATCTGGCTTTACCGCATATTCCAAATCTTCATCGCTTCCATCCAAACAATCTCTTTTTCCATCCATTAACCATTTCACAAAAATGCATTCTCCGTAACCTCGACATGAAATTGTGTTCAAAACACCGCAAAGACGACGTTCTATTTGGGGGAAAAAGTCAAAAATAATAAATAAAGGAATTTCGCGCACTGAGCAATGGACAAAAGATCGGAGGCGATGGCAAATTGGCGCCATCATTTTCTTGGCCCAATTTTTTAGTGCAGTTTGGATTGCGCAAACATTCGCCCAAATGCAGAGGATCGGCACAAAATTGGCCACATGGAATTTGGCCAGGCAAACAAACTATGGGGCAAAATGGGACATTTCATTGATAGAAACAAAGGTAATGTTCATTCACATTCATCACTTCCATCCGCGCAATCCGGATGGCCATCATGAAAACGAGAAACCGAAAGACAATGTCCATCGCCGCAATCGAATGATTCCGCATTTTGGCAGCAGCCGGGAAAACGTACTTGTGCGGCTACAAAAGATGGGGAGATTTTTTTTTGGAATTTTCAATTTGATTAATTATTTTTAATATTTTAAGAAACTATAGAATTTTACAGGATATTAACTCTTTTTAAGCCGGCATCACTTAATCTATGCCTAAATATTGTTATAAGCCTTTATATATTCCTCTAATTAATAAATGGTAATTTTGATAAAAAATAAACTTTCTAAATCTGAATTTTTATTATGAATCAAAAAAAGTATTCAAAATTTCATATAAATAAATAGATTGTTCAATATTTTCTCCTTCTTCTTATGGGATGAATTTTTGTTTTAAAATTAGTAGTAATATTAGGATAATTTGCCTTGAAGTGTGAGCCAATGTGTTCGAATTGGTTGAGGGAGGAGAAGGAGGGAATAAAGGCAGAAGAGACGGCACCAACAAAAGTCGATTTCGATAGCAACTTTCCTCCTTGGCCAAAAAACGGCAGTGGCTCGCCTTAGGACGAAGGCCATTTTAGTTTTGAATTCGACCAAAAAGCGGCATTAAACCATGTGAAGGACCAATTCAAAGGGGAAAATGGCCAATGCCCTTCGGTCCATTGCACATTTCCACCTACATTTTCGGACAAAACATTTTGGAAGGGCGACCACCGGTCATTAAAGGGAAAGAAGGAAAAGTTGGCCTAGGCTTTAGGGGGTGAGGTAGTCTCATTCACAAGAAAAGAAAGGAAAGAAAGGCCGTTGCCTCAATTTTATTGGAGAAGAAATATACCTAAACGAAATAGATGAGAATGAAACCGGCTATTTGGGAGAAACTCGGGAAAAAATTGCCACAGTCGTTCAGAAAATATTTAAATTGAACTTTTCTCACTAAATTGATCTTTTTAAAATGGGAAAATTATTTAAAATTATTTATTTTTAATATTTTTAATATAAAATGCAAGTTAAGTGACACATTGTTTTTGCGCATCATTCATTCTCTTTTCCATTCACATATTCCTTCTAGGCACAGATCATATTATTGGAAAGGAAGGAAGGGAAGGGATACGCATACAGTAATTCAGCAAAGGTGCATCCTTCAATTCATTTATTTGCGTCAAAAGAAGGAAATATTGAAATAATTTTATTTTATAATTAAGTGATTTTTTTTTCTTTCCGGAAATTAATTCTGATTTTTTGTGTTTTCCGGAAAGATTCTGATTTTTTGTGTTTTCCAGAAAGAATTCTGATTTTTTGTGTTTTCCGGAAAGAATTCTGATTTTTTCCGGAAAGAATTCTGATTTTTTGTGTTTTCCGGAAAGAATTCTGATTTTTTGTGTTTTCCGGAAAGAATTCTGATTTTTTGTGTTTTCCGGAAAGAATTCTGATTTTTTGTGTTTTCCGGAAAGAATTCTGATTTTTTGTGTTTTCCGGAATGAATTCTGATTTTTTGTGTTTCCGGAATGAATTCTGATTTTTTGTGTTTTCCGGAAAGAATTCTGATTTTTTGTGTTTTCCGGAATGAATTCTGATTTTTTGTGTTTTCCGGAAAGAATTCTGATTTTTTGTGTTTTCCGGAAAGAATTCTGATTTTTTGTGTTTCCGGAATGAATTCTGATTTTTTGTGTTTTCCGGAATGAATTCTGATTTTTTGTGTTTTCCGGAATGAATTCTGATTTTTTCCGGAAAGAATTCTGATTTTTTGTGTTTTCCGGAAAGAATTCTGATTTTTTGTGTTTTCCGGAAAGAATTCTGATTTTTTGTGTTTTCCGGAAAGAATTCTGATTTTTTGTGTTTTCCGGAAAGAATTCTGATTTTTTGTGTTTTCCGGAATGAATTCTGATTTTTTGTGTTTCCGGAATGAATTCTGATTTTTTGTGTTTTCCGGAAAGAATTCTGATTTTTTGTGTTTTCCGGAATGAATTCTGATTTTTTGTGTTTTCCGGAAAGAATTCTGATTTTTTGTGTTTTCCGGAAAGAATTCTGATTTTTTGTGTTTCCGGAATGAATTCTGATTTTTTGTGTTTTCCGGAATGAATTCTGATTTTTTGTGTTTTCCGGAATGAATTCTGATTTTTTGTGTTTTCCGGAAAGAATTCTGATTTTTTGTGTTTTCCGGAAAGAATTCTGATTTTTTGTGTTTTCCGGAAAGAATTCTGATTTTTTGTGTTTTCCGGAATGAATTCTGATTTTTTGTGTTTTCCGGAAAGAATTCTGATTTTTTGTGTTTTCCGGAAAGAATTCTGATTTTTTGTGTTTTCCGGAAAGAATTCTGATTTTTTGTGTTTTCCGGAAAGAATTCTGATTTTTTGTGTTTTCCGGAAAGAATTCTGATTTTTTGTGTTTTCCGGAAAGAATTCTGATTTTTTGTGTTTTCCGGAAAGAATTCTGATTTTTTGTGTTTTCCGGAAAGAATTCTGATTTTTTGTGTTTTCCGGAATGAATTCTGATTTTTTGTGTTTTCCGGAAAGAATTCTGATTTTTTGTGTTTTCCGGAAAGAATTCTGATTTTTTGTGTTTTCCGGAATGAATTCTGATTTTTTGTGTTTTCCGGAAAGAATTCTGATTTTTTGTGTTTTCCGGAAAGAATTCTGATTTTTTGTGTTTTCCGGAATGAATTCTGATTTTTTGTGTTTCCGGAATGAATTCTGATTTTTTGTGTTTTCCGGAATGAATTCTGATTTTTTGTGTTTTCCGGAAAGAATTCTGATTTTTTGTGTTTTCCGGAATGAATTCTGATTTTTTATGTTTCCGGAAAGAATTATGATTTTTGTATTTATTGAATGAATCATAATTTTTAGTCCATTTTTCTATTCTTTTTTTACCACAAACAAATCCACACTGCCAATTTGTTTGCATTTACATTGAACAAAGATTGAGAAGTAAATGTTACAGATGGAGAGGCTTGGAGGAATGAACAACTCATCGGAAGGAGGAACATCCATCCCCCAAATCCAATCCCAATTGTCCATATCCCTATTCGATGCGCCTCGCAAATCTTTCGTCAATGCCATCGACCATCGCAGTTTCGTCCCAAACATTTCTCGACATCCATTTCTTCCTTTCTTTTCGTTATTTTTCCTCAATATTACTGCGTCCTTCTTTAATTCATTTCATCGCAAATTTGCATTACAATTTGTGAACATTTCCCTCAAAATAATTGGAATATTTCGTCCACAACCAAAAACTACCAAAATCATCTATTCTCTCTCACCCAGTTGGTTCCCCTTCCCATACATTTGGCCAAATTCATCATCGCCGCCTCATCATTTCCCACTCACATCCATTTTCGCCCAATCATTCCGTTCCATTTTTCGTCATCGAACGGCCAAACCTTCCAAAACCTTTCCGTTTTCCCCGATTCCATTCATTTTTTCCCATCCATCCAATCCATTTTTACCCTTCATTTTATCAACTCAAGAATGAATGAAGAATTTTGGTGGTGGTGGCCTCCCTCCCTCTACCTCGACCTTCCCTTCTCCTTTAAACCTCTTTTTCAAACCAAATTCCTCACATTTTTTCATTTACTCCTCCAATCGAGGCCATTTTCCTTCCAATTCCCCCCCCCCCCCCCCTCCCCCATTCTTCGCCATCGGCGTCCAATCGATTTGTCCGTTTTCTCCACATTTCATTTCCTCCTAAAAGGGAGAGGAGACGGGAATTCTGACTGGTTGTTGGCTTGGGGCAGGGGATGTGCTCCGCAGCTTATATATTCTTTGCCTTGCTGCTGGCGCCCATCGAATCACACAAAACCCTTCGAATGAATCAATTAATGATGATGAACAACTTCTTAATTCCTTCCTTCCTTTTGTTGAATTTTGGCCAAATTTTTTGGCCCTCTCTTCCTTATTTCCACCTATTTTGGTATATTTCCAAAGAAGTCTATTTTTGAATAAGGGAAAGTTGAATCTCGCCATTATTCCATTTTGGGTCGAAGGATTTAATGATGCTTTATGGTAAAATTTTGTCGCCAACTTCCTTTTCTAAATTAAAATAGCAAAAAATTGGCTCCCTTGAAAGAAATTTTTCTTCTAAATTTTCCCTTGACTACTAAAATATTCTCAATAAAAAATAAGCACTTTTATTTGTGGATGCAAATTTCCATTCCCCGTCCATTTTTTTATTTATTTTTGCCCATCTGCTTCCCCCCCCCCCCCTCCACTTTCCTATCAAATTTATTTGTTTGACCATCCATCCGCCGATTGCTTTTTCCCAAAAATTTGTCCAGTTTTTGAATATTATTTCCCTCAAAGGGCCTAAAAATGAATAGTCGCCTCGTGCCGGTCAATGCCTCAACATCGGCGAATGCCACTTCAGTAGCAGGTGCCGGCGGCAATCATCGCCAAAAATTGGACCAAATTCGTTCTTCATTGAGGCCATTTGAACAAAAATGGTATGAAGAGGTGGAGGAGGATGATGAGGGAACATTGGATGATGAAGAAGAAGATGAAGAAGAGGAGGAGGAGGATAAAGATGGCAAAAAGGCGGAAATGATACGGGCATTGGTAGAGGCGGGTTATGATCAGGCAAGAAAAATTTTTGATTGGGAAAGCGGGGATTTGGTAATACCATATTTTTTCCTAATAGTGGTCCTGGAGCATTTCAGAGACTACTACAAAGGGGCAACTATTTTTCAGAGCACTTCAAAACAAAGCAAAAATTCACCTTTTTTCTCCTTAAAAATATTAGAGAGAGGGCTACTATTTTTCATTCCCTTCAAAAGTGGCCACCATTGGAGAGGGGCTTCTACTAAAGTGGTTATTAGAAAAACATGGTATATAACAGAGGTGCCAGATTTTTTTTTCAGAAATCAGACAAATTGTTCCCAAAAATCAGATTTGGGGGTCAAAAATCAGATTTTCGCCTTACGCTATTAAAAATGCTTTAAACATGTTTATAAATTTTTTATTCAGTAAAAATGTAAACAAATCATTCTTGCGCTCCCTACAAAAAATTTTGCCCGCGGCAGCGAAAAATTTGGATTTGTAATGGCCGCGCAGCGAAAATTTAGGTCTAAAAATGGCCTCAATAGGTGAAAATTTAAGCCAAAAATGGTCCCGATAAGCGAAAATTTAAGCCAAAAATGGTCCCGATAGGCGAAAATTTCAGTCTAAATTAGCCGCGCAGCGCAAAATTTTAATAATTTCGACAAAATTGGCCAAAATAAGGCTTTATAAGCCTGCGAAATTTAAAATTCCAAAAAATCAGACAATCGGGTCAAAATCAGGACAAATCTGAGAAATCAGGACATTTTCATTTTCTCAGATTTGACTCTTCAAAATCAGGACAAATCTGAGAAATCAGGACATCTGGCACCTCTGGTATATAAAGAATAAATTGTAAATTTGGATTGAACATAAAAATGAGGATACTAAAATGAACATATTAAAAAAAGAAAACAAATAACATTGGATTCTGATAAATTTGCACTTTTGGATGCATTAAAATCTTTCTTCCTGTCAATAATTAAATTAAAAGTATAATTTTTACCTTTACTTAGGAAAGTGCATTTTATGCCTTGAAATTGGTGAATTTTCGTTCTGTGATGGCCGCAATCCAAGTGTTGACTTCAATCAAAAAGGCAAATATTCCTCAGAAATTGAATCCTCTCATTCATTTTTTTCCAGAATATTGTTCAACAACACACCAAAAACAATAATATTAATAATAATGGAAGGCCATCATCCGGCATTCCATTCTTCAATTCACCCCCACTTCCCCAAAATCCAAATAAATTCGTCACCGTAAATGGGGCGGCCACTTCATCTTCGGCTTGGCCATCAGAACCACTTTCCCAGGTGAAATCATTTCCAATGGAACAGCAAAAAAGTCCATTGCCCTTTGGGAAACAATTTCGTCCCGTGCATAGGGCACCAACTATGGTCTCACCACCACCTCCCAGAAATGTTGGTGGTCTTTCACCCGGACATGCACTGTTCGTTCACTCCATCATGATTTCAATGTCATATTTGTCATTTTAGTCGGCAAAGTCAATCATTTGGGCCGGCAGATTTGCTTCTTCAACAGCAACAGGCAAAATCATCAATGGGCACCGTAATTCGCATTGAACGGAATCAAAGTGAAAGGGTGGAAAGGAAGGAAAGGCAAAATGGGGACCAAGAAGCCGATGATGGACTCAGAATGATGCCAAAAGGCATTAAAATGCCAATTGGCCAAAAGGCTGGTTAAATTATTGCCACAAAAATTATCCAAAATATTCCTCCATTTCATTATAGGCCAACCCAAATGTCCCATCATCCTCTCCTCCATTTTTGGGCAGTCCACAACCAGTTCAATGTATTTTCATTGACCCTCAACAGGCTGAATTGGAATTGGACAGTGTCCAACCTCCACCGGATTATTCCATGTTTATGGGTCAAGTTAGAATGCAAATTTAGTAAAAATATAAATTGTGAATTTTCAGTTGAACCAAAAAATGAGTGCCACTCGATTGGAATCAGTGCCTTCGAATTCATCAGGGATGCCGGCGGCACAATCAACCAATTTCCAGCATAATCGATCCGTCTCCCCCTTGCCAGAATCGGTGGCCAAACGGTTGAAAGCTGGCAATTATGAACGTGTTGTTAAACCGTAAAAATCTCAGATTTGTTTTTGACCGTTCCCCAATTCATTCACAGATGTCGAGCACCAATGTTTCGTTTCTTCATGGAACAACACATCGAGAAATTAACCCAACAATACCATGAAAGGAATAAACGAGCGCGTCAATTAAACCATGAAATGGAGGCAGCCGGCCTTGCTGAAAATGTGAAGGAGAATATGTTAAGGCTATTGAGGTGGGGGAATTATGGGAGAATATTCCAAAAATGATGGGTACTTTTTAGGCAAAAGGAATCAAAATATTTGCGAATGAAGCGGCAAAAAATGAACAAAGAAATGTTCGAAATGATTCGGCACATTGGAATTGGGGCATTTGGGAAAGTGACATTGGTTCGGAAATGGGACACGGATCAAGTTTATGCGATGAAAACATTGGTGAAGGCAGATGTGATTCAGGTGGGCAAAAAAATGATTGGTGCATTCAAAAATGGGAAATAATTTTAATTTAATGAGGAAATAAATATGCAAATTAAATTGAATTATTCAGAAGCAACAAGCGGCACATGTCAAAGCGGAAAGGGACATTTTGGCAGAGGCAAACAGTCCGTGGATTGTGAAGTTGTTTTTCTCCTTCCAAGATGCCCAGAATCTTTATTTCATTATGGAATATGTGCCCGGTGGTGATATGATGCAATTACTCATTAATATGGGCATTTTCCCTGAAAGTTTGGCCAAGTAAGTCGGCAAAGCTGTGAAGACATGAAAATATATAGCTAAAGATTACATGGACCTTTTTCAAAAGATTTTGCTTTTTTAATTTACCTATTAAAAAATCCAATTTAAAAAATAAATTCCTATTTTGCCTTCAAAAATATTTTGCTAGTTTGAATAAATTGTTCACCATTGTTATTGAATCTTCATTTATTCCCCTCAAGATTCTACATTGCCGAATTGACCCTGGCCGTTGAATATGTTCATTCGTTGGGATTCATCCATAGGTTGGTTGCTATTCATTTACTTATTGAACATTTTCTATTTTCTTCATAATCCCATTATTAAAATGAATTGTATTTTAATACGCAGGGCAGAATCCTTAGTCTAAACAATTCTAAAATGACCTCTGGGCACATTAATATTAATAGATTCATCTAATAAAATATTTCTTCTCTTTTCATCAATTTTTTCTAAGGGACATCAAACCGGACAATATTCTCATTGACAAAGGTGGCCACATCAAATTGACGGATTTTGGCCTCTGCACTGGATTACGCTGGACCCATGATAAACGCAATTATGTGGTCTATGAGGAGAATGGCAATGGCCAGGGATTGTCCCATTTGAGAGAGGATTCATTCTCATTGCCACCTGGCATTGATCAACGAGTCAAAGTGTTGGATATGCGGCACCACCGGAAGAGGGATCGGGCCCATTCAGTGGTGGGTACCGGCAATTATATGGCACCGGAAGTGATTCAAAGAACGGGTTGGTTTATTATGGAGAGGGAATTGATGGGAAATCTAGTAAAAAACATCCTCCTTGAGAAATCCAACTTTTTATATTATAGAGTAAAATGTTTTAATTTTAATTCCATATGGTTAGAATAATTCTGCCTGTTTTTAAGAATGATTCCGCCTGATCAAACTTATTAGAATAATTCCGTCTGGTTAGAATAATTCCGCCTATTTTAATTCCCCCCTAATTAAAAATTGGCAAACCTATTCACAAATTATATGAATGTAAGACCTTCATTTTGAATTTTGATTGTCCCTTTCTCTATCAAATTATCCCCGAATATCAACATTTATATATTTCCATTTCCAGGCTATAATCAAGCAACTGATTGGTGGAGTGTTGGCGTCATTTTATATGAAATGGTTTATGGAAGTGAGCAAAATAATTTGCTTGAATGATTTCAATTTAATTAATTATTCAAAGGGCCTCCATTTATGAGTCAACGAGATGATCCGGCGGAAACACAATATATGATCGTACATTGGCGCCGTTTTCTGGACTTGAACAATCCGATGGGCGCTCGACTCTCTCGTCCGTGTGTTGATTGCATCGCAAAATTATGTTGCGATCAACAAAATCGAATGGGGCAAAAAGCTGGTGCCAAAGACATTAAAGGGCATTCCTGGTTTAGGGTTGGTTTTTTTTACTTTAATTTTGCCCATTTTGACCAAAAATTCTACAGGGCGTCAATTTTGCCAATTTACGGCAATCAACGCCGGAATACATTCCCCGAGTGAGGCATCCAGAAGACACATCCAATTTTGATACATTTGAAGTGAGAAGTGATGAACAAACAAAGGCACCTGCCGAAAATGGAAGAACGAACAGAATTGAAGAAAAGCAGCCTGGAGGGATGGCACCAAACTTCATTGATTTCACATTCCGTCACTTTTTCTCCGAAGGAATGGGCCCACAAGGTGGCGGCGGAGTACGAAATCAACAGCAACAGCCTCGTTTGCAACGGCCAAGTTTGGCACCGTTGATGGAAACAAATGAAGGGGGCCAAAAATCAGCAATTCAACAGAAGAATACAAATGTTGGGCAACCCAAAAAAATTATGCAATTGGCACCGCCAACAGCACAACAACCAAGCAATCCGGGGGATAGATCGCCGTTGTCTGCCCGAACAATTCTTCAAATTGGAGGACCGATTGGGGCGAAAAAGACGGAACCTTTCCGTTTTAGGCCATTCCAGCCGAGATTAGAGGAGGAGGAAATGATGGAGGAACCGGAGGAAAGTCAATGCTAATTGAAATATTTAATAAGCCATCGATATTTTGCCAACATTCATTGTACTTTTTCTTGCCAAAATGATTAAAAATATATTGAAATAGACTAATTTAAATTGGAGACGAATGAGGGAGGGACGAGGGAGGCGAGAATTAAATATGAATACTATTTGGCAATATTTTTATTCCAAAACAATATACTTTATACACAAAAGATTAATCTGCCTGTATCTTAAAATGGCTTGTTTTTGTACCAAATTGATTATAGATAACTTAAATCAATTAGAAGCTCCCGTTGGAAGGTATCCGAAACATGTATATTTTATACCAATACAAGCCCCTGGGCTTCTTGTAAAGATTTTACGGAGAATTAGGAAGGAAATGAATAATGAAGGCTATGAATATAATCATATATATTAAATTTGATGCAGTCGATTAATTTTATTGTTAAATTCCGCTGATTCAATGAAAATTATACAAAAATTTAATTTAAACAATATTTTCCTGTGTTTTTTTATGGAGATCATTGAATTTATGGGTTGGGAGAATATTTGAATTCATCTTCTTAGCCGATGCATCCAAAGTGTAATCAGCAATGAGAGAAGCATCAAATGATCGCTGGCCGAGGCATTTGCTGCACCGGCACGCAAATCCGGCTCATAAATGAGTACCTTTTAAATGAGTGGAATTTTAATTGGTTTTCATAAAATTACCCCATCAATCAAATGAATGAATCTGTTTGAATAAATTAATAAGAAAATTAGAATAAAAAAGGAAATTGCGCCAGCTAACCCATTGATGCCGGCAATTTCGCCTCCCTCAATGACACGTGCCACCCGATTGCCCCGTGGCCAATAAAGTTCAAAGTCTGTTTTGGGAATATAAATCAAATATATTTATTCCCTCCCCTCATTCTCATTTACATCTTCCCCTCCTTCGCACAATCACTTTTTCGTCATTCATCATCACGTAGGTTCGTTCCCGCAAATCCGTGTACATCAATGCTTGGCCTTGGAGAACATGCCTCTGAATGAATATATTCGGCACAATTTTTTTGGAATTTGAGGGAAATTTCACTTTATAGACGTATTGGAGTGCCTGCCAATGATTTCCGTCCAACATTCGATTCCTCAATGCCGGACTGACCTAAAATGGAATTGCGGACATTTGGGGAAGATTTAGGACAAACTTTATCCCAAGCCTCATTGACGGGTACAAAAAAGGTGAAATTTTGTTCTGGAGTGAGCACTTGCCAGGGATCGAGACTATATTTAAGCTGCAAAAATAATGAATAAATTAATGGGGAATTTAGTGGATTGGAATGGACTTGAAGATTGTTGAGCATTTCGAAGGAACGTTGGGCTCTGCTCTCATTTCGCAAAATTTCCCAAAGTGACTTAAAAGTGAAGAATAATTCATTTGAATTATAATTTAAAAACAAACTTGATAGGGAACACCGAGGACTCGATCAATGTAATGAACTGAATAAAATTAAACAATTTTATTTGAAAATAGTCAATGCCAATAATGCCTAATAAGGAATAAGGGTCTTTCCTATTTATCCTACTGTACCCCCAATTTTGCCCTGTCACCCTATCAATCAAATATTGCCTCAATCTGCCTTTTTAAATCCACCCTTTTCCTTCTCCTCTTGCTTTTACTCTTCACATTATTACATATTTCCCGCACAATAAATAAAGAATAATTTAAAATTGATTCGCCTCTAATTCCTATCCCATTTATTGGGCCACTGGGGGCTTAGGCCACCGGCGAAAGCCCGGGGCGAAAGTATAGGCCCACTCTCACCCAAACAATCTTAAGACTAGATTAAGACTAATAAAAATAAATTTATTCATTCAATATTTTATTATAAATACTTTAAACTTTATCATCTACATAAACTAAATGGCAATTGGCAATCCAAACTATAAAACTCACTGATGCCATTTACGGCGGTCACATCTTCCATTTGAATGGCAGTTTGAATTCCGCCTCCAATTACATAATAGGTGATGTTATTTTTGGGCCATTCGCCTCTAATGAAGTACAAATGGCGCATATTGTCCACGGTGGTCACAATCGTTTCATTGGTGATTTCATCCGTAACCAATTCTTTTGCCGGCACAATATGCAATTTCAGAATCTGCTCCAGCCAAATTCGGTCCCTCAACAGTCGACGTTCAATTGCCTCCGGAATACGTTCGAATGCCTCATTCCAAGGGGCAAAGAAAGTGACCAAACCGCCGGTTGCCGACATATAATTGCGGACAATCTATTATGGGGGGAATGGGGTATTTTATTTCCAAAATTATTATTATTATTAGTAGTTTGACATTGATATGGATTAATAAAACATAATGTCGATACCCACATTCTCCGCCCTTATATCTGAATTTAAGGGATAGGAATGCGGGTATAGACTATAGATAATGTTGGGCGGGTTTAAAAAAGCAGATTGGGGAATATTTGATTGATAGGGTGACAGGGTGATTAGGCAAAACTGGGAATACAGTAGAACTAATAGGAAAGGTTCTTAGGCATTGCTGGCATTGAAATGCTCTTTTTAATTCCCCGCTCTTATAATTCTCCCACCATCGACTTTGAGGAGCTATAACTATAGCTTCTTGGCAAGGCGAATTTAAAAGCATTTTTGTAATTATAAAGTTCTATAAAATTCATTATAATTCGTTAAATATCAACAGATTAACAATTTAGACCCAAATTTATTTTTTAAGGGTTGAAAAATAATTGCGGAATTAAAAGAGTATAAATATGAAGTAGAAATAAATGAATAAATTATTTATATATACCTGTCCAATTGTGTTCATATATCGCATTAATGTGGTGCATCGATAATTGTCCATTAACATCTGCGAAATTATCTACTAAATTCCTATGTGAGTTGGAATTTGCCTGGTCAATTGTGTTTGTCACAATGCCCAAAACATTGTCCACAATATGAACAACCTAAAAATGTGCCCCAATTAAATGCCCTCTTTTGACCCCAAAAATGACCCCATTTTGGACTGGAATATTCGGCACCAGAATTTTGGCCCAAACTGCTCCTCGACGGAATTGTCCGTAACGCTGGAGAAATAGAAGGAAATAATTAAAATTGGACTTTTTACCTCATAAATACTGGAAACCGCGTACAAATCCCATCGACCCGTTCGATGATCCGTAATATTTCGCATGCACAATTTCAGCTTATAATTATCCTCAATTATATTCGAGGAAAATCTGCACCAAAATGAAAATATTCGGTCATTCATGTTCACCTGATTGATGGATAAAAATGGACTCCGCCATCGTAGAGCCATGGATAGGTGAAAAGGACCAAAAATTTGGGAGAATATTGGAAACAATCCAAATTTAGACCAACTCGATTCATTCCGGTCACATGCGCCAGTAACACTTCTCTGTCCACTCGATTTCGATCGATCACTTTGGCAAATGCTTTGTTGTTTGGGAGGAAAAAAGTGTGAAATCCATTCCACGCTGAACTCCCATAAATGACCAATGCAATGTCCGGCACCCGGTCCAAAATTTCACGCAATTCACTGAACAGAATTCACTAGAAAATCCTTCAAAAAATGTCAAAAGTACGTCAAATCCCGGTTATCATAGTGCCGGTCCACAAAAATGGCATTGTCATCGTCGCGGACGAAAGAGAGTGCAGTGCCAGGATATGGGCGATGGCCGGTTGGAGTGCAAACTTTGAACAAATATCTGGCAAAAATATTAGGAAAAATATATAAAATTGGCCATTTTCTGACTGTTCGCCGGTGATAATGCCCCATTGATTGGTGACATGATTACAAATTGTGCCGGCATTGGCGAAATAGGACTAAAAAATTGACATATCATTTCTTTTTAAAGTGTGTGTAGAGGTAGAGGAATCAGAATTCATGAATTTTTCTTCCTTTTTTACTTCTGACTTTTGATTGAGTTGCCCTTGGGCAATATTCTCTTTCTAAAAAAGAACTCACAAAATTGCCGGGTTCATTTTCGAATTGCGTTACATAAATGTAACCACTGTTGATTGTGGACCGTATCAGAGTTTGTTTCTCCCATCGCTTTCCATTGCTAATTTCCACAACTTGAGTGTCCACTAAAATATATTCCAAATACACAATCAAATTCATCCCCCCAATTCCTCACCAATATGAGAAAGAACTTCTTTCTGGTCCATTGCACGCAAATCGGGATTGTACAAAAACACGTCATTCACCTCAAATTTGTGAGAATATCATAATTTAATTTAATTGGGAGGAGAAAACCGGGGCAAAAACTGTGACTCGCGCATTCACATCCTCCATATAGGCCTGGGCAACTTGGTAGCGGGAACAGAGAAGGCGCCACTATGAAAATTTTGTCCAAAATTATGATTTCCAAATCAACTTAAAGCCCATTAAGAGGATGCCACTCATTCATTTATGCAAATTCTAATTCATTCTTTCTCTACCTGTTGCATGTCACTCATTCGCGCTGTTTCCGTCCAAAGATTTGCCCTCGCCATTTCCACCAAAAATAATACAAAAGTCGATCGGACTAAATCCATTTTATGTGGAAATTTCGAAGGCTAATTAAACATGTTCAAGGGGTTTTATTTTTTTTTCCCAGAAAATTGCTAAATTAAGGCCAAAATGATGGTGGAAGTGGAACTGCTGGACAGGAAAATGGACGATAAGAATTTGAACAAACATTGCATAGATTGGGGGGGGGGGGATGGGTCTTGCTGCGGGAATATTGATCCATAACCGCCATGTTTGCGGTCATCAGTCAGCCGCGTTTTGGGACAAAACGAAACGAGGTGGATGAAAAGCATCGAAATTGGCTGTAAGGCTGGCAGAATGGAAACTGTGCTGATGAGGAATGGGAATGTTGCTCATCATGAGAGGAAAATTATGATTCATCATCATTTCGGTTCTTGGGATTCGATAAAAAATTGAGTGGGTAACCCTTTAACGAAAACGACAAACGAGCAAAAATTGGAACTCGAACTCTCTTCTATGGATATGGTATTGGAAGAAAAGGACCTTTCATCGAAGGTTTAAAAATTATTTTTTGGCATTTTATCTATTATGATATTGATAAAAAAAATTATAAATAAAATAAAATCATCATTCATTCCATTTAGGATTTAGGTCGGCTCGCTCGATTATCGGCCGGCATCGGCTAATCTTTTAAACAAAAGTGCCACACAAAAAGCCGCCTCTGGCTAATTAGTTTCTCATAAAAAAATTAAATTCCTTACTTGCATGACAAGTTTGAAAAATGTTAAATAAGCCTAATTTTTAGAGAGCTAGTTTAAAATCCATATTCTGTCTCTATTGAATTATGTCGACATTAGCTACGAAAACATTTCGCCCAATGCTTCGACCCATTCGGAAGGTTCATGTGCCCGGAACACCCGGAATCTACAATGTCAAACCGAACTGGCGCCCCGGCCCCAACTGGCAACCGCAAACTCCAAGTGGTCCATGGATTGACGGCTGGGCCCTTAGCGTAATCAAATTTCTAGTTCTCAATAAATTTCTAATTTTTTAATGTTTAGAATGTTCTGCCATCGATGCAACCAACCAATCAATACTATTTCTACTTCAAATTCTTCGCAATATCTTGCGCCGGATTTTGGATGCCAATCTTGTTGGTTTTATCTCCAATTTACTAATTTTATTAAAACTAATTCAGTGCGGCCGATTGGCAAATCAAAAAGTCGGCAAATGCATAAACTTGTTAGGATCAAAGACAATGGAAAGGCAGAAGAAAGAAGATGAGGCAATATTAAAAATACACATAAAAATGTAAATGACCATTCATTTTATTGCTCATCTCATATTAGTTTTATTTCATGTAATCAAATAAATATAAAAAAAATGTTAAACAAATTATGTTTTTGATGGACTCATTTGGTTTTCAATTTTTGTTATTACATCCTCCAAAAGTCCATTAAGGAAATGTTGTTTTGTGGTCAAAATAAACAGAGATCGAGTTTCTGTGCCTTTTATTTTCTCGCCAGTTGCCAATATATTCTTTCGTATAATTGGGAAGTAATTTTGGATCAATTTAGGGCCAAGGTCCTTGATTAATTGTTTTGATGCATTCTAAAAATCCGGTAATAGATTAAAATAGCATCAAAAATGTTACATTTAAAATTCCTTCCAGTACAAATGCAGTACAAAGTGGGAATGGTTTTGGTGCCTCAATTACTTCAGTAAAAATTGTCAACAAATCAATTGGCCCGGCATCGCCCACTCTTTGCCATGTATTTTCGGCCGTTGAGCAAACTCCGAGTTGTACTTTACAGAAAAGGCGAAAAATGATTTGTTCATTTTGAATCCATTTTGAGGATATTTCCGCCGATTCATTCGCAATTGAATCAATTTTTCGTAAACTTAAATACAAAACCATTAGAAATAAAGATCAAAAAATTACATTTTGTCCATGTCGAAATTAAGAAGAACCAATGAAGTGACCACTTTCCCACAAAATATTTGATAGGATCGCGGTTGTCGGCGAAACAGCAACAAAAGTACAAAAAGGATTTGGTCCATCAAATCTGTGTCCCATTTGATTTGCTCCTTAAAAAATTAATTTTGGAATGTTTTAAATGGGAAAATACTTACGAAATATCGATCAAAAAGTGTGTTCATCGCATAAAAATATGCACCCCGATCGGCCAAATCCAATTGGAATTCATCGTCTTTCCAACTTTTGACCGGCTTTCCTTCAAATAAATTGCCAATAAAAATGCTCAATTGAGCCAATTCCTGTGTGGTGCAATTTCTTTTCGCACAATCATTAATTCGATCCACCAATGTCCGGGTCAAATTCACTCGCGTTTCCTTCTTCAAATTATCCAAATTTTAAATATTTAAATGATTTTTTACTTTGCTGCTATTCTGCTCATATAATTCAATCTCCTTTTGTATTTCCAAATAAAATTTTGAATATGTTTTTCGCCACAGCAAAAACTTTGATTCTGGAATTTTAATTTTATAGCAAATTTATTTATAAATTAAATACCTTGAGTATTAAAAATCGCTTCCGTCGTTTTATTGCTATTTTTGAAATGTTCCTCTGGCTCTGATGCTACATTTGAGCCATTGGATTTGGTTTCAATTTCTTTTTCAATAAATTTTGATTCAACAATTTTATCTAAAATATAGGAAAATTATTTTATAAAAATTTGATATTTAATTACCAAAATTCGATGTCGAATTTTCTTTCGGTGCTTCAATTTCCCTCTCAACAAAGACCAAAAGATTTTCAGGCTTCAGCAATGGAGTTGGAGTGATATATGACCTAACAAATTTATCGTCAATATTTTTTGTAAATATAAAAAACCTCGGCATTGTCAGTTGAATATCTCTTTTGCGGGCGGTTTCCTGTGTGGTGTAGGTTTTAAAACTTTTCAATCTTTTTAAATGAAAATAACCTCTTTTGGAAATTGAATTCTGCTGGGTTGAATAGTTGATGAAAGCACGGATAAATGTTCATTCAATTCCCTTTTAATCATTGCACATCGCAATTCTTGTTTCCGTTCATATTCCGAATATTCTTTCGCTGAATTCACCGACATTTCTTTGTTACATTTGTATTTCAGATAATTTGGTGAGGAAAATTCTTTGCTTCGTCGTTGATACCATTCACTGTGAAATTTTTTATTTTAACGATGCAAAAATTATGCTAATTATACCGCAAATTATCTAGCCTTTCTTCATTTTCATCATTGTGATTTATTGAGGAAGAAGCCGAATTCGAAGTGTTATTCATTTAAATTTACTTTTGGTTTAGTTAAGCTAATTAATTGAATTAAAAAAAAATTAAGAATGGAATTGGAACATGGATAGATCCAAAAGCAGTTTAAAAATGTACAGAATTTTCAACAACAATAATTTATCGATTAACGAAGAAACAAATCAAAAAAGGAAAAAACAAATTATTCATTTCTGCACTTTATGCTTCTATATAGATGGTAGAATCCGACAATTTAGCTCTTTCCATTTTATTCTGCCCTGCTTCCTTCCAATGTTCTTCTTCTTTTGGGTATCGAGCCATATAATAAACATCAAACCCCCGCCCCCGCGGATTCTGTCTGCGATAGAATGTCAAAATTTCATTGGTTCGTGTATTCTCCAGTGTAAATTCTACTTGGTCGAATAAAAAGCCAAAATAAATAAAGAATTTGGAAGGCAAATTTGAATTGGAAAATTCCTTTAAATAATTAAAATTTAATTTACTTATAACATTTTCAATTTCACCTCTCCGATGCGACTGATAAACATAGCCATACACTTTTGATCACGATAATCGAATTTGATAATCTTCTGTTTCCCATCAATTGATTGTTCTGTCAGCCATTTCAGAGTAGTATCAAAGTCATCAATGTGCAGGAATGAATTAAAGCAAAGAAATTGAATTTGGTCAAGAATTCCAGGAAATAGTCGATTGAAGTCATTCAAATAAGGTTTTTGTTCCCGTCCATGATATGATATGGTGAAGGAGAATATTTTATTGACCAAATATTCCAGCAAAGCATCCATTGAAGCAGCAGGTTTTTTGTCCATTCCACGAGAAATAAGGTTGAAGAATACATTTAAGTCGCAATTTTGTAGCAAACGATCAATGTTTTTGATAAAATCCACAACTTGTTCATCCACAAATCTATTGGAAAATAAATTTACCATTTGAATATTAATATTAATCTTACTCTAAAGCAATCGATGTAATGCCATCAATATAATGCGGTGCTGGAGTCGAAGCAATTGGAATAATCTCATATCCATATGTTTCCAAACGTTGAAATTGAGCTCGAAAAAAATTTCCCAACTCATCACGATCACGAATGGCTATACATTCAAGATGTGGAATTTTATGCGGCTTCACTTTTTGATGGAGTTTTGGCCAACAGAGTAGCTGAAATAGTTTGCTCAATGTGCTCAATGATGAATTGGCCATTTCTTTGCGATAAATAAATGCCAAGACTTCGATCAACCAATTTGGAACATAGCTAAACAAAAAATTATTAAAGTATGGAATTTGATATTGGATATTTACTATTCCGCTTCCTCCAATTCAGGATAACTAGGCACATCTGCAGATTGTGAAGTTGAAATAGCAATGGTAGATTCAGCCGGCTCTTCTTGCTGCATAAGCTAAATATTTTCAACTTTGTAAATATATAAATAGTACAAAAAATACCTGTGAGTTTCCAATTTTCGATACTTCATTTCCTTCTTCCAAATGTTCATTTTCTTCTTTCATCTCGACTTTCTTTTCTTCATTATCACTGGTTTCGCTGCGCAATTCCATATTTTTATCAGGCATTTTCTAAAAATAGAAATTTAAATATTCAGAGTTTGTTCTTTATTTTATTCTTTTATGCGTTACGAAACGCGAAGAAGGCGGAATTGAAACGGAAAATCATAAATCAAATCATCAATTTTTGATTTATCGATTGATTTATCAATTGATTTTTTTTAATTACACTATAACATTGGCATTGCGTATAAAAATACATTTTATCCAAAATGGGTTTTTCATTTTTTTCCCGTGCGTGTTGCTTGTTGTTGCGCGGTCTGCGGAGTGCGGAGCGGATGCAGATTGCAGAATTTGAATTGTTTTGTTTTTTTTTTCTTAAAACAAAGTTTGAAACCAGAAATCATCAAGCATTTTTGATTTATTTTTAAGAATTAACATTTAAGTTGGCTATTTTAAAAAATGAGAAATCTAAAAATTAATTCTACAATTACTACGAAGAATGATACGGAAATTACGAAGGAACTACAAGGTAAAAATTTTAAAGATTCTTTTTAAGCAATCCTGTGAATTTAGGTGTCCTAAAGATTTGTATTGACACTTTGAATGAAGTAATATATTTTGCGGTTGGATATTACAAAATTGTTGCAATAAACAGGCAGAAGGAAATTGTAATTTATAAAAGATAACTTAATTCCAAATTAATTTTGAGGTTAATACAATTGAAGTACCAACGGAGATTGGAATTGATCAAAGCAACAAATTGTTACGATTTGACTACCATCCTGAAGACCAACGACTTTGTTTAGTATTTGCTGGAGGACAAATTCTTATTGTTCATATTGAGGAAAAAAAGGTATTAAATCCAAATAAATCACTTTAATTTATTCAATTTAGGTTGAAAAAATATTCGATTTGGGAAAACGCATCAGTGGATGTTCTTGGAGTCCAGATCTTCAACATTTAGTGATTGCCAGTGAAAATCAGCTATTTATTGTTTCGAGAATTCAGCAAGATGGTCATCAATTTTTCAAAATTTTAGCCGAAACAATTCTAAGGCCGACTTCAATGGGAAAAGGTTATATTCTTATAAATTTTTTTATGCGAATATTTTTGCAGATCAATTGGTTACAATTGGATGGGGCTCCGCAGAGACTCAATTCCAAGGATCGGTGGGAAAACAAAATCGAGAGAAAACGGATCCAAACAAAATTCCGATTCCAATAAGGAATGAATTCGATGATAAAAGGGTGCTGATTTCATGGCGAGCCGATGGCCAATATTTTTCAGTAAATTCATTAATAAATTATTCAAAACAAAAATAAATCATTTAATTTACTAAAGGTAAGCAGCGTCGATGATATAATAATTCCGAAACAAGAATCGCCCAGCAAAAATATTGTGGTCGAGAAGATGCATTGTAGGCAATTACGAATTTGGTATAAATTTGAAATATTTTAATTTTGAATGAAAAATTATTAAAGGAATCGAGATTTGGAATTAATGAGCCAATGCGAATTTCTTTCGGGCATGGAGACTGCACTTTGCATGAGGTTTTAAACTAAATTTTAATCAAAATTCATATTTTTATTAAGACCAACTGGAAATTTAATCGCTGTTCCACGCATTTTGGATAATGAACGATTTATTTGGTTTTTTGAGCGCAATGGCCAATATAGGAATAAATTTAAATTGCCAAATCCAAAAGAAATTGATGATTTTGATTTGGCATCACAAACTTTTGTTGACTACATTTCTTGGAATTTGGACAGCACAATTTTGGCAATACTTTTCCATGACAAAGAGAATGGACTCAATCAATGTAATTTTTGTTAATTTATTTTTAATTAAAATTAATTAATTTTAATAGTACAATTTTGGACTGTTTCAAATTATTCATGGACAATGAAATTATGTTTAAATGTGGAAGATGGAATGGTTGACCAATTTTGGGACGTGGAAAGTGCGAATAAATTCCATTATGTCACAGCGGGCGGAAATTACACACAAATTCAATTGCAATTCGAATATAATTGCGAATCAATTTTGGCACTGTCCATAAATGGAGGTTACCTCCCATTTCATTTTAATTTTAATTCAATTTTGAAGATAATATCCGTGTTACTGATTTTAAATTGGCCACAATTCCACCGCCATTATGCCATCAGAATTTACCGCTGGATTTTTGTGGGGCACCGTCCGCATTTGCATTTTCAATGCAATTTGGTTTGGCCATTGTTGGTTCCGATTTTCAGCGAATGACAATTTGTATTTATTTTTAATTATTTTAATATAATTTTGGGATTTTTAGTTTCAATTTCGGATCGAGAATTCAAACATCGCACCGATTTTAAATTGGATAATTCAAAATTATTGCACAATTTGGAATGGACAACCGCAAATTCAATTCGAGCATTACAGAATGGGATGGACTCAAATTTGATGGAAATTATTCGCATCATTGTTGAACAGGAACAAATGTAAAATACTAAAAAAACTATTAAATTTAAATTAATTTAAATTATTTTAGTGAAATAATTCAATCAGTGAATTTGCAAATTATTTTCGCCCATTTCATTTTGAATTCCTCCCAACAATTCCAATGGTTGGACAATTCATTTTTGCTTCAATCTGAAATTGTGTCCACTGATTTGGATGAAAATAAATCATTGCTGCTCGGCCAACCGACAATGAATTTGGCTTGTGAACAATTTTATCAAATTAAAAAATTCGAAACTGAAAAAGAGGTTTGAAATTATTAAAGGAAATATTTGATATGGCGGGGAAAAAGTATTGAAAATGGCGAAAAGATAATAATTTATAGCGGTTCAATGTTTGGTCCTAATAAGCCCTCAAAGCTCAAAGCATACATTTCAATCGATAGATGGATAGATCTCAATCTCATTGAGATGTATGGTTTGTTAATGATTTTGTTTAAGTTTGGCCAATTTTAAATAAGTTTTGAATCAAAAACCGCATGAAGTTTTAATTGGTTTAATAACCTTTATTTTAATCAAACCAGACAAATTTAATACCATTCGACGATTCTATCGAATTGAAATTGATAAAGGCTAAAGAGAAAAGGGTATAGCGGTTTGAGGGTCTGGGATAAACTTTGATCCGCTACAATTTTTTTCGCCGACTTTAATACTTTATTGGCCGGCCATTTTCAATATTTTTCCGATAATAACAATCCTAATTATTAAAATGCATCAATATATTTTAGACACTCATCTTCACTTTGACCAATACATATCTATTCTATGCCAATAACAAAAAACTGCACTCTTCAATTGGAAGTTTTTGCCTTTCAAAGAATTTTCTCCTTCTTTTGACATTGGGAAGTAATAGTAACCTTTTTTGCATTCCAATCGATGCAATATTGACATTTTTGGCAAAAGACGAAGAAAATGCGAATGATTTATTCAAATCCGGTAAATTCAAATTTGTTTAATTTAATATTAAAAAATGTATTATTTTAGGAAGACAAGTTGAAAATGGAGCCCAATTAATTTGCTGTGAAGGCACAAAAGTTTGGCTTCAAATGCCCCGAGGCAATTTGGAAGTGATTTCACCAAGGGAGTTGGTTTTGGATGAATTGAAAGTGAATTTGGATGCGCGAAATTGGCGAGTGGCTTACCTTGAAATGCGAAGACATCGAGTCGCTACCGATTTACTCCATGACCATAATCCAAAGGTAAACCACCATTGGATATTATTTAATTTGGCAAAAAATAATTGAAAATGACCGAAAAGAGTATATCGGTGTTCAATGGTTTTTTCTAGACCCCTAAACCTTATACTACCTAATCGATAGATCTCTCTGAGACGCGTCGATTGGTATATATAATTTGACTTAGTTTGGTCAAAAATTAAAGGTATTAAACCGTTTAAAACATCTTGCTGTTTTGATTCAAAACCAATTTAAAATTGTTTAAGCCCTATGCAAAAATCAATATTAAATGAAAAATGATGCGGATCTATCTACTGGTTTAGGATGTTAGGAGGTTGGGGGGTAAGAGATAAAATCTTGAACAGTTATAAAGCATTCAATCTTTCCGCCTTTTTTTTAAATATTTCTATAATTCTTTTATTTAATTGTTTATCTTTGAAGGCATTCAATGAAAATGTTGCGGAATTTATCCATCAAATCAACAATGTCGACCACATTAACCAATTTTTGACCTCTCTTCAAGCAGAGGACACAACGCTGGAAATGTTTTCGGCACAATACCCGGAAAGGAAAGAAATGAATAAGCAGAGAAAATCGACCGGAAAAATCAGCGGAATTTGTGAGAAAATTCGAAATGTCATTTTGAACATTGCGGACGATGAAAAACAAAAAATCCATCTTTATCCGGTTGTGCTGACCACATTCTTGGTGGAGAAGAAGATTTCGGCTGCTCTCCTAAATATGCGCGATTTCCTCTCAAAATGTTGGTTTTGGTTTATTTATTTAATTTTATTTTATTTAAGTGAATTCCGCTGACACACTCACCCAAACCATCCAAAGATGGCTTCGCCACATGGGCTATATGGCCAGTGAAGAAAAGTTATTCCGGGAAGCGCTGAAAACATACGATATGGAAATTGCCTTAATGGTGGCACAATCAACAAACTTGGTTTACTTTTACATTCAATTTATTACCGTAAAATAATTTTTATAGGATCCAAAAGAATATTTGCCAATTTTGAATGATATTCGAATGAAAACCCCCGATCTTTTACGCCACTTTCACATTGAATTATTTTTGGAGGATCCGATGGCCGCCTTTGAACATATCGCAAAATTGGTGCAGGAGGAACCGGAAAATTCGACTTATTTGGAATTATGTTTGGACTCTGTTGAAAAACATAAACTCCATCAACAGGCATTGAGGCTATTTTGCGGAAAACCACATTATAAGGTTTGTGGTTTGGGGGAATGAATAGGAAGGGAAATATTTAAAATGGCAAAAAAAAGTATTGAAATTGACAAAAAGGTTATAGCGGTTCAGCGTTTGATGTAGATCATCATACCTAATCGTCAAACGTCAATCAAAATATTTTGTCGGTCGGTCGCAGAAACTCATCATTTAATAATGATTCGGTTTATGTTTAACAAATTTTAAATTAGTTTTGAACCAAAACAATAAGAAGGTAAAAGTTAACGGTAACCGGTTTAATACCCTTATTTTTGGTTTGATCAAACCATGACAAATTATAAACCAATCGACGGTCTTATTTCTTATGAGATTTATCGATTAAGTATGGTATAGGATTAGGATTTGATAGTCTAGGACAAATCAAAACCATATTCCCCATTTTCAATGCTTTTTTTCTCGCCAAATTAAATACCACCCAATGAGAAATAATAATTTAAGGACATTTGCAAAATCGCCGCACCGACAATGGAAAAGAAAGGATTTATCCGGGAGGCTGCAATACTTTATGAGAAGACCGACGACTATTTGTCCGCCCAAAATTGCCTCTTCAACATTCAAGATTTTCGGGGATTTTTGCGTCTGTCAAAATTGGCCGGACAGCCGAGGGAGAAAATTGAACCTTTACTGAAGAAAATGGTCGTTCAATTGGAACATCGGGACAAATTTGTGGGGGCCGCCGAAATTCTGACATATTTGGGGAAAGAGGTTTTACCATTTTATTTAAAATAAATTTTTATGAATAAAATTTAAGACAAATGCTGAGAAAATTTTGGATCTTTATTCAAAGGAAAATGCCTGGACAAAATTAATGGAATTTTTGAATGAAACTGGAAGCGGCGAATGTAAATTAATTTATTATTTAAATTAATTTTAAATTATTAGTTTTGACCAACAAATGCCGTGTGATCCTTTCAATGCGTTGTATGCAAACTATCGAGAAAATTGATGAATGGCGGGACAATATCAATAAATATTGGAAAAGATTGGAAATTTTACGGAAGGAAAAGGCCGAAAAATTGGCCAAAATTTGTTCATTGGACCAGGAATTGGATGATGACGGTGACACCTCCTCGCAATCATCAACTTCCTCGCTGAATTCCCGAAATATGTCAACGAAGAGCGCACGAAAAAGGCAGAAAAATGAACGAAAAAAGCAACAAATCAAAGAGGGAAGTCAATGGGAGGATGCCGCCCTATTAGTGGCATTGAAGGCAATTTATTCGAGTATTTACCAACAACAAGGTTTAAATTGCTTTTTATTGATTAATTATTGATTGAAATAGATGAATTAGTCGAATTGTTACCGGCACTTGTTTCGTTGGATTTGGTGGACAAAGGCCGTCGCCTTCAAAAAGAAATGATCGAAATTGTGGATTTTGGGAATAATTTAATTGACCAAATTTGGCCCATTCACTTATATCCGTATCATTTGCCAGGCCCAATCCGTGATATTGTAAGATTCTCAAAAAAATTAATTCATTCATTCATTTATTCTTTTTAGTATACTAATCATGAATCAAAAGGCCAAAATGGCAGAAATGTGTTCAAATTACCGAAAAATACCGTCATCGGGGTTGGCGGCGATAAAATTTCCTATCCTTGTATGCTGCGGGTTAACGGAAAGGTAAGTGTCATAGTTTATTTTTTTTAATAAAAAATTTAAATCAAATGAAAATGTTTTTATAATTCCAAGATGGTCAAAAATCGTAATTTTTAGACCTCAAACATTTTTTGGTGGACTAAATTTTATAAAAAAAAACAAACAAGAGTCGAAAAATTGTTTTTTTTTGTTCCAAAAATTTAATTAATAATCTATAAAAATAAATATAAAAATTATAATTCCTTTTTTTAGTTTTATGAAACGATGGATGAATGCGACGCATTGATGCCTTTTGGACTGCGATTAGAGGATGAAATTCAAAGACCAAAATTCAATTCATCCAACAATTGCCATTGGACGCTCAACATTTTGCATTAAAACAATATCAGAGAAATGCCTTTTTAATTGAATTCAATTGATTTTATTTATTTTTGTTGCCATTTTACATTGTTTTGTTGGAATAAAAAAAATTATAATTTTAAATTCAATTACAAAAATTGTTGAATTACAATTCATATTTTTAATTTCAAATTATCATTCAATTTAATTAAATTTTGTTTATTTATCATAGAAAGAATGCCCATTTCCCACAATAAAAATTCAAATGGATTCAGTGCTTTGGCCTCGGTGGCATTAGTGCTGGCTTTCATTGGCATTGGACAAGTTTTCAAGCCAATTTTGGCCGACTCACGTCAGGGAAATCTTGCAGCTGGAGGTTTGATTTTAATTTAATTGATAAATTAAAACAAATTCAATTTTAGTTTTGGGCGCCTTTGTCTTCTGCTTTTCCCTCACTGCAATAAGCAATTGGAAAATGGCCCAATTTGGGACATCCACCAAGGCTGGCCTACTTGACTGTTTCATTGCTCTTTTCATTGGGATTGTGGCATCGGCGGCCATTCACCGAATTGCCATCACCATTTGCATTCTTTTTTCCGCCGTTTTCCTCTTCTTCCTCACCGGCATTTCCCATAAACGATACAGCGCATTTGGTGGATCGCAAATGGCTTCAAATGTTGTGGAGAAAAAGAAGAAATGAATAAACAATTGGGAATAAAAAGTGTGAAAATTGTTAATTTAATAAATTATTTCCAATTTGCAATAAATTTATAATATTTATTTGTTTTTTTTCTTCTTCATAATTTAAATGGTTTTAATCCATTCATATTTAATTATTTTACCATTTAATTCCAATTTCATCTATTCCAGCTTATGCTGCAGAGAAAATGCATCAATTTTGGCTAATTTTAATGATTTTTATTTCGATGACAAATATTTCAATTACAATAAAATCTGATCGAAATTCATTTGGATCACGCAAAGAAAAAATGCTGGTACACGCTGAAATCGATGAGTAATAATAATTTGAACATATAATTTTTATAATTTTATTTTAATCAGTTGCCCCAAACGAATGGGCTGTCCCGGGAGTGGTCCATGTTTAGCATGTGAATTCCCCTCGGAGTGCCAAATCGGCTCAAATGTGACCGTCAATTGTTCTTCACCACATTGTGGCCAACAATCCATTCAACGTCAAACAGAATGCCTCTTCTGTTGGCAATTGGCCGATTCCCTGCTGGATTGTGAAGTCCTTCGGAATTGTTCAACAAATGATGTGGCCTTGCATCGAACAATATGCAAAGCAAGACGAAATGTGATTTGCGCTGGAAGGCGAACATTTTACAAAAATAGAAAGTGAGTATAAATTTTTTCATTAAATTTTGAATAATCATTTTAATTTTTGTAATCTAAAAATTTAAATATCTATTGATAAATTAAAAATTATTTCCATTATGAAATTTCCTGTAATGAAACACAAAAAATCAGAATTCTTTCCGGAATGAAACACAAAAAATCAGAATTCTTTCCGGAAAATGAAACACAAAAAATCAGAATCATACACAAAAATCAGAATTCTTTCCGGAATGAAACACAAAAAATCATAATCAGAATTGCTTTCCGGAATGAAACACAAAAAATCAGAGAATTCTTTCCGGAAAATGAAACACAAAAAATCAGAATCAGAATTCTTTCCGGAATGAAACACAAAAAAATCAGAATCAGAATTCTTTCCGGAAAATGAAACACAAAAAAATCAGAATCAGAATTCTTTCCGGAAAATGAAACACAAAAAAATCAGAATCAGAATTCTTTCCGGAAAATGAAACACAAAAAAATCAGAATCAGAATTCTTTCCGGAAAATGAAACACAAAAAATCAGAATTCTTTCCGGAAAATGAAACACAAAAAATCAGAATTCTTTCCGGAATGAAACACAAAAAATTAGAATTCTTTCCGGAATGAAACACAAAAAATCAGAATCAGAATTCTTTCTGGAATGAAACACAAAAAATCAGAATCATAATTCTTTCCGGAAAATGAAACACAAAAAATCAGAATTCTTTCCGGAATGAAACACAAAAAATCAGAATTGCTTTCCGGAATGAAACACAAAAAATCAGAATCAGAATTCTTTCCGGAATGAAACACAAAAAATCAGAATCAGAATTCTTTCCGGAATGAAACACAAAAAATCAGAATCAGAATTCTTTCTGGAATGAAACACAAAAAATCAGAATCATAATTCTTTCCGGAAAATGAAACACAAAAAATCAGAATTCTTTCCGGAATGAAACACAAAAAATCAGAATCAGAATTGCTTTCCGGAATGAAACACAAAAAATCAGAATCAGAATTGCTTTCCGGAATGAAACACAAAAAATCAGAATCATAATTCTTTCCGGAAAATGAAACACAAAAAATCAGAATTCTTTCCGGAATGAAACACAAAAAATCAGAATCAGAATTGCTTTCCGGAATGAAACACAAAAAATCAGAATCAGAATTGCTTTCCGGAATGAAACACAAAAATCAAAATCAGAATTGCTTTCTGGAATGAAAATCATTTAAATTAAAAATAAAATTATTCGAATATTTCCTTCCTTCGAGTCAAATAAATGAATTGGAGGGTGTTCCTTTGAATTACTGTATGCCTCATCCCTTTCCCTTCATTCATTTCCAATGATATGCCTAGAGGGAATATATATGAATGGAAAGAGAAAAAACACTTCCATTCTTTTTTGTACTACCGTAAATATTCTATTAGTAACCCATGGGTTACTAATTTTCAGAGACCCTCTGAGGTGGGAATTTTTCTGAAATTTTTGAGACAAAAAAATGCTTATTTCGGCTTAATTTTACCTACTAATTGGTTATTTCTACTAATTGGTTATTTTTGACAAAAAAAATTTTTTGGGAGGAAGGGTGGGTTACAAATAGAGACTGGGTTACAAATAGAGACTGGGTTACTAATAGAATATTTACGGTATTTGAAATTTTTATAAATAAATAAAATTATTTCCTGAATGAAATACAAACTCCGGAATTAATAAGAAATTTTATGTTTATGTAAATAATTGGACTTAATTATCTATTATGAGAATTTTTAAAATTCACATTTTTTTCATTTATCCAAATATTTATTTTCCCTTTATCTTTTGCAGATGCCATTGGACCAGTGGCCACAGTTGGAGCAAGGCACTTTTCCTTTCAATCACATTGGGCGGTTTTGGGGTTGACCGATTCTATTTGGGCCATTGGAAGAGTGGCGTCGGCAAATTATTTTCATTTGGCGGCCTCGGCATTTGGACTCTTTTGGACATTGTGCTAATTTCAATTGGCTATATTCAACCGGCGGATGAATCCGAATATTTGATTTAGAAAGAAGAGAAATTTGAATCCATAAAACACGAACGGGTTTTTAATTCTTTTCAATTTCCATTATCCATTTTTTGTTAATTTTTTTTTGTATATTCCCAAATTTCCATTCATTTTATTAAAAAGTGCAGAGCAAATAAATATAAAAAAATATTCATTTTCAATTTTATTTTCCTCGCCATTTCCATCCAATTTTGCCACTAATATTTTCCCCTTTTCAATTCTCGGTTTCCATTTCCCACTTTGTAATGTCAAAACCCACCAACATTTTCCCATCCAGAGATTATCCCTCCCAAAATGGCCAAAGGGAATTTGGGCTTGGTTTTTTTTTGGGACAATTGGGTAGATGGGGAATGATGCCAAACTAACTGAGTGGATGGATGCCGTCAAAATGGGGGCGGGAATGCAGTTTTGGTTGAAGCCAAAAATGGAGGGAAGGCTGGCTGACTTTCATCATTGCTTGCCTCAACTAAATTCTTGTTTTCTCCTTTCTTAAGTGCTTTGCCGACAAAGTTTTTTATTGTTCTCATTTTTGGCACAAAAAGTGAATTTGGAAAATGTTCTCACTCAGCCAACCATTTTATTCCCCCTTTCTAATCCATCCAAAAATTCATTTCCCAATTTGCCCTTCATTCGGCCCATAAACTCGGCATCGGCACACCCAAATTACCCCACTCGCCCTTCAGGGTCATTTTTATGGGCAACTCCTCCACCCAAAAATGGATGGGGCGCATCCGGCTTGCCATTTCTCATTCCATTCTTGGCTGCCTCAAATTTGTGTAATTTGTGAACAACCAACCAAAATATTCGAAAAAGGGCAATTTTATGGCCGATTATCCTTCCTTTTGGCTTTTGACCCGCCAAACAATCGAATTTGCCTATTTCTCCGCCCCCTCCGGATTCCCTCAAATTCACTTCACGCTGTGCCCTCCCCCCCCCCTTTCCTTTCAGCCTTTGGCCGGCTGGCATTGGGAATGGAACTGCTTTTCGCCCTTCAGTCAATGCAGCCGGCGACAGACTGACTGCGAGGGGAATTGGCGATGGTGGCAATGGACATCATAAATTCCCAGCAAGCAATTTCCTTCACACCAGCAGCAGAGGAATACTTGATTTGATCGGATTGGAAGGATCCTTCCTTTTACTTCTGGATCAGATATTTCGTTGTGCAATTCCCCGCAAATATATTCCTCAATATTCGGCTTAATAGCTGCGCACTTTCCCTTTATTTGAAACCCAAAAAGGTACAATAATTGGCATTGGCACCAAAACAATTAAGCTTACCGGCACAGTGTCCTTTTTCGGCATCCTCATTTCCATCAATTTTTCGAGGGGTTGATCTTTCTTCGTAATTCCCATGTGCCATTATTTCCAATTTAACTCCTTTTTTAACTTTAGAGCAATAGCAATTTCCCCATTCCCTCACTATTCCCATTCCTCCGTCCATTCAAATTAACAATGCATTGGCCGATGCCAACTTTTATTCCCGCAAATTGCTTTCATCGATAACAAAAAAAAGTGGAAAATAATTCATTGGATGAAATGAATAAAAAGAAGAAGCCAAATTTGATTGGAAGGCCGACAATTCCATCCGCTTATTTCAATTTTATCACCGTAATTGCCAGCATATTATTATTGCCTTTTTCAGGTCAGTCTCCTTCAAAATAAATAAATTCTTTTAATTTGATGTAGAATAATAATTGGCGAAGGGGCCAATAATTTGTCCATCCATCCCAAAGGTGAATTCCTCTGGATTTCCTCCCATTCATTCGACATTATTGGTTCTGATTGACCCATCTCTTTTGCGCGCAAAAACAACCAATTATTTCGGGAAGGGCACATTCATTTGTTCTCACTGAAGGTTGAGGGGCAAATAGCCTTTCGCCTTTTGATGGTCGTCCATCGTGTCCCCCGTCCGTCATCAATGGATGGATGATGTCCGTTTCCATTTCCCTCATTTTAAATTGGCTTTGACTTTGTCGATGGGTGCCAGAAGGAGGGGAGCGGTGGTGACAAAATCCACAAAAATTCCCATGGATAGTCTCAGAGGATTGCTAATTTGGAGTGGCCAATGGCCAAAAGGATGGATAGATGGCTTCTTGGCAGGCAAAGATGGAAATGGACGTGTTGGGGGGGGGGGGGGGGGGAGTTGTCCATTTTGTTAAGGCAAATTTGTTGGAAAGTGCTCAACATCGGGGCGACCATAATTTACATTCCCACGGGATTGACAGATGGATGGATGTCTTTGATGGCCAAAAGAAGAATTGAGAAGGGAAAAATGCGGGAAGGAAACGATGATAATTGGACTTTGAAAGTGGGTACATATTTAGGGCACATTGACCTGCCACCGTAGGGGAAAATGGGGTGCAAATTGGACAATTGCGTGTGAATGTGAGTGAATGAATGAAATGAAATGACAGCTTCAGCCCAAGGGAATGCTCTCGGAGGGGAAAAGAGGCTGCAAAAGTGAAGTGAGCCTAAATTGCGCGCATTCACACTCAACTTTTATGGAGAAAATGGGTGGATGGATGGATGGCCATAAAAAAGAGATGTCCAACACATTTTCCCCTCTTTTGGCCACATTCCCCTTTTCGCTTTTCCTCTCACTTTTTGGACAAAAAGGGGTACAAAATGAGTGCACCCTCAAACCCTTCATATCCACTGCCTTTGGTCCTTGGATTCCCCTCAATGCTTTGCCATATTTTCAATGGTCAGAGATTTTTGATTTTTCAATCACTAAAATGAAATTTTTTATTGTTTTATTTTTATTGGCAATAATAGTGAATCAAAATCAATCAAAAATTGAAATTTCTTCTTTTAAGTTTGTCTCAAATCCGGTCGATTCCCGGGGATTTTGGACGGATCAATGCACAATTTGACGGCAATGAGAGGCGATTTGGTGGAGTTCAAATGTCGAGTGGAAAATGTGGGAAAACACAAGGCAAGTTAGAATTGGAAATTATTTGAAGAAAACATAAATTTGATCATTCAAAAGTAAAAGTATATTTTGGAAAAACATAAAGAATTTTTGAAATTTCTCTCAATGTTAGGGAATTAATTTGTGATTTTCCATTCAGGTTGCCTTTTTCCGTGATGGAATTCCGCCTCGGTTAATTGCTTATGATGAGTCCATTTTCAAAAGGCCCGAAAAATATGAATTATTGGCCAAATTGGGCGGCGGCGACCAATGGGTATTGCGCATAAAGGATGTTCAAGTTGGTTGGGGCATTTTTATTCAATTCTTTTTGTCCTCAAATTCTTTCTCGAGATGAATAAGAAAATAAAAATTTTATCCTTTTAGGCAAATTTCTATTGTCCAATTTTTGCTTAAATATTCCCAATTTAAAGGAAGAGGATGCAGGCGGCTACATTTGCCAGCTGAACTCCAATCCGGTGTTGGCCAAAACAGGCCATTTGGAGCTGAAAAGTGCTCACAAAAATGGCCACATAAATATTTAACATTGTTTTTTCCAGTTCCACCCTCCATTTCACGCAGTTCAACGCCGGCTGCCGTCGAAGTCCGCGAAGGGCACAATGTGACATTGTCCTGCCATGCTCGGGGCAATCCACCGCCCACAATTGTTTGGAGGCGAGCAGATCGACAAATAATTCGCTACAATGGAGCAGATGGATATGGGGGTGAGGAGGAGGATTTACAAAAAGAATTTTGAATGAGAAATAATATGCATTTCATCCGTTTTATTAATCCTAATCTAATAAGGCTAGAATTGTTTGGGGTGAGAGCTTGGCCTAGGCTTTCGCCCCGGGCCTTTCCCAGAGGCCTAATAAGCCACCAATGGCCCAATGAACGGGATAGGGGTTGGTGGCGAATCAAATTTAAATCATTCTTTATAATTGTGCCGAAAATGTGTTAATAATAATGTGAAGGGGAAATGCAAGAGGAGAGGAAAAAAGGTGGTTTTAAAAAGGCAGATTGAGGCAATATTTGATTGATAGGGTGACAGGGTGATTAGGCAAAAATTGGGGGTACAGTAGGATGAATAGGACATTATTGACATTGACACATTTATTAATTTCCCTCTTATTTCCTTTCCAAACAGCAGACAGTGTGCATAAAGGAGCAGATTTGGCCTTGAACCGGGTTTCTCGACAGCATATGAGCGAATATGTTTGTGTGGCTTCAAATGGAATTCCACCGGATGAATCGTGGGCCATCAAGTTGCATGTCCTTTGTTGGACTATTCAAATTTAATTCACTCTTAATTTTTCAATTTGGCAGTCGAGCCGGTGGTCGTACCTCAATCTTTGGTGGTGGAGGCCCCCTTAAATTCGTTGATTACACGGATTGCATGCACAGTGGAGGCATGGCCAAGGCCAAATATTGTTTGGCTTTTCGAAGGGCAGCCATTGCAAGATTCGGCCAAATTCTCAACAGTAAATTTACAAATAATTTTGGATAAATTAAATTATAAAAATATTTAAAAATTTGAAATAATATTCAAAAATTTTTTTTCGTTTATTTAAGGAACAATCCGTTTCGGAACGTTACAAATCAGTTCATGTGCTGGAGATTAGGAATATTCAGGCCAGCGAATTCGGAATCTATCGTTGTGTAGCCACCAACGATTATGGCAGTCATTTTGGCGAAATTCGGTTGATTGGTAAAAATAATTTTTTAGAATAATGCTAGAAGGGGGGGGGGGATTTTCTCTAATAAGAGGAAAAATAAACGATTGATAAAAGAATAAAGAAAAAGGAATTTTTTGATTTAATGAGAGTATTAAGTAATGTATTCCGGTTCCTGAAATATATTTTATAATTGTTATGACATAAAAAATCAGAATTCATTCCGGAAAACACAAAAAAGCAGAATTCTTTCCGGAAAACACAAAAAATCAGAATTCTTTCCGGAAAACACAAAAAATCAGAATTCTTTCCGGAAAACACAAAAAATCAGAATTCTTTCCGGAAAACACAAAAAATCAGAATTCTTTCCAAAAAACACAAAAAATCAGAATTCATTCCGGAAAACACAAAAAAGCAGAATTCTTTCCGGAAAACACAAAAAATCAGAATTCTTTCCGGAAAACACAAAAAATCAGAATTCTTTCCAAAAAACACAAAAAATCAGAATTCTTTCCGGAAAACACAAAAAATCAGAATTCTTTCCGGAAAACACAAAAAATCAGAATTCTTTCCAAAAAACACAAAAAATCAGAATTCATTCCGGAAAACACAAAAAAGCAGAATTCTTTCCGGAAAACACAAAAAATCAGAATTCTTTCCGGAAAACACAAAAAATCAGAATTCTTTCCAAAAAACACAAAAAATCAGAATTCTTTCCGGAAAACACAAAAAATCAGAATTCTTTCCGGAAAACACAAAAAATCAGAATTCTTTCCGGAAAACACAAAAAATCAGAATTCTTTCCGGAAAACACAAAAAATCAGAATTCTTTCCGGAAAACACAAAAAATCAGAATTCTTTCCGGAAAACACAAAAAATCAGAATTCTTTCCGGAAAACACAAAAAATCAGAATTCTTTCCGGAAAACACAAAAAATCAGAATTCTTTCCAAAAAACACAAAAAATCAGAATTCTTTCCGGAAAACACAAAAAATCAGAATTCTTTCCGGAAAACACAAAAAATCAGAATTCTTTCCGGAAAACACAAAAAATCAGAATTCTTTCCGGAAAACACAAAAAATCAGAATTCTTTCCAAAAAACACAAAAAATCAGAATTCTTTCCGGAAAACACAAAAAATCAGAATTCTTTCCAAAAAACACAAAAAATCAGAATTCTTTCCGGAAAACACAAAAAATCAGAATTCTTTCCGGAAAACACAAAAAATCAGAATTCTTTCCAAAAAACACAAAAAATCAGAATTCATTCCGGAAAACACAAAAAAGCAGAATTCTTTCCGGAAAACACAAAAAATCAGAATTCTTTCCGGAAAACACAAAAAATCAGAATTCTTTCCAAAAAACACAAAAAATCAGAATTCTTTCCGGAAAACACAAAAAATCAGAATTCTTTCCGGAAAACACAAAAAATCAGAATTCTTTCCGGAAAACACAAAAAATCAGAATTCTTTCCGGAAAACACAAAAAATCAGAATTCATTCCGGATAACAACAAATCAATTGGAATATTCTACCCCCTTCTCTCATTAAATCAAACCAATTCCATTCCTCTTTTTCGTTTATCAATCTCCTTTTTTGGATTTAAATGCACACCACACGTAAATATCACTTATCATTTTATTTCCACAGAAACTCCACCAATTGACGGTGAATCGCTGCAGAATTCCTTGAATGAAGGTAAATTTCAATTTAATATTTTGACATTTTCTTCGACAATTCACAAAATATTCCCCTTCTGCACTTTCCCTTTTTGTTGTGTCATTTTTGTTCATTAACAATTTCAGGTTCCGGCATTGTTCCGGATGATGAGGATGGTGGAATCGAGGAGACCATTGGCCGATGGCAATGGCGTGACCCATACAGTAGGGCCAGCACGCCTTCATCTATTTGGCTGCGAAAACAATTGGCCTCTGATAAAGGTGTTCTGACCGATAGAAATTGGCTCAGATTCCCATTCAAAGGGAAATTAATAATCCCTTGTATCGTAATTCATAAAGATGAATAAGTTCCTACATTGACTTGATGTTTCCCTGAGGGAATTTGTGATTGAATTGTCACTTCAATCAAATGGCACATTCAAAACTAACTGTAAACACAATTAAAATTAACCACACATTTGAATATTTTGAGCACGTATTAACAAATAATCCTTACATAATTCCAAAAATTTATTTCTTTTGGATTACTCTCGTTTAATTAATTAATATTTATGCACTTTATTCCTTTTTCCTCACAATTACCCAAAATTCAACAAAAATCATCCTAAAAATGTCATAAAAATTTGCAATCAATTTGTTATAAATTTCTTTTTTTCCAGAAATTCGGCGCAGTATTTCTCGCAGTGATTCAAATAAACAAAATATTTGGCCCGAATCGTCGGCCGCTGGTCCCAAATTCATCATCAATTTTTGCCTTCAATTTTTCATCATTTTTCTGCCAAATTTTATTTACCATAATTTTTGAAATGCTTCATTTTTGATTGGCTCAATTTAATAAAATAAATTTATTATAAAATGGAATATTTTATTAAAATAAAATGGATGATTAAATTAGAAAATGGAAGAATTTATAAATTAATTTATTAAATTTTCAAATGTTTTTTTTGATAATTTAAAAATATTAGTGCCATTATTTTTTGGCTAACCTTCATATTTTGGCCCTCTTTCGTCTGTCCAATTCATTTCATTGAATGCAACACAAAATAAATAAATAAACTTTCCGATTTTGCCTTTGTCATTTCCAATTTTTGCGATCCCAAAATTCCCAATAAACAATCCATAAATTATTCAATCCACCAACCAAATTGCACAATTTACCCACCAAATTCCCCTCCAAAAAAACATTCCCAGTCAATTGAATGTTTCACTCGAAAATTTGTCCATCCACTGCTGATGAGGAGGAGGATGATGACTCGCATTTGGCCACATCCTCCCCTCCTCCTTCTCCATCAATTTTGCCCATTCGTCTTTTGTTCAGCCAACTTTTTCTGGTGGCACTCAGCTTCGCCTCCTCCATTCACATTCATTCCCGCATTTCCCACTTGACCGGGGAATGTGAACGGGCTGAAAGTGGATACCAAAATGGAAGCAAATGGGAATGGGGAATATTGGCCAAAAATATTCGGACAAAAAGGGAGGCAACAATCCCACAAAATGGAACACAAATTTGGCTACATTCCTTGTCCAGAATTCAGGCGAGCCCAAAAAATGATGGAAATTGGGGAGAAATTTGATATTTTGGGGAATCAATTAAAAACAGAATTTAAAAGGATTTTTATCAGTTATGCTTGGATAATTATTAGTCCTAAGCTAGGGCTAAAGTTATTTGGGGTGAGAACTGGGCTTTTAGGCTTTCGCCCTTGGCCTTCACTGGAGAACTAATAAGCTAAGCCCCCAGTGGCCCAATGCATGGAATAGGGGTTTGAGGGGAATCAACTTTACATTATTCTTTATGTGCGGGAAAATGTGATAATAAAGTGAAGGGGGGAATATATTAGGAGGGAAAGGGCTGGTTTAAAAAGGCAGATTGAGGCAATATTTGATTGATAGAATGACAGGGCGATTAAAAAGTGTGGGTACACATACACATACACATACACAGTAGGGTAAATAAGAAGTTGGCATTAACATTAATATTATGGCTTTAAAGAAAAGGCCAATTTTGATATATCTTATTTAGAATAGGGCCCAAAAATTTAAATTAAAATTAAATTAAAATCTGAATAAAGATGAATGAATTGTTGGAACATTGTCTCCAAATCCACGAATATTGCGGTGAAAATGACCAATCGGAAAGGGGCGCCCCTGGGCCGGCTGGTCCCCCGGGCGATCCGGGGCCACCTGGGCCAGAAGGGCCGCCCGGACGGATTGGAGAGGTCTTTTTAAGGGTGAACGAAATAATTGTTTTGAATCAATCAAATTCAGACTGGATTGAGGGGTCCTCAAGGGCCAAATGGGCCACCGGGCCAACCTGGCCATGACGCAATTTGTCCAAAATGTTCGCTGGCCGAAGAGTTGGAAATGTCCGATTTGGAATGTCCAAAAGTGAAAAAAATGGCGGAATGCCCTAAAATTGGTGGAGGCGATTCAATGGACATCGGCGAATTATTGAATGGGCCAATGGTTGTGGACAGATTGTTGCCTTTGGTTGTGGAATTTGTGAGTTAAATTTGGCTGAAATTTATGGGAAAAGTGCCATTTTGGATGATTGAAAATGAGACGGAAACGGATGCCTGTTTACGAATTTGTACGGCTGCAAATTTGACGGAAAGGCGATTGGAGGAAGAAAGACAAAAAGCGCCGGCCAGCACCGAAGCAGCCTATATCCAAGGGGCCACAGCACGTTTGCCCTTCAATTTACTGATTATTGTTTTTTGGCATTCGATTTAGATTGTTTCCTGGAAGGCGTGGGAAAGCCAATTTTCCATGCACACGCAAACACATTTTATGGTGCTTGGATGCGCGGTTTGTTCTCCCCTCAATTTGCCATTTCCATTTTTTTGATTAGTAGTTCTTCTTATTAGCATGGATTATGGGCGAGAATGGGCCTAGACTGGGAACCTAAGCCCACAGTAGCCCAAAGATTGGGATTTGAAGAAGGGAAATAACCTCTAAATAATTATTTATCTTTTTGGGGAAAGGAAAAATTTTGGTAACAGAAAATCGCAAAAGTGAGTATGTTGGAGAGAAAAGATTGGTTTAAAAAGAAGGCTTGTGGTATTATTTGATTGATGATTAAGTAAAGTAGGTGGCAAAAAGTTGGTACTGTAGAAAAAATAGGAAAGGCCTTTGTTAGGCATTATTGGCATTGGACATTGATAATCTTTGGAATTCTTTTAATTTTAATAGCCAAAAGCCAATTTCCCATTTTAGATGCCTATCCACGTTCCGGAGCCGATTTGGAACGTCGTTGGTTGGCTGCCCATTTTGAGGGTGATTCGGTTGCCGAATTCCGGACAGGTCGACCAATCATTTTTTTCGGCACATTTTTCCATTTCCGAATTTAGAAGCGGATTTGCGCCGTGGCCTTTTGGCCAATTCCCATCAATTGCCTCATCCATTTCGTGGCACAAATTCACTCCTCTTCAATGGTTCTTTCTATTTCCATCGAGCCGGAACATCTTTGCTGGCCAAATTCGAATTTGCCACAAAAAGATACGAAGAATTGGTCATTGCCAATGGATTGGCCCATCGGGCAGATGATGTTTGGATGATGAAGGGAAATAATTGAAATATTCCATTTTTAGTACCTTTTTAATGGATCAAAAAGTTTTTTGGACATTGCAATCGATGAAAATGCACTCTGGGTGGGTAAATTATTTTTGTCAAAATTAATTTCATCTTAATCCCATTTTTAAGGTTTCTTTCCATTATGAGGGTGTGGCACATTTGAGTGTTGCCAAAATGGACATTAATAATTTGACTGTTTATCAAGTGTGGAATTTAACAATGGCAAGTCATCCTCTCAGTCAGCCAAATTATTTATAAAATGTAAATCCCCTTTAATCATGGATATTTGTCCTAATCTAGGGCTAAAGTCGTTCCCGGTCTTCGCCGGAGGCCTAAGCTCCCAGTGGCCTAAAAATGGGATAGGGATTGGAGGCGAATCAACATTAAATTATTCTTTATTAATTGTGCGGGAAAATATGTTAATAATGTGAAGGGGAAAAGATATCCGAGCTGAAGGAGGAAAAAGGGCTGGTTTAAAAAAGGCATATTGAGGCAATATTTGATTGATAGGATGACACGTGACAGGTTGATTAGACAAAGGGGGTGGGGCTGGGGGTACAGTAGGATGAATAGGGAAGGCCCTTATTAGGCATTATTGGCATTGACAATTGATTTATATGACATAATCCCTTTATTTTTTATTCATTTTTTATTTTAATTTTTATCTCTTATTTTGAATTAAATTCCATTTAATTCCCCCTTGGATTGAAGATTCCCCATCGAGAAGTGGCCAATGGATTTGTGCTTTGTGGAGTAATTTATTTGGTGCGAAGTGGCACAGAATTGAACACCGAAATTTCCTGGGCATTCGATTTTTACCGGAACAAATATTTGAAACCGAATATTCGATGGCAGAATTTGTACGGAAATGCCAATCACATTGCCTATAATCCATTCGATCGGTGCAAAATTCAATCAATATTTTGGATTTGATTGTAATTATTACAGACGAATTTATGTTTACGATCGTGGCTATTTGCTGAGTTTGCCGGCCCGAATCAGTTGGAGGGCAAAATAATGAAAAAATCTTTCCAGAAAAAGAAGAATAAATAACCGAAAATAACCTCAAAATTAATTAATTATTCATTATATAAATTTATCCTCCATTTTCTTAAAAGAAACAATAAAATGTTCCTTGCAAAAATGTCCGGCCATTTTTTACTATCAAAATGTCACGCAATCCCATTTTTGGGGAGAAGTCCATTCTCGGCCTTGTTTTCTTCCTTTTACGATTTCCCCTCCAAATTTTCCATCCTCAAATTCAGCTGGCCCAATGTGTCCTCATCCTCACATATTCAGCTGCCCATCCACCAAATCCAAACATGAAACATCTGCTGGCTGATGAGCCAATTTTCCCAATCCAATCCAATCTCCATCAATTTATTATTATATATTCCAATTGGTTGGCCATAAATTTGCCGCAAATCATCCAATCACCAAAACAGTCCATTTTATTTTTTTTTACTATCAATGATTTTTAATCAATTTTCTGCTTCAATTTATTCAAAGCCATTTCCATTTTGGGTAAGTTTTTAGGAGAAATTGGAAATCTAATGATTAGTAAGTTTTTTAATGTAATTAATTAAAATATCATAAATTTATTTATATTCAAAATCATTCCAATAAAATATTCTCCAACACCTCAAAAATGTATATTTTTGCCCGCATTCATTCATCAGCGCCAAATTTTGGTAATATGAAAGTGAAGACGACGGAATGAATGATTTTTTGATGACACTAAGGTGGCAATAATGATCTCAGCAGGTGGATTCAGTGAGATTATATCTTAATCTTCTGCCATTGCCCATTTTGCCCTTTCCATGGGCGGCAATAAATCCAATCATCCAACAAAATCGTCTTTTTCCCTTCCTCATTTTTTACTCATTTTTATGTCCACTTTCCATTTGGCCAATTGGCCAATCATTGAAATATAAATGAATGAAAGAAAGACAGCTGCCGGTCAAAATTGTGAGTTTCGACGAAGATTTTTGATGAGTTGAAAAACTTCACCCGGGGGTTTTTGACCACTTCATTTGCGACGGAGGAATTCATTCATTCATTTCCCTTCACTCAAATGTGCCCTTCGGCCCCCGTCAACGTGGGGAAGTGACCGCTAACTTCGAATGAAGGGAAGGGAAATGGAATCGGATTAATTGCGGCGAAGTGAGATGGGAAGGGAAGGAAGGGAGGATTGCGCAGCATCCCCCATTTCGGACTTCCCAACATTCCTCCTCACATTTGCCCACCACTGTGTTGTGTCCTCTTGAAAAAGGCGCCGGTGGGCGTGCCTCCTCCCCCACTTTTGAGCCTGCCTCTTTCTTCCCTTCCATTGCCCAGCTTCCCTCTTCTCCCCCCAGGGCCCCTTTCAACGCCTCCCCTTCACCCAAAAACCTCATTCATTGCTGTCCATTTCCCCTCACTCACTCAGTCTTCCTTCCTTCTGGCCGTTGCCCTAAATTATTCGCCTTGCGCGCCATTCATTCACATCCTCTGGCCAACACATTTTAAGGCCAATTATCTTCATTTTTGGCCAATTTCCCTCAGCTAAAATGTTTACCTCTTCGTCCATTCTATTCCTTCTCCTCTTCTTCCTTTCATTCCGGCCACCTCTTTCCGCGCCTTCCGTCCTCCATCAGCCGCCGGCAGCGGAACCAACAATTCGACCAGAATTAATTGAAGGTGAGTCAAAAACAAATTTCAATTTTGGTACCTTTTTGGACCCTAAACCTAAAGGGATCCTTCGATCGGTTCGTCTTCATTCGGGTTTGTGTGAATTTCCCTTTTAGCTTCCTTTCCATTTCCTTTTTTGCTGCTTTACCTTTATGAATTTCTTCCTTTTTTGGGCAGATGTCCCCTCTTTTCCTTCAAATTTTTTTCCACCTTTTGGCTCACAATTCTCAGTGGTCGTTCCCAACCTTTTGGCAACATTTTCCCCCTAATGAAATATTCATTTTTGTGGTGAAAATGAGGGAAGAATTATGACCAAAATAGCCGAAAATGGAATGAATATATTTTAGAATTGGAAAAGGGGACCATCTGTGAACCAACCAATCAACAAAAGGATGCAGTGGTTTTGGCTTGGCCTTTTATTCCTTTCCTTTTAGTTTCCCTTCGGCTTTTTCGCCCTTTTTGGTCAGTCCAATTTGCGCACTTTTGTCCCCTTCTTTGGTCCTTTTTGGTCATCCCACAATAATCGGCTTATTTTTTATTTTGCCAGCTTCCCTTCTTTGGTTATTAGGCCCCCAAATATACCCAAATAAACTTCATTCAATCCAAAATTTGAATCAATTTTCAGCCCTTCTCTCCGAATCACTTCGTCTTCATTTGGTCCAAGCATGCCAAGGTGAACATGTCAGTTTGCAATGTCCCAGGCATACGCACATTTCGCCGTTGAATTCCTTTTTCGGCCGACTGGTGCCAAGCCGGGAATTGTGCCCTTCGGAAAGGGCCGGCAGCGGTGGCGAGGAGGATACCAGCTGCGACTTTGCCGAAACCCATTCCGTAAGGAGGAAAGGCCAAAAATGGGAAGGGGGGGGGGGCTGGTAATTTGACGAGTGGACTGAGGAAGAGGGGCACCCCTCTAATCCATTGGCCAAATTAATTCCCCGGGTATACTCCCAGTTGGCCAACTCCAAAGTCCAAAGGCACATCCTAAACAAGGATGCCGCCAATTTTGTAGCCTCCCTTGGGATTGACCCAGTGTTTTTGAGGGTTTGAATTTGAAGAAGAATGGCCAATGGCCATTTTTGGGTCATTGCGTGTTTGAGAGGAAGGCACACCCAAAAATTGGCCTGCAAAAACCTTTTTGAGTTTGGATGGGAAAATTTTGGCCTTTCCATTCAAAACCCCCCACTTCTCCACTTGGCCGATTTCACCCGCCGGTAGACTGTGGGGAAATGGATATTTGGCCCCCATTGGCCACTCCACCGTTGGCGCAATGTCCATCCAAAGGAGGAGGGTCTCTTTTACCCGCCATAGGAGGCGGCTGACCATTCCCGCGGGGGACTCCCTCCCCTCCTCTCTTTTCACCGGCAAATTTATTTCATCCATCCCATTGCCCATTCCCTCCCCCCAGGGCTGTCCGCTACAATTATCCAACCCCCCATCCCCTCCTGTAAATAAATGCCCTAGAGTGCTACGGATGGCCCCAGCATCACACACAGTTGTCGACGGGAATGGCCGTTGGGGAGGTGCCCCCATTTTGAGTGATGAAATCGAGTCGACGCATGGATGAGGGGCAAAAGGGGGAATGGGAATGAATATGGGCGCGAGAATGAATGGAATGGGAAAATGCATAAAAATTTGGGCAATTTTCAAAAAGCCGGTGAATTATGGAAATGGGTGAAAAATGGATAGAAATTGGATTAGAAGGGGATTCCAACTTTATGAAAATCCAAAAAATACAATCATTGTCAGTTTTGACCATGTTTAAATTTGCATATTTCCTTAATAATTCATCCACTAATAATCAAATCTTCCTCTTTTGTTGGCCTTCTGGCGCTTCATTTTCATATTTCTCCTTTCCGCCACTCCTTCTGGCATTACAGCGAAAAAGTGCCGAAAGGCCGCAGAACAAATGTTCCCCTTGGGCCATTGGCCAAAACACTCTCAACGGAGAAGGGAAGGGTCATTTGTCTATTTGGATTGGATGGAGAAAGGCGGGAATGGAGGGAAGGAGGAAAGAAAAAAAGGGAAAAGGGCGTTTTGTTGGCCATTGTGGCAAATGGCAATGATGAATTGGCCTATTGGGAGAAGGATGATCCGAAACCGACAAATTGGGCCGATTGGGGGTTGGGGGAGGGGGCAATGTGTGGACAAAATGACCTCCCCGGGCAACAGCTGGGTATAGGGGATGAATGGACGAATTGGGTGGAAGAACAATGGAGAGGCCAAAAATGTATCCAAATTATTGGGGCGGAAGATAAAAATTGACCAATTTTTGTTTGAATGAGGGAAATTGGTGGGGATTGAGGAGAAAAACAAAATCCATTTGAATTAATAGCCATGTCCATAGAAAAAAGTGGGAAAATTTAGGTCAATTTTTGATTGGAATATTGAGGGAATAATATTTTGATTTCCCATTTGCAGCGTGTCCAGGAACAATGCCGTGCCAAACGCAAATGCCGTCTTTGGGTTAGGCCCGAGTTGTTTGGCGAAAGGGATCCATGCCCAAATACGGGAAAATATCTCCAAATTGGCTACAAATGTTCACCCGGTTTGAATTCCTTCCCAAAAATTTTCCTCATCAATCTTTTTCCCCAATTAAGTTTCCTTCGAGGACCAAAACTTCTGCGAAGGCCAACAAACTCGACTTGGCTGCAAATCAGGCCAAAGATTGTCCATTTATTCCGCCCATTATGGGAGGACGGCGAACGGTCAGGCAATGCATTGTGATGGCGGAAAAGGAGGACAAGTGGTGGGCCAAGGTCAGTGCCGAATTTTGGAGGCCAAGCAAAATTTGAATGGAAATTCAAAGAAAAGGCCATAATTCCCTCCATCCATTTCCTTTCTTTCTTTCCATTTCCGACCCAAAATGGCATGTGTTGTGGTAGGAAGGAGAACCCGCTGATTAAGGGTTGAAGGAGGGAATGGCAATGGATGGTTGTTTTCGCCTTGGCCAAAAGCAATGAGGCCAAGTGCCCCTTGCCCCCTCGCCCCTCCTCTCCTTTCATTCTAATCTGGCCGTATAAGGCGCGAATTGCTTGAAAATGGAATGCAATTCGTGCCTTCCTCCTATTGGGTGGGAAGAACGATAATTGGCCTAATTGGGTGCCAAATTGATTTAAAGAAAAAGGGGAAGAGGAGGAGGATTGGATTAGAGAAAATTTGCATTTTAAGGGATTTATTTGCATTGGAGGGAAAACAAGTGTCTAATTTTGGGCAAATGGAACAGATGGAAAAAGATGAATTATTGTAGCAAGGATTTGAGGAATTGGAGGAAAGAATTATATGGCTAAAATTAATTTATTCCTAAATTAAATATTAGTTAAATAGGTGAAATTAAAATAGGCTGAATTAATATTAAAAACAGGCGGAATTATTCTTAGAAACAGGCGGAATTAGAACTAAAAGGCGGAATCCAAATTCCAAATGCTTTTAAAAATTCAGCGTATTAATTCCATTTTCCCTTTTTGGATTAAAATGCCCATAAACATCAATAACAGATGGTAATAGGCCAAAAATAAAGTAAAATTGAATGGGAATAATAAATAAAATATATCTTCCATTCATTCATCTATCCAAATCATCTGCTAAAGCGGTCGGTGGCGGTGCCCCCGAATTCATCTCAATTTCCATTCATTTCCAATTCATCCAATTCTTTGTCCATCATTCTTTTTGTGCCCGCTCCCAATTTCCATTCATTCTCACCAATTCTCCCTCCTTTTGTTGGTGGGCCATTCATTCATTCCCAAATAAAAAAAGGCGGCAATTGATCAAAGGAAGGACCAATAAAAAGGCGATTAAATCGACGACAATTGGGTGGCAGAATTAGGAAGGGGAGGAGGGAAATGGTTGGGGCTGGGAATTGACAAGGCGCGAAAATGCGGCAAATTTATGTGAAGATGAGGAGTGGGTGGCCATTGGCCAATGGTGAAGGGAAATAAAATTGGTTAAAATAAAATTGGAATAAAAAAGTACAAAAATATAAAACGATATTCAAACAATGGAGAAAGAGAATTTTTCAATAATCAAATTTCGTTAATTTTTAAAAGCTCCAGGGGAAATTTACAATTTAATCAAACACAAAATCCTTCTAAAATTCCTCATTTTGAAGATTGTGTTTCGGATGTTTTGCCCCAAATTGCGCGTCGATGCCACGCCCAACCGTGGTGCTCATTTCCAGTAGATGACCGATTCTTGGGCAATCCATGCCCTCGGGGGACGCCCAAATATTTGAGCATTATTTTCGTTTGTGTCAATGAAGAAGTGTTCAGTGATGCGGCATTGAGGGGAAAATTGGAGGCAATGGACGAATTGGGAAAGGTGAGCCTTAAAAATATTATAGGGAATATGGACAAGGAACATTGGTTTTTCTAGAAGGATAATCCTTCCCTATCCACTTGGATTTGAATGAATGAATAAACTAAACCCATTATGAAAAGGAATTGGACGCCATTCGACGGAATGCCACTTCAAAGGAATTGGAAAAAACACTACCAAACAATGGGCCAACCCAACAAAGGCATCCACTTTTGGGCGACAATTGGATGGAAGAAGATGAACAATTGGAAGAGGATGATGAACAAAGGGAAGGAGGGAGCAAAATGAGTTCACCACCAAAAATGGAAGTACACGTGAATGGGGGACCGGACGAGAAGAAGGCAGAAGAAATGGAAAAAGTCCCAAAAATTGTTGTCTCATCAGAATGGCCATGGGCATTTTTGACAGATAAAAGGGAGGAAGGCAAGTTATTTTTTGGAATATTTAGTTTAATTAGCATAAATATAATTCAAATGAGAATTTCGAACATTTTAGTTGAACGGTCATTTAATTAATTAATTAACATTTTTAGCATTGTCTTGGCTACTTCTTTCCATTCTACTCTTTTCAATGTTGCTTCTTTCCATTTGCCTCTTTTGGCAATGCCGGGCAAGGCTCATCGAAAGAAAAGGCAGAAAATTGGCAGAGGAAAGGGCAGCAAGCATCACAAATTCCGGCAAATTTTTAAGTCGAAGAAATGTTGGCCAACAAAGTCCAGGCAAGTTTTATATTCTGTTTTTTTTTGTGTTTTTCAGAATTCTGACTTTCTTCCGTTTCTATTAGTCTTAATCTGGGGCTAAAGTTGTTTAGGGCAATAACTGGGCCTAGGCTCTTCCCTCAGTGGCCAAAGAATGGGATTAGAGGCGAATCAACTTTTATTCTTTTTTAATTCTGCGGAAAAATGTGATAATAAAGTGAAGGCGGGAAAGCCATAAGTAAGAGAGAAAAAGGGCTGGTATAAAAAAAAGGCAGATTGAGGCAATATTTGATTGATAGGGTGACAGGGTGATTAGACAAAAAGTGGGGGTACAGTAGGACTAATAGGAAAAGGATTGGCATTGACAGTTACAAACATAATTTTTTCTCTTTTAATTAAAGCAAATTTTCCATTAAAATTACCAAATTTTTTAATTTCTAGGCTATTTGGATTCGGATGGAAGCAGCCAACGACTTTTGGACACATTTTTGCCTCCTCTCCTTCCCCACAGTCAGCCTCTTCATTCCGAAATTTACCATGGTTGTTATTTGCCCAGCGGTGGAAGTTCGGGTGCAGCCAGTGCCTACGATGGAGGATGTGGGGGTGGAGATGGAAATTGTGGAGGATATTATGCAAGGGATGGATTTGCTACCGGAATTGGCCACAATGATCGAATGGGAATAATGGGGAGTGGCCGAATTGGAAGGAGAATGCCGGCCAGCCTTCATTGTTACAGTTAATATTAAATAAATAAAATCAACAAACGAAGATCTCATCCAAAAACATTTATAAATTCCTCAATTCACCTAATTTTTAAATTTGCCCAATTTTGTTTTGATATTTTACTCAATTTTTGCCAAAATTTCTCACAGATTTTTTTTCCAATTTCCAGCATAATTTCCCCTTTATTACTCAATTATCCCGTTACCCTCCCCTCCTCAACAGAGAGCAAATACAATTTATTATATCATTTTTTGTGAAAATACATAATAAAATAAAATATATGAATGAAATAATATATTGATTGATCTGATCACTTTGTGCTTTTTTCTCAATTTTTGTTTACACCACCAGAGCATAAAAATATTTAATTTAAGCACAACTCGCCCAAAATCCCCTCAATTGATTGGCACATTCCGAGACGGAAACCACCGATTGGCACATTGTTTGAACGGCTGGGACTGTTTGGGCCCGGGACCAGTTTTGAGCCTGTCAAAAACAAATTAATTTCATTTCCCATAAATGTCATTTACTTTTGTTTTTGCCACTTTTGCGGATGCCAAACATTCATTGAGCAATGAATCCAATTTGGCACATTCATGGTGCAAAAATGCACTCAATGGACGATGATGGCTAATGGAATCATCACGTGAAAGCACCCGAATGATGCCACAGAGGGAATGTCCTTCAATGTAGATCTAAATGAGGAAAATCATTCCAAATTCTTTGAAGGCTGTAAATTACCATTTGAATTTTTTGGAAACTCAATTTTGGCTCTTTGTTCGATTCGACCAACGAAAAGAATTCCTCAATCATTGAACACATTGCCGTAATATGCCCATCAACTTGAGGCTCATATAGACGGAAAATTTCACGTTGATCGGGCGAAAGTGAACGCGACAATTCCGCATTAACCCGACGATGAAGGGAGGAAGGGCCAAGCGGGGAATGGAGACTGGCATGGTCCTAATGGAATGGTTTAATATTCGGGATTATTTGTGGCAATTTAATAGTAATTAATGATGGAAAAACTAATAAAATAAGCCAAAATCCTTATAGTTTCATTCCAACAATAAATTAATCAGAATCCCCATCTTTATGCCTATACATCCTATTCCAATATATTCACCGGCCAATGTCCATCACTGATCACACTGGCCAAGTCGTCCTCCTCCAACACCATCCTCCCTCCTCCATCTGCCTCCTTTATTTGGGCATTTGCCATTTGTTGATGTTGACCTCCATTTCCTACTCCATTCATCATTTCGGATTCAAGCAAAGTTTGGACGGAACTGGTCGTTGAACTTGTCGATTCGCCGCCGTCCATTACTTCCGTTATATTGTTTCCTTTGGTCTCACCATTCGTCTATTAAAATTAGAATGTATTATGAATGCTGGCTTCAATGTCATCAATTTTCTCACCTTTTCCCTTTGGGGTTCATCCTCCCCCGAGGAATAATAATTTTGAAGAGAGGAAGTTGGCGATGGTGGCCTTGGCTGATTGCTACTGAATCCATTTTGTGCTGGATTTGGAGCCGGGGGAGGTGGAGGAGGATGCAAAGTTGGTCGAAATGTTGAGGAGGCAGATGCGGGCAAAAAGGCAGCAGCCGGACGGAAAGAACGAGGATCGGGCCAAACCGAGAGGGAATAAATCCATTGGACCAATTTTAGGCAATCCTTTGGTAACTGGATGGAAAGCTGAATATTTTTGAAAATGGGTGAGGAGGGGACCTGTGGAAGGATGGCTACTAATTGGTCCAAAGCATCATGCCCAACGGCAAAATTCTCCCTAGGACGTCCCAATGTGGCCAAAGACCAACCGGTGGAATCGAGTGAGGCACGCAATCTTTATTGGGGGAATGGGATAATAAAATTGTTGGTTTTGAATACTTTCTGAGCATTGTCAACGAAGTTTGCACGGGTTGGGCCAATTGCTGCAAATGAGCACGCCTTGGATCACGCGGGTCCAATGAAACGCGGCACAAAGATTCAACCAATTCATCCAATGCAAATTCAACGGTATATCTGCATAAAATTGTTAATTCGGTGCCGTTCAATTAGGATGCCAAAACAATCCCAAAATCTATTCAAGTTTCTAACAAATATTCTAAATAACTCATTCATTCATTTAACAAATTATCAATGAAAATATTCAAAACGCACATTGTATCTCGGATTGCGCCCAAATTGTGACGAAGAATGTGCGGTTGACGCCATCCGCCCAGCCCTGAGCCGGTGGCCACAAATTGGCCCATTTTCATTGCATTTATTTCGATCACTTTGGCACAATCCGTCAACTGGGAACAAAGGAAGCGCTTTCGAAGTTGAGCCTTATTAAAACCGAATTCACATTTAAATGGTCTAATTTTGACCAACTTCTGCCTCCAATGCATTCCGCGAATCCCCATCTTCACTGTCCACTAAACTGCCATTGGCTTCATCCTCTTCATCCCTTCCATCACTGCCACTTTCGCTATAATCCGGCGGTGGCCCATCAAAAGGTGAATAGAAATGTTGAGTTGGTTCATCGTTGAATGTTACACCCCTTCGCCGTTGATGGCCCTTCAATCGACCAATTAGCCTATCCATTTCTGGCATTCCATCATTTTGGCATTCATTCCCATTTTCCGTTGGGGAATTGGCCCGAGGCGTTCGATTCGAATCAAAATCGGTGGAATGGCCAAATTGTGTTGAAAGGGGGCCACCGCCAACAATTTGTTGGGTGGGCGTTGCGGAACCGGAGGAAATTGTCGCATTGGATGGACGACGAGGTAATAATGGTTGGTGGAAGGAGGATGGAGGAAATGAAGGGGATGGATCCCCGGATGAGGTGGAGGATGCCGATGAAGAGGATGAAGAGATGGGGGAACAAAATGTGAGCGAAGAACGACGCTGAATTGGCCAATTTGGTTGGGTTTGATGGGATAATTGGACCATGAAATTACCTCGGATGGCAGTGAAGAGGCCAACAGAGAATTTGAATGAATCGAAGTGAATTGTTGGGGTTGCCGAATTGGAACGGGTTCAGCCTTGGCCATGAATACTCCACGTGGAGCAGAGGGAGCACTATGTGTTGAAGGGAATGATGGGGCTGATGGACGACGATCGGCTCCACCATATTGCCTTTGGACAAAATCACTTGGATCTAAATGTTTTAATAATTGACATCAAATTAGGCAAATTTTCGCTTAAAATATTTTGCACAAGAAAGCTTTTCAATTAAACTGAATATTGGTTTTTAATCGCAAAACTGTCGTTTATTTTTATTTATGATTTTGCCCGAGGAAAACTAAAATCCAATATCCTTCTCTAGATTGAATGAATTGTAAAATCACCGCCTATTTTCAAAAACATTTTAATTCCTCCTGTTTAACTTAGAATAATTCCGCCTGGTCAAACTTAGAATAATTCCGCCTGGTTAGAATAATTCCGCCTGTTTTAGTTAGAATAATTCCGCCTGGTCAAACTTAGAATAATTCCGCCTGGTCAAACTTAGAATAATTCCGCCTGGTCAAACTTAGAATAATTCCGCCTGGTCAACTTAGAATAATTTCGCCTGGTTAGAATAATTCCGCCTGGTCAAACTTAGAATAATTCCGCCTGGTCAAACTTAGAATAATTCCGCCTGGTCAACTTAGAATAATTCCGCCTGGTCAAACTTAGAATAATTCCGCCTGGTCAAACTTAGAATAATTCCGCCTGGTCAACTTAGAATAATTCCGCCTGGTTAGAATAATTCCGCCTGGTCAAACTTAGAATAATTCCGCCTGGTCAAACTTAGAATAATTCCGCCTGGTCAACTTAGAATAATTCCGCCTGGTCAAACTTAGAATAATTCCGCCTGTTTTAACTCCTCCTCTGCCTATTTTCTCAAACATTTAATTTAATATTTACCTTGTTTGATGAATTATAAAATTAATTTCGCCTATCAGGTTAAAAATTAAATAAGCCTAAATTTTATATAATCAAATTTTATTATTTTTCCTAATTTCTCACCAAATTGTTCCAAACTTCGAATGGCCTCTTCGACGGCATCAACTGACTTTTCACCAGAGGGTGTCCGTCCTCCCTTCCTCTCTGTTATTTGCCTAGGCACAAATTCAGTGAGGCGAAGGCAGGAGGCATTCAATGATGGATTTGACGTTGAATTCCTTGTTGGCACCATTCTCTGCTGCTTTTGATTGGAATCCCTTGAATCACTTTGTGCCGCCCTTTCATCCTCCTCTCCTTGATCACTTCCACTGCTTTGGCGTGAACGGACGCAGGCTGGCAAAAGTGAGGAATGGCCCGAAATTGGACCATTTACATTGCGTCGAGAAGGCCTCAATCGAAGAAGACTTTGACGAAGAGAAAGCAGACTTGGCGATTTGGAACGAGGCATTTCGGTTGTGGTGGCCGAGGATGAAGTGGATGTGGAAATGATGGAGCCAGAATCATCAGAAACCGTCGCAGAACTCTCTCCAGAATATTGTTGCGATTTTGGATGATTATTAAGATGGGACATTGAGGATGCCACATTCAATCTTCGCTGGGCATCCTCCGCTAATAAAATCGATGGTTCCGAATCGCGTCGAGGCAATTCTTGTTGGGGAAGGGCAAAGGCAGTTTGGGTTCGGCGAATTGGCAATTGGGATTGATTTGGTGTTGTTGGGGGATTGTGATTTTTATTATTTTGGGTGGCAGGGAATGAAGTTGGCTTATTGGAGGTGGAATTGCGAGTGGCAGAAAGCAATGGAGCTGGTGGTGGTTTTTCATTCAATGGACTGAAATTTGAGCAAAATTTCAATATTTTTAGAAATCTTTTGGGTTAAAATTTATCTATTATGATATTTTGATTTTTAATGATAATTCGGATTCCCACTTTCAATGCCAACAATTCCTAAAGGCCTTTCCTATTTATCCTACTGTACCCCACTTTTTGCCTATCACCCGCTGTCACTTTTTCAATCAAATATTGCCTCAATCCACATTTATAAACCAGCCCTTTTTCTTCTCTTCTTGCGTTTTCCCTTCACATTATTATCAAATTTTCCCGCACAATTAATAAATAATAATTTAAAAAAGTCTATTAGTTTTTAATCCCTATCCCATCCATTTTGGCCACTGGAGGACTTAGGCTTCTGGCGAAGGCCGGGACTAGAACCTAGGCCAAACCCTCGTCCCAAACAAACTTTAGCCCTAGGACTAATATTCACATATTTTCATTACAAATTTCAATCAATTTCAATTCACCTTCTATTATTATTATTAATGTTGTTCAGCTCATTTGCATAAAGTGATGGAGTGGACAAAGCTCTAATTTATTATAAAAAGGAAATGAATGCACAAATTAAATTCACTCACGAATTCATGCCAATCCTCCTTCGAAATGGAATGGCCGAATATGGGCCACCTCCGGCGATGGATTGTTTTTGTTCATTTTTGTCCTCCATTTTTTGCGTCCCAATTTCTTCCCGTGATTCCGAATTGGCAATCGGAATTGAATACACGGTCACACTGGAGCCACCGCCCAATCCTCGATCCAATCTGCCACCGGCATCCCCATCAGAATCCTCTCCATTTCGATTTATGCCTAAAATTTGTTTTCCCATAAACATATTTGGCTAATTTTGAGCACCAAAATATTCTCGATCCTTTTGTTGACGGCCTTCTTCCCTTTCCGCAATTCGCCGAGCTTGTTGTGGTGTCCAAAACAACGAGGCAAAATGTCGCCTCAATTCGGGGGATGACATCAAACTGAAACGATCCACTGCCGTTGATGGAGTGGATTGGCTGAATTAGGGATAAAAATGGGAATATGCCAAAATGCGCACCTGCTAATGAAATCATCGGCCCTGTTGTCCATTTCAAGTACGGATCCGGCCATCCTTCCGTTTGAGGTGTGGTTCAAATTTGTTGCCTCCTCCCTGCTGGGACGCTATTTTTGGGGAAAATTGGTTACAAAATAGATGGATGAAGGTTTTAGTAAAGACTAAAATGTGGGAGAATGCTTCTTCCGCAAGCAAATTGCAAAAGATGGGGAAAAGTGGACGGCTGGCTAATAGATGGGGGAATTCTGCTTGATTGCTTTTGGGACCGGCGATTTGCTTGATGCTGCGATGTTAGTGAGTGAGTGAGTGTGATTTGCCCTAACCAAAACTGATGCATGCGCGGCCCAAACCCCTCTTTCCACCTTATTGCCCATAAAAGTGTGTGGCTTTAGTCCTCCGACCACTGACCAATTTCCCCCATTTCACCCTTCTCCTCTGATTGATCGCTGTGGGGGAAATTGTCCATCAGTGAGGGGAATTTGCGCGTGTCCCTTACTTCTCTTCAGGGTCGTTCCCTCCAGCAGCTCACCTTCTTCTGCCCATTTCCATCGCCGCCCCCCAACACTTTGATGGGAATATTGCGGATAACACCACTTCCGCCATTCCCGTCCAATCCGCTGGCCCCTGGAATTTTTTTTAGTTTAATAAATGATTAATGAATTTTTGGGCCATTTTTTTAAACATCTGGTCCCTTTGTATTTTTTTCCAAGTCCGATCAAATTGTTTAAATTTAATTTACTGTTGATCAATCAATTAATTATATTTTGATCAAAGAATGAGGAATTCATCCATTTATTATTCCACTAATCTCAATTCATTTTTAGTCAATTTCCCCATCATATTTATTTCTTTTACCATTGCTAAACAACATTTGAGGTAGCCTTTCCCGCATGAAAGCTGAGCGGAAAAATGGCCGGGAATCGGTGGTTGTGGCCGATGGCAGGCCTCCATTGAAATCCTGCATTAGGAAAAGTTCACAAACCCTCTCGGGAAGTGGCTGAAAATGTTTTGGGAAATGAAAAAAGTAAGGGGAAAATGCAAAAATTTGGAAGGCCTGTTATTTTCCAAATGACCACCAACCAAAAATGGAGGTTGATTGAGAGGATTTGGAGAGAATAATGGAGGGACCGTAAACATGTGTTTGTTGAGGGATTATGCAAAATTTTGGTTGCAAGAGCATGTATATGTAAAATGGTTATGCACTTTCCAATTAGTGGTTTTTGTTGAGGATGGGAAGGGAATAATTCAACCGAAAAATTGTTCATATTTCAGTCAGTCTATTCAAATTATATTTAGAGATGGGAAAATGAAGAAAGAGGAGAGCAAATTCTCAGCTTAAATTGACTCTTGATCATCGAAATTATATGGCCTAATTTTGGAGAGGAGAAAGTGGCCAATGAATTAACGGAAATGATGTGAGCAAAAAAAGGGGGAACGAGAAAATTGAAGGGCAAAATTGTGTGCACTAAATGCGGGAAGGTGGGGTGGGTGGTTGATCGTGATTTTGGGGCCGACGGGGATTACGCTGGAGCATAGAATTGGGGGAAGGTCAATGTGAAGGAAGATGGGCATTTAATGGGGAAGATTGGGGGGGGGGGGGGGGGGTTGGGGTTGTGTTTGGTTGCAGAATTGCGTGATGGAATGGAAATGTGCGCGAGGTTGGGTTGGGTTGGTGTGATGCGCAAGAAAATGGGTGGAGGAGTGATTCGATTAATTTTTGGATGGAAAGAACCCAACCAGCAGCAGGGGAGTGGAACTGAGAAGGCAAAAAGGCAACCCCTCAAAAAAAAGAGGGCCATTTTTGGGCAGTCGGGAACGAAAGGGAATGAATGTGCGCATTTCCAAATTTTCATCCAATTTTTGGGAGGAGGAAAGGCCTATCGAAGGATTGGATGAGGCTTTTTTGTTTGTTTTAACCGAAATGGAATGAGGCAAGAGGCAATTGGCCATTACAAATTGGAGGAGGGGGGAATGGCCTGTTGAAGCGGATTCCTGTGACATTGAACCAACAAACAAACCACAATGGAAAATGGATGAATAGGAGGCGCAAAAGGCGGTTATTTGAAGGGGAAAAGCAATTTTGGATTGGACGGAGGGAGAATGGTGGGCGAATATGTGGGTGCGCCTTTTTAGGTATGGAAGGGGGGAAGAAGCCGTCACAAATTGGAGGGGACAAATAATAATTCAAAGGGCCAGTGGCGAAGGATTTGTTATTAGGGGAAAATGGTGATTTTTGGGGTAAAGGACCGGTCGATCAGAACGGCGAGTCGATGGGGAATAAATCAAAAGATTGGAAGGAAAAAAGGTGGGAATGGGTGAGGGGAATGGACCGACCGATCGGCCAATCAACCAAAAAGGTCTTTGGGCTTTTTCGATGGCTTTTTGGCTCTTTCGGTGAGATGGATGGGTGGTGGATTCGAGGGGGGGGGGGGGGGAATACCTTTGGAGGATGGACACCTTTCGGCCTCCCACGAGTATATCCACATTTTGGTTCCTTATGGACACTTTTGAGGGAAGAAATTGGTCCCCTCTCGCCCAAAAGGACCAACCTTTTGGATTAGCCGCTTTTCCTTCGCTTCATCTTCTTCCTTCATCTTTCCTTCCTCCTTCTGTCCATCTTCGTCCCTGTCCGCACCACCACCATCAACGTCGCCAATGACGGAAAAATGGCCATTACCACCTTCATCGTCGTCATTTGTTGCCCCCCGTTGCCTTGTTCCCATCATTTTTTGGTTGGCTTATTGGCAAAATTATTTGTGGACGTGGAAAACACAGCTATTTTGGTGGGTGGCGAAAATTGAGTAAAAAGCAGCCAAAAAGCAAACGAAAAAGGTGGAAATTTGGAGATTGTAGAAGGGGGCTGCCTCCACCTTAATCCATCGCCGTTATGCCTTCATCGTCATTTTCATCATTTTTCCCGCATTGGATTGGATTTTGAAGGCGCCGCCAATTTTTGTTGATGATTTGCTGCCCCAATTCGGCTTCTTCTCCTTATTTCGGTGGCTTTTCATTCGTTGCGCGAAGCAGCATTTCCGGAACAGCCAAAAAGGGAAAAAACCACCAGCACAAAACCTTCTCTCCCTCCTTTTTTTTTTGATTCTGCCTTGAGGGGCTTTGTTGCGGTTTGAATGTATTTGACGGCGAAAGGAAGGGAAAGGGGGGATTGGGTGTAAAAATATTATAGAAAAAAGGTGAATAGGCGTAAAATTGAGAGGAGGAAATGGAATGGACCAAAAGAATGCAGAATGAAATGGAATGATCCGGGTTGGCCAAAAAATTGTTGGAAAAATATTATATTCTCTTTCAAAATGGGCAAATTTGATAGTTGTACCATTTGGTGTTCACCAAAAGGTAAAGGCCGCCACACCGGCTTTTTGTCAAATGAGCGCAAGAAGAAAGGCAATTAAGGGAAAATTAGAAGGCAATTAAGGAAGGAGGGGCAAGGGGGTCATTTTTGATATATTGGAAATGATTGGCCTAAAAGATGGAATAATTTCCCACTAAATTGGGCCAACGGGGGAAACAATTTAAGGTGGAATTTAATCATTGGAAAAAGACAAGAACAAAACATGGTGAAGAAGACAAAAGTGGCCTATTCCCCTCAAAAACTGGCCACAAATGTGTGTGCTGGACTGACCCATCTATTCATTCATCCTATTCATCCAAAAATGTTGCCATTGTCTTTTTGTAGTATTGTATTTTAGGAGTAATGGGATCCTCCCCCCCCCCCTTTCATTCTACATTATTCCTCAATTTCCCGTCTGTTGGGCGTTTTGTCGATGAGGAATAAAGCAAAATGAAAAGCAGGGAATTTTGTGAAGAATAAAAGGGGGGAGAATCAACAAACCAATTCCACCTTCTTCCCATGATTCAGGGATTTTCCGCTGCCAAACAGTACAAAAAAAAAACACCTTTATTTTTATTTTGTCATTTTTATTACATTGAGAGACTCGATGAATGAGCCGAAAAAAATATTCCATTCAGAGAATAAATAAATAGAAGAAAAAAAAACATAATAAAATGAGGGAAAAAACACAAAAATATCGCATATTAATCCATTCATTTCTTCCCAAAAATAAGGCAATTTCATTTGTTGTTGTTCCCTCTTCAATGGTGGCGTGGAAGATTGCACATTTGGCAGTCGATTGTGTTGGCCGGATTAATCACAGTGCAATGTTCGCAAGCCCAGTTTGGCCCATCCGCGGTGAGTTCCTCGATTGAAGCGGAAGAATTGCGACGAACAATTGGCGGACCGACATTTGGCACAGCAGTGGCAGTTGATGAGGAGCCAACACGATTTTCTTAAAAGGAAGGGGAAATTAATTGTTTAGCCATTCTGATTTTATGTATTTTACATTTAATATTATATTTTAGTTCGAACTAATTTGTTCATAATTTTATAATATTAAAATTCAAATATCACTTTATCAAATGTTTCTCACCTTTCTTCGTCGATGCGGTCAATTCATTCAGCAAAATGGTCAAAGTGCCCCAATTCGGATTATCCTGTGCCCATTTCTTCGCCTTTTCTGCATCGCCAGTGCGCACAATTCCGGCCAATTCCTCCAATTCTTGTGTCCCGAACTCCACGAATTTGTTTGTGTAAAGGAAGAGCAGGAAATGGAAATTGGAAGCCATTTGAAGAAAATCATTGGGCAGGTTGTAATCCGACATATATTTGGCCAATGCCTCCAATTCCTGTAATGAGAAAAATTAAATTTTTGAAAATATTTTTTTGGATAAACCTGGCTTTCTCCAATCAATGCGCGATTCTCAACCGGAAATGCGTTGGCCTCTCTGCGCGGCAGTTGGAAAGTGTGATTTGGCTGTTTTGGGACACCGCAAGGCACATCCACCAGCAAATATTCCACCGGCATCGGTCGTCCGTCTCTCTTCACTTCCGCCCCGTTTTCGTCTTTCTCCTAAATTTAAAATATTTCCAATTTTCCCCAAATAATGTTTTTACCGTGTATTGGACATCGGTGATATATTGCGAAGGGTTCAGTGGTTTCTCCCGCAGCCAAGCCAATTCCGGATTTGTTTTGGTTGGGCAAAGAATGTTGGCCTCGACCATTGCCGTGCATTGATTGCTCACTTGGTAACCGGTGAAGTCAATCTGCTTTTCTTTGTTCCCCGAGGCGACGACCGTCACAAATTTGGAGCCAAAATAGCCATCCGAGCAATATTCCGTGTAATTTTTGTATTTCGATTGGAGATTGCCGGCAGTGATGCATTCGGCGGCGGACAGAAGAAAAGATTCCTAAAAATCAATGTAAATTTGAATTGAATAATTTTAATAATGAATAAACCTCATTTCGGATGCAATTAACTGTGCCAATTTTGGGATTGTCTGTCCAAAGGTCGCTGAAGATCCATCCAACCCGTTTAAGGCCAAGCCATGCGCACAATTCGTCAACTTTTTGCTCATTTGGATCCGGTTCATCAAAGCCAATGGAATTTTCGGTTGAATGTTGCGGTGGTTCGTAGATGGCGCAAACAACTGCTTTGATCCCTTAAAAATGAACAATTTAAAATATAAAATAAATTATTTTACCCAGTGGAACATCCGTGAATGGGTCATAACGCCCGATGAGGTAGCCGAGCCGTTGGTGGGAAGAGCGGCGCCAAAAATTGAGGAAAGCATTCATGATGTTGCCATTCTCGAATTCAATATTGTCCACATGACGAAAAACCTGTCGATTGAGTGTCAGTGTTGATGGCCGGCATTTTGTGCAAAGTCCCTGCGGATATGGAGGATGGCCGGTCGGACAATTCTTCTTCAATTTCAGGTCAACATTTTCCACCACCGAATTGCTGTGAGTTCCTTTGCCGTGAAGATTGGTCAATTTGCGGACATATGCGTGGAATGATAAATGCTTTATGTCCTTCGAGCGCAAATATTCTTCGTCATATGGCTAAATTTAAATGTTTTTTAATGAATTTGTATGGAAATACCCACATCCAATGGCAAACAATGAGTGCATTTTTGATTTGATCCATGTTGGCACCGCATTGCATCATCCGCTTTTCGCACAATTTTGCCCTCCATTTTTGAGAGGATTCGATCAACCTCGTCAATATTATCACCGGCCATTTGTTTGTTGATTGATTAGATTCTTTTGACTAAAAATAAATTAATAAATTTGCAATTAAATAATCCAAAAATAATTGAAAATATAATCGAATATAAATAATCGACATTAAAATCAATATTCAAATATTTTTTGAACTTTATTCAATCGACAAAAACATTAAAATAGAACAAGAACTATCTATTATGGATGAAAAGGATTTGATTAATTTCGGCAAATATCGTCCGACATGATTGGAGCATTATTCTTATTCTCTCTCTTCTCCCATCCTTCTTTATTGCATTGCATTGATCATCCACTCTTGAACAGAAGAATGGCAACCTGGCCCAAGTAGAAGTAGATGAAATGCTTCGTTTCATGCCTTAATTTTGGTTATTTGGCTTTATTTTCAAATTGCTTACGTCACATATGAGCCGAAGTTTCGACCAACAATGCAGTGCCACGTGGGGTTGAATTTTTTGTCGAACTCTTTTTTGATGTAGGCGGCAATGTCCTTTTCAATATTGTATCTAAAATTGATCGATTTTTTAAATCATTTTTATTATTTTACTTCTCCAGAGCCGATGTGGCACATTCAATCGCTTCTTGTTGCATCTCATCGGTCATATCTTGAATAATTGTATTTGGATTTGGAATAATTCATTCTTGGTAAATACCTGCATTCTTAACGACTGCTTTTCGGTCACCCATTTCTATTTATTGTCACAAATTTATTTTATAATTGTTGAAACAAATCAGAAATTTAGGAATGAATATATCGCGTTGAAAGCGGATTATCAAATCTAAAAATTAAATTCATTTTTCAATTTGTCGTATTTTAGGTATTTCGCGATTAAAGGATAAGGACAAAAAATGAGGGGATAATAAAAAGTAGAGGAAATTTCGTCTATTTTATTCTTCTATCCGTCTGTTGTTGTTACCTCACCATCAAATATTTGTGCCAATTTGATGATTGTCTTCTCAAAATCCGCTCCCGGTTCACCTCCTCGATTGCTCAAGGTGGAATCCAACCAAAAGCACTAAAAACGCAATAACCAATCAGCAGCGACCATTTGGATGCGGCTGCTATTGCATCCAAAACTACACCTACCCCTACGCCCTATACACTACACCTTAATTTATAAAACCTTATGTTTATATTTTCATGAAGATGAGGGCCCATTTGTTGCTGATTGAGGCTTATTAATCATTTTTGGAAATTTTTTTTATTTGTTATTAAGAGTGGATAAAATTTATAAGAATAATGGATTGGAGGATACGGATACACGGCACTATCACGGATCATTATCAATCATGATCATTCTTTCTCAATTCAATGTTCAATCCGCATTCCGCATCCGCCACCGCATTTTAGAGCGGGAAAAAGGCGGAGCCTATTGTGGTAGAGATAGGGAGAAATGAGAGCTATTTTCTTTTTCCTCTTTTTCTTGCTACACTATGCCAAATTTATTCTATCTCATCCAAAAATTGGCCAAATAAAGAGGCCAAGGCTAACTCTGCTCCCAACCTACAGTTTTAAATTTCCACCTCCAATTTTGTGCAGAATTTTTTCCTCTACAAGATAGGCTAGAAATTTTTAGAAAATTCCATTTTTTACGAAAGTTATCCATCATTGAATTGTATATTTTATTTTTTACGAAAGTTAACCATCTTTTTGAATTTAAGTTGTGTATTTTAGAAAAATGCGACGAACAACGATTGCAGATCGCAGCACTTTTGCCGGCCACAAACAACATCAAAGGAAATTGGCAAAATTTGATGTCAAATTTCTCAATGTTGCTCACACTTTCGGCGGCAAAAGAATTTCACGCAAATGGAAGAGCCATGCGGAACCTGCAACTCCACAGCAGGGAAGTATTTTGGAATTTTTTGGTTAGATTAAAAGAATAAAGCCGAATTAATTTTGATTATTTAGAGGCTCAAAAATGCAATGGACGACCCCGAAAAAGCAAAACTGGCCACAACGACGCCCAAACTGCATTGGCTCCACCGGCATGTGGTCCCATACGCCGAAGAAATGAATTCCTGGGGCATTGTCTCAGAGCAGGCCATAGAGGCGGTGCACGCCAAGTTCAATCAATTGGTTAATTTTAATTTAAAATAATGTAAAATAATATTTTTTATTCAGGACGATCGCTACAGGAACACCGGGGACAAAAAGCTGGCTATTAAATGCGGGGTTCAGTTCGGGTAGAATTTGAGGCATTTTGGTCGATTGGAATATTAACATCATTTTATCCAATTGGAAAACACAATTATTGGCGAATATTGGGAATTTGGGGCGGCTGGCCCACGGTCGGGCCGTTGGGAAACTGGGGTGGCCCAAGTCCCACTAACCCAAGGCCGATCGGGGCGAATGAACACTGATTGGGGAATTGGGATAGGTTTTATAATCCCAGAGAAGCTTTTTGGACCCAGAGGGGAACAGTTGTCAATTCCCCCATAACATTCATCTCCCCTAAACTTGCGCGCCCCCGCGCAACCAAAAATACAAAAATGAAAGGTGAATAAATCACAATGATCTTTTTGTTTTGTTCATCCTTTTTTTTCTTTTCTTCATTCCATTGGGGCCAATTGCTTGCTTCTTCCAATTGTTGTCCTTGCTCGGATTGGAGTGAAAATGAGCAAAAGCCTCCAGTCCGCCTTACCAGCTGTTCCATTCCTTTGCAGGGGATAACAATTTTGGTGTTCGCCGCCCTTGGTCTTCATTTCCTCTTCATTCACCATTCCGCCATTGGTTTTCGCCATTCCTTTTCTCATCGATGCTTCCTCAAATGCTACTTCCATCACCGATCATCTTCCAATTCACAAGCACGATTAACAAGATTGATATTGGCCAAATATTCTCAATCCAAAAGATCAATTAGACAATACAAATTCGCCTCAATAGATTGTTTCTCTCATTCATCGGCCTTCTTCTCGTATTCAGCTTTTTCTTGGCTAATTCATCGAATCAATTCAAATCTCTGTCGAATTAATTTGGCCTAGTCAACCGTTCAGCAATAACCGAAAAACAATTCAGCTTTTCAAGACAATTGTTCAATCTCGATGGGCTTTTCAAAGTTCGATCTATTAATTTCCTGGGCAATTTCCTGATCAACACTTCTCGGCTGGATTTATTTTTCTTCGAATGGCTCCCTCAGCCTTTCTTCTTTGCTCCCACAGCTTTTGTTTTGCTCCCACAGCTACTTTGATTAATTGTCCAGCCTCTTTTTTTTGATTCCAGGAAGAATTTGCTGTTGCTGCTTTCCCACCTTATTGTTACGCTCAAAGGCCGAAAGGAAGGAAAGTTGTTCCGCCCACGGGAAAGTAGTTGTTTGATGTTGCCCAACTCTTATGTCAAATGTCACTGTCAATCATCTCAATGAAAAAACTACAATTTGTTTTTGTCAAATTTTCTTTGCCGAAATCAAATCGTCTCAGGGGTGCCATCTCCAAAAGTCAAAACCCCGGCATTCGGGTCTAAAAACCCGGCAAAACTCCGGCAAAAATTTTCAAAACCCCGGTAAAAACCCGGCATCTTTTAAAACGTGTTAAAATGCAATTTAGTAAAAGCTTGTAAAAATTTTCTACTTCAGATTTATATTTTTAATTGACTTTTTGAGCATATTTTTAATTGACTTTTTGAGCATGTGCGTTATGAAATAAAGATATCATAAGCTTTAAAAATCGGTCTGCCGTCAAAAAGTTTAGCCAGAAAAAGCCGCGAAGGAAGGAAAAAAATTAGCTAAAAATGGCCCTGATAGGTAGAAAAAGTAGCTAAAAAAGCCCTGATAGGGAGAAAAAATAGCTAAAAATGGGCCCTGATTGGAAGAAAAATTAGCTAGAAATGGCCGCGCAGCGAAAAATTAGACCCAAAAATGGCCGCGCAGCGAAAAATTAGACCCAAAGATGGCTGCGCAGCGAAAAATTAGACCCAAAGATGGCCGCGCAGCGAAAAATTAGACCCAAAGATGGCCGCGCAGCGAAAAATTAGACCCAAAAATGGCCGCGCAGCGAAAAATTAGACCCAAAGATGGCCGCGCAGCGAAAAATTAGACCCAAAAATGGCCGCGCAGCGAAAAATTAGACCCAAAAATGGCCGCGCAGCGAAAAATTAGACCCAAAAATGGCCGCGCAGCGAAAAATTTAGCTAAAAATTTAAAAACATGGCGAAACCCGGCAAAATATGAAAAACCCGGCAAAAAACCCGGCACTTTCAAAACCCCGGCAAAACCCCGGCCGGGACATCAAAAACCCGGGAAATGCCGGGTTTCCCCGGTATTATGGCAGCCCTGAATCGTCTAGGTCAATGGATTTGAGAATTCATCATGTCATCAAGCAATCATCAATCTTATTCATTCAAATTAACAGCTTCTCCGCATCAGAGAATTATCAAACTGTTTTTCCCAATTGAACTTGCCAAACAATGATATTGCAACGCCGAGAATGAACTTGCAAAATGACAAGAAGAATCAATGCCAAAGGTGTCGATTCATTGTTTGGCGATCATTTGGCCTGGTGCCGCAATTGTTAGGCATTTGGCTATTAACCAAAATTTGTTGTTGTTCGTCGAGCTCCAAAGATCACCATATTGGGGGTTCGGTTGTTGTTTGGGGCAGGCTCAGTGCCTGTGGTGAGTATGAAGACTGTCCAGACCGATTTTAGCCTATCGGACCCCCATTCCCTCCAGCTCCACCATATTAAATGCGGGGTTCAGTTCGGGTAGAATTTGAGGCATTTTGGTCGATTGGAATATTAACATCATTTTATCCAATTGGAAAACACAATTATTGGCGAATATTGGGAATTTGGGGCGGCTGGCCCACGGTCGGGCCGTTGGGAAACTGGGGTGGCCCAAGTCCCACTAACCCAAGGCCGATCGGGGCGAATGAACACTGATTGGGGAATTGGGATAGGTTTTATAATCCCAGAGAAGCTTTTTGGACCCAGAGGGGAACAGTTGTCAATTCCCCCATAACACTGGCATTTGCGAAAATGGCCAAACATCAAACATTGTGGAACGGCCTTTACGATCGAGGACATGGTCAACAAATCGATGAAATTGAAAATTTAGAAGAAGATGATGAAAAAGAAAATGTTATTCCCAATAATTAATTTGTTTTTTGTAATTAATCCATTAAATTCCATCTTATTTTAATATTTTTCCCTTGATTTTTTATTATTTTCTTGATTTTTCACTTTTTCTTTTTTTTCCAAATATTAATTAATAAATTTGCCATAATTTTAGCTTCAATTTGAGCCTATGATCATCGATTTTGATCAAGTAAAACTTGATTTTGCGAATTTTGTAATTGATACTTCATTTTAATATTTGAATTTTGGCATTCATAATTTTTTTATTTCTGCTCATATAACTTTTTCCCGCTCTCCTCCTATTTTTAAAATGCAGTGCATCCGCATGCAAAAATCAATTTTTATTTTTTTGGGATATATTGTCATTTCATTACAAATTTATTGCCAATACGGAAAAGCTTAATTGTCCCTCAAAAGGGGCTGAATTTTACATCAAATTTTCCTCTACATCAAAAGGGGCTGAATTTTGCATCAAATTTTCCTTTACATCAAAAGGGGCTGAATTTTGCACCAAATCGGGGGAATTTGTTTTTCACGTTGTAAATAATATAAAACGATTTTGGGACATTCCTGGGGTGCGCGGAAGTCAAAAAGGAGGTGCTCGGGATTATGCCGGATATAGGGGGATTAATGTGATATAGGGGGATTAATGTGATATAGGGGGATTAAGGTGGATATAGGGGGATTAAGCCCAGAAATGGATTGGAAATGGCTGGGAAGGCAACTAGAAAGTCGGTGAAGTATAATAGAGGCCCGGAAAGTGCGCGGGATTTAGCCGGATATAGGGGGATTTAGCCGGATATAGGGGGATTTAGGTGGATATAGGGGGATTAAGCCCAGAAATGGATTGGAAATGGCTGGGAAGGCCACTAGAAAGTCGGTGAAGTATAATAGAGGCCCGGAAAGTGCGCGGGATTTAGCCGGATATAGGGGGATTTAGGTGGATATAGGGGGATTAAGCCAAGAAAAGAATTGAAAATGGCTCGGAAGGTCACTAGAAGGTAGGGGAAATATAATAGAGGCCCGGAAAGTGCGCGGGATTTAGCCGGATATAGGGGGATTTAGGTGGATATAGGGGGATTAAGCCAAGAAAAGAATTGAAAATGGCTCGGAAGATCACTAGAAGGTAGGGGAAATATAATAGAGGCCCGGAAAGTGCGCAGGATTTAGCCAGATATAGGGGGATTAAAGTGGATATAGGGGATTAAAATGGATATAGGGGAATTAAGCCGGAAAGTCTAGTTAGGGGCTAGGGATTAGGGTTATGGTCGGCATGGGATTTAGGGGCTAGGTGCTTAGTTAGGGCTCGGAGCATTGGAATCTCGCGAAGCCGGAAGAAAAACAGCCTAAAATAGGACTCGAGCCCATCTATTTGGGGCTTAATCCCCCTAAATCCACGTATATCCACCTTTATCCGGCCTAATCCCACTTACCATCAGAGCCTTCGGCCCATATCCCAGACCTTTCTATGGCCTTCCGGGCCATTTCCCATCCATTTCGGGACTTAATCCCACTATATTCATCCTAATCCCGCTATATCCGGATATATCCCACGCACTCTCCGGGCCTTCGGCCCACTTCTCGACCGTCCGCTGGCCCTCCGGACCATTTCCCATCTATTTCGGGGCTTAATCTGGCTTAATCCCCCTATATTCACCTTAATCCCCCTATATTCACTTCACCTTAATGCCCCTATATTCACCTTAATGCCCCTATATTCACCTTAATGCCCCTATATTCACCTTAATGCCCCTATATTCACCTTAATGCCCCTATATTCACCTTAATGCCCCTATATTCACCTTAATGCCCCTATATTCACCTTAATGCCCCTATATCCGGATATATCCCGCGCACTCTCTGGGCCTCTGTTATACTTCCCCGGCCTTCTAGTGGCCTTAATCTATATTTAAATTAATTATAGATATTATTATTGATAAAGAGAGAAGAGGAATTAATGGGAAAAATTCAAATTCCCGCTCGATTTGATGCAAAATTCAGCCCCTTTTGATGTAGAGGAAAATTTGATGTAAAATTCAGCCCATTTTGAGGGACAATTAAGCCGCACGTATTGCCAATATTGCGAATATTGGTTTACTGTATCGTAAAAATACTGTATCGTAAAAAAAGGAAAATGCCGTTTTTCTTTCCATCTAGTGATTTTTTTGGACAAAACTGTGCAAAAATTTATTCATTTTATGTTTTACTTTTCAATACATACATTCTTTGAAATTCCACAATGTTATTTTCATGGATATTGCATAAATAGCTAGCATTAGCATTTTAAGCAGGTATAAATAGAAATATAGAAATAGAAAAAGCTGCATAATAATGAAAAGCCACCCACATTATTTGAGTGGATGTGCAAAGAGAGAAGAATATTTTTGTTGGAGAGTGCACACAGCATGAAAGGTGGCCAGAGAGAGAATCGCTGGAGGGGAGAACCCTGGTCGGTCGGTGGTCGTTATTTTTAGTCATCATCCTCGCCTTCTCGTCGGCAGCCTCTCTCTGATGAAGCGTCGGTGGTAGCCGTCGCGCCTCCGCTCATCAAAGTCCAAACCCACATCTCGCCATACGCTCAACTCTGCTCGCCCTCGCCAAATAGACCGCTCGCCCAACATTCACCTCCAACCGCCCAACCCTGTCGAGCAGTCGCCATCGCCTATAGCGAGCAGCGACGGCCACTCGCCCGGGGGGTTTTGCTCGCTGGTAGAGGTGGTCGTCTCGCCCAACTCTCCCTCCATCCGTCCATCGCTTCGTCCGTCCAACTCTCCGTGGTGGTTGGTCGGTGGTCTTCCATCCACCACCTCCGCATCCTCGCCACGGCCGCTGTTGCAGCCCAACAGCATTTTCGTCTCAATCTCTCGTCGTCGCCACACATCGATTGATTTTCTGCTGCACACCACACAAACACACACACATCCTGCTAAGGCGATTTTTCCGAGTCATACTTTTCCTGGGCATTCCTTTTGCGCTTTCCCAATTCCCAAGTTCGTCCCTGAATAATGTCCAATTGGAATGACCTTTCCCGTGATCGGCTAATTGTCGAATATCGAAAATACCCTTGCCTTTGGTCACACAAAAATGAGGATTCGAAAAATGCCGAAAAACGACGAGAATGTCTGAATTTGATAATGGATGAATTGAATAAGCATGAGGAGGTGCCATTCACCCGTAAGTCATTTCAAGGGGTGAAAAACATTGAAATAATTTGTTTCCGTGAACAGAGGAAGAAGTTCGAACTCAATTCAAGAATTTGCGGGATATGTTCGTTTAATGGGAAAAGGGAATACGGTATTATGGATTACTGTAGGTATCGAAGGAAACGAAAGAAACTGCAAATTCAGCAGGAAGTGAATCCGGCTGCGGCCATTGATGAGCCTGGATGGATTTATTTTTCACGACTCAAATTTTTGGATGATACGGCCGATATTGGACTGTCAGTTCCCCCATAAATCCAAAAGGAAATTTTAAACAAATTACAGCCCAAATGAATCTCCACCACCACCGCCAAAGAAGAAAAAGACGGCTACAACAAATCGGCCTTCCGATGATGCATCTTTGCCGACTCCCTTGGAGGAAAACAGTGCCTCAATTCCAGCCGCCTCCTCATCTTCCCAACAACAGGCCTCGGCCTCCGTATCGCCCCAACCGGAACGGAAATCGTCGCCTTGTGAAATGGAACAAAGTTCCTCTCAAGCGGCAAATTCATTGGCCTCAATCAAAGATGAATTAACGGAATTGATGGTGATTGATGAGAGCAACGTGGAATCACCTAAAATTGAGTCGATTCCACTAGAAGGAAATGCCCTGAAGGGCCAGTCATCGGCAACGAAAAGTGGGTGAAATCAAATTATTAAAAAGCAAATGATTATGGCCGTAATTTTAATTCCGCCTGATCAACTTAGAATAATTTCGCCTGGTCAACTTAGAATAATCCCGAATGGTCAACTTAAAATAATTCCGCCTGTTTTTAAGAATAATTCAGCCTGTTCTAGTCACCTAGAATAATTCCGCCTGTTCTAGTCACCTAGAATAATTCCGCCTGTTCTAGTCACCTAGAATAATTCCGCCTGTTCTAGTCACCTAGAATAATTCCGCGGCATTACTGCATTATACGGAATGTTCGAATCTGGGGTCAAATGATATACCATTCGACTCCTCTCGGTGAGCTGAGTCTAACGGTACCAAAATTATGTCCCGGACTTTACCGGTTCTGAAGTTACGGTATCATGAAAATCGAAAAAGTGCTTGTCCCCCCTATGGGTCGAAAGACGAAAAATTTTTTGAAAATTTTTTTCGGTTAAATTATACCTCAATCGATGCGTCTCGATGAGAGAAGCTCAAATCTACCATCGGTTTCGTATAAAATTCAAAATTAAGAAAGTTATGGCCATTTTATTCTCGCTGGAATGTGTTGGAACTGCGGAGGAATGTAAGAGTGGACTCCGGAGTGTGCGTAGCCGAAGCGCGGGAACTGGACGAGCTTGTGGCGAGCGAAGCGAGCCACAAGCTCGTCTGGTCGCGCGGAGGCGGAGCACACGGAGGAGTCCACTCTGAAATGCCCACCGCAGCAGTTCCAATCCGTATTTCCTTTGCGCGACTATAACTTTTTTATTTTTGCGTTTTATGTGAAACCAATAATATTTTCGTAATCAGCTCATCGAAACGCGTCGATTGAGCTATAATATTTCTGAAAAATTTTTTTAAAAATTTTCAACCCATAGGGGGGACCCTTCACTTTTGCGGTTTTTATTCGTTTATCATATTGTAACTCCAGAACCCGTAAAGTCCGGGACCTAATTTTGGTACCGTTGAACTCAGCTCACCGAGAGGAGTCGAATGGTATATCATATGACCCCGGATTCGAACATTCCGTTTGCTACAGGGCGCCCAATTCCGCCTATTCTAGTCACCTAGAATAATTCCGCCTGTTCTAGTCACCTAGAATAATTCCGCCTGTTTTTAAGAATAATTCCGCCTGTTCTAGTCACCTAGAATAATTCCGCCTGTTCTAGTCACCTAGAATAATTCCGCCTGTTTTTAAGAATAATTCCGCCTGTTCTAGTCACCTAGAATAATTCCGCCTGTTTTTAAGAATAATTCCGCCTGTTCTAGTCACTTAGAATAATTCCGCCTGGTCAACTTAGAATAATTCCGCCTGTTTTACTTAGAATAATTCCGCCTGGACAACTTAGAATAATTCCGCCTGGTCAACTTAGAATAATTCCGCCTGTTCTAGTCACTTAGAATAATTCCGCCTGGTCAACGTAGAATAATTCCGCCTGTTTTAATTCCACCTGGTTAATAATAATTCCGCCTTCAGATGAACCAACAAACAACACCACCAATTCGGTCATCCCAAAGAAATGCCAACAAACAAATTCAATGCCAATTGACTATTCCCAATATCCAATATGCTCAACATCAGCTCTTGGCAATGTGGAAAGGAAAATTGATGAAGTAACAATGCCGTCTCCGGCCACAAATATCGAAGATGAATTTGCCTGTTTTGGTCGTTTTGTTGCAATGACTCTGAAGAAGATTTCCACTCGTTCGCCGATTGGCGCATTGGAAGCACGAAAGGAAATTAGCGATGTACTGTATAGGGCAGAATTGGGCTCATTGCCACGTTGATGAGAGGAAAGGAAGGTGAACAACGAAAAATGCAAAATAAATATTTAAAATGGATGCTTTCAAAACAATAAAATCGGTTCTTCAAATTCCCTGCCTGTGTTCATCTCATTCAAATTCATTCAATTATAATAATTAAAATGACTAGGTAGTTCAACTTCAATCTTAACATTCTCTCATTCCCCTCTAGATTCCATCCCAGCTAAACCCCTCCATTGAATAAATCTGTGAAATTGTGAAAATTATCATCCATCGAAACATTTTTGTTTCTCATCAATATTTTCTGATAATTTTCCACATTTCCTTTGGTGCACCATCAAAAATAATCCAATCCCATTCATCGACATTTAAATCCATCAAAAATGCCTTTCATCATCAAATGCATTTTATTATTTTTGCTTTTAAAAATTCTCTTCCATTTATTAAAATAATATTTTTTGCCTTTTTCACAATAAAAAAATTGAATTTGTGATGAAAAAAGTGATTTTGGAAAGATCATCAAATTATTTTGGGTGTGGGAATTTGTTGGCCTTTTTTGTATGGGGGAGGATGAGCAAATGGCAATTTTGGATGGGAAGAAGACAAGAAAATTGTGTAGAAAGCCTCGATTTTCAGTATTCACAGGTTGTATGAAACATAAATTGGATCCAATTGGTCTTTGAGGAACAATTCCCGCAAATGCGTCCTTTGCTTCTCTCCACGGCTATTCATTGGGATTGTGCCTGGGTCAACGACCACAACAACGCCCACAATCAAATGTTGTTCCTCCAAAACGGCAGATGTGATTGCGGGAACCAAATCGAGTGCCTCCGATTCTGGAGCAGTCGTTTCAGCCACAATCACCAACAAATGGGTCCAAGTGAAGGCGGCACTGGAATATTTTTGGGAATGGAATTAAAATTAATTCAAACGAAAGGAAGATGGAAAATTAAATTAGTGATAATAGATACCCATTTAAAATTATTCCCGATTTCATATTCCATTGGAAATAGTTGCCAATGTCAACAATTCCTAAGGGCCCTTCCTATCCATCTTACTTTACCACCAATTTTTTGCCCAATTGCTACACTATCAATCAAATATTGCCCCAATCCGCATTTATAAACTAGCCCTTTTCCTTCCCAAATCCCAATTGTTTTTTGGTGTTTTTGGCGTTAACTTTATTATTAATATATTTTTGCCCAATTGATAAATAATAATTTAAAGTTGATTCGCCTCTAATCCCTATCCCATTTATTTGACCACTGGGGAATTAGGCCTCCGGCGAAGGCCAAGGCCCAGCTCCAACCCCAAACAATTTAGCCCTAGAATAGGACTAATAATAATTATTAGTATTTCTGTACCTTTCGCAAATTTGTCGATGCGCTCTGTTAACTGTCAATTCAATGTCGGCTGGATGATAACGCATTCCGCGCAACAACAATGTTTCGTCCATTGCGCCCACAACAAAAAGTGCATCGTGGAGTTCTACATTTGAATATTTTATTAAATGACCAATTTTTTATGTCATTTTTAAGTTCATTAATTTTCAATGTAATTAATTTGAATTCCATTAAAAACCAAAAACATCAAGTTGTTCAAAATATAACTTTTAATAATTCTTTTGAGGGTATAAAATTCAATTATGTCCTCCTAGTCAAGTGATTTATTTGTATATGCTATTCCCAATGATAATCATTTTTAAATAATATTTAATTCAAAATCCACCTCCATCTGCGGTGATTGCCTGCGTTTGCCGTAAAAATCCCAAATAGCCCGTCCTCGCCCAAATAGTTTTTGTGTCCCCGGTGCTTAGCCTCGCGTTGAAATGATCCGTTTGAAGGCGGGTTTCCTCGCCAAAAAGAGAGAAAAATCCGGCGGCATTGTGTCCACTGGCCACCCAAATCTATTAAAATAATTAACTCCAAATATTGCCGACCATTTTTATACCTCTCCCAAATGTGTGTCCCCACATTGGCCAAGTGTTTTTGGATTGGCAATGGCCACTTTCACCCCAGGCAACAATTTGCCACTTTCCATCAGGCAAATACTGTGCGGTGCGCCCCTCTCCACCAAAGTGACTCGATCATTGCGAAGGGCACGTGCATCAACAAAAACGGTAGCCGGATCAGGGCTGGCGGCGCCTTGAAGGCAAATTGCCGGATTGACGCGACATCCAAAAGAGGTGCTGACGGCACGGGCCGAAAGGCCCAATGGGCCAAACAATTTGATGAAAGCATTGCACAGCTGGACACGGGGACGTTCTTCGGCCACAACAATGCAATTTCGAAGGCTATACAAAAAATGGGGGATGGCAAAAAGTAAATATTTTCATTGAATGAAGAAACAATTTGGTGAAAAAATTTAATAATTTATTAATAGATAAAAGCATAATCCGAAATTTTGTCACGAAATATTGAATAATTCCCTCACCTGGACAAATTAATGCCTCTTTCCCTCAGTTGCACTAAATGAGGTGCCAATTCTTTGACGCACAATTCCATGACGGAATATGAACAAAATGCGTCTCGACTTTTATTTTGGCTCATCACTTGCAACCAAACTTGCGGATTCTGTTCAATTTCCAATGGCGGAATCAACGTGGATTGATGGCCGGAATAGACGCTGGAAAGGCACCAAAGGGTGAAACCCATGCCGGAGCATGGGTCAAGGCAAAGTGTCACATTCCTGGATGGGTAAAGTTCGCAGGCAACTTTCAAACTTTTGCATTGATTGGTGGCACCCTAAATTCAATTTTGGAATGGAATAAAATGGATTTTGGGAGACCTGTGCCGTTTTAAGCACTCCAGAAAGTTGGCCAGTGGTGCTTACGGCAAAATCCTACAAAAATGGGTTAAAATTGACCCAAAATATATTAACTAATATTGAAGATGTCCTTCCTCATATTTATTGATAAATATAAAAGTGGAAGACTAAATTGCCCTCTATGACAACATTTAATAATCTGATTGGCCCTCTGGCATATCTAAGGAAATTCTTACCAAATAGCAAATGTCACTGGGCTCCCTTGAAGGCGTTATCACGCTATCCCCGGATCGACGGGCACGATTGCGGGCAACGGAAAGGGATGGGGCATCCTCGATGTCGAGAATGGTTGGCCATGCTTTTGTGTTCACTCGATGCGATACTTCTTTGCTTTTGAGCAATTTAATCAAGGAAGAATTGGAGAGAAGGGCAACCGCCTTGCTAACATCCACAATCATTCTAAATGAAAAGAAACAAATGAATTTGCCATTTCTAAATTAAAAATTAACTGACCGGACAGTCAACATTGAATTATGCAAATTTTGTGGGGAAGGAGGCCGAATAGAAACTGGCACCAGGGATGCACAAAAACAACCGAAAACTGCCTATAAAAATTGACAAAAATGGTCGAATAATAATAATATGGGATTTACCGCGATCAAATCCAATCCAGGAGGGAAAATTAGAGCAACATGGTCACCGGCATTCAACCTTCCCTTCTCCAACAATAATGCCGCAATCCTTTCGGCCCTTTTCAACAATTGGGCGCAAGTTAATGAATCCACCTCCATTCCACGGGAATTCAACAAGGAATATAGCACATGGTCCGGGGTATGTTGAGCCCTTTGGCGGAGAATGTCCGCCAAATGGACGCTTTCTTCTGGACTGTATGGAAGGTCACGGCCTTTAGCTTCAGCTAAAATTGATCCAAATTTATAACTAAAATTAAAAAAATATTTTACCAATTCGAATTCCCTGCACAATGTTTCCAACGAACATTGCCGCTGGGCCAACTTCGGCTGGTGGCTCTCGAGGCTTTGGCAAATTGAGTACACAATTTTGGGGGCACATCAACAATGTGGTGGGATGCAAATTGGCATCCAGGAAACGTTGCCTCGTTTCCGTGACATGAATGCCGCCTAAAGGGGTTTTGGGCAGTTGATTGGGTGGAACAAGGCTGAGGCAATAAATGCCCAATTGATGGATTGAATCGATGGCCTGGAGCACTCGAACCTGCAAAAGAATGGGTGAAATTGAGTTGTATCTTGTATTCATTGTCAGTAAGATTTAATATGGATCATTGGATAAAAATGGCCATCGAATCAATTATAATTTGTATTTTTCCCTTTCTATCCTCGTGGATTTTATGGACTTCTACCCCGCCTAAACTTATGGTAATTCTGGGAAGCGCCAGAATTTTGACATTAAACCAAATTTAGTTTAGACGTATATGATAGAGGAGAACAATTTGTCAGAAATCCAAAAACAAAACAAATAAATTATATAGCAAAGAGAATGAACAAACCATCCATCCGAATGCTTCCTCCTCATTCACTTCCGGCCTTTGTTCGGCCACAATACAAATTCTTTCATCCCGGAGGACGCGAATACTGAATACTGAGATTCGACCACGGTAAATGAATTTCATTGGTTCAACGGCGAGTACGGTGGCAATTAGCTAAAAATTTGTGGGAATATTTGTTCATAGATTTATTTATTTTTGTTTAAATTTCATTTCCCTATTGTTTTTCTTTTTTCCAACCCCAAACAAACATCATCGGCGCTGTGCATTCGGCCAGAAACATGCAACATTGATTGTTTACTCCCAACCGAGAATATCAATCCCTCTGGGCCAAGGAATCCGACCAATCCACTTCGAACATAACGCAGAGGACCAATTGGTTTGTCGTCAGTGCCCAATGGAGAAACCGAGAAAATCCCTTGAGAAAGTCCTTTCAAGCCATGGAAACCATCGGCGGTGGATGCTGCATGCAAACAAATTTCGCCAATTTCATCGGCACGGCAAAGTCGGGGTGGCCCATTCAGTTTGACCACAACGGCCATTCCGCCTGGAATTACTTGGCCCGTGTCCTGTGGATCAACACAAATTTTATCAATGATGAAGTGGTAGGGATATTTGGGGCAAAAGTTTTGCACTAAATAATTGCGCCTGATTAGAATAATTCCGTCTGGTCAAACTTAGAATAATTCCGCCTGGTCAAACTTAGAATAATTCCGCCTGGTCAAATTAGAATAATTCCGCCTGGTCAAACTTAGAATAATTCCGCCTGGTCAAACTTAGAATAATTCCGCCTGGTCAAACTTAGAATAATTCCGCCTGGTCAACTTAGAATAATTCCGCCTATTTTACTTAGAATAATTCCGCCTGGTCAACTTAGAATAATTCCGCCTATTTTACTTAGAATAATTCCGCCTGGTCAAACTTAGAATAATTCCGCCTATTTTACTTAGAATAATTCCGCCTGGTCAACTTAGAATAATTCCGCCTATTTTACTTAGAATAATTCCGCCTGGTCAACTTAGAATAATTCCGCCTATTTTACTTAGAATAATTCCGTCTGTTTTTAAGAATAAATCCGCCTGCCTTGCACTAAATATATCACAGCTTGTTTGCAGAAAGTGAAATATTTTCATTAAATGATTTGCCCAAAAATGAATTATTAAGCTGCAAGGAAAATAATATGTAGTAGATAAAAGCAAAGAGGCTAAAAATATGGTAGAATAAATCTATTGCCAACACAATCTATTTTAAATTAAATTTGTTTGAATGAATTTCGCACTTGTAATGCCAATGAACTGAGCGAAGTTGCCTGTTCCACACGAACAACGCAATGACTCAATGCCAACATTGAGAGAACACCTCGGCCACTTCCACATCCATTTTGCGCTGGTTCATCCACCTGTTGCCGTCGTGTTGGCCTTCGAAGGGCAACAGTGCCGGCTTCTGATGAACCGGAGCAAGGGCAAATGGCACCGGGCCAAAGGCCGTGAGATTTGAATGTGTCGATGAATTGGTCACAGGAGGAAAGAGACCAGGGATTGGCACCGTCCGTCACCTTCAAATTCAAATTGGGGAATATGAAAATGGAAAAGGAGGGAAAATATTTATTTAAGAAAGATTTAAAAAGTAAATAATATTTTTCTATAATTTTTGACAATTTTTATGTATTTCTTCAATTCCCAGTACCAAAATTGCGCGCAAAGAGGCCAATTGTAGTTGGGCATGGTCACGTGTGGCCATCAATGACCAATGTAAATCGCGCGATTTGACCAAGGCAAATTGGGCGGAATGTCGAGTTGTCTGAAGCAGCCAACACGTTGGATTCACTTTCATTAGGGAATATGGAATGAATAGACAACGCATCCCATGCAATATTGCCGCAATGCAGGCATGCCAAAGGCCAGCTTCACGTTTAAAATCGACAACACAAACCAGGGTTTGGCCTGAAGATATAAAAACATTGATGAAATTATTAATTAATCCCTAATCACCTTCTTTATAGTCCAACATGGCACCCAATGCGCGGGAATGGGCCAACATTGCCTGTCGGCTGGTGTAAACCCCTTTGACGGCGCCCTCCCTATCCGTGCTATATTCAATGTAGGCACATGAATCATCGGCTAATAATGAGGGAAGAGTCCAATCCCTCGAGGGTTTTGGCAAATTCTCGGTCACTAGCCAATGGAGTCGAGGCCAACCCTGAAATGAATTTATTTATTTTCATGGCATTTTTTAATGAAGTCAAAAATATCCGTGATTATTTATTAAGGAATATGGAATATGGAGTATTGAGATGAGACTTATTATTTTTTATCTCAATGCAAATGCAAAATGGCTGAATTTGTTCAACCTCAGCAGAGATGAGAAAGTGAATATGCCCTCAAGACATTTCCTACTGTACTGATGAGCAGAGCAGGCAGAAATCGTTCTACTACCGTACTTTCTCTTTTCCTATCAATGTGCCCTCTCCCCTCTCTTAACTTCAAGTTCAACATTAATATTCACACCTCTATTTTTTAAATGCTTATAACTTCCTTCGTTCTTAATCATTTTTGATGATTTTGGTATCATTTTGTATAGTGGAAAATTTCCCATCTTTTTAATTGGGAATTTATTTTGTTTGTCATATATTTTTCACAATAAATTTCCCAAATTTCATTTTCAATTTTCAATTTTTGCCTACTTTAAAATCGGCCAATTCATTGGAATTTGACGATGGCGAAGCATTTGCGGCCGATTGGCCTTGAGAATTTGAAGAAGGGGAAATGGGGGAATTGCCGGAGGGCGAAAATGCAGTGGAAGAGGAAGAATTTGAAGGGAAAGAAAGGCTGCCGACAGATTGGCTTGCATTTTGTTGGGCCGCGCGAGGCAATCCTTTTAAGCATCGTTCTGAGGTCAACGCAACACGGACGCCTAATAATAAGGGGGAGATGAACTTATGCTAATGAGAATTATGTTCAAAAATATCATTTCTTTTATGTTCTTATAGTAAAATTACAAATTTTATTTTGATTCATCCTTAACGCATCAATAAATAATAGTTTGTCATGAATTTCAATTTGCCCCCAAAAACTAACCACAACTACCCAAAAGGAATCCAAATTGTTGCAATCCGGCTGCATCTCTTTTTGCGGTTGGCACCTCAATTGGGACGGGAACAATGCCGGCCAAAAGGCATCCATAGAAGGCACAAAGGAATGCGGGTGCTTCACTATTAGGGAATACCTGAAAAAAGGATTTTGTTTGGATTTGAATGTTGAGGACTCGGACCAATGCGACTCGATCGCCGGGAACGCAGAGTTGAAGGCGTTCTTTGCTCCCGGATTGGCCGGTGATGTTCACTTGGCGATTGAGAAGGGCAAATGCAATTTTGCTGGAACGACTCAACAATTTGCCTGAAAAATATTCGCATGAAAATGGAATTCGATTTTATGATACCATAAGTCAAAGTGGTCGATGATTTTCCAATGCTATCCAACTAAAAAATGTGACCAATTCATTGACAAAAAGTGGCCAAAAATAATGAAGAAAACTTGCCATTTGGACGGCGGCCACCGCTTTTGGCTGAGTATTCGCCCATTTGAAAAGGAGCGAATCGATGGACCGTGGCAATGCCGGAGTGCCACCGGGAAAATCGGACCGGCATGGAGTGATCATTTGGCCATTTGGTTGTGGGGCACTTGGATCGATGGCATTGGCCATTGCTTCACAAATAATTAATGTACAAAATGACACTTTCTTTCTCCTTGATTTACCTTCCAATTCGGCATCATCATCGTTGTAATATTCTTGCAATGATTTCTTTCGTGGTTTCTGCAAACAATTATTCGAATTTGTTGAGGAGGTGGAGGAGGAACTGGCTTTAGCCAACAATTGGTCTGCCCGCAAATCACAAATTCGCACTTTTCTTTCCCTGCCCAGACCCAATTCTCGGCGTTCAGCGAATGCGCGTAATTCCCGTTGAACTCGTCCGAATTCGCCGCCGCCCCCATTTTTGGCCATTTCACCGCCCCCTCCATTTATTCTTTCCCAATTTTCTCGTCTCTTTTGGCATTCAATATTCGCATCAAAAAGTTCAATAATTGCGCATTGTGCACCCGAAAATGAGGCTTTTTGCCGAAATGATGTGGAATTCTTTCGACGATTGACTCGAAATCGGCCTAAAGTGCCATTAGTGGCCATTGGGGCAAGACTGGTGGATGTTTTTGAACGTCCCATTGCCATGAATTTGTCCCTTCGATTACTGACTATTTGCTGTTGAGCATCCGTCAATGTTCCCCTTGATTGGGATTTACTTCTGGCCAAAATGCCTGGCCTAGTTGAATGCCTTCTTTTCGCTTCCGTAGCCTCACTTTGCTCCTCACATTCCCATTCAAATGGTCCTATTGGCCAATTCAACGGTGGCACCCTCACTTTTGGGATTTCGGTCAATTCCAATGGAAATATTGTCCTCTTTTCCTCCTCATTTTCATCATTTTTTTGTTGCCAATTCTGTTGCCTTTGATCCTCAATTACTCCGGCCATTTCTCTTCCTTTATCCTCCATCTGCCCCCTAATAATGCCTTTATCCACCGGACGCACTTTGCTTGTATAGCATCGAACTTGTCGATGATGAATGAGTTGAGGAGAGGTGGCCAGTTTTGGCACAACAATCGAATTATTCCCATCATTTGTTGCTTTTGGCCATGATGAATTATTATTTGTATTTGAATTGCTGAATATTGTCGATGTGGAATTACTGACACTCAACGGATGTGGAGGAGGAGGAAAAGGTCGATTCGGCATAGCATCACCCGAAACAATTTGACGATAAGCAATTCTTGGGGAGGAGATCATTTGATGTCTACTGTTGGTTGATGAGGTGGATGGCGAAATGGAATGGGCATTGGATGAGGAGGGATTTGGTAATGGCAGAGGATTTGAGGGGGGAATGGGAATTTGTCTACGTCTCAATTGTTGTTGTTTTTGTTGGGCGGCGGCTGCGGCTTTTTCCTCTGCAATAATTGAGGATTGACGAATTCGGAGTGATTCTTTGTTTGCGGGAGAATGCATTACGGCACGGGCACGAAGCATTGGTTTTGGGTGCCGTTCATTGGCATGGATATGATGTGAACTTTTCCGATCCGGCGAACGATGCTCCATTAGAACGTACATTTTGGATATACAAAATGGGATTTATTTAATTTATTGTGCTTTTCGGTTGAAATTTGGGCTAAAATTTAATTGGAGGGAATGGTCAATCGAATGGAAATAATTGCTTCAAATATTTGGGGGAAGGGGATTGATCGAGTGATGTTCGCTGGAGGGAATGAAAATTGGGCTTAACGGAGAAAATGATGGAATAGGTGGGGGAAAGGGAGGGGGGATTAGCACGGAAATTGGAGGAAAAGCATTGTAAGGAGGGAATTGGAGACATTGGGCTAGGCCTCCTCCAAATCCAATCTGGCTTCATCCATTCAATCCTATTCTCGCCTACTCATCATCCCATCCCCCTATGGCCATCAGCCATATTCCCCTCCCCAAATCCAATCCAATCGCGTCATTTGGCATATTTTTGATGCTTTTGGGGAGCTTCTTTGGAAGGAACATTAGCAGGTGGGAAAAGGAAAGGTGGATGACAATTTTAAAGGGAATGGCTGCAAAAAAGGATGAAATGTTTTATGCGCATTGAATGGACATTTTTGTGACATTTGTTTAGGGAATTGGTGGCTGACTGGACACAGCTGGCGACCATAAAAGGCAAATAGGAAAGATTGAGAGCAACCACAACTGTCGCCTTTTGGTGACATTTTGGAGATTGAATTCTCTTTCAAAAACAATTCCGTGGCCCAAACCCAAATCGATTTACTCATGAAAATGAAACCCAAAACCACCCATTTTGCCCCGCCGTTCCATCCAATCCAAATAGTTCCGCATTTTCCCAATAAAACAGCTGATTTTCTGTCGCATACAGGGGAAATTTATTTATTGAGGGGGACCGTTGCCCATTCAACAAAAAATAATGGGATGGGCGATTCAGCAAAGTAGAAGAAAAAAGGTCATTGTGAAAATAGCGAAAATGCACCACATTTTGGAAGCAAATAATGAGGGCGGAAAAAATTGTGATTTTAATGGGAATACGGATAATTTTAGAATGCCTCGAAAAGACAAAAGAGATTAATGATAAATCAAAAAAAGTGAAATATTTCCATTCATCTACAAATTTCAGCCAAGTAATTGGACTCAAATTGGTGGAATGGAAAGGAATGAAAGAGAATAATGTTGAATGGGAAGTAAAATTGAGGAAAACAAAATGGTGATGCAAATTTGCCGAAATGAGGGAGGGATATGCCGCCCAAATGCCCAAAACATTGGATGGATGAAGGGAAAATGGATATATGCGCAAAGAGGGCCGCAAATTTGAGGCGCCTATTTGGAGGACGAATGGACAAGAAAATAAGGGGGGGGGGGGCTAATGTGAATGTTGCTGGCGGCGGGCAGCAATGTGAGCTGCTTTTGAGGGAGGAAATGAATAAGGGCAGCTGCTTCCCCCAATTCCTTCCTGCCTTTGGGGGTCTTCGCGCCGCAGGGGATGGGATGGGATGGATCCATTGCAGTGAAAATTGCAAAATTAGAAGGCAGCCGGCCACTTTCACTATATGGTCGAAAGTGGGGAATTGGCGACGAGGATTTTCGATTTTACGAAAGGATTTATGGAAAATTTGGAGGAATAGCCGGTGGCCATCCCTCCATCCCGGTCCCGGGTGATGTGAAGGGGAAATGGACATTGTTGCTTTTGGCAAATTTATGATTCCATTTTTAGTGTAGCCGAATTTGTACAGCTGCTACTTTCAATTTGGCCGCCAATTGGGCGAAATTGAGAAGAACACCTGGCGGCGACCATCACCGCCCAAAACACCTCCAAAATTGACTGACTAACAAAAGGTGGTGGAAATGAAAATAGTAAAACATTTGGCCATTGTCGCCTCCTCCAAAACAGCCCCGAAAATTACGTCGATTTAGTTTTGGTGAAGGGAGGAAATGAAAGGAAGGAAGGAAAGAAAGGGAATTTGTAGGGGAAAATTAGTTAAAATAAACACATTTCTTCTTCCTTTTTTTGAAGACAACTAATTGGTGTTAAGCCCCTGTTTGGTTGAAATGCTCCTTTTTAAACAATTTGCCCTCAAAAGATGATGATGAACCAAAAGAGAGTTTAAGAGAAATTAAATTGAATAGAATGGAAGAAGAAAATATTTACAATATTCTACCCAAAATTTAGCTAAATATGAGTGATTTACGCAGCGAAATTTGTGATTTGCGAACGGCCCAAAAATAAAAGTAAAAAAACCGACTTGCAATGAGAGCAAAACTTGTTGAATTTTTTGCGAAACTCGAGCCGGTTTCAGTGCTAAAATTTGGCCATTTCTTTCAATTACAATTTCATAAACGTACGAATCCGTGTATTGGCATAATCCTGTGGCGCATTCGATGAGCCACCAAGCCCAGAATCATTGGTGGAATTTACGTAAACCGCCGGTTCAAGTTGATGCCCATTTTCGGCCTCCTCTTCTTCATCCTCATCATCATCATCGGTTGGGGGCAATGGAGGCAATGGCCGGTCCTCCAGCACCAAAACCTTAAAAAATTCGAATCATCTGTTAATCTTCTCAACAATGGCAAAAAGCAAACAGAATTTTTATTCATTTTTGGTCATAATTTTATCCAAATATTTAATCTAATTTGTCAGAATTTGGAATTATACATGTCAATGCCAACAATGCCTGAGGGTGAGCACCTTTCTTATTCATCTATCATCTTACTGTACCCACAACTTTTTGTTTTAATCGCCCTGTCACCCAATCAATCAAATATTGCCCCAATCCACCTTTTAAACCCACCCTTTTTCTGCTCCTAATGCTTTTTTACGCTTCACATTAATATCACTTTTCTACAGATTAATAAACAATAATTTAAAATCAGTTTCCCTTTATCTCTATCTCTATCCCATTCAGTGAGCCATTTTGGAGCTTTACTTAGGCCTCCACCGAAAGCCCCGGTCTCGCCCCAAACAACTTTGGCCCTAGATTAGGGCTAATAATGCAAATTATAATGATTACGGATGTTCGATTGGCGGAAGCGGGTGTCTCTTTTGGGCCAGAATTGTTTGCAGCCGTTGGATTCCTTCTTTTTGGCGGTATTTGTTGTTGTTTTTGCCTCAATCGGCATTCACTTTTAATCGGTGTTTTCATCATTTCCGCCGATGGCCGAATGCCCGCCGGTTTTTTTGCCTCCAAATAATGATCCTCTTCACCATTTTTGTCGGCAATATTCTTTTTCTTAGGGCTTCCATTATTTTCAACATCGATGGGCCCAATCCTCTCCATTTGGGTTCCAATATCATTTTTCATGGCCAAATTTGTGGCCGTCGCCTTCACTAAATCATTGGAACAACCCGGCTGCTCATCGGCGGCTGCCTCCTCTTCTTTTGGCCGAGGGTGGATTGCCGAATTTGATCCACCTTCATCTTTTCCATTTGCCGCCATCTCTTTCTTCCCTTTTGGCCCTTTGGCCTTTCCATTTCGCCGATCTTTACTTCCCCCAGTTCCACTGTCCAATGTGCTGCTATTTTGGCCATTTTCCTCCTCCGAACTGCTGCTATCTGTGCAAAAATATTGGGAATGACTCATTCAAAATTATCAAATTAATATTTTTTTATTCGCATTTTTAGTTATCAATTATCATTCATTTCATGGAAAAATTTGACCATTCAAAAATGATTAATTCATTTATTTTTGGTGTTCTTTGATGTGATCAAAACGTATTTTTACTAAAAAATCCAATGCCTCTTTCTTACAAGCCTATTTTGTTCATTTTCATAATTCTTTATTCCCTCACAAATGGCCAAATATGCGATTGATCTGTCCGTTTCGACCATCAATTTTTCGCGCATTTTATAATATTTTTGATGAAAATTAGCAATAAAATAGTGAATAAAATCTGTGAAGGAATTTAAGGTAAAAATATACACAATAATTTGAGCGAAATTGTTCTCAAAAATTGGATTTGTTCAGATGTGCCTGATGTGAGGGTTAAAAAGGGGTGTGGCGGTCAAAGGGAGGGGATATTCAATTGGTCCATTTGACCATTGGCAAAAAGGGAAAGAATGAAAAGGGGAAGTGAGGGAATGGAAGGAGGAAATGCCTTTTTCCTCAAGTGGGCCAAAAAGGGGTTGAGGAAAGGGAGTGGCCGTAAAATGAGGCGATGCGGAGGAAATAAGCTGGCCAGGAGGAAAAGCCGCCGCCAGATGCTCATTTTGAATGCAGAAAAGTGGGAAATGGAAACGGAAATGGGGGACAGGAAAGGCCACTCTTTCGGGCGAAGGGAGAACATTGTGAGGGAAAAGGTGGATGGAAGCGGCGGCTGGAATGGCTCTTTTGTGCGATTCAACGACCAGCTGACAGTGAATTGAGCACAGATGAATTGTCGGCATTTGAATGGTTTTGAAGGAGGATGATCAGCCAGCCGGATTATATTGAAAAATAGGGTGAAAATGAGCAAAAATTCAATCAATTTGGAAGGATTTTATGAGGGGTGAAATCAACAAAAAATGAATAAAAATGGAATGAATCATACAAAAGTAATAAAAATAAGCAAAATTCCCCAAAATGTTTGGAGTCAAAACAACAAAAGGAAATGGGAATATAATGGATTGGTGGATTGGCCATCACATTCTCAAATTTCACATTCTTGGGCCTCTAATCATCGCATCGTTCACTGCACTAATACGCACATCCATCGCCGAAAGCACATTCAAAATGGAAGGAAAGAATGAATGAGAATGAAGTGAATGGGTGAAATGGGATTGGGGCAATTGGAATGGACATTTTCTCGCTCCAATGGATTTGTGGGGATTGGGTGGAAGGAGGAGGCCAAATGACCGATGGATGAGTGACCAAAAGTGGTCGGGACGCGCAAACAAACCCAAACACAATCCCCTCCTTTCGGTACCCATTCAGCAGCACACAAATTGGTGGGCTTTATTATTTGTTTGTGGTCCTTTCAATGAAGATAAAAACTAATCCGCCAAAACCGTAAAGAATACAAAAATGAGGGAATTGCGTTCTTCATAAAAAATTCTGATTTTGTGTTTTCCGGAAAAAATTCTGATTTTTTGTGTTTTCCGGAAAGAATTCTGATTTTTTGTGTTTTCCGGAATGAATTCTGATTTTTTGTGTTTCCCGGAATGAATTCTGATTTTTTGTGTTTTTTGGAAAGAATTCTGATTTTTTGTGTTTTCCAGAAAGAATTCTGATTTTTTGTGTTTTCCGGAATGAATTCTGATTTTTTGTGTTTTCCGGAATGAATTCTGATTTTTTGTTTTTTTGGAAAGAATTCTGATTTTTTGTGTTTTCCAGAAAGAATTCTGATTTTTTGTGTTTTCCGGAAAGAATTCTGATTTTTGTGTTTTCCGGAAACAATTCTGATTTTTTGTGTTTTCCGGAAAGAATTCTGATTTTTGTGTTTTCCGGAAACAATTCTGATTTTTTGTGTTTTCCGGAAAGAATTCTGATTTTTTGTGTTTTCCGGAAAGAATTCTGATTTTTTGTGTTTTCCGGAAAGAATTCTGATTTTTTGTGTTTTCCGGAAAGAATTCTGATTTTTTGTGTTTTCCGGAAAGAATTCTGTTTTTTTGTGTTTCCGGAATGAATTCTGATTTTTTGTGTTTTTTGGAAAGAATTCTGATTTTTTGTGTTTTCCGGAAAGAATTCTGATTTTTTGTGTTTTCCGGAAAGAATTCTGATTTTTTGTGTTTTCCGGAAAGAATTCTGATTTTTGTGTTTTCCGGAAACAATTCTGATTTTTTGTGTTTTCCGGAAAGAATTCTGATTTTTTGTGTTTTCCGGAATGAATTCTGATTTTTTGTGTTTTCGGGAAAGAATTCTGATTTTTTTTATTTTCCGGAAAGAATTCTGGTTTTTTTTGTTTTCTGGAAAAAAATTCTGATTTTTTGTGTTTCCGGAAAGAATTCTTTTTTTGTTTGTTTTTTTTTGGAAAAGCAAAATAAATTGCAACAAAATATTGGGGTAAAAAAGAATTCACGTGTAAAATGCAAATGAATGGAATTAGGGAAAGTGAAAAAAGTTTTTAGTTGGCAATGACAACATCAAAACAGGACCAAGTTGTTTAGTCGAGAGGGGCGGGAAGGACGGAAATAAGTCGGAAGAAGAAGAGGAAGAGGAGATGAAGGACGAAAAGATGGGAAGAAGAAGACAAGGCCAACAACAACAACGGGGAGGAGGGTCGATATTGGGGGGAGGGTTTCAGTGGGTAAATGGAAAATTGGAAGAAAAAAGGGAATTGGGTGGGAAGAGGACAAACCGGAATATCCACCATAAATACATTGGGGTGGGGATTGTTCATCAAAAAACAAATGTTTTAATCGGGAGGATCAAAGTGATTGGAAATGTGTAGCAGACATTGGAAGGGAGAAAGAGCCTAATTAATGACCATTTTACAATGGAAATGAATGCAGAATTGAGTTCGGTTTGGGCTTTGGGTTGGACAAGAGATTTATATATTTTGGATTGGGAAAAAAGTTGCTAAATTTATCAATTTTTGCAAAAGATTGGACAAAACAAATTACAAAATTGAAATGTACAATTTTATTAAAATGAATTAAATTAAAAAATAAATAAAATAACAAATATAAATTAAACGAATTAAATAAACAATGACAATGAATGACTGAATGTAAATAATTTTTTCCCCAAATAATGGGACCTGTTTGTTTTTTGCATAGGCTCATTTTGGAAGTATTTCTGCGTTGAATTGGTCGGAATGAGCATCGAATGTTCAACTGATTTTGATCGCCGCCGCCGCTGCGTTCTCCACCCTCTTCCACGCCTTTTTCTTCACCACGGCCCCATTCGGCCAATGCTTGTTGGACGGCCTCTTGTCGAATTTCTTGTAAATTTTTAAATAATTAATTTATTTTGATGTTTAATTGGAATTGAAAAATGTGGGAATCAAGCTCAAAATAAATAACTTCCCTCAAGCGGATTCGAACCCTAGACTTATATTTAGCGAAAATGGAGGGTTTCCCGCTGGGCAATTTTTGAATTGGAAAAATTGGAATCAAGATCAAGGAAATACTTAAACAAAAAATGATTAGTAATTCTATAATTTCAGAGGAATTTCATTCTAAAATTATCTCAATCTCAACTAAGATTACGAAAATGAGTCATCATAACTTGCAAAAATTAGTACGAATTTCTAAGTTCCCAATTTTCGTCAAAATATTAAATTCAACCTGAATGGAATCTCGACTCATTTCTGGTCATTCGGCGTCTATGCCGTCGTGCTTTTTCTTCTTTCGAATCTGAAGAAGATTTATTAAATTATATTTTTCATTTATTAATTGATTAACCTGCTATTGGCTGATTTTTCGAATTATTTCCTTTTTTCATAAATTTTTGTAAAAGCTCTTTCCTCTTCTTTTCGTAGCCTTTTTCGGTAATATCGCCTTTAAAAAACATTTATAAAAATAATTTTAAAGAGTCAACCTTCGGACAATTCCAAATCAAGTTGAGCCAATTTTATACGAATTTCTTCGGGTATTTTGAGCACATCCACAAATGAATCATTTACACCAGCAGCAGAAGTAGAGTGCATTTTAAAATTTTTTTAAATTAAATTTATAAAATTTGGCTCGATTAATTTCATGAATAAAATTTGCTGATGAATAATGAAAATTAATAAATAATAATTAATTGTCGCAGTCAAAGTCAAATGGAAAATTTCTCATAATTTTTGACATTTTATTATAGATTGATATTTTGGGTTGGGGCTTGGCCTATGTTTCATCCATTTCTATATAAATAATACAGCAAAAGGGGAGTATATATTTTCGGGTCCATTTTGTCCTCGCCCTCGTTTCCCTTATGCAGGATACCCTTGGGGGCTGGCAATTGGGCGCATTGAATGAGTTGAGTGCTACGACATTTGTGGTTGGTGTGGGGAAGGATGTATATTTGTGGGCGAAAAGGGAGAAGATTGCGCCTTGCGCATTTTGTTGAGTACCAAATGGGGCTGTCACCAGCAACCAACTCCTCAGCAACCATCTAATCGATGATTGAAAGTCGCCGTTGCCCTCCCACCACAATTAATGCTCATCAAGGCCATTGAATACAAGGAAAAAATAAAAATATTAATGACAATTTTCGTCATTGAATATTCAATCTTGGCCGAAAACCAATGTACTTTAGTTTTACCAAAACAAAAATTTGATGAGGGAAAAAATTTGACATTTTTTGTTTTTTTATTAAAAATTTAAATAAATGACTTTTTGCAATTTATTGGCAACAAATTTAAATGACAGTTTATCCCAACTTATGAAAAAAAAAATTGATTTTTTTTGTTTCGAGTTCAGCTTTGACAGGGCTCTCAGAATGTACCCCTACGGGGGGCATTTGCCCCCTTTTTGAGATTTTGCCCCCTTTTGTGCCCCCCGAGCCGAGTGGCCCCCCAAATGCCCCCTTTTGATTTTTTGTTAAAATTTTCCCCAAATGGGTCATTTTTTCTTCAAAATTTTTCGCTGCGCGGCAATTTTTTGGTCTAGTTTTTTGCTGCGTTTGTGCCCCCCGAGCCGAGTTGCCCCCCAAATGCCCCCTTTTGATTTTTTGTTAAAATTTTCCCCAAATGGGTCATTTTTTCTTCAAAATTTTTCGCTGCGCGGCAATTTTTGGTCTAATTTTTCGCTGCGCGGCCATTATTGGCAAAAATTTTCGCATTTTTGGCACTTTTTAAAAAGGCCCCCTAAAATGCCCCCTTTTTAACCAAAAATGCCCCCAAATGCCCCCTTTTTCTTCCAAAATGCCCCCCAAATCGAAAATCCATCTGAGAGCCCTGGCTTTGACATTTGCCTTTACAATTTGCAACTTTGAATGTGGATTCTGGATTGTAAAAGGATAAAGAAAAGAATGAGATGAATGATTCATCAATCATCACAATCAAATTTACAAAACAGTTTATTATTTATTAACATATCCAAGGGTGAAGGCAAAGAAAATTTTTGGTTTGGTTCATATTCATACAAATTGAAATTTTTCTACCTCAAAAGTAAGGCCAAATCATGGAATCATTAATGTCCTTTATTCTCAATTCTTTTGTTACATTACAAAGTGATTTATATCAAATACAATTTCAGAAGATCAATAGAAATAAAACTCTTATTTTCAAAGATGACATTATCATCGGCAAAAAGAATCAGTGCCATTCATCCAGAAACATTGATGGTAATTGAATTTGTACACGAAATAAATTATACTAATTTGACGTTTTCAGAATGCGCTTCTTGATGGCTATGTTTATTTTTTGATGGTTGCCGCAGCTTCCTTCCCATTATTATTGTTGATCGCCATTTGCAGAATGTGTACCGTAAAAACGGATGATGATGATACAAAAGAAGATCAAGAAGAATCAAAAACCAGCGCAATTGAAGACAAAGAAGAAGAAAAACAACAATTATTGGCAGATGATGATGCACAAAAATGATGCCTTTAGCTAGCCTTTGTTCTATTTCTATGTTTAATATGTTTTTTTTTTCATTTATTTCGATGTTGGCATAATGAATGAAGGCCGTAAATAAATGTGAAAAATATAAAAATTCTCAATGCAATTAAATGTAATTGTTCCTAATTATTATTTGTAAATTAAATGATTCGGACGAGTTCATTAAAGTTGGATTCACAGGATTTGCAAGGTAGAATAATTTTTTGGTTCAAAAATATTTCTATTACATTTTTCCAGCTACTTGGTATTATAGTTCACTTTCAAGAGAAGAAACAGAGAGGTCAGATGAAAATATTCGGAATAATCAATAACATGGATTTGTAGATGTTTACGCCAATGCACTGATGGTACATTCCTGATTAGGAATTCAACAAATTTTCCAGGTTTTTTATTCCAAAACAATCCAAAATAATGATGATTAATTTAGGCGATTTTACATTGTGCGTTGCATACAAAAACAAAGTGGAACATTATAGGTTAATAAATTTAATATGGAAAATTTAAATATAATATATTTTAGGATATATATTGTCAATGATCTTTTCACTTGCGACAAAGAAGAGTTGGTTACTTTTTATATGATTAAATAAAAATTGGAAACATTGCAGATTATTTGATACACTTACTCAACTAGTTTCGGTGAGAAAATTCTAAAAATAAGAATGTAAATAGTCCAAATTTAGCATTATAAAAGGGATGCGGATGGACTTTGCCATCGATTGATCAGTCCTTTCCTTTCGGAAGCATCCAAAAGGGCATGCGATGCATCCTTTTTCGAGGAAAGGAAGGCGGAATTTGGACGAGCCAATTTGCTTCTTTCAATGGATGAATTGAGGCTGGGCAATGTTATTGGGCACGGCGAATTTGGCGGTTTCTTTTAATAATAAAAGTGGAAATTAAATTAGGTTTTAAATTAATGAATATTTCCTTTAATTTTTAATTAATCAAAATAATATAAAATAAATACATTTATTCAGATGTGCTTTCGGGAACTTATCGAAGCCGAAAATTGGCCGTCAAAACATTGAAGGACGGAATGAATTATGATTTGTTGGCGGAGGCACGATTCATGATGTAAAGCAATTTTCACATTTAATTCATTTTTTAATTCAATTTTTAGTGGCTTAAACCACAACAAATTGGTGGCATTGATCGGCGTTGTGATGGAAAATCCCCGAGAAATTTATATGCTCACTGAATTAATGGCAAATGGAAATTTGGTTGATTTTTTGCGTTCACGGGGGCGGCACCAAGTCGAAGGGGAACAATTGATGCAATTTGCAACGTAATAGGGAATTTAAATTTATATAGGATTAGGGTATAAAAATTAATCTGAATTATTTTTTGCAATTTTAAGGGACGTGGCTGAGGGAATGGCCTATATGGAATCGAGGAATTTCGTCCATCGAGATTTGGCTGCCCGAAATGTTTTGTTGGATGATCGATTGGTGGCCAAAATAAGCGATTTTGGATTGGCCCAAATTGACAATAAGGAGCCATCAAAAGATGCGGCCAAAGGCAAATTCCCAATCAAATGGAGTGCCCCGGAGGCATTAAGGCAAAATGTGAGTTTTTTTTGAAATGGCGAATTAAATCAAAAATAACAAAATATAACAAATTTATTCTTAATTTTTGTTAAAATTTATTATATTCCATCTATTTTTAATAATTTTACAATTAATATTCGCATTTAATTAGTCAAATTTTCAGTTGTTCACCAGCAAAAGCGATGTCTGGTCTTTTGGCATTTTCCTCTGGGAACTTTATTCATTTGGCCGAGTGCCCTATCCTCGAATTGTGAGTTTTCCCAATCCAAAAATGATCAAATATTATTGAATATTTTGCCCAATTTCAGCCAATCCAAGATGTGTTGAGGCACGTGGAAAAGGGCTACCGAATGGAACCGCCGGAATGTACACCGCCTTTGATTGCCGATTTGATGCGAGATTGTTGGCATTTGGCCCCGAATTCAAGGCCACCATTCGCCGAAATATTTGCCATTCTCACTGATGAATCATCTTGAATAATCCCCAACAAAAAGAAATAATATTACCAAATATTTCATTATTATTCCCCGCTCATATTGAAAATTTTGTTCCAAATTGTGCCTCATTTTATAATAATAATCCGGGTAAATATTAAGAATATGGGCCTAAAAAATTTTGGTCTAAAATGGTTTTAGATTTGTTTATTTGTACTTTATATGATTGTTTTATACTATTTTAGGGCGCGGAAAGCAGGTTTCATACCATTTTATCGATTTTTCAAAAACCATAAAAGTGAAGGGTCCCCCCTATGGGTCAAAATTTTCAAAATTTTTTTCTTGGACATATTATAGCTTAATCGATGCGTCTCGATGAGAAAAGCTCAAATCTACCATCGGTTTCGCATAAAATTCAAAACTAAGAAAGTTAAGGACATTATAATCTCGCTGGAATGTGTTGGAACTGCGGAGGAATGTAAGAGTGGACTCCGGAGTGTGCGTAGCCGAAGCGCGGGAACTGGACGAGCGCTCGTCTGGTCGCGCGGAGGCGGAGCACACGGAGGAGTCCACTCTGAAATGCCCTCCGCAGCAGTTCCAATCCGTATTTCCTTTGCGCGACTATAACTTTATTATTTTTGAGTTTTATGAAAAATCAATAGTGGATTCGTACTCCGCTCGTCGAGACGCGTCGATTGAAGTATGATATGATCAAAAAAATTTTTTGCAAATTTTCGACCTATAGGGGGGACCCTTCACTTTTCGAAAATTTCGAAATTTTTTTTGCTACTAAAAACGTTTTTCCGCGCCCTATTTTTGTTAAATATAATCATTTTATCGCATAATAGAACATTTAGAGTATGTTTTATGTGAAAATTTTTTAGGCCCATATTCTTAATATTTTCCATAATCCGCATAATAAATTAATAAATATATTAATTCTCGATCTAATATTTTAATTGGGGAAGGGAAAATAATTCTAATTAAAATTTGTCCGTTGTTTTCCAGAATCATTTCCCTCATCCCTAGGATTCCAATTTAGCAAGGGACAAAATCCCTGAGGCACAAAATGTTCCATGCCTATTAAAATTTGCCTCCTATTTATCTCCTCCGGCTCATCTCAAATGCAAATCTTTCATTCATTTCGTGTCCACCGCTCATAATCGAGGCGCATCAATTTTGCCCTTTTTGATGTGACATTTCCGCCCGAAGTGTCGCCCCCTTGATTAATTGTTGCTTCTTTCCTTTTTGAAATAGTTTTGTTCATTTTAAAAATCCCACCCATTCCGGATATTATCTTTTCTTTTCAATCTGCGGCTCATCAACTTGAGTGGGAGGGAGAAATGTGGGAATATTGACAAAATTGTTCATGGAATGGAATTTGTTGAGAAAAAATCAGAATTCTTTCCGGAAAACACAAAAAATCAGAATTCATTCCGGAAAACACAAAAAATCAGAATTCTTTCCGGAAAACACAAAAAATCAGAATTCTTTCCGGAAAACACAAAAAATCAGAATTCTTTCCGGAAAACACAAAAAATCAGAATTCTTTCCGGAAAAAACAAAAAATCAGAATCTTTCTGGAAAACACAAAAAATCAGAATTCTTTCCGGAAAACACAAAAAATCAGAATTCTTTCCGGAAAACACAAAAAATCAGAATTAATTTCCGGAAAACACAAAAAATCAGAATTCTTTCCGGAAAACACAAAAAATCAGAATTCTTTCCGGAAAACAAAAAAAATCATAATTCTTTCCGGAAAAGACAAAAAATCAGAATTCTTTCCGGAAAACACAAAAAATCAGAATTCATTCCGGAAAACACAAAAAATCAGAATTCTTTCCGGAAAAAAAAAAAAATCAGAATTCTTTCCGGAAAACACAAAAAATCAGAATTCTTTCCGGAAAACACAAAAAATCAGAATTCATTCCGGAAAACACAAAAAATCAGAATTCTTTCCGGAAAACACAAAAAATCAGAATTCTTTCCGGAAAACACAAAAAATCAGAATTCATTCCGGAAAACACAAAAAATCAGAATTAATTTCCGGAAAACACAAAAAATCAGAATTCTTTCCGGAAAACACAAAAAATCAGAATTCTTTCCGGAAAAGACAAAAAATCAGAATTCTTTCCGGAAAACACAAAAAATCATAATTCTTTCCGGAAAAGACAAAAAATCAGAATTCTTTCCGGAAAACACAAAAAATCAGAATTCATTCCGGAAAACACAAAAAATCAGAATTCTTTCCGGAAAACACAAAAAATCAGAATTCTTTCCGGAATTATTTAATTTTTAATTATTGGATTTTGATATTTGTTTTCGATACAATTTTATTTTGATTTTATCCAACCGCCGCCTTCATCAAAATTCTCAAATTTTTTCTTTAAAAAATTTCCATCAAAATGTGGCACATTTTTCTCCTTTAGCAAACTTGTCATTGGCCCATCTCCAAACTTGGCCAGCGAATATTCCACCCATCCATCCATCCCCACAAATGCCCCATTATTCACCACCGTTTACTTTGCCCTCCGGGGATCTCCCCTATTCCCCTTTTCCTCCTTTGCTCATTTATATCTGCCAGTTGGCATCTCCCTTTCTCCCGGCATTTTGGTCAGCATTTTCCCCTAATCGGCCACAAATGTTCCCCCGGGGATTTATCTTCCTCGAATGCAAATAAAACCCACTGAGAAGGGAGAACGACCATTTTGGGTCATGATGGGTCGACTGTTGCTTCAAATTCAAACCACCAACCCATTGGGATTGGGAATGGACCCTTCCACCATTGGTCCATCGCAATTCGGCCATAAATTGTGCGCCACTCTCCTCCCAGCAAACATTTCCCCAATGCCAAATGGCCAATTTATATAATTCCATTCGCGCCCCCATCCACCTCCCATCCAACATTTTCACCATCCAAAATTTTCTCATCAATTTTGGATGGCAAAATGGTCGGATGGAGGCCATTTTTGGTCATCGGTCAAAATGTACAGATGGGGGGATGGAGGCTGACTGGATTGTGGCCAATTATGCAATGCCCAAGTCCATCCAAAATTGAGGGGGATGGAACCGGTAATGGATGGGTGGGCTTAAGCAAATGAAGTGAGTGGACTCATTGGGCGGCAATGCGCAAAAAGGGTGAACTAGATTTGGCAAGAAATTGGGGGGAAATGAAGAGGAAAATGAAGGAGACCGCCAAAAGCCACCCTCCCCATTTGGCACATACATTGGCCATTTTGGGCCCTTCCATTCATTTCCTTTGCCCGTTTTCCGGTCAATCTCGACTGTTCTTGGCCTCTGTGATTTTGCCTTTTTCCTTTCGGCCGCCTACAATTCCCCCTTCTTCTTCCTCTCATTTCCTCTTTTGCTTACATTTAGTCCATTGGCCACCTGGCCATTTGGCAAAAATCATGTCAAAAAGAGCAAAAAGAGCACCGCAACATAAAGAGGAAACTCAAGATTGAAGAAGCAAAAAGGGCACAAAAAAGGACATGACCCATTGAAATCCCTCCTCCTTCAATTCCTCCTTATTAAGTCCATCTTTTCTTGCGCACAAATCCTCCCCTCCAGTCTTCACCATTCTTCATCATATTCCTTCCTTTGAATACAAATTCAGTTCACATATAAATCCCCTCTTTTTGTGCCTCTTTTGCACGATCCGGGATTGCCCCAAATTCGCCCTTTTAAACCTTCTCCTTCTCATAAAAACCCTCAAGCCATTCATTCCCCAAAGCAACATTCTCCCTAAGCATATTCAATTTGCACAATTTTCCATTGAATTTGCCTTTTTCACATTCAATTAATTCCATATCGTTTTGTTTTGATCAAATTTCCCCTCCAGGGTCAGTTCAAAGATTGCTTCAGGCAAATTTGATTGAAAATTACTCTGATGCGAATTATTTATTCTTGTTTGTTTGCATCAAAAAATATTAGAAAATATTTAATAAGAATTAAAATTAATTAAAAGTTTGTGGGCCTGTATTTAAATCGAATTTATTCTTTATAAATTTGTTCATTTCCACTTTTTATTGGTCCAAATTTTCCCCTTTCTTTATTTCCACCCAAACAGGCTTCATCATATATACAATTTGGTTAAAGAAGATTTGTATATAAAATTGTCAATTCCATCCACCCATCCATTTCCCCTCAATTGTCCCCAAAATTGAGTGAGGGAAATTGGATCGGGCCAAAAATTGGATGCTTCCTCTTTTGGCCACATTCTCTTTTAGAAAATGGAATTCTAAACAAAACCAATCAAAAATGTGTGTTTTCAAGGATTTTTCGGGCCAAGGTCGAGGATGAATGGGTTCGGGTTCAACTCAATTCAAATCCAAGGTTGAATCCAAGTTTATTGCATTGTTTTGCACCATCAAAATCTTTTTGACCAATTCTTCATCCAAATCCAATGCCAATTATGTGCCAACACCCCCACAACTCTTCGTCACCATCTGTCCACGCGCCAATTATATTCTTTGGATGGATTGTTTTCCACCTTCTCACAATTCGCTTATATTTTGTTTTGCGGGCAAAAGGGGGGCATTGTGGCACGCACAAAGGACGGAAAAGGAGGAAGGAAGGATGCAATTTTTGGGCGGAGGGGATGAAGCGAATAATGGGGCCCAAGAAAATTGGGAAAAGGGAGGAGTCCATCCGGGAGGGAATTGTTCGGCCGTGGACCCAAAATGGATGCAAGCCCCTAAAATCCCATCTTCTCTCCCATTCATTCATTCCAAACCATCCTAAAACCCATCCCATCCATAAGCCATTCATTTCAGCAACAACTTCATTCCCCCATTCTTTCGTCCCAATCGCCCGGCGGCCTCTTTTCCTCCCCCCTTTTTAAAACCCTCCATTGGGTTAATTGGATTCGAATGGCCATCCATTCCGTCCAACCACCCGTCCAGTCGGTGGGGCGAAGAAAATTGAAACATTTTTGAGGGGCTTTGGCGCCTCTCCATCGCTTTTTCTTCATTTTCGCTCAACCAGCTGCCCATCGTCCATTTTCCAACCCTTCAATCCACCATTCTTTTGGCCAGCTGCCCCTTCGCTTGACTGGCTTTTCGGCTATGTCCACTTTGGCTATTGTCCATTTTTCTACCAAAAATGCTTTGTCCGAATTTAACTGTGGCCAAATTGTGCGCATTTGCGTGCCTTCCTTTCCCTTTGGGCCAAATCCGAGGCCCAAAATCCAAAATTGTTGGCTTCGAATTGGTCATCAAAAAGGGCCAATTCCCACGCCGGAAGGAGGCCATCTCCAAAAACCATTAATTCGGCCAAGGATCCATTTTTGCATGAAATGAGCCTCAAAAAGGGATTGGCCAAAGAAAGGCCACATTCAAAATGTCCAGCAAACAATCCACCCTAAATTCTCCATCCAATCTCCCTTTATTCATTTTCACTCAATCCAAATCTATTCATTCATTCATTCATTTTCATTTCCCACCCTCCAATATTTGAACGGGTCGGCGCCTTTTTATTCTTTTTTGAACGGTCCTATATTTCCTTTATTCCCCTCACCCCATCATTTTTTGTGGGAAAATGGAGAACAAAGAGGAGAAAATAAATAAATAAATGCATGGAATCCATTCCCACTTTTTCAAATCTTTCCTTTCTTTCCTCATTTTGTGGGGCGGCCACTCAATCGCCCGCCTTTCTATTCCGTTTCACACTTTTCCCTTTGGCCCCCCCAAATCCATGCAAATTCCCCGCCTTTCCCTCATCCCCTTTGCCACTTTGGCCTTCCCTCAAAATCGCGCCTTTCCATTCCATTCCTCCCTCTTTTTTGTGTCGCGGAACGGAAAGGGAAATTGCATTTGGATTTGGATGTAAAAAGGGAAAGGGGATTTTCCAGAGAGGAATCCGAAACTTCTCCTTCAAATTTACACCGCCGACCAAAGGGGGAATTCAAGAAAACGAGTGGGAGGGGGTGGAGGGGATTTGTGTATTAGAATGAATGAATTGAGATTGAGTGGAAATGTGGAATGGGAAGGGGACGGACGATTTGCTCGACTGATTCTCCCTCTTTTTTTCCCGATTTTCCCGCTTTAAACTCGTCTTTGGCTTTTTTGTTGCTTGTCCCGGGAAATGGCAATTGGCCAGTAAAGCAAAGGGAAAGGCGGCACTCCCCCTTTAGTCATCCATCGGCTTTATTCCCCTTCACAAAATAGTCCATCCCCCCTTCTCATAAAGCGCAAACAACCCACAACCAACTAAACCATCATCCACCCTCATTTCCCCTTTCATATTTCCCCCAAAGTCTTTCCCCCAACATTCATTGGCCGCCCCAATAGCAAAGCGCACAATTTTCCAGGAACGGCGGCCACTCGTAAAATCGCCCCAAACCAATTCATTGGCTTTTATTACCGCCTCCCGCCGGCCCCCGATGGAACGGAGGATCATTTTGCTATTTGGGTGCTTCTTCTCGCATAAACTCAAATCCTTCCTTTACATTTGTATCCAATTGAAGAAATGAATGAGTTAGCAAATCCTCCAAACCTTTTCCCCCTACTGATCCACCTTTGCCAAAATGCCACTTGAATGAATGTGCTGATCATTTACAATGTTTGGCCAATATTCACATTCCTCCTTTTCTTTTTCATCCACTTCACCATTTTCCCATCCAAACCGTTTGTCAGCCCAACAAAACCGGTCATCCCTCTTTCTACCAAACACAAAACCACCCCCAATCCACCTTCTAATTCACATCCACACTATTCCCTCTCAGCCAATCTATGCCAATCCATGAAAATCCGTGCGCCAAGATTTGCACAAACAAACGAAGACCACCGGCCAGCGGATCTACAGAGGGAAATATGGAGGGAAAAGGGGCCGGTGGATTGGCTTCCACAAATCGGCCACCACCCTGACCAAGCTCAAGTGGTCCAGCCGTCGCTTGGGGGGTGGAAAAATGGGACCACCGCAAGGACCAAAAGGTGGAGAGGGGGATCGGCGCGTCCAGCGGGCAATTCATCGTAAAAATGGTTGAAAAAAGGAGCAAATTTGTTTCCCTCCGGCCAGTCTTCCCTCCTTCGCATTCACGGTCATTTTCCTCCCTCATTTTTGCGTTTTCCTCAGGCCAATTCCCATGCCATTTCCCCTTAATTCGCCTTTCCCTTCCAAATTAATTAATTGGATTCCTGTGGATTAATCCTCCCTTTCACCCTTTTGCCCCATCCTTTTTCCCATGTTCTTCCTCCAAATATTTAACAATGCATTTTTCTGCACCCCAAATTCCAATGTGTGGGAATATTGCCTCCTCAATTCGATGATTTGTTCTCGATTCCACCTAATAATTATTTGTGTCGGTCCAATGAATTCATAATTGAGTGAATTTGTGGAAGGAGGGGTAAATTGTGGGGTTGGTTTGGCATTGGGCAATATGCATTGAACATCAATTTTGGTCCAAACATTCCCAATTCCAAACTTCATCCTCCCTCCGTCAACATCCATTCATTCATTTGGTTTTTTTATCAGCTCAACAATCTTAACTCGCCCATTGCCCCATTCCATCCAATTCAGCCAATTACCTTGCAAATCCCCCATTCCTTTCGCCTCCAAGTCCATTTTTTCATTCAATTCAGCAGCCAAACAACACAAAAACCCCTCCATCTCCGTCCTCGTCCTCACCATTCAATTCTTCGCCAATTCTTCAAATCCTCTTCTCCCCTTCCATTCATTTTTCGTCCAAATGTCCTCCTTTTTCCCTCCTTCATACAAAAATCCGTGCAAATCCCCCGAAAATGCGCATCCTTCCAATATTCTCGCCCTCAACAAAATGCCTCCTCCTTCATCATCTTCTTTTCGCCTTCTTCGCGCCAATCGCCTTCTTCTCCTCCTCAGTCAGCTTGTTGACGACCACAATCCGATCCGCTCCTTTTGTCCTCTTTTCCAACACAAAAGGCCTACTCCTTCCTTCCAGCGTTCTTCTCCCCGCATTGTTGGCCCTTCTCCACCTCCTTCCCTTTGAGGGGATGATGAAGTCCCCGCCGCGCTTCTTCATTTTCGGCCAATGAAGCGCCCCACCCCCACCCCTCCATTTGCTCATTTTCCCCTTCAATTTTGTTCCCTCTCATTTATGAATTTGCATTCCTCTAATCTTCTCTGGGGGCTCAAATTTCAGAAGGCGGTGATTTTCATCAAAATGCGCAGCAAAACAATAAATTGGACGCGACAAAAATAAAGCAAAAAACATCCAAAAATATTCCCAAACCCAAATAATTTCCCTCATAAATTTCCCACTTATAATTTCAGCTTCATTCAAAGACAAACCAAATAAATATTTAAAAAATGTTCTTCTCCCCCACCAAATGTTTCCATTGTCCATTTGTTTCATTGCTGCTTTTCTGCTTGCTCTTTTCCTTCTCATTCCCAGGCAATTCACTTTTGGATGCCGCCAGCAGCCATCCTTCTCCCCCTTCAACGTCTCCTTCTGCCTCTGCCGGCTTCTGGATTGCCGTTGAGTTGATTTCCGTTGAATTTCGTAAAGGATGCATCAGCACGGCACTTTGCCATCAGCCGGCATTCAAATTGGTCAAAACCTTCCAATTTTATACTCATTATTCATTCCATCCAATTTATAGACTCAATTGATGACTTTGAATGGCCAAAGTGCACTAATGAGTTGGCCAGTGGAGGGAGGAGGCCCAAAAACATTGATTCAGGTGTGGGCAAATATGGGCAATGGGGAAATGAATGGATTATAGTTATTAGCCCCAAAATGGCTTATTTTTACTGTTTTATACGTGATTTGAAAGACGGAAATAGATATAAAAGGTTGAAGGCGCTTAATAGAATGCCATCAGCCAGATTTGGAATTTAAACCAGCAACTTAATGGCCTTTCCCTGCATAGATTAAAGCTTCATTTTGCCACCTTTTTTTAAACCAAAAATTCCTTTCAATTTATGCCGCCTTTAGAAGACCCTAAAACAATTATGATTTAATGGACCGATGGATGATTTGGGGGCAAAAGAAGTCAATTTTGCCCATCAAAAATGACCAATTAAGTCATTGCCCATTTTCCAACGCCCACAGCAGAAAAAGATGGCGGCGTCATTTTGCGGCCGTCCACTTCACTTTTTCGCGCTTTTCCATTTCCTGCGCAGCACATTTTTCCGCATTGCCCGCCTTTTTGTAACCCAACACCGCACCCTCCCCTCTCCTTAATTGCCGTGTCGGCCACAGTCAAAGAAGGAAGCAAAGAATTGGTGGTGGTCAAAAGAAAAACACCAAAGAAGTCCTCTGGCCCTTTCGCCTTTCCTCTTTCGGTGTCCCCACTTTTACTTCGTTGAATTGCACCCATGGCGAGGCCATCAACACGATGTGGGATGGATTGATGGGATCACATTTCCGTCCAGCAAATTTTGAGTTGGGATGGGAAATGAAAAATACACAAAAAAGGGGAAATAATGGTCATCCAAATTTGTTATTTTGGTAAATTTTGATGGAAAAATAAATTTTTATTAGTAGAGTAAGTAACAATTAAAAACAGGCGGATTTATTCTTAAAACAGGCGGAATTATTCTAACTAGGTGGGATTATTCTAAGTTTGACCAGGCGGAATTATTCTAATCAGGCGGAATTATTCCAACCAGGCGGAATTATTCTAAGTTGACCAGGCGGAATTATTCTTAAAACAGGCGGAATTATTCCAACCAGGCGGAATTATTCTTAAAACAGGCGGAATTATTCTAAGTTTGACCAGGCGGAATTATTCTAATCAGGCGGAATTATTCCAACCAGGCGGAATTATTCAAAGTTGACCAGGCGGAATTATTCTTAAAACAGGCGGAATTATTCTAAGTTGACCAGACGGAATTAAAACAGGCGGAATTATTCTAACCAGGCGGAATTTAAAGTTGACCAGGTGGAATTGTTCTTAAAACAGGCGGAATTATTATTAAAACAGGCGTATTTGTTCCTATTTTAGTAAATAAATTCAGGAGAATTCTAATATTTTTTAAATTCCTCTACAAATTTGTTTGAAAATTTTAAACACAAAACATTCCTTTCTGTAGAAGGATACTCCACGTCAATTTATCGCCCATTGGCCGCTGGGCGATCCAGAGGATGTGTCAATTGGCTGCCAAATTGCCGGCACAGATCCTTCATTTGGTTTTGCCAGAACTTGTGATGAAACACCCTCGAGGCGACTTTTCCAAGAGCAAATGGTTCGACGCATTCTGCCGGTAAGGCCGACAATTTTCGAGCAACATTTATTGATGATCAATCCATTCAGAAGGGTATTCGACAAAATGACAATAATGATCAATCGGCGGATGGCGATGAAAGAGGGGATTCACTTTTGGTCCAAATGAATGGTCGCTGTTTCAATGCAACTTTGGCAGTCCAAAAGCACATTAGCCGATGCCCTTGGTGCCCTGATCCAAATGTGGACATTCAAGTGGTTGGAGGGACGGCGGGCACTGGCCAAATGGTTGGAAAATGGAATGGGGATTTGTTATTCAAGTAATTTATGTTGTTTCAGAATGAACAAGTGTCACCCAAGGATGATGCCTTACAATTGCAGAATGCTCTCATTTTGGCTTTATCCGGCGCCGTTGTTTTCTCTTTGACGGGTGAGACGAAGGAGGGAAATTTTGGGTATTGGGTTACAAATTTTGTATTATAATTTGTGATTTTTTGATCACTCCTAAAAAATAGCCACCAAAAAGAGTCACAATTATTTTCAAAATAATTTTAGGACTTTGTTGTGCTTTGGGTGCCCATTGGCGATATCGAAAAGGTGGTAATCAAATGGGAGGCCGTTCATCGCACAAAGGGGCTGCCCCGTTGATGTTGAATGCCGGAAAACAGGCGAAGAAAAAGCGAATTCTCAAATTGGTTTCGCCGCCACGTGCCCAAAGATCTTTGCTTTCGCCAATGGACGAACAACAACAACGTAGCCATCTTTATGAACGGGGAACGGAGGCGGCAATTTTATATGGCCAACATGGAGCTGGAACGGAGGAACAAAGGTGAGGGAGAATGGTTGATGGAAAGGAATCACAAATCAAAAACCTTTTATCGGATCAAAATGCGTTGGGAATATTTTAAATCCGCCTTCATCCAAATCCTCTTTTCTATTCAAAACTAATTAATGTAAGCTTCTAAAATGTAGAAAATCGAAAGCCAGCAGAAGTCTATATATTTTCACCTTCAAAAGAACAAATTAATTGACATTCCCCAGGGGTATTTGAGATAAAAATCAGCTCATTTGTGGAAGGGGCAATGGGAATGACCTTGTTGGGCAACACTCTCTGGGAATTGAGCATTAAAAATATTTGGCGAGAATGAATAAATTGAATTATTTTCCAACAGATATGATGTTCCTTGGGATAACAAATTTTGCCTTGTGCCCCGTCAATGGCTTCTCAATCAACAACAAAGCATGGATTCATGCGCATCGATGGCATTCAGCGGTGGAATTGAGCCATTGCCAATGATGGGCGGGAGAAATGGCACCGTAGAATATGCAACTTGTGCCGAATTTTGTGCAGCTGCAGGCGCCAATTCTCCACCGCCAACATTGCCAAATTCAATGGCTGCTCGATTACCTCCACCCCCACCGCCTCCGTTCCCACCTTTTCGGCATTCTCAACCGGCCACAACGCAATTGCCACCTCCAATATTATCACGTCAATCACAACAACAGCAGATGAAGGCTGGCAGTGCTACATTTTCGCCGAATACTTCCGGCAATAGTGGTTCATCTTCATTTGGCCGGCATGATGACAGTGGGCTGGATTCCGTTTAAATGCCCAAAATGGATGGATGGAAAAGAAATAAACCGAGTGAAATCCAAAATAGAGGAGAAAAACTATATAAATGAGCCATCTCCGTCATTCAAATACCCAATAATCAACCTTGCCAATGATCTCAAAATTCCCTTCCAAATTCACTGTTAAATTTTTCATCTTTGTTTTGTGTGCCTTTTAATTAATAAAATCAACTTTTTTTTTTCTAATACTTATGTTTTTAATTAAATGGAGTATTGGATGCAGTGGTCAAGGTGAAATGGCCCTGAGGAAAAGAATTGTCTTCCATCATTTTGTAGATTCGAGCACGAAACACCGTTGATGAATGCATTTCACAATGGATTCAGAAAATAGAGGAAGGGAATTCGAAATGAATGAATCAAAAAGACATGATTATTGATTATATTTAATTAATTATCAATTGATGGACAGCAGATTGGCCGACATTATTTGAAGCGAATTTAAATTTATCACACATATTTTTCATAATTTTCTTCATTAATCCAATCACAGCCCAATAACTCCTAACTCGTCGAAGGAGCATTGATGACAAATGGAATTTTGGCTTCAGGCTTATCGCAAATTGCATATTGAAAGCCATGCAATTCAGAATGCAAATCCTTCCATTTAATTTCCACTCTCCCCTCCCAATTTAACAACTCCATTTGACATTCTTGTTTAAATTACCAAGAATTATAACCTAGCCAGATGAAAAGGAAGTTTAGATTAGGTAATTTTGTTGTGTTAGATCCTTGTGATGTTTAATTTGTATTACGATAAAATTTGGCGGAACTTGTTTTAATTTTGAAAAAGCTGTTGGCATTATGTAGTAAAAAACGGTAGCCGGTAGCGTAAGAGAGAGCATATAGCAGAGAAAAATACGAGAACAATAACAAATCGATTGTTCTGATTTATTGCTTTCAAGGTTCAAGTTCAAGCATCGAAGGTCGAAAGCATGCAATTCATTTTTTCATTTTACATCATTTTCTTCAATCACATCAACCCCAATTCAAGTTATTTAATCATTTCTTTTCTATTATTTATTTTTGTATCATCTTCAGCAAATTAATAAGCTGAAGCGGGAATAATAAAATTTGCTTCATATTTTCTCAATTATCTTGATTATTTTTCAGCAATAAAATTCTATTCGATCAACGATCTATACTGCCTAACAATACCAACCAAATATGGCAAATCAATATCCACCATCACCACTATTGGGATTTGGGGAGGCTTTCTTGGATGCGAAACGCCTTGTCCCAACTATTAAAATGGATTAGGAAATGGATGGACAAAAGACAATGCCCAAAAACTCAAAAGTGGACAAATGGGTGGAAAAGGATGGGAAATTGTGTGGGCAAAATGATTGGTGCCCAAAGACTCAAAATTGGAGATTGGTTTGACTCGCTCAGATTTGAATTTCCCCCCAATTCCAACAAATATTCAAAGAAAAGTTTATTTGCCGGCAATGGAAAAATATGTGGTGGGCAAAAAGGGGATGTTGACAGGAAATTCAAAGGACAAAGTTGATGGTGGTTCGGATGGTGGTTTTCGAGCGAGTGAATTGAATAGGTATGGAGGAAGTTGAAATAGGCCCAGAAAAGGGCGGAGAAAAGGATGCTGGCCAAATGGCCTGTGGTGAGAGAAAGGTCAAATCGATGGAAAAAGGGAGATGATTAAATGAAATGGATGTGGCAAAGGTGGTTAAGAGAATGGGTAAATATGGAAAATGGAAGAAAATTGGGGAAGCAAATATTGGGGGAATAAATAATAAAATTTATTAATCAAATCCATCCAAAAATCCAATTTTAATCCATTCTTTTCCCTTCGCAAATGGCATTTGCGACAGCCTCCCCCGGCAAGGGGTTCAAGAAGTTCATCCATCTCCATTGGCGTTGATGTGGTAGATCGGAGTGGTGTGAACCATGAGCCCAAGAAAGATAATGAAATGGGCCAGCGGGCGGCAGGTACTGAATATTGGTAATTGGAGTATGAATAATGGTTGGAAGTAAAGAAGGAGTGTAACGATGAGGAGTGTAGACAAGCATGGATAGTTGGAGTTGGATCTTGATAGGATGTAATGGACACGGAGTTATGGAGATTGAGTTTCAATTTGAAATGGCGTTTAGAGATAGGCTGGAATGGACACGGAGTTATGGAGATGGAGTTTCAATTTGAGTAGGAGTTTAGAAAGGTGGTGTTGGCTCGAAGATCGCGGCACGAAGTTGGTCGATAAATGGTTTCCTCGGCAAATCGGGTTCGAAAAAACAATATTAATATGACAAATTGGAAAGGAAGATTGAAAAAATGGAAAGCTAAATAACAATGGGGGACATTATAGTGCAAAAATAGAACAATGCGAAAAAATGGAAAAAAGAAATGTGGATCAAATGCCATGTGAATTGATTGCAAATACGTCAGGGTTCGGCCTAGATTTGGTCCACAATGGATTCGAGAAGAATGGTGTTTGGTATTGGTGTTGGTTGGACCAAGGACGGGCCCATCAGGCAAAAGAGGATGGCGATTTGAGACAGAAGGCGGTAAGCCCGGAAAATGGGTAGTTGGCGTATGATCAGGGGGAGGAAGCGAAGGAGTACGAGGCCAAGGAAGGCCAATGCCAAAATGGGGTAAAGGTGGGCTAAAAACATGGCCCAAGGGTTCGAGAAGTCAAACCAAGGCGAGTTGGAGTCTGGGTCTGGCGTGACCCGCCCCGAAGTGTGTTGATGAGTGGAGAATCGATTGCGGAGTGGGATGAAGTAAAGGGTGCCATTGAGATGGAAGTTAGTTTCGCCAGCGGGACAATCAACAATGCATTCGGTGTCAATGGCGTAATGGTCAAAAGGCAAAACAATGGTGTTGGATGTTCCGTTGACCGAACAATGGCCCACAAAGAGTGTGCCATCGGCACATTCAATCTTAGCTAGCGGAGTGCCATGGTCACTGCGACATGTGAAATGGAGTTGTGCTCCCGTGGAACACTTGTAGCATCCGACCAGCTTGTGAGGTGTGACCCAACACTTGGAATCTCGGAATTCCATAGTGAGGGATAGGTTGTGCATTTTGACATGGAGTTGAACTGGGGAGTAGGCGTGTTGGGCGAAAACTGACGCCTCTTCATTCCGTAAATGGAGTTTGGCAATATCGAGAGGCAATGGGCAATCTCGATTCAGGTGAGGCCAAAAGGTCGTCCAAGTTGAGGTGTCGGCAGGAACAGTCCACTGTGCCATCGGAGTGGTTGGGGAAGCATTCGGAGCAGGCACTGGTGGCGATAGTGCAATTGAGTAGGCGTGCATCCTCTCGAGTTGGGCATTCCAGATCCAAGGGGATTTGGTCAATGATGGCCACGGAGCGCCCATCGGTGATGAATTTGGAGTCGAGGACGGGCATTGGAGGTAGGGAGACGGCCAAAGGAGTGAGGGTTAAATTGCCCCATTTGCTGGAAAGGCCTGGGTGGAGTGCAAGCTTGGCTGATTGGCGTTGGCCATTGTTGGCCTCAAGGATGAGTTGGACGACGAGGCGTGTTGACCAGCCTGGGCAACTGAACAGCTCGAATGGGTCGGAACTGGTGGGGCGTATGAAGGTTCGGTAGAAAAGGCAGGCCGAAGCAGGTAGGCCACAATCATTGCCCCAAAAGGATGTGGAGTCAAGGCAGAAGCTGTTTCCTGGAATGTCGTTGACTGATTTCAACTCCGCGATGGGAGTTTCCGGTCGAACTAGGGAACAGTAGTCTCCACGGCATGAACCTGCTCGAGGGCATCTTTTCACTGCCAAGCTTTCCATGGTGTAACTGCGAAGCCAGGCTTCGGTTTTGGGATGACAATCGAGGGTCAAGGAGATGAGCTGGAGTGTGAGGGTAGCCAGAACGATTCCATGTTCATCACGGACAAGGAGAGTGTTTGTTTGGCCAGCTGGCAGCAAAGTGAGGGTTGTGGCGGTGGTAATGGTGCATTCAATGCCGAGCTCGCCTCGTTTGCAACTTTCGGAGTGGCTGATAATGGAAATGGTGTCGCCATTTGTTAAGGTGATGGCATTAAGCATGAGGGCAACGATAAAGGAGCCAGTCATTTGCCTCATTTTGGTGCGGGCAATTCTGACGCTCCGTCGGACGGTGTGAGCAGCTCGGCGTGAAGTGGAGCGAACTCGTTGGGCAACTTGTTGCTCGTCATCTGGAGTCCATGGGCGACCGATGACCCAGAAGATGAAACGGAGTGGAAGGCAAAGGAAGGCGGTAATCATTCCGCGCAGGAAGCGAGCCGCTGCTCTGGCTGAAAGGAAGATGGAGAAGAGGCAGCCGAGAATGAGGAGTGAAGTGCCAGTCAAAGCCAAGTAGAGTACAGTGGCCCATTGTTTGTTGCAGGTGGGGTTTTGGAAATGGTCTGTGCAGAACCAACAATCGAACAATTCGCAACTGTCGATAGCTGGGCATGTAGTGGCGGAGTGGAATTGTTTGGAGGCACTTTCCCAGAAGAAAGCCTCGCATTTGTAATCGATTACCAGCACATCTTCGGGGAGTTCAAAGGTAAATGGCGTATTTGAAACTCGGCTTCGGCAATCTTGGAGGCAGCAAACCTCCATTTTCTGGATGTGGGAAGGGGCCGAAATTGTGACGCCTCTCTTGGTGCAATTCAACTGGCAGTCGGTGCATTGGAGTTCAGCGGAGTCAGGTTTGGATGCGAATGGCCAGGCGGAGATGGTCGGAGTGAGCAGGCAGGCGAAGGCAAGGAGAAGCATTGTAAATGATGGGTTGAATGGTATTTTCTTCTGCCGCCCTCTCTTTTGTTCAATTGGTGGCGATGCTTCTGGAGTTGGAGTTGGCTTATCATTGGAGTGGAGTGCAGAAAATGCCTTGGAGTCGTCGATGTGCTCTGGGGAGTCTGTTTCCCCGCCAATGACTGGTCCAAACACGGTTTGTACGAGAGACAGAGTTGGATCCTTGGGAATAGGTGTGTGGCTGATGATGAGGCGCCAGAAATCACGGGTGCCAAGGAGTAGGTTCAATGGGGCAATCGCTGATGGGGGTGGGTCGAAATGGTCGAGGAGTGGTGGTGTGGTCCATTGCTGAATGGCCATAGGAGTGGAAATGGTGTCGACCACATTCAGCTCGAATTCCTTCCATTCACCATTCGATTGGAGGAGGTTGACCATGTAGGTTGGTGAGCGAATCTCACTTGGTTGGTTGTTGCCGAACACATTGAGTTCAAGGAAGTCGGTGCCGGATTGTTCAGGTTGGAGGCGTTGAACCATTTCGGTGGTGATGTAGCTATTCTCGCTGCCTTGGTCGAACAGCACATTGCAGACTGCTTTGCGATCTGGGAATTCGGTGGAGGAAGCTGTGATGGATCGGGTCATCAGCACGGCCCGGAGTTTTTTGCGCCGCTTCCGTGCAGGCGGCTCAGAAGGAGTAGGAATATCGGGTGGTTCCGCATGGAATGTAGTATAGGTGTGTGTTGGTTGGAAAGCCGGCGGCTTGTTGGCGCCTATCGGTTGCGCATTTCCGCCTGTGAAGCTTGGCGGCTTATTGAATGGAGTGGGCGAACGAGGCACTTCGCCTGAATTGTTGCGATGCTGACAAAGGAGTTGATGGTGGCCGGTTTGATGACAGCCAAAACATCGGCGGTTTTTGAATGGACAATCCGGGGAGCGATGGTTTTGACGAAGACAGATGAAGCACCGCTTTTGCTCGAGGAGGCGTTTGTGGCGTTTCTCAGGCGTGGAATAATGTGGGCAGTTGCTGGGACGATGGTCGGACCCATCACACAATGAGCAGGGAAAGGCGGACCTTTCCTTGGATTGTTGATGTTGAGGTGGTGGAGTAGCCATGCGCGAATGGTGTTTGAATTGACCATCTTGTGGAGGCGGAGTAGTAGGCGCAGCCACATGGAATGTGCGGGTGTCCTCATGGCGTGGCTGGACCGAATGATTCGAAAATTGGCGTCTGATGCCGTCCAGACGGCGAGAATCCCGATGGTCATGGCGTTTCTCATCTCTTTGTGGATGAGCTGATGAGTCCCGGCGTTGATCCGATCGCTGGAAGGTGTTGATGTACTTCTCCACGCTTTCCAGTTCAGCCACGATTTTTCCCAAAGCCAGGCGGAGTCCAGTTGCTGTAAAGGAATCAAAGTTGCGGCTTTCCATTTCAGCCAATTTGATGAGTGTTTCCCGGGGTAACTTGGACTTGATGAGGTGGTAGATCACCCGGTCGCCAGCCAAGTCTGCCGCATTACGGGTCTGGCTAAGTTGGGTGCAGATCTGCTCGACCTGTTCATAGAATGGACGAAGAGCTTGACAGGTGTGGTGTTGAACAGTTGGGAGGCGGAGCAGTTCGGAGTGGAGTTCATCCTCGAGTCGCCGGGGGTTACCATAGCGGTCCGCAAGAATGGCAATGGCACGATCATAATTGTTGCCTGATGCAGGAAGGCCTTCGATCGCCTTGTAAGCTGGAGAATCCTTCTTAAGGTATTGGCGAAGGAGTAGGTGTTTCTCGAAGTCTGCAATGGGTTGGGAGTGGACCGCCAAATCAAAGGCAGCCCAAAAGGTCGGCCATTCACGGGTGTTGCCATCAAATGTCGGTGGTTCAATGCGGAGTGGTTTGATGTATGTGACCGGCGGGGCCGTTGGTGCTGGGCGTAAAACTGGCTTTTGTTGGGCAATAAAGCCTTGGTTATGGTTGGTTGGTGCCGAAAAAGTTGGCTGTTTGGAGTAGGGCAGGCGGAAATTAGCCCAGTTGCTCTGTGTGACCGGCACAAATGCCGAGGCGAATTGGTGTCGATTAGATGGATGGGGCCCAGCCTGGGTAGTAGCGAAGGTGACTGTGGTGGTTGGCCTAGTTGTGGTTGGAGTAAAAGACGCCGCAGTGGTGATTGGCACACCAAACGGAGTGGATTGGCGCATGGGTCTGCCAAATCCGAGCAATGGGGAGTTTCTGGAAAGATGTGAGTCAAGGGGACCCCGTTGGACATTGCTGGTCGGGTCCACATTGAAGAAGTTTGATTCATGGTATTGGGCCTCATTGTAGGTGTCTTGGCTGAATGGTGTGCCATTTCGGCTTCCTTGCCGACTTTGGCTGTTTGGGAGGGAACGGAGTGCTTGGTCAGCTCTGGCTGCCAAAAATCCTTCAATGGTGCTGGCTAATGTTCGAGCACGGCCCACAAGTTTCATGACAGGCCACTGTTGGTCATGTTGATCGGCTGGGGTGTCCAGTTCATCCCAATGAACTGGAAAGGTTGCCATCAATTGCTCCTGATCCGCTCGATCAGGTTCATTGGCGATGAAGTTTTGCCATCCGGCGATGGTAGCCACTACTTCGGCAGAAAGATTGGTGAGGAACACTTGGTCGGTTCGGAGTGGGCCGAGCAGGTCATCATCGCTTTGGTCCCCATCCAAAGCTTGGAGTTGGGTGAGACGGTCCCTTGCGGCGATTGTCCTTTCCTTCAATTGGGGAACAGCGACAGAGAGTTGTTGACGAAAGGAGGCCATTGGAGTACAGTAGTCGGGCAGCTAAATGCTCAAATGAATGCACTGGTGTGCCTGGTGCGGCGAGGTGTGTGCTGGGGTGAGCCAAAAAGGGAGTCCGACGGATGAAGTGGCTGGTGTAATGTGCTGGCCGCACAAAACAAGGGCAAAGTTGGCCTATGAGAAGTGAAGAGCCGGCTGAATGGGCTCAAAAAGGTGTTTTGCTGTTCACAAAGTTGGAGGGGGTAGATGGAGTCCGCCGATAGGAGTAAAAAATGCAGCTGGGTATGCACAAAAGTAAAGGACGACCGACAAATTGAAAAGAATTGGCTTGGTGTAAGTGGCAAAGGATGGAAGTGGCAGCGCCAAATCCAAAAGGTGTGATGGGAATGGTGTTTGGGTCCCCGAATGGACCAATGAATTGAATGGAATGAAAAGGCAGTCACTGAATGGCTATGGAGTTGGCCGCGCCAAATCCAAAAGGTTTGATGGGACTGGTGTGTTGGTCCCCGAATGGACCAAAAGGAAATGAATGGAGTGGGAAAGCAGTCAACAGAATGGACTCTTTCCGAATGGAATGGAGAATTGGTGTTTGGTCCCCTTTTGGACCGAAAAAGTTGTATGGAATGGAAGTGAAAGCGGTCGACTGGATGGACCCTTTCGAAATGGAGTTGAAAATGGTGTTCGGTCCCTTGTTGGACCAAAAAGACTGGTGTGGAGTTGTGCCGACTCGGTTGGGCTTCTCCTCCAATGTAATGAGTGGCAATCGGCGGCTGGCTGCCCTACAATTGCCGAAGTGTTGATTAGTATGGCAACTAATCAACGGAGTTGTGGTAAATGGAGTGGCAAAAGGCGACTGGTATGTCCTTCAATTGCCGATTTGTCGATTAGTATGGCAACTAATCGACGGAGTTGTGGTAAAATGGAGTGGCAAAAGGCGACTGGTATGTCCTTCAATTGCCGTTTTGTTGATTAGTATGGCAACTAATCAACGGAGTTTTGGTGAATGGAGTGGCAAAAGACGACTGGTATGTCCTTCAATTGCCGATTTGTTGATTAGTATGGCAACTAATCAACGGAGTTATGGTAAAATGGAGTTGTGTTGAATGGAGTGTGCTGGTGTGATGAGCACAAATCAAATTGGAGTTGCAACGATGTGGTTCAGTGGTAGAAAATCGGAGTAATGGAATGATTGAGCCGGAGTGAAGCGTTTCCCGGCCGTTGCACCAAATTTATTGGGATTTGGGGAGGCTTTCTTGGATGCGAAACGCCTTGTCCCAACTATTAAAATGGATTAGGAAATGGATGGACAAAAGACAATGCCCAAAAACTCAAAAGTGGACAAATGGGTGGAAAAGGATGGGAAATTGTGTGGGCAAAATGATTGGTGCCCAAAGACTCAAAATTGGAGATTGGTTTGACTCGCTCAGATTTGAATTTCCCCCCAATTCCAACAAATATTCAAAGAAAAGTTTATTTGCCGGCAATGGAAAAATATGTGGTGGGCAAAAAGGGGATGTTGACAGGAAATTCAAAGGACAAAGTTGATGGTGGTTCGGATGGTGGTTTTCGAGCGAGTGAATTGAATAGGTATGGAGGAAGTTGAAATAGGCCCAGAAAAGGGCGGAGAAAAGGATGCTGGCCAAATGGCCTGTGGTGAGAGAAAGGTCAAATCGATGGAAAAAGGGAGATGATTAAATGAAATGGATGTGGCAAAGGTGGTTAAGAGAATGGGTAAATATGGAAAATGGAAGAAAATTGGGGAAGCAAATATTGGGGGAATAAATAATAAAATTTATTAATCAAATCCATCCAAAAATCCAATTTTAATCCATTCTTTTCCCTTCGCAAATGGCATTTGCGACAACCACCATATCCGACTGGATCATCAGCACCATATCCAACTGGACCCGCTTTCCAGCAGCAACAGCTCTCACCGCAACGTCAGCAACAGCAGCAAGCCGTCGTCTCCGCCGGTGTCATCACCACCAAAGTCGTCATGCAACAGGAAAACTTCGGGCCGCAACCACAAACTGTAAGTGCATAGAAAAATGGTTTTTATAGAACAATTTTTTGCCAGGCTTACTGCCAGAATTGCCGCAAAAACGTGGCCACCAACGTCCGTCACGAAGTCAGCACAATGGCTTGGGTTCTCTGCGCGCTCATGTTCGTCTTCGGGTTTGCTACAATTTTAAAAATGTATCAAAAATTTAATTTTGATGTTTTCAGTTTGTGGCTGTGCTCCTTGATTCCAATCTGCTGCGATGATTGCCAGGACTCTCTTCACAGTTGCCCGGATTGCCATGTTAGTGAACACAAAACAAAATTAACAAAAATTTATATATCGTTTTTACAGAAATTCCTTGGCAGATACAAACGCTAAACTCATATGAACGAACGGAATGAATATGGAACCGGAATGATGGATGGACCATAAAATTCAGAATCCTAATATACTAAACGAGTTCTGACCGACCGACTAACTCTGTCCGAAATATTCTGTTTAAATTTTCGCGTTATTTTGGCGTTATGTATTTTAACTTTTTTTTTCAAAAATATCCAAAAATTAATGATATAGTTACGGAAAGTGAGAAAAAGCTTTTTTATGGATAAAGAATAAAGAAAAATAAATTAAATGAGGATATATTTTAATTATAATTATTATTTATGGAAACAGATAATTATAATTATTGATTAATGATGTGAATATAATAAAAGCATAAATTAATAATATATGTTTGGGTAATTCATTAATCATTAGAATTTGACTAAGAATTAGAAGGAAAAACCGGGAATGTGTTTTAACATTAGCATTAATGGGAAAGGGATCAAGCCTGGATTGAGTCTCAAGAATGAAGGATAAAAAGCCGGTATGATCAAGAATAAAGTAAAAATGTGAGGAATAGTCAAGAATAAAGTATAAATGTGAGGAATAGTCGAGAATAAAGTTAAAATGTGAGGAATAGTCAAGAATAAAGTATAAATGTGAGGAATAGTCGAGAATAAAGTTAAAATGTGAGGAATAGTCGAGAATAAAGTTAAAATGTGAGGAATAGTCGAGAATAAAGTAAAATGCCAGGAAAATTCGAGAATAAAGTAAAAATGTGAGGAATAGTCGAGAATAAAGTAAAATGCCAGGAAAAGTCGAGAATGATTGATAAAAAGGCGGGAATGGTCGAGAATGAATGGCATATGGCATATAGCCGAGAATCATCGAGAATGAAGGGTAAAAAGCTGGAAATGGTCGAGAATGAAAGCAAATTGACGGCAATGGTCGAGAATGAAGGATAAAAAGCTGGAAATGGTCGAGAATGGAAGGTATAAAGTTAGGAATAGCCGAGAATGGATGGAATAAAGCAGAGAATAGTCGAGAATGTATGGTATAAAGTCGAGAATAGTCGAGAATGGATGGTGTAAGTCGAGAATGGAACGTATAAAGTCGAGAATAGCTGAGAATCGGTGGAATAAAGCCGAGAATAGTCGAGAATGGATGGAATAAAGCCGGGAATAGTCGAGAATGAAATGTGAAAAGCCGGGAATAGTCGAGAATGAACGTTAAAAAGCCGGGAATAGTCGAGAATGAAATGTGAAAAGCCGGGAATAGTCGAGAATGAACGTTAAAAAGCCGGGAATAGTCGAGAATGAACGTTAAAAAGCCGGGAATAGTCGAGAATGAAATGTGAAAAGCCGGGAATAGTCGAGAATGAAATGTGAAAAGCCGGGAATAGTCGAGAATGAAATGTGAAAAGCCGGGAATAGTCGAGAATGAAATATAAAAAGCCGGGAATAGTCGAGAATGAAATGTGAAAAGCCGGGAATAGTCGAGAATGAAATGTAAAAAGCCGGGAATAGTCGAGAATGAAATGTAAAAAGCCGGGAATAGTCGAGAATGAAATGTAAAAAGCCGGGAATAGTCGAGAATGAAAGGTAAAAAGCCGGGAATAGTCGAGAATGAACGTTAAAAAGCCGGGAATAGTCGAGAATGAAATGTAAAAGACGAGAATGATCGAGAATGAAGGCTAAAAAGCCGGGAGTAGTCGAGAAGGATAGGTAAACAAAACAGATAATATTTAAATTTAAGGGATGAATGTTAGTGAGAAATATGAATGGGGAAAATTAAAGAGTGTGTGATAAGGTAAAAGGTATAAGAAGAAGTTTTGAGTAATATGAAAAAGATGAAGAGAGGATATGATCAAGGGAATATGTAAGAAAGTATAAAATTAGCTAGATAAATTGATGCCATCCACAGCGTGTTTCAATCTTCAATTAGGACTACCTATTAGTATTGCAATCTTCTATTTTAATTCAAAGGGAATGTTTAAATATTTTACTAATTTTCTTTCTAATGTCGTTTTACAAGCGCTCGGGAGCCGCGAAGCGGCGACCGAGCGCTTGTAAATATTAGGAATGTATAATGTAAATCCTCCTCCCCTCATCTCGTCTATAATTTTTCTTGATTTTCCCCCAATCCAACATATATTATTGGCCGTCCTTATTGTAATTGGAAAATATTGTTATAATTGTTTTTCTTCTATTGGACTATGTTTTAAATAAATCCGAATAAACAATTATAAAATGTCAAGTCACAAATATTCGTTCCAACTTGGTTTACTACCTATATTTTTATGTTTGCTGGAAAATAATATGCGTGTTTATTGCGATGGTGTAGCATCATAATCATAAGAACACCATTCTCATTTTTCTTTTTATCCCATACGAGTCGGGTCGGTAAATTCTTTCCGTCAATTGCTACGGAAGTTGACTATCTTCAAACGAATATCATCTAGGAAAACCATTCAACGGTTATCGGCACCAACAATTTTGGAAGCTCGATAGCTCGAAAACGGTGGTCGAAACCGGTTAAAGGTTAAACCCAAAAATTGGCAAAATGCCATAAGTGAAAAATTTTTGCATAATGCGCAAAGCAAAATAAACCAGCCCAACCCCGAACCCCCTTCAAATAATTATTCTTATCCTTCCTTCCTATCCTATATATAATTTTAGAGGACCGATCTTGTCCCACGCTATTTCGCTTTTTCTCTAACACAAAGGGAGAATGGGGAAAGGAAGAAAGGATTGGTCTGCTGCTGGGGGAGGAGAGAGCGAGAGAGAGAGAGATGTAGACTATTGCTTAGTATTGAAACAGAGAAAAAGAAATTAGGAAGAGAGTAAGTTGAAAGGATGGTGGAGGGAGGGCTGGCTGGCGGAAGGGCGGAAGGAATTATGCCGTGGCATTTTGTTTGTAACCCCTCGGACACAATAGGGCGGAAGGACGCCGCGGAGAACGGAAAACGTTTTGGCCTTCCGCCGAGTTTGGTCACATTCAGCGGAATTTTTGATTCCGTCACCGACAAAAAATTTCCGCCCATTTTGTGGTCACATAAACAGTGTTCTCCTAAATCATTGTGACCACAAATTAGGACGGAATTTTTTGTCGGCGACTGAATCAAAAATTCCGCTGAATGTGACCACTCAGGAAAACGCCGAACGGAATTGGAATGCAATTCCGTCGCCTCAAAACGCCGAGGTGGTCACAATAAAATTTGAGAGTTTTTCCGCTCTTTCAATTAAAAATTAAATTTATTTTTGAAAATTATTTTAAAATTTCAAAAATTTAATAAAAATCTAAAATCAGGTATATCTTATTCAGAAAAATTTCCTCTTTTTAATGATATAAAAATTAAATGAAAATATAAAAATTTATATGATTTATATTTTGCATCTTCATAAATAATGTTTTTCCTCATCCAAATAAATAAATTCTTATATCATTGAATAGAGCAGAGTTTTTTACATAGGATGGAATTGATTTGGAAAGCTTATAAAATTTTTTAATATTTTTTATTTATTTTTAAAAATGTCTAGTCTAGGGTTTTTGGGCAAAATACAAGGAATTCCGCTCGGCGGAGGACGGAAAAATTCAAATTATTTGAATTGCCGGCGTTTTCGGTTCGACGGAAAAAAAGGCCAAAATCGCTCTACTGTGACCAGCATCAGCGGAAAACCCGATCGGCGGAAAAACGTCGGGCGTTTTTCCGCTGTCTCAATCCGCTGGACTGGTCACAATAAAAAAACGCTCGGCGGAGAGCTTTTTTCCGTTCGACCGAAAACGCTCGGCGTTTCTGCTGGGGTGGTCAATAGAGAAAACGCGGCGGAATGCGTTTTTCCGTTCGACGGAGAAAAGTTCGGCGTTTTCCGCTGTTAATGTGACATAGGTATTCCGTCGCGGTGAGCGGAAAACGCCCTATTGTGACCGAGGGGTAAGACCGGTAACATGGATAGATTTATAGCTCAAGTTAAAGCTCTTTTCAAGAGTAATCGAATGGTATGAGAAACATTGTTGTATGTCAGAATGTTGAAGATTTATGATCATTTGACTATATTGGGTACATGAAGAAGGGGAATGTTTGTGCCATGGCATTTTGTTTAGAAGGCCGGTAACATGGATAGATTTATAGTTCATGTTAAAGATCATTTCAAGTGTAATCGAATGGTATGAGAATCATTGTTTTTTGTTGGTTAGTTTAAGATTTATGGCCATTTGAGTATATTGGGTACACGAAGAAGGGAAATGTTTGTGTCATGGCATTTTGTTTGTAAGGCCGGTAACATGGAGAGATTTATAGCTCAAGTTAAAGCACTTTTCTAGAGCAATCAAATGAGCTAGCATTTATGGTTTTAAGAAAAGTGGCTGGGGACTTATGGCCAATTGAATGATTTGAAGGGTTAATGGTTGGAATACACTTTGCCCAAGAAAAGTATGGGTAAGGTGTATGTCTTGAACATACAACTTGTCGGTGGAAAGTCTGGGTAAGATGTATGTTTTGAACATACAATTTGTCAAAGGGAAAGTGTAGAGTTATAACAAAGTAATAGATAAAAGGGAAGAGAAATAGAGTTAAATAGAGAGGAAAAGAAGCTAGAGAAAAGTAAGAGATATATTGGGCGATTAAAATGAAAAATGTGCAGTGTATCTCATTGAAAATAATTGAAGAGAGAGGTATAAAAGGAGTGGTTTTTCTCCATTTCGCTGTCCTAGACCTATCCATAATTACAATGCAGCGACAAATGCAACAACGACGACGACGGAAAACGGAAGCAGCAGATGATTTAGTTCAAGATAATGATTCAGTTCAAGATAATAGGGGAGTTGGAACCTCCCAGGGCTCAAGCCCAAATCAAAATCCAAGTTTTCAAAATGATTTAGATACAGATCCAGTTCAAGAAAATAGATATGTTAATAGAACAAGATGGTTTGTTGATGAAAGCGAAATGAATAATAGAAGAAGTGTATTGATTAGAGATGATCAGCAACCTGGCACATCTGCTGGGTCGTCAAATCAAATTGGATTGCAACAAGTGCCAGTAGATTCTGGATTAGCTTTTGATTATGAAAATGATTTAGATAATGAAATGTTCGATTATCAGACTGGCCCATCTGGCACATCAAATCAATTAGAAATAGAGCAAATGGACATTTCTTTAGGATTAGATTTAGAAATTGACTTAGATACAGATCAAGATACACAAAGTATTGTTTCAAGTATTACCACAAGAAAAGCAAGAAGAATCACACCAGCAGAAAGAAAAAGAAAGCAAAGAGCAAATGAAACTGAACAGCAGAAAAGATTGAGACTTGAAAAACAGAGAAATTATGATAGAAATCGAATAGCAAATGAAACAGATCAAGATAGAGATATGAGATTAGAACAGCACAGAGCAATTGATAATCCTATATATAATTTTAGAATATCTTGGATGTTACACACTATTTCGATTTTTCTCTAACAAAGGGGGAAAAGAAGGAGGAAGGGAAAAGGATTGGTCTGCTGCTGGGGGGGGGGGGGGAGAGAGAAAGCGAGAGAGAGAGATGTAGACTGTGCTTAATATTGAAACAGAGAAAAGGAAATTAGGAAGAGAGTAAGTTGAAAGGATGGTGGAGGGAGGGCTGGCTGGCGGAAGGAATTATGCCATGGCATTTTGTTTGTAAGGCCGGTAACATGGATTGATTTATAGCTCAAGTTAAAGCTCTTTTCAAGAGTAATCGATTGGTATGAGAATCATTGTTGTAATTAAAGATTTTGGGGAGATATGCCAATTTAACATATTGGGTACAAGAAGGGGATGTTTGTGCCATGGCCTTTTGTTTGTAAGGCCGGTAACATGGATAGATTTATAGCTTAAGTTAAAGCCCTTTTCAAGAGCAATCAAATGAGCTAGCATTTATGGTTTTATGAAAAGTACCTGGGGACTTATGGCCAATTGAATGATTTGAAGGGTTAATGGTTGTAATACACTTTGCCGGGTAAGTTGCATGTGTTGAACATACAACTTGTCAAAAGGAAAGTGTAGAGTTATAACATAAAGTAATAGATAAAAGGGAGGTTGGAGAGAAATGATAATGTTGGTGTAAGAATTTAGAGAAAATGATATAAGTTAGAGAAAGAAGAATTTGACTAGCTCAGAAGAACGCCCGAAGGGCGTTCGCCTGAGCTAGTATTTATTATTTTTCCTTTTTAACCCAACATTGATTAATTTAAGAGAAAAATTATATTCTACAAATAAAATGATGAGTGAAGCCGATCAAATTGCTTCTTCAATCTCCAACACTAGTGCAAGTTCTGCAAACACTCTTCATCCGCGAAATGTGGTAAATCTGGGTGTTCGGATGATCACAATAACAAAAGACGAAACAAACGGTTATTAATGATTTTATGCCAAATCAAAATTTAATTGTTAATATTCAGGTTTTGGATTCAATATTGTCGGAGGTACGGATGGTCCCTACATCCCAGGACATGATGGAATTTTCATTTGCCACGTTCGAAACGCCGAACTCGAGGGTCAAATCAATGCTGGCGATCGAATCATTTCTGTGCGTTTTTTTGAATTTAAATCAATTCAATGTGATTTTTCAAGGTTAATGACACATCGATGGACGCAATTACGCATGACGAGGCGGTTGAATTGCTCAAAAAATTGCAAGGACAATGCGTATTCACAATTGAGGCAAATGCGGAACGATCAATCGCTATGGTTTATTTTAGTGAACAATTCTCTTTTTAAACTTATTTTTAAGGGTTTCGACAGCATACATGAACGCAACACCATTGAATCCACCATCCAGACTGGACCATCACAATCACAAGCTTCGGTTAGTGATGAAATGTAAAAAAGGGTTTGGTTTATTTATTAATCATTTTTAGACTCTTAATGCAAGTCACCATTCGATACCAACTGGGAATGTCGCACACAGATAGTATTTAAATTTATTAATATTTATTGTGAGTGGAAACATTATTTACAGTCCATCTCAATTGACCGAAATTGCCGTCGTTGTTGTTGGGGCGGTGGCACTCTCGCTGATTGCTTACATTGGCTACAATCGCATCAACGAAGGCACTTGGTGGAAATGATGAATTGGACGGACATTGATGGGAAGAACCAGCAAAATAATTGGCCATAAATATTGATGAAAAGTGCACCCAGTCCCATTCATCCTAAATAGCAATACTTCATTCATTCATTCATTTGTTTATTTTATTCTCTCCCCAAATCCGAAATTGTTTAAAAGCAATATTTTCCCCCGAATGAAACATATTTGGCTCAAAATTGTTTTTTTTTATGTAAATTTTTTGTTGGTCATTGGTCTCATTAAATTCAAATAAATTAATAAAATGATGTTTCATGTCTTTTAAAGAGGAAAATTAAAAAATTAAGTACACAAATTTGTTAGTTTAATATAGTGCCATCGGGCTTCGAAAGCAAAAATGGGTAAGGGTTTCCTCTATGGTTTTTTCTTCTTCCCCGTAATTTTAATCATCACCCCCGAAAAACTGAATCCCCCGTTCCAGGAAAATCGTCTCCCGGGCCGGGGTGTAAATAGTTTCGTTGCCGTTTTTATAAATCAATCCAAAAAATATCAAAACCTCCACCTAACAACATAAGACAAATTTATCACAAAAAAAGTAAAATATCGTGTACATATATAAATGAAAAAGAACAACACAATAAATAAATATAAAATAAACCATCCATGATCATAATTTAACAACACATTCCGGCTTCCTCCTCTTCCCTAAATTTGGCCGCCTCATCCGCCTTCAATAAAATTTTCTGCTGTTCCCGTTTACTCCGCTCCTCCGTCGATTGGACATGCATTGGCTTTGAATGACGCAATTTATGCACCAAAGTCATGAAAATTGACTCAACATGGTCAGCTTCGGAGTCGGACAATGCCGATGTCTCAAAAAGGGCCATATCATTCTCATCCGCAAAAATCTTAAAAATACGTATTCTCAAAATAATCCCAAAAAACTCAAAACCTGTGCCTCATCCGTTTTTACTCTTTGTTGTTCATTTTTGGCCATTTCCGTCGATAAATCACATTTATTGCCAATCAAAATGTGCGGTGTATCATCGCCCGAATTCAGTGCATGCCTTTTGCATTCGGCAATCCAAGCTGGCAGCGATTTGAATGATTGATAATTGTTCACATCGTAAACGAATACTAAAATGAACAAAATTGTTTGGAATATAATTAAAAAAAAATATTGACCAACGGCGTTGACATTCCGATAATAATGGGCCACAATCGATTGCCTGTACCTTTCTTGTCCAGCCGTATCCCACTTAAAATTATTAATTTAAATTGAATTATTAATAATTCAAACCAATTGAACTCGAATCAGCTCATCCTCCAAGACCAGTGATCGTTCCCGAAAATCAACGCCAATTGTGGCCTCGGTGGCACCCGGGAAGCGGCCATTACAAAATCGATAGCTCAAACATGTTTTGCCAACGCCCGCATCCCCGATTATTATTACCTAAATTTTAGGGTAATTATTGTGTAAAATATTCCACCCCAAAATTACTTTAAAAACACGTTTTGATTTGTAGCCGCCAATTCCTTTGGTTGCAAATTGTGCTGCCATTTTGGTGGGTGGTGCTGGTTTCTTCACTGCCGGTGGCATTGATTCTATTGACCTTAACCAAAGATAAATTAAATAAAAGTTTTTATAATTCATGTAAAAAATGGAAAATTTTTAATTTGGTGGAAAAACCAATAAAAGGAAGTGGCGAAAAGTTTAACGGTTCAATGGTTTTGGTTTACATTATGTTGGACCCTCAAACCATTAAATCCAATTAATAGATTCTCAATGAGAAGCATCGTTTGTCAATGTTTTGGCTTGTGTTCAACCAAATTAAACGGAAGACGGTTCAAATCTCAATCAATTCTTGACGAGACATCGATTGGATAATAGGGTTTGGACTTTGGGGGTTTAGAACAACCATTGAACCGCTATAACCTTTTCGCCAAATTAAAAAATATCCCAACTATCCGTATAACCTGTTATTATCATTTTTGCCATCGTTTATTTCAGCCACCGTTGTTGATGAATTGCTTTGTTGTTGTTGTTGCTGTGGCCTATATTCTACAGTGGACACAATCGAATTCATCCTTTTTTGATTTAATAATTGAAGAATAAATTTAAATTTACAAAAATCATTAAATTCGGTTCAATCGATTTGATTTATTAATTAAAAAATTATGAGTAAAATATTTATTCGATTCAATTTGTTTAAATAAACAGACAACGGAGGTCATTTATAAATGATTCAAAAATTTTAAATAGTAAATATTCATCTATTGCCAGGCACAAAGATTAATGACGGATTAAGGCACAAAAATTAGAAGGAAATAAATGAGTCGAATGAATAGAAAGACAAGCAGAAAGGTAGTGTTGATGAATGGATTGTGGTTTATGTTCTATTATGCGCAAATTGACTGACATTCATTGGCCGGATCAAACTTTGTTGTTGTTCTTCTCCTTCCTTGGAGTGGCATATTTCCAATTGGCCAGACGGCATTGTTCCACGGATGTCCAAAGTGTTCGAATATTCTCCATTTGCATTTCGATCAGTGCCCAGAGACCGTGCAAATCCTCCAATTTTGTTGGCTTCTTCTTTGGAATTGGATGCTGCAAAAATTATTGATTATTATTTATTTTTATGGCCAAAATAAATTTACAATGTATTGATCCAAATGGTCAATGAATTGTTTGATTCGCTTGTTGATCAACAATTGAGTTCGACCAATTGCCAGGCGAATGAGTTCCTTTTTTAAATTAAATTAATTAAAATTATTTTTGAATTAACCTCGGTGTCCTGTTCAAACTTTGCGATTTTTTCATTTGCCGCAATCAGTTGACTTGCATTTTGGATATGGGCCTTCAATTGTTTGGAAATGTTGTCGACGAGTTTTTGGTATTCCGCACCATTTTCAGCCGCACCAAAATTGGAAATGACAAAGGAATATGCAACCATTGTTGATTCTAATTGGAGGAAGTCCGGGGCCGGATGCCAATTTATTGGATCATTTTGGACTTGTTGATGTTCCACCGCCGCGGTCCCATCGCCTTCAAATCCTTCGCCTCGATATTCCCGACTGGTGACATTTGGATTAATTGGAGTTAGACCTTGCTGAAAATGATGGAAAATTATTGAATGGGAAGTAGTTTATTTTGGCTAAAAAGTATTGAAAATGGCAAAAAAATTAAAACGGTACAGTGATAAGTGGTTTGTCCTAAACCCCCTAAACCGGTTCAAAGTTCGATGGTTTGTCTTAAACCCCCAACCTTATCCAATCGATAGATCTCATCAAGATGATGCGTCGATTGATATATAATTTGTCATGGTTTTTGGTTTGATAAATGAATTAAGGGTTTTAAACCGTTTAAACATCTTGCGGTTTTTGGTTCAAAACCAATTTAAAATTGGTTAAACCTATGCCAAATGACTATCAAACAATGCAATTGGATGAGATTTAACGATTGGATAATGGTTTGGGGATGCTAAACCATTCATTTTAAGCATTTCCCTTATTGATTTTTATGATAAAATTAGAAAAAAAAACAAACTTGAGTGGAATTAGAATGTTTGGACAATTCATTGAAATGTCTGCTCAAAGCCGTGTTTATGAAGTCCATTTTCGATGTATTTAATTTCCTAAATTAATTATTAAATTAAAAAATAATTAAAAATTATAAAAAAAGTATTTAAATAAAATATTCAATTCAAAATTTTAAATAAAATTTTGTTCAAAATTGGCGATTGCAAAATTTTATCGAGATTGGCGAAAAATAAATCCGTAGAAGGAATTGAATTTAAGGTGGATGATGGAAGCGAGTTTTGGAGTATCAGAGGAGATGAAGGAAGGAAGGGAGGGAGGGGGACGAGATGGTCATCAATTTGGGTGGTGGATTGAACAGCGAACAAAACAATAAAATAATTAATTATTTTGATTAATGGGAAGGCTCGTCCTATTCTCTGATTCATTCTTTATTGAATTTGATTGCATTACAAAAATAATAAAATGGAAGATTGGAATTTTTCCGCTTTAATTTAATATTTTCGCCCGTATTGTCATTGCAAATATCCACTAAAAATCATGTCCGGAGTCATCTGAAGAAGTCTCCGATTCGGAAGATGAGTCGGAAGAGTCCTGTCCGCCACCATTCTGCTCATCCACTCTTCCCTCCTCTTGTTGATATGCCGACGTTGAAGTTGATGGTTGTTTTTCGTCCAATTCTTCCGATTTTGCGTAGGAAATGTTGCTCTCATCGGCGTCGACCTTAACTTCCGATGATGGTTCCTATAAAAATAATTTATTATAAAATAACTAAATAAAAAAAAAATTATATTTTACATTGGATTCATCATCTTGCTGGTCCACATCCGAATCCACTGATTCATCTTCATCGTCATCATCTTCATCCAATTGCTGTCCGGACTATTAAAAAATTTATTATTAAATAACACTTTTGAATTAACCGTAGATTCATTTGTTGCCTCTTCGGATTCGCCTTCATTGGCCGCCAACATTTCGGCAATTTCTGCCTCCGCAATTTGTCTTGTTGCCTAAAATGAATTCAATTATTTAATAATATTTACACCAATTTACCTCATCCAAATTCCGAATATCCTTCACATGACACTTCAATTTGCCCATCATCCCAAATGCTTTGATCCGTTTTGCGCCTTTGCCAAAAATCTTCTTCAATGGTTCATCCAAATAATAAAATTGCTTATTTTTCGGGTCCTGCAGATTATTCGCTCGCAAATAATTCCACATTTCTTTGACCACATCCGAACGACGAGAATACCGCCTCCCAAGCAATGTGGCCAATTCTGGTGATAATGCGCACATACTTAAAATAATTTAATTGAATTATTCATAAAATGTCAAAAACTAACTTTGTAAACATTCCACCACCACCTTTCCCTTTGTTTTTAGTCGACTTTTCCTTGGTTTTGGCCGCCTGTTTATCCTTCTTCTTTGGAATAACCGCATTTGAACGTCTTCGTTTGATTGCCGTTGCCATATCATCCTCGGAGGCATCCACATTTTTGGCACTGGCTTTTCTTTTCTCTGCACTTTTTGATGATTTGTTGGCATTTGTTAATGAAGTAGAATTGATAACATCATTTTTGTTGATTTTAATTTTTGATAAGCCATCTTCTTCCGCTTCCGAATCCGATGAAGCTGTTGAAGGGGACCTCTCTTTCTTCATTTCTTCTTTTTCAATCACTTCCTTCTTTTCCTTTTTAGCTGCTTTAGTGACCTTTTTCTCTTCATTCGCCATTTCCATAATGCATGACTAAATTTTGAATAAAAAATTACACAATTAAATTAAAAATAATTACCTCTATTTGAACGTCCAATTTGGATTTATGCTCTTCAAAATCGCATTTAAATTTCGCCTCCAAATGCTTCCGGATCATTTTTGACGTTATAACATCCAAACCTTTCTCAGAAATCAACGCCTTAATTTCTTTATTTGCATCTTCGATACTGATTGGAAATTCGGCCATTCTTTTTGTCTTGTAAATTATAATGAAATGAAAAATGAATGAATAAAATAATTAATTGATGACTTTCCTCTAAATTAATATGAAAATTAAATAAATTGTCTGCAATTTTGAGATGTAAAATGAATAAATTCTATTTAAAAATTTCGTTATATTCCATTCCACTCCAATTTATAAATTCTTCCGGATTGCAGAATAAGAACAATGAATGGAGGGGTGATCCGTGGATCGGATCGGAAAGAAAAAAAAACACTAAAAAATTCCCTTCTTCTCTGGCTGAAAATATAATGTGAAATGGAATTGCGTTTATTTAAATGTTTAACTAAATGCTCTTTTTTCGATCGTATTCGGATCGGATTTTCTGTTTTGAAGAATTCCTTAAACTTATAAAACAATTATTGTTTATTGAATATCAAATCAAGATGGATTTTACACCGATGAATTGGAAGGATTTTTTCGATCGGAAAGAACTTTTGGAGCTGAATGGAGGCGAAGATAAATTCAATGTTTATTTAAAAGGCGATTCAGGACCATTATTTTATTTGCTTCATGGTGGAGGTTTTTTATTTTATTTACTTGTGTGCTACTAATTTAATTTTATTTAAGGTTATACTGGTTTATCGTGGTCCTGTTTTGCGGTTTGCATAGAAAAATTAAAACAATAAAATAAAATGATTTTATAGGAACATCTCACTTCAAATATTCAATGCCAAATTTTAGCTCCGGATTTGCGTGAACATGTAAATAATTGTGATTTTACATTTAATCCATTTCATTTAAGGGTGAAACAATAGTGTCCGACAAGCAGGATATGTCTGCGGACCGATTAATCGCGTATTTTTATTTTATTTAATTCCCATTTATTAATTATTTTAGTGATAATTTGTGCAATTTATTTCCATTTATATGGCGAGCGTGAAAAACCGCCTCCAATGATTTTGATTGGTCATAGGTAAACATTTTTATTAAAATACATTCAAATAATCACAAAATTTAGTATGGGCGGTGCATTGGCCATCCGAATTGCCAATTCAAATTCTTTACCAAATTTATTGGTTGTTTCGGCGATTGATGTGGTCGAAGGGTCGGCGATGGCTTCACTGACCCTAATGCAACATTTTTTACGGAGTCGGCCGCAATCATTTACATCAGTGGAAAAAGCGATTGAATGGTGTGTGAAGACAAAAGTTACTTCGAATTTGCGTTCAGCAAGAAGTAAATTTTAAAATAAATAACTTTTAAATTATTTTTTAGTTTCAATGCCATCAAGGTTGATTCCCTGTGAGGATGGTTCCAATGGCCAGGTTTAAAGAAATGTTAAAATTTGAAAAAATAATCAATTTTTAGAAAATCTACCGATGGAGGACAAATTTATTTTGGTAATATTTTCGATTGATTTTTGCCGATTGTTTTGGGTCAATTAGTACAGAATCATTTTGGCATGGATGGTTCCAAGGACTCTCAAAATTATTTTTACAATGTGAACCGGTCAAAGTGTTGATATTAGCAAATGTGGATAGGCTGGACCGGGAATTATTGGTGAGTGAATTAAATTATTTAAAATAAATTTAAATTAAATTTAGACTGGTCAAATGAAAGGCAAATTCCAATGCGAAGTATTGCACAAAGTCGGCCATGCGGTTTGATTTTGAATTATTAATAAGTTAAATTTCCTTTTTTTTCAGGTCCATGAAGATAATCCGGAAATGGTTGCCAAAATTTTTATTCAAATTTTCAATCGATATAAAATAATATTCAATAAAAGTTTGTAATAAATCCCTGGTTTTATTATTCATCTCAAAATGCAATTTCAATTTAAATTCACAATAAAGAGAATCTCTTTCTTCCATTTATTTTGTACTGCTGCTCCCAATTCCCAATTTTGCTATCAAATAAACAATAATGAGGGCAATGATGACAATGCCAATGAGAAGAAGACATAATTTTTTCTGAATAATTTCATTCATTTTGGAACAAAATTAATTGAAAAAAAATCATAGCAAAATAAGCTTTATAAAAAAAGGCGTTATTGAGTGCAAAAATGGGGGAATATAATTTAATTAATATTTTGTTTTTAAAAGTGAGTGTGAGGGGAATGAAATGGAGGTGAAGGTGAGGGGAAGAAAATGAGGCAGTCAATTTTTATATTCATCAAAATTCATTTTGGTGTGTGGAATGTGTGCCTATATTTCTATTATAAATGTGTCCTAAATAATTATTGCATGAAATATCCTCTGCCGGAAGATGTGCTCTTTTGGGCTAAATTGTTGTTTTGTTGGTGCATTTTTGGCTCATCCAATCCAATTCAATTTCGGGCAATCAAAATGGATTTGGAACAAATGAAAGGATGAAGAGGCAGGCGACCGCAAGCAAAATCAGAATGCAAATCAGGACGATTATCTTTTTCTGAAATTATTTTTGGATGAGGTTTGTCCGTAAATTGTCCCTCAAATACCAAATAAACCACCAAACACATTTTTACAAGAATTTATTTAACATTTTTCTAAACTAAATTTAATTTAATAAATATGAAAATGTTTACAAATCACAAAAGGCACAATTACAATAAAAAATAAAAAAGAATTATGGGGTGTAGAAATAAATACAATTAAATGATTTTCAAAAATATTTGACTCGATAGAGTAAAGGCTGGGAATGCTTGGAATGATTAATGTTTTTGTAAAATTTGGAAATAAAAAACACATCACAGGATAAATATTTGGAAAGGCCGAACAAAAAAAAAGTGAACAAAAAATTTGGGTTAAAGCTTTTTTTCATCATTCGATGTCATTTTTTGGTGTTTTATTCGTTTTGTTCCCGCTCAAATGGTCATTTTTGGTTGGATCCATGTTGATTGGCTCCTCCCTGACCGTGACCGCATCATTCGATGCATTGACCACATATTTATGAGGCGCTGCCGAAGTTGCGATGATGATGTACAAAATGACACCACCAATTAACAAGGCTAACAAAACAATGGCCACAATCAGACAAAAAATCTTTTTCTAGAAAACAAAAAAATTAAGCTTTTTAAAGCATTTTTCGGTTATTTTTTTGAAAGCAAAACACAAAACAAAAAATACAGCAAAATAATTTTAAAACATACCCTCCTGGCCTTGCTCTGATATTGGACTGCCTTTTTGGTGTCGGCCACCGCCCTGTCAACGAATTCTTTGGCATGTTCCACATTGTACTCTATCCGGTCAACCATTTCACCCTAATAATTCATCATTAATTAAAATTATTTTTGGTTAATTGACCTGTGATTCCACCAACATTGCCATGTCCATGAACATGTCATGCAATTCCCGAATGCTACTCTCCAACCTCATAATGTCATTATGCCTGGCCTCAATGTCGGCCAATGTTTGTTTTGCCTGCTGTGTGTCCGTGATTATGCCCTGAGTGAATACGCCCGGATTGCCCGACTCGATCATTTCCTCCAAATCCTCGTCCCCAACTTTTTTACCCGCTTCAAATTAAATTAATTAATTTTTGTTGTAAATTTTTGGGCCCAAACCAATGTCCAATTGCCGTTGAATTCGCCCTTTACATCTTTCCCTGTAGTCGGTCTGCGTTTTGTTATAGTCGGTCATCACTTCAACAAATTTCCTCGACAGCGTGGCGTGTTGGGTTTTTCGAATCCGTAAATCGGCGCTGGCCATCCCTCCGCCCTCATCATGTTCTATACTGTTTTCAATTACTAAAAATTGTTCAATAAATTAGTAAAAATGCAAAATTTTGGACTAACATTTGAGTTTGCCGCGCACTTTATTTGCTGTCTTTTTTATTTCGGCCATCAATTCGTCCAATTCTTCTTTTGTTTCTATAAATTAGCAATTTCATTTATTACATTTTATTTTAATAATTTAAATATTTACTTGGATCATTCACTGGATTGGAGAGAATTGCGGAATGTTTCTTCTTCACTTCATCAACATTCGAAGCGATCAAATCGATACTGCCCCGGATTTCCTCAACTTGCTCAAAAAATTCCTCCATAAATTGGCTTTGACTGGCCTCCATTGCGGCAACATCTTCGTGTTCATCCTCGGATTGGGCCTAATTTTCAATTAATTATTTAAAAATGATCAAAAATAGGTAATACCGCCTTTAGCGCTCCCAAACGGTCTTTCATCTGTCAATATTGAGTTGGAATTGAAAAGAAGCTCGTTGGTAATTTAGTTATTCAACAAAAAAAACATTTTTGTAAAATTAATATGATTCACCTCCTCTGAAATGGATGAAAATTGAATTACAAAGTGTTTTTCTAGATAAAATATTTTGAAATATTAGCCAATGCATTTTAAGTTGATAATTTCCTTCAAAGAGTTCAGAATTTTCTGCAGCTGATCGTTTCGTTTAGCCCTCAAAATGTTTGATCTCCTTTCCTTTTTCCCCAATACTCATATCTCAAATCCACGCCAGCATTAGCCGGTGAAGGAAAGAGGTGTGGGAAATATTGTTCGGCCATATACAATTAGCGAGCGAGCGAGGGAAAAACGTGGATTCCCATTCCCATCAGCCTCCCTCCCCCACAAATATCCCACATAAAGGACTAGGCCAAAAGATGCCCAGCTGCCTACAAACGAAATATATGGAACTAACAAAAAGCCTTGCTTCCTCCCATCTAATTTTCCTCTGATTAATCATTAATGCATGAATTTGTTTTGTCAAATTGATTTTTTAAAAATTTGGATAAAAATTTCAAAAATTTTTGATAAATTTCAAAAATTTGAGATGAATTTTCTATAAAAAATATGCCAAGGGAAATAAATGTTGCTTCTTAGAATGAAGATTACGGTTTTCAAAGTTGCAAATGTTAAATAATTTGTTGGGATAATTAGCATGTAAAAGGATCTTCGTGGAAGAGGATTTTAGGTTAGAATAAAAGAGCCTCCCAGCCAACTTCTTTTGGATGCCGCAGCACCGGTGGGCAGAAGCATTGGCTGTGGTGGCCCACTTCTTCTTGTCCTTAATCTCGTCCAACAACACAGCCATTGGCCATTCAGCGACTTTTTGATGCACTCGGCGGATGGCAAAATCGATAGAGATGGGGACATAAAAGGAAGGAAAGAGACGAGGGGGAAGGGGGCTGGAGCAGTCTGGCTGGATGGCCAAAAGCGCCCGAGGCCAACTCTTGCTAAAAAAGCAGCCGAGCACAGCCAGCAGTCTCAGTCGGTTGGTGGGGCTTGCGCTCCATTCTCTGCTTTGAAGGGTTGGGGAAAAGCAGCAAATGTCAGGGCCCCGCTTCACTGGGCAAAATGCTATTGCGGCTGCTTCTATATGTATATGTTTTGAAGTGAAATAGGGCCTCAGAGCCTAGGTAGCGCCCGGGACCGGGATCCCCCAAAGGCAGAAGCAGAGGCCACCGCTTTTGAACTTGGAATTTGTTCCTCCCCTCTCCCCCTTTTCATGCCGTCCCCCGTTGCTTTTGCTGGGCCACAGGCCACCGTTGAAAGGGCCATTGGGAGGAGGAGGAAATAAATTGGAAGAAGGGAAGGGAGGTGAACAATGGCCAAAATTGGAAATGGATGGACATGGGAGGGAGGGAAGGAAGGTGCACACAATATGGGCCATAATAATTTTGAATGAATAGAATAATGAAAATGGGTGGATTTGGAGGAGAGGAAGCAGGGCCAAACCCAAAATGAATTGGTGTGATAATGAAAATATCCGTTTACATTAAAATATGGAAGCATTCATCAAATATAGAATGGATGTGGATGGTGGTCGTCGTAATCTTTTCGCCGTCACATTTTCCCGTTCCGCCAATTTCTCGTCTTCATCCATCTTGACGCCTCTCCGTCTCCTTCCTCCCCCTTCCGGTTTTCCCTGGGGAAAAAGCCGGATCAACTGAAAATTGGTTGGTTGGTTAATCGGCTGCCAAAATCTTTCCAATTGCCGCAGTCTCCCCCCTTTTCCTTCATCTTCCATGGTTGACCCCTAATCTCACTTTTCGTTGATTTCACCTTCACACATATTAGTCCCTAAAAATGCCACTTTTTCTAATTAGCCTTCGCCTTTTATTGCTTTTACCTCTCATTTCTCTCATCCATTCATTACCCACAAAATATCAGAGGAATCAACATAAAATTGTGAAAAGATTTGGTTCGCATTCAAAATGTTTGTTCAACACTTTTCTCCTTTTCCAGTACTTCACAATCAACGTTGGCAACGATGCCGCCTAACTTGGGCCTTTCGGGACCCTTTTGGACTATTTCCCACGGATGAGCGGTTCGGCCAGGCAAAGTTCTAGCAAATTTTACGGGGACCATGTTCACAAAAACCAATTCCCCCATTTGGCCCATTTAGGCGTGTCATTGCGGATGCAATGCACCATTGGGAAAGGGCGGGCAGAAATTTGTTACGTTTGACGGATTTATCGCCGGCCACTCGTTCCTCCCTGCTAAATTCACGCCGAGTAGCCGACATTGACATTTTCTTCGCCGGATTTGCTCACGGGGATGCGGAAGCATTCGATGGGAGGGGCGGTTTGGTTGCCCATTCTGCCTATCCTCCACTTGGAATTGTCCATTTTGATGCCAGCGAACTTTGGGTTTTGCATGGAAAGAGGAAGGAGGAGGAGGAGGACAAAGTGGCCGACGATCAACAACAGCAGCCATTTTTGGACCTACGTATAAATAATTAATGTGCCAATTTTGTTCCACCGCCCTCCTCCCTTTTCCAAGGATATGTTGCCCTCCACGAAATTGGCCATGCTTTGGGCCTAAGGCATTCAACTTTTCGGAATTCCGTCATGAATCGATATTACAAGTGAGGAGTAAAAGTGCGAATTACATCATAATTCATAACAATTCATTTCAAAGAGAACAATTGTCGGAGAATTTGGCCCAAAACAGTAGTGGGGAAAAGGTGGCAATCAAACTCAGCAAAGATGACCATGCGGCCATACAGGAATTATTCGGTGAAAAATGTCGATTGCATTAAATGTTATTATAAAGATTGTTAAAAATATTTATTATTAATTTCAATTATTGTGTCAATTGAGAGAGGGGGGAGGATATTCAATGTTTTTATGGCATATTTGAGCATTTTGACTAATAAAATATAAAAGTATTTATTTATTTTCAACGAGACCGAATCTTCTTTGCCTCAAACACGGAAATTCCGAAGCAAATTGCAGCCAATGCCTGGGCAATGAAGACCACCAGAATCCGATTTCGCCATCCAGGCCTTAAGGCAAAATCAATTTATTTGAGAGGGAATTTAGAAAGGGAAAATGACAATCATTTTATTCCTCTACCGTTTTTCCTTACTTTCCAATATTCTGGGGTGGCTGATATCGATGATGGTCGAATTGACCTCCCATCATTTTGGCGTAATCAATTATGAGGAGAATGGCAAAACCCACGGAGATTAACAATGCGACCACATTGAAGACAAATTCCTGCAAATAAATTGAGTATTTATTTCATTTGGGCCGTGGGAATTGTACTGACAAGGCTGGAAAGGGGAATTTTGGCCCGATTGTTGGATTGGATGACAAAATAATGGATGAGGAGGGTGGCAAAGCATAAAATGCCCAAAATGATGGCACAAATGAACACCTTGTAAATTGGAATGGAATGATTCACAAAAATGAATGAAATTGGGTGAACCAAAGTGTATGGCCACCATTGCATTCGGCCATCAATGAGGAATAGGACTGTGATTATGCAGCACAAAATTTGGAACCATTTGAGGATGGCAAATTTGGTGGTGAACAAATTGGTGATGAGGGCAGCCATTTTTGGTAGATTTTGTTGGATTATTATTAGGAGAATTTGGTGAATTTGGTGATGGAAAAGTTTTTGTTTATTTAATTTGATACTCTGCTGCTTCTGCTGGCCAACATTGACCTCTGTGGGTTTATAGGAGCAAATTTAATGGATGAATGAATTTGGATGTAGAATAATATTTTTACTTATAAAATTCCTGTTATTTTATACATTCCAAACAAAAAATTGCTTTGGCGGTCGCTAAATAAATAATTGTGAAAATGAATGAATGGGAATGGGAAACATTCACATTGGAAAATCAGCCAAACATCCCTTCTAAATTCATTCAAAGAAGGCACAAATGTTCAATGAATCCTCCTTCCCCTTCGACCCGCCAATGGCCCAATTGGCCCTGCGGCGTTCTTCGCCCACTCCCTCAAATCAACTTCTCCCCTCTCATCATCAATCGACGGAACTCATCCGTCTTCTTCTTCGGGGGTTTGGGTAAGGATGGATGAGGGTTTGGGTGTTGTGAACAAATGGCAATGGACGGCTCCACGTTTTTTTTTGTTGGGAATCAACTATTATAAATGAGGCAAATATAAGGATTAATCCAAAAATGGTGGAATGAATAATTTTGAATGGAAAAAGGTCAATTATTTCTGAATCTAGAATTATGATGCTTAGATGGTACCCCAAATGCAGGATTAAATGAATTAAAAATGTATTTAAATCAAAATAATTTTATCATAAAACAACAAAATTGGACAAATTAAAATGGTCGATGGTCAAAATTGAGTTTGTTATAGATGGACGAAAGTAGGGCATGAAAAACAAATTGACACGCATCAACCAAAACCATGGGTTGCCCAGAAAACATTGTACATTAGAATTGTTCTTCCGTTTCGCGCACACATCTTGCCACCTGGAATAAATAAATATTAAAAGAATTATTAAAAAAATACATCTCAATTACCTGCCGCCTGTATTCCGTTGGGTTTTCCCGAAAAAGTTTCTAAAAAATGTTATATTATTTTTATTGTACTCGCATTTGCAGTAATTTTAATATTTTTGAGTTTGCAAATATTTCTATAGTAATTTCAAAAATTAAGACTAAATAAATAAATTAATTTAGAATTACAATTACATTCGTAAATCAGAATTACAATTACAATCGCAAATCAGAATTACAATTACAATCGCAAATCAGAATTACAATTACAATCGCAAATTAGAATTACAATTACAATCGCAAATCAGAATTTTACAATTACAATCGCAAATCAGAATTGCAATTACAATCGCAAATCAGAATTACAATCGCAAATCAGAATTACAATTACAATCGCAAATCAGAATTACAATTACAATCGCAAATCAGAATTACAATTACAATCGCAAATCAGAATTACAATTACAATCGCAAATCAGAATTACAATTACAAATCAGAATTACAATTACAATCGCAAATCAGAATTACAATTATAATCGCAAATCAGAATTACAATTATAATCGCAAATCAGAATTACAATTACAATCGCAAATCAGAATTACAATTACAATCGCAAATCAGAATTACAATTACAATCGCAAATCAGAATTACAATTACAATCGCAAATCAGAATTACAATTACAATCGCAAATCAGAATTACAATTATAATCGCAAATCAGAATTACAATTACAATCGCAAATCAGAATTACAATTATAATCGCAAATCAGAATTACAATTACAATCGCAAATCAGAATTACAATTACAAATCAGAATTACAATTACAATCGCAAATCAGAATTACAATTATAATCGCAAATCAGAATTACAATTACAATCGCAAATCAGAATTACAATTACAAATCAGAATTACAATTACAATCGCAAATCAGAATTACAATTATAATCGCAAATCAGAATTACAATTACAATCGCAAATCAGAATTACAATTACAAATCAGAATTACAATTACAATCGCAAATCAGAATTACAATTACAAATCAGAATTACAATTACAATCGCAAATCAGAATTACAATTATAATCGCAAATCAGAATTACAATTACAAATCAGAATTACAATTACAATCGCAAATCAGAATTACAATTATAATCGCAAATCAGAATTACAATTACAAATCAGAATTACAATTACAATCGCAAATCAGAATTACAATCGCAAATCAGAATTACAATTACAAATCAGAATTACAATTAGAATCGCAAATCAGAATTACAATTAGAATCGCAAATCAGAATTACAATTACAATCGCAAATCAGAATTACAATCGCAAATCAGAATTACAATTACAAAATCAGAATAATTAAAAAGAAAATAAATATTTATTTTTTGTATAATAATTATTGTTTTTTTAATTTTATGTCCAACCATATTTTATTAAATTTTAAATTCCTACCGCCGCATCCACATTTGCTGGACTGTCGAAATTTGGATCGGAAAGCATAGAAATGACTAAGAAAAAAATAATAAATGAATAGCACATAAAAAGTCACAGACCAGAAATCAGAATTGTTTCGACTAAAAATACATAATTTAATAAATATAAATTCCATAAAATATAAATTGCCTGTATGGACGGGTAGCCAACGTTCATTGGCCTTTTCATATCCGAATCGATCATCACCCGGTTCATGCTGCAAAAACCAAATAATTAATTTTTTTGTGTAATAACGAACCAAAATTGAGATGCAAACATTCCCATCACGATCAACTAACAAATTTTGAAATTTGGATGAATTAATTAATTTAAATTAAAATCGAATACTGTTCGGATGGACAATTCTGGACACAAAACGCATTGTTGGTGGCCTATGTGGATAATCCTTTGGGAAATTCAATTCTGCTTTGAAATTGCCTCCTTCACTGAAATTAAAAATGATTAAAATTTTTAAAATTCCTCCCCAAAATTTACTATGGCGAATTTGGAGGTCCCATGATGAATACTTGCCATTTGTATATCTAAAAATGTATCTGATGAATAAATTTCCATTTATATTATTCACATTGCTTTCGTCCAATAATCCTGGAATATTTTCTTTTATTTAATTTAAAATTTGGATTAAACCTGCACTGAATCCATCCACTGGATTTCTGCTTAGTTCATGTAATTGTTTTTGGAGAAGGAGACGAGATTGTTCTGATGACATTGTTTAATTAGGCAAATTATCAATTAAATTTTTATTTTAAATGGTTATAGGGCGGCAAAATGGTTTTGTTGTTGGGCAAATTGAATAATCCAAAACAATCTAAATTATATGGAATTCAATGAGCAGAATACTTACAATAATGGATGGTTTGTAAAGAAAAGATTGAATGTATAAAAGTGAATTATAAATACCCAATGGAGGAGGAAGAATTTGAGCGATAATCAATTTTAGCCCCCAATAACTAATATATCCCCCACTGTCTTCGTCTCAATAATCATTGAGCAGCACGTGAGAAAGAACATTCATTGCCGATTTTATTATCGAATACGAAAAATAAATGTGCAATTTCCCATTTCAGGGTCAAATTCATGGGTCATTTAATCTTGTGAGACTAATGAATATCGAAATAGTCCATCATTTAATAGATATAAATTAAAGAATAATTAAATATAATATATTTATAACAAAATTGTTTATTGAAAATTTATTAATTAAATCAGAAATGAAAACATAAAAGGTAACATCTATTATTTATTAGGCCCAAAGTGATTTTCATAATAGGCGGGATCAGTGGACCAGGCATCCAATCTGGTTGGAAGCATCCTCCCATAAATATCAAATATGGCTTTTGGATCCACTTCATCGTAAATTGTCGTCCATGGATAATTTTCTTTCGTCTTTCGATCGACTCTTTTAATGAACGGTTTCAAGCATTCGAATTGATGGTCGATGCACAAATCCAATTCGGTTCGCTCTTTTTGTTTCGGTGTTGTGATTTTGTATTTTTCCATCCATTTTTGGGTCATATATTTCTATTAAAAAATTTAATTTTTGATCATTAATTTTCATTTACTTACTTGCAAAGGTGGAATTGGCATTGTACTTGGATATTCGATCATTGGCATTTGCTTTTTATTTTCGAATAATTCCTTTTCTTCATGTCTATGGATTAATATCCAATCAGATCGATTCAAATTGTCACTGAATTCATAAATGCCCAAATTCCGGCCTCGGAATGTCCATTCGCCCCAGACTCGACCCTTTTGAAGCCATCTGTCCATTTGTGGTCTCGCCTTAACAAAAAGGAATCAACGTTTATTGGCAATTTTTTTATATAAAATACCGAAATGATTTTGAGATAAGAATTCTCTTCGGGCCATTTAAGCTTCCATTCATTTTTCTTTAATAAAAGTTTAAATTAAATTTAATATTTATTCGTTAATTTACCGTCACATATCTGCCAACTCCCATGCCCTTCAATTGACAAAGAATTTCCCATAAAAACTTTCCATTGCTGGTAAAATCATTGAAGCCAATAAACTTGAATGACATTTAACCTAAAATTGATTGGTTCATTTATTAATCATTTTATGAAAATTTAAATCAATATTCTCGTTTTAAAGCGATGCGATGATTAAAATTAATTATAAAAATAAATGGCATATATTTATACAAAATAAATTGAAGAAAAAGAAATAAAATTTGTCATCATTTATTGAATATTTTTTGGTTGAAATATAATTAATTTATTAAGTGTAATATTGCCTAATTAATTTGTTCATTCAGACAAAATAGAGAGCCTCTCTTCCCCAGAGCAGAGAACATAAATGAGCCTTGGCAAACTTTTTTATGAATATAAATGATATAAAATGAATGAATGAAAGGGACCCGTATCAAAAATTGCAGAAGACGATTATTGAATTTGAACAAATTTGAATAAATGGATTTTGAGAGGAGGAATATTTTGGTTGGAGTGGGTTAGATCGATCGATATGTACAAAATTAAATATGCAATCTCATTCAAATATCGAATCGTTGTGTTTAAAATATAATTTTGCTTGTTTTTGTCCATAAAATTGATCAAAGGTTAGAGGAAAATGTGGTCGCTTCTTGTTGTAAATCTTCAATTTGTTGATGATTGTTCGATGGCATCATCATTTTACGCTCTCTTCCAGCACTGCTGCTTCCCTGCGATATTGTACTATTGCTGGTTGAACTTTGTTGTTTTGGTGTTCCATTGCTCACATTCTGCTTTTGATTGCTGTTGTTTCCGTTGAATGTATTCAGCTGGGCTGCTTGTTTTTCGTGCAATTGTCCAAGTTGCTTTTCCCTTTGACGTTCAAATTGTGTTTTTTCCTCATTAATCTAATTAAATTATAATCTCTTTAAAGAATATATTTATTGAAGAAAACCTTTTGTTTCAGAATGGCCAGCCGGAGATTGACTCGATCCTGGAGTTGGACTCGTTCCCGCTCAATTTGTGTATTCAAATTCGCCTTCTGCCTTTCCTGATAATCGGTCAATAAACTCAATTCTTTGTTCAATTTTTCCGTCAATTGTTTCAAATCCTCCTCTTGTTGTGAATCCAATTTAAACTAAAATTCACAAATATAAATTTTATTTAATTTATTTAATTCACCGTTTGTTCAGTGACCATTTGTTCAATGCTGGCTTCATATTGGTCGGCCAATGCTGCAATTTTCCGGCTCTGTTCCTCCTTCAGCCTATTCAACAGCTCTTTATGCTCTTCCCTCGGTGCCATTTGGAGCATGTGTGCCTGATATGCTTTGAATTGCCGTGTTTGAATTTTGACCGCTTGCCGGAATTGTTTTCGGATTATTGCCTCTTTTGCCTATTAAAATATCCACAAATTAATCCAATTAATTCCAACAAAAATTAAAACCTTTAATTCCCTTGGTTGCTGTTTGGATTGAAGGCCGTGTTCCTTGGTTTTCTCCTCCAGCGCCCGTCGATTATAGTCCCGTTGACTGGTCAGCTCCGATTCATGTTGAATGTCCAAATGTCGTCGCTTCATTTGTTCCATCGCAGTGAAATGTGCAAATTCTTGGCCTTTTGTCAGTTCATGGTGTTTTAGCAAAAGGGAATGGAGTGTTTCAATTTGTCGTGCCCGAATGTTTAATTCCTGCAATTTTTGATCACATTAAAAATTAATTTAAAAATAAAAAATGAACATTATTGCTCAATTGATTTTCCAATGAATGAAAACGCAGCAATTGTTGCCGTTGAATTTCTTTCAATTCCGCCTTCAATGCCATATTTTGTTCTTCCGCAAATTTTTGTTCCGATTGTTGTCGAATTTCGCTCAATTTCATTTTTGCCGATTTCAGTGCCAATTCATAATTATTTCTGGTCATTCCTTGTTCTTTTAATTCCTACAAAAATATTATAAAATTATAAATATTTAAAATTCAAACCATTTTGCATTTTTCTTTGTTGAATTTGTATTCCTTCTTTTGGCAATTTGCATAACTTTTTATGTCATGTTTCAGTCCGGACTCTTTGCTTTTTCCCACTTTCCTCAATTCTTCCTCATTTTCGCGCATTTTCCTCTCCAATTCCATTTGTAAATTTGATTTCACCCGAATCAGCTCCTTTTGGCAATTTTGATATAATTGTTCATATTCCTTGTCCAGCTTTATTCGATTATTTTCCGTCTCAATTCGGCACCTCTCTTCCAGCTGTTTCAGCTCTTTATGGTGCAATTGCCTCAATCGTTTATAGCCGCACATTTGTTCGTAGAAATTATTTTCGGCCTGATATTCTTGCATTTCTTTTGCAATTATTTTTGTTGTCCGCAGCGTTGAAAATTTTGATCTTCTCAGCGTGTTCACCTCTTCCTGCAAATTTTAATTTAAATTAACCGAAAAAGGTAATTAATTACTTTGATTTGTTGTTGATCCAAAACGGTGGCGGAATGAAGGGAAAGTGCGGTGGTTGGTGGTGGTCCATCCGAGGAATGGAATGAATCCGCCCCATTCACACTGATCACCGTCCTATTCTTATTTATCAGCTGGTCTTGTTGCGATTTTTGTGCCTCATCATCCGAAATAATAGACATATTCTATAAAAAAATATTCAATTAATAATGAATTAATTTTATTTTACCTCCTGTTGTTGTGCTTCAACACTGCCCGTCTCCGAATTATTTTGGCCATTTTGTTGCGCCGTTTCTTCCATACAAACCAACTTCCTCAATTTCCCATATTGCGATTGGTCTTGCTCTTTGACCGCATTTTTTATTCGTTCAATCAGCTCCACAATTACTTTTGGATGTCTTTCGCTGGCCACAAATGAATGCTAAAAATGCCAATTTTCAATTTTTTATTATTTTTGAATTACTAACCGCTAAACAAGCATTTGTCGACAATCTTTGTTGAGGGTCTTTTCGAAGGCATTGCTCAACAAATGAATGAAATGCATCGGACCAAGGTGGCATTTCCGAACCATCAGGAATTATTTTAAGACACGGTGGGTCATTTTGAGCAATATGGTACATGGCAGAATATGCCTAAATTATAAAATTAAAATATTTTTAGATAAATTGTACAAACATTCATGTCAAGAAATGGAGGTTTTAATTCGGCCAATTCAATGCAAGTTATGCCAAAAGACCAAATATCTGCCCGCTCATCGTAAAGTCCCGAATCTTGGGCCAATATTACTTCGGGTGCCATCCTTAATTTCAATACAATTATTTAAAAAAAAAAACAATAAAATTAACGCACCAATATGGACTTCCAACGAATGTTTGAGCCGGTGAACTCAATGAGGCACTACCCAAATCTAAAAATGAAATGAGAATTAACATTTTAATGCCAAATAAACCTGCAAGTTTGACTTGGCCCGCATCCGTCAGCAATATATTCCCGGCCTTTATGTCTCGATGTATTCTCCCGAGATGGTGCAAATGAGAAATGCCTTGCAAAGTTTGGGCACAAATTTCGGCAATTTCAATTTCCATAAATGGTTTTTTGTAAACCTGTCGAAATGATTTAAATTTACGATTAAAATATAAATCTGTACTTTGAGAATGTCGGCCGCTGAACCAACGCAATATTCCATTATTAACCTTTAATAATAAAAACATTAAAATATTATTTATTTATTTATTATACCAGCACGTTTGCTCTTTCAAAAATGATGCCTTGTAGCGAACAATGTATGGATTGTTGATGGAACGCAAAAATCGAACCTCGCGAATTATATCATTCCATTTATCGGCCGATTGTCTTCCAGTGAAATTCATCTTTTTAATGGCCACCGGTTCTTTTGTTTCCTTGTCCAATGCCTAAATTACGAACATTATTTTTGTGAATTACAAATTAATTTACGTAAAAAACTGCTCCAAATGCTCCATGCCCAATTTCCCGTAAATCTTCGTATCGATGCTCTGGGTCTTTTGTAGAGAATAATTCGGCCACTTCTGGATCTTTTAAATTGCCTGGCTTCAATGGTTTTGATGGTGGCATTTTTCTTAAAAATATTCAATCTTATTATCTTTCTTCTGTCCCTGTAGCCGTCTAATCTATTTTAGACTAGTCTTTATTTATTTTCTAAATAAATCATCAAACTCGAACCTAATTTAGGTCAGGATTCACTCAATCTTGACTCTCGAAGGTCGATCTCGAATAGAAAATAGACCAACCACTCAAAATGCGATAATCATATTGCCATTTTTATTTAAAAGTATTGAAATAGAGGACCTTTTGGTTGCCTCTTTTACGTTCATTGTAAAATTAAAAGAATACAAATTGTTTAAAATCACTTTATTCTGCTGTTTGAAATTATGTAATGTAAATGTGTGAATGGAATCTGGAATGGAAGGGAATATGGAGCTTCAAATATGAAGATGATGAATTTTTGGAGGATATAATCACAAGAAAAAAATTAAAAGAATTCGAATTTATTTTTGATTGGAATTACAACTTTTGGGGGATTCAAATTGAGAAGAGAAAAGTAGGAATGTGAAAGAAATAAATTAAGTGTTGGATAGTTGGAATGTTTAATGGTTGAAATGCACAATAATAAAAATACAAACATTTTCGATTTGATTGATTTTCAACGACGCAAATATTCTTCTGGTGGCGGGAATGGAAAATGAGTGTTTCCGGCCGGTGTTGAAGCAGCGAACAGTCCATTTGGAATGCCGAATCCATTGTGATCCACATAGGCGGGAGTAGGAGGGTTGATGACCGTGTATTGTGCGCCGAATTGATGGAAGGCAAAAGCAGAGCCATATTGCGGATTCTGCAATTTAATGGATTAATGGGAGAAATTGATTCAATAAAACTAACCGAAGTGAAGGGCACCAATGGATATTGAGGAACGAACAATGGGCCATTCATGCCAATGCCACCACCGTTGAAATTGAATGCCGATTGGGCCAATGGAAGAAAATTCTCCTGTAAATTATTTTTTTGTGCCAAATAACAACTAGAAAAAACCTGTGGAGAATTCGGCGGTGTGCGATGAATAAATTGGCAATGATGACCATAGCGGCAGGATCCAGTGCGGCTAAAATTGCGGCAGAGCTTTGTTTTATGATTTGGATGCAACTAGAATAATAAAAATGATTGATTTTTGGTAATGAAAAGTCAAACAAACATTGCGAAGACGCAGCTCCTCTTCAGTATGTGCAAATAGGCATTGGTCTCCGTATTGGCATTGACCGGTCTTCTTGAAACGTTTGCACATTTCCGTTCGATAGGCCTCCAGGCGGCGACCGGCGCGTCGTTCAGCGTTCCGTTGCGAATCCGATTTGCTTTTGTCAGCCAAAAATTGCTCGAAAACGTGATCGATTTTCTATAAAGTTATTAGTAATTAATTAATAATATATGAATCCTTAAATAAAATATAAGCTATTTTTATTACCGCTTTGGCTAACTCCTCGAGAATCGTTGCCATCTCATTGTGACCATTTTCGCGCGCACCATTGGCCAATCCAATTCCAATTTGGGGACCGGAAGCAGAAGGTTGCGGCTGTTGTCGATTTGTCAGTGGCCATGAACGGCGTCGTTGAATCAATTCCATTAACTCATCAGCCATAGCTTCATCCAGAATTTGCTCGAAGTTATTCTCAGCCATTGTTAGAAAATTGCGAATAAATTAATTTGTTGATTTGTGTATTCTGAAAAGAATTTCTAAATTATTCCTATTTTTACATTTTTAATCATCAAATGAAATGAAACATAAGGAATCTTAAATCAATTTTCGGGCCTTAAAATCCCTATTATTATGTATTGGATTGATTGAAAAATAGAATTAGGATATCGCCATTTTTACTGTGATGGATTGGATGATTGTCATCACATTGGAACATTCGCATTCGCAATCACAATTCGCACCACAATTCAGAATTCGCATCAAAAAATCAATAAAATTTATTTTTCTGTCTCGTTTCTTAATTCTCTCCAAAATTTATGTACTAGAATTTATATTTTTTAAATCTTGGCAAACTGCAAGTACCGTAAAAGTAAAAACAAGGAACTGTGCTGCATGATTGATTGTTTGGCTGATATATAAACCAACCAAAATAATCAACCAACTATCATTTTTCCACTTCTCCCAATCAATCATATATCACCAGTCTCAACGCTCAATCGGTAATAAACTTTCCTCTTTTTCACATTAAACATTCCAACTTTTTCAGAATCAAGTAAAATGTGCGCAAAAAGAAGCCCTTCAACATCCAGCATCACGTTTCCCAGAGTGTCCAGGTCACCAGCAGTGCAGCAGCAGCAACCAAACTTGTGGCAAATCTTCCAAGCCATTGACGCAGGTTTGTCTCTTTTTTCCATTTTATAAAACCTTCTAAAACTGTTTTATTTTCCAGATCGTAGCGGCCGAATAAGTGCTCAGGAATTGCAGCGTGCATTGTCAAACGGAACATCGTGGAGGCCCTTCAATGCAGAAACGTGAGTTTTTCATCATCACCAAATTAAATGATTAACTGCTATTTTTCCACATAGATGCCGGATATTGATTGCCATGTTCGACAAAGACAACGATGGTGGCATAAGCTTCGACGAGTTTGAGGCCCTATGGAATGTGAGTTTAAATTCAATGCATATTTCTGACTTAGTTATGAATTTTTTTCAGTATGTGAACGACTGGTGCCAAACATTCCGAGCCTATGATGCAGACAATTCGGGCAACATCGATCGCGAAGAATTGACAAATGCTCTCACTTCATTTGGTAAGTAATTTTTCAGCCAAGAGAATAAAATTAAAATTTATCATATTCCAGGCTATCGACTTTCACCCGGCTTCTACGAAATGCTGATGCACAAATTCGACAGAACTCATTCCGGTTTGTTTGATTTTTGAGTTTATTATGAATATTCTATATTTTCCTAATTTTCCAGGTCGGCTCCACTTTGACGAATTCGTTCAATGCTGTGTGATGCTTCAAACGCTGACTGCCGCTTTCGCCAGTAAAGACCGTAACGGCGATGGATGGATTCAAATTTGTAAGTCAATTCTCATCCATATAATCAAATACTAATTTTGCACACATTTTCAGACTATGAAGAGTTCCTCCAAATGGTTTTGCAATCGAAGATCTGATGATGAAGCCCAATGAACATGTGCCGTGCTGCTGATGATGAGAACATTGCCCATAATTTCGTCATTTATTGTGTATTATTTTTGTGTCCATTATTCCCATTATTGTTTGTTTCAAACCACTTAATTTGTAAATTTCCATTTTCTATATTTGTTTTTTGTCCAATATGAATAAATTAATAAAATTTAAAGAATGTGCAATATTTTTTAGTGAATCGAGAAGTTTTTGAAACTTATAAAAGGGAGATTCATAGGTAAATGTTGGATTTAGTTTAGATGGATTGGATTTGGTGGATCTGCTTATCCATTATTTTGTTAAATCAAAAATGAATTGATTTTTTATACAATTGATTGGGGGCTTTTGCAATTTTTTGATTAAATCATCAAATTATTATAGAACTTTCATTTTCTTCTTTCTCTTCCTACTGCTGGATCGATTTTATTGGCCAAAAGTGTCCAAGGCTAATGGAAGGGCCTAGGGTGGGGTGGTCACCTCACAATCCACCAATCCACTGCTGCTTCGTCTTCTCCATTTCCTCCTCTGACCCAGCCCCAATTCCATCAGTTGTGTTTGGCCCTATGTTGTCCCTTCTCCGCCATTCATTCTTCGTTGTCAACGCAGTTCGATTTGGCCCCCAAAACACATCATCATATATTGAGGGACCCTGCTGCAGGCAAATATTTGCCTTCCTTCTTCCCCCCTTTTAATGTCGATCGTACCCCTTCAGCCTTCACAAATAGCAGCAGAAGTGCCAATGGACTGCTGACCACCACCAAAACCCAAAGCAGTTTTGTTTGGATTAGAAGGAAGAAGGAGGGACGAAGAAATGATGATTGGGCCCGGGCCGATGACTTTATACGACCAATTCCTTGCCATTTTCCCTTATCATTTCCTTTTGCCCACCAAATTTTTGGCTGTCCACAGAATGGGCCCAGTTGTTTTGCTCATTCCAAATTCAGCCAGGCCCATTGCCATTCCTATGGCCCGTCCGTTTCCCCGGGAATCTCGACCCACATCACCCCAACTCAACTTTTCACGCTCGCATAATTTCTCCCCGTCCCCCCTCTATTCATTTGGCCCCTCGAGGCAGAAAAGTCCATCCATTGCTGCCAGCCGTGTCCACCATCCAAGTCAGTCCCATCCCATCCTTTTCCCTTTCCTTTGAATCGCCTTTTCTTCCCATCCAACCACTGCCCCTTTCTCTCCTTTTGCATAATTCGACCACCGCCTTATTTTAGTAGGGGATAGGACCGGTTGGCTTTTTGGCTATGCTATTGGTCCAGCAAAAGCCCCCAAAACCACCGAGCCAACCTCAATCAAAATAGCCTTTCTCAAAAGCACCAAACCGTTCCCCGCCATCAACATTCCCTCATCTCCTCCATCCAATACGCTTTTATTTCCCTTCAACATCCCTCGGGGATGGATCGCATTTTGAACATAAAAGGGTAAAATGGAAAGAAAGGGAATGAGGGAAAATATGAGAGAAAGCCCCTCAATCCACATTTTGCAAAGTGTTATTGTTCATCAAATTTTCCCCAAATTTTGCCCTATTCAAATATGATTTGATTAAGCATTTTTGTCCATTTTGATAGGTTGATTGAAATTTCAAATTATTTTTGTGAATAATGGTGGACGACAGTTCGGATTATGAGGAGCCAACGCCGTCCTGCACATCAACAGGCAAGTTCACATTTGGACCATTCGGTGATGTTCAAAAGGAATATTACTTCCTTGTTTCCCTTTCCCTTCATTCCCAACCACTTCACTGCCTTCTTAAGCCCCCTACCTTTCCCCCAAATGACCCAAAAATGGTCCAAATGATGGGAAATGTTTGCTTTTCGTCAAATTGGCCAAACATTTTGGATCGACTATTTGGCATTCCTCCTTGTGCCCCAATTCTTGACCATTCGCACCTGTGGTTATGTTTTATTTCATCCACCCAAAAATGGGAGGCAATTGGCCCCCTCCAACGATATTCGCCCCACTGATGAGTTGGTCAATCCAAATTATCCCCTTTGTCGCGTGTTCTCGCCCCACTTCCCCCACCAATCGACCACCTTTGTCGGCACCACCAATCCATTTATCTACATTCCTTTTTTCACCCAAAAATGATTGATTCCATCCAAACACATTATTTTTCAGAACGCCATACGTCCACCATCACCAGCAGGCATCCATTTCCTCCTCCTCTTGTTCCTCATTATCAAAGACAGATGAATTCGAGTATGGCCAGCAGGTTGGATGGAAGGGGATGAAGCAATTGGCCCAATCAAGGGGTTGGGGAGGGGGTCATTTTCCCACACCGACGAAAGGAAAGAAAAGGAATGGCACGGGTAAACACCCACTTTTGGGGAAATGGACAAGGAATGGACAAGGCAGTAACCATTTGAAAAAGGAAATGTAGCACTAATGAATTCGCCCCTATTATTAATTGTTTCGTTATGAAGCGCGCTTCCAATGACGATGAATTAGAAGATCATTAAGAAAATAAAATATATATTATTTTAAACTAGGTTCGCAACCACAAAGGGAATTTGGGTGGGACTCCATTTTCCTCGCCCCTTGCTGCCAGCTTCCACCCACCCACCCAATTTTGATCCAATTTTGGCCAATTAGGCCACTCCCTTTCTTCGCCCACTTTTGGCTTATCCAATCTTGGTCCTTTGTGTCCACTCAACACCCTCCGGCCTCCGTTTTTATGTCAAAGTCCACTCATTCTTGGTTGGATCCAAAGTTGGCAAAATTATGCAAATGCGCCAATCCCGCCCTCCATTCTCAACATTCCATTTTAGCCCCTTCCAAAAGTCCACTCCAATGCGCCCTTCTATATTTGTGTGTTGCGCATTGCCGTCCATTCATTCCCTTGGTGCTCCTTTCCTCACAAATTGGCATTTTTAGAGATTGGAAATGGTTCAAGAAGAGGCCATAATAGTCGATTTGTCATCCCCCTACCCCGTCTTCCAATTCCATTTCCTTCTTTTTTACCAAGGAAGTTGCGCAATTTAAAGGCAAATGTTTATGGATGGTTATTGGGAAATGGATGAAGGGAAGGAATGAGGGAGATGGATTAGATTGGATGGGATGGATGGCCAATCCATTACCAATTTCGGGGTCATCTCATCATTTCATTTATTTCATCTCATCATCATTTCCACATCCATCCATTGGGTCAATCCCCTCATTCCTCAAAATATAGTCAATGCCAATTCTTCTTCAAGCCTATGTTTTGGAGATTTTCGCGCGGATTCCGCTTGGAAAGGGGACAATGCCGGCCGCGCGAACAATTGGTGAATAGAAGAGGAAGAGGGGTAATAGGGTTGGTTGGTGGGAGGAAGATAATTGGCTCTGGCTGACTGGCTTCATTGGACCAACAAAAATTTTGAGAGTCCCAAAAGAGGGGAATAGGGGATGAGGACGAAAAGTGCCGAAAAGAGGGTGGTGGGCAGCCAAAAGCCATTGAAAAGAGTGGCAAAGGGCCAAATTGGCATTGTTGGCCCCACATGAAAAAGGCCGTTGCTTCCAAACTCATCCGAGCCACAAAAACCGATCCTTTCCATCAAATCATCCCCCTCCCCTCCGGTTGCCGGCCTTTTCCATTCCCATCAACTCCCATGGACTGCGCGCCGATTTTCGCGGGCCAATTAACTCTCACCTTGACTGTCCCATTGCCTTCCCCACATTGGCTCCATCCATCCGCCCAAACCATGCGGAAACAACCTCCCAAACATGACCACCACATAGACCAATTCCCCTTTTTCGTTCTTCTTCATTATTCCTTTCCATCCATCCATTTCCCTAAAATCGGTGCCCGTATTTCCTTAAGAAATCCCAAAAGATGTTTTTGAACATTCAATAGGCATATTTGCAAATAATTTTAAACATTTCCTTTTTAATGCAGCAAATGCACTGTGGCCGCCGCATTCCCTACCGTTGGCCCAAATTGTCGACAATCCCTTTTGCTCGTTGATAACAATAATTTGTCCCGAATGATGCCTCCAAATCCTAATAAAATGCTCTTCTCCACTCCTTCCTCATCCTCCAACAACAATGGCCATCATTTTCATCATCATCACAACAATCATTGCCCTCCGGGTGATTCCCCTTCCCTCCTTCTCTATTCATCGGGTTCCGCTTCCGCCTATGCCACCAGTTCACTTCTCCGTTGTTCTTCTGCCACCGCCGCCCATTATCCTCCTCCGCCTCAACCTCCAAATTTTCCGCCTCCCCGAAGGCGCCAACGAAAAACGCAAGAACAAAGGCGAAGAGGCACAAAAGGGGCGGAAATGGGCAGGCGAAAATGTGTTCGGCTAAGATTTTGGTTGGCCCTGGCCTTCCTTCTGTTTGCCGCCTTTTTAATTTTGCCACTGCTCTTGTGGCTAACCGGTTTGTATTTGATGGGAATAATTTCATCAATTCATATTTCATAGTACTCAATTCCTCTAACGAAACGACAATGCCTCCCACCGATGGCCCCACGGATGATTATTTTCTGCGGATCTCATTGCTCAAATCCCCACAAAGTGCCTCCTCCTCATCCACACCAATTCCCTCCCCATTGCCCTTGAATCGGCCAATTCACTTCAATTTGCCTGGTCATCATCTTCTTTTCACCCAAATTACCATTCCCTTCAATTCACTTCTTTGGCTAAATTTCACACTTCCTCCAAATTCTCGGATGATTTTATTCGCTCGACAAACCCTCAGGCCAAGTCCAGGCCAATTTGATTGGCAGCGAATTTTGGTGGGCGAAAAATTGCATTTGGTGAAGGGAGAAAGTCGACTCGCATTGGTTAACCATTTCGTGCAAGCCGGAAAATGGCATTTCGGATTTTTGAATGATCGAAGCGAGGTGAAAAAAAGAATTTAGATGGGAAATTATGGAGTAATTTAGACCGAATCAATTGGGCTAAAAGCTGGATTGGAACAAAATGTAGAAGAGGAGAAAATGGAAGGCACAATATGCAAATTTGATTGCCTTGGCAAAGGACAATGCCGGGAGGGAAAGTGTATTTGCCATCCCGGTTTTAGTGGGCCATTTTGTGAAGGTTGGTGGACTGATTGGGTGAACACAAAAAAAATCAGAAAAAAAATTGTATATACAATTACAACCTAGAATTTACAATTACAATTACAAATCAGAATTACATTTACAATTGCAAATCAGAATTACAATTATAATCGCAAATCAGAATTACAATTACAATCGCAAATCAGAATTACAATTACAATCGCAAATCAGAATTACAATTACAATCGCAAATCAGAATTACAATTACAATCGCAAATCAGAATTACAATTACAATCGCAAATCAGAATTACAATTACAATCGCAAATCAGAATTACAATTACAATCGCAAATCAGAATTACAATTACAATCGCAAATCAGAATTACAATTACAATTGCAAATCAGAATTACAATTACAATCGCAAATCAGAATTACAATTACAATCGCAAATCAGAATTACAATTACAATCGCAAATCAGAATTACAATTACAATCGCAAATCAGAATTACAATTACAATCGTAAATCAGAATTACAATTACAATCGCAAATCAGAATTACAATCGCAAATCAGAATTACAATTACAATCGCAAATCAGAATTACAATTACAATCGCAAATCAGAATTACAATTACAATCGCAAATCAGAATTACAATTACAATCGCAAATAAGAATTTATTACAATTACAACTTAGAATTACAATTATAATTTAGAATGAGTGAAAATACAAAAAATCAGAATTGATTTATAAATTAATAAAAAAAACAAAAAGATTAGTTTCAACGCGTTATTTTTTTAGAAACGGTTTGCCCGGTGCTTTGCTCGGGGCAAGGCATATTCAGCGGAGGCCAGTGCCACTGCCATGAAGGATTCAAAGGGGTGGAATGCGAATTGCCAATCGGTTACTGTGCCGATTGTGGTGGCCATGGCCAATGCCAATCCACAGATGGAGTTTGCATTTGTGAGGCAGGATGGACGGGAGAAAATTGTGATCAAAGGGAATGTCCGGGACGGGGATGTTCGAAAGATCATGGAATTTGCATTGAAGGAAAATGTTTTTGCGAACCAGGATGGACAGGCCAAGATTGTGGGAAAAAAATGTTGGAAAGAATGAAGCAAAAGACAATTGGAAATGAGGAAAGGATGCGAACAGAATGTTCAGCAAATTGTTCGGGAAAAGGCGAATGTGTTGAAGGAGAATGCCGATGCCACTGGGGTTGGACTGGGGCAGATTGTGGCAAAAAGGATTGTCCATTTGGATGCGAAAAACATGGAAAATGTGGGGAGGATGGAAAATGTGAATGCACAAATGGATGGAGTGGCGAAAATTGCCAAATTGGTTTGGAATTGGCCTTTGGCAATTCAATCCAATTTTGTTCAGAACTTTGCATGAAAAATTGTTCACAAATGGGTCAATGTTTGTTGCGAGCCGATGGCTGGCATTGCGAATGTCAAAAGGGCCGATTTGGAGAGAATTGTGAATTTGGTTGGGAATCAAATTGTGAGGATGGCATCGACAATGATGAAGGCAAGCGGAATAAAATGGATTTAGATTTTAGAATCTGAAGAATTCTATTGAGAAATTTTTTATTTTCTGATAAACCTTTAATGCTCCCTTTGTGAAACGTTGAATCCATTACACCAATATAATCCATCCTTTAATTTATATCAGATGGCCTCACTGATTGCGAGGATTCGACGGAATGTTGCGCCCATCCATCCTGTTCCTCCGATCCACTTTGCCTTGGCCCAATCCTTTCAAAGGAATTGCTTCACAATCAGCCCGTTTCCTCCTCCTCCACATTTGCCGATCGTTTTCGTTTCCTCTTCGATGGAGGCCATCTTTCCGTTCAACGATATGCGGATATGAAACTTTTGGATGAAAAGTTGGCATAAAATTCAGATTCATTCAAAAATTATTTCCAGCCGCCTTTCCATTCTCCGTGGCCGAATTCTCTCAGAAAAGGGCGGCCCATTGATTGGAGTTCGTGTTTCGGATGCCAACAATGCACAGCAGGGATTTTCCCTCTCAAGGGCAGGAACAGATTCGGCTGGCGAATTTGAATTGGCCGTAAATGGGGGTGGCACCGTCAATTTACAGGTAAAATGGCTTATTCCCTCTTACAATATTTATTCCTTTATTTAGTTTGTCCGCCAACCCTATGGCCGCCTTGTCCGATCATTTTTCGTCCCAGCCAACAATTTACTCGATGTTGGCATAATTTGGATGGATTGTGTTGGCAATGAAGAATTGGCCATTGCGCCATTTTCCCTTGGATGTCTTCATTCCATTGAACAACTGCTATTTCGGCCAATAATTTTCATGCCTTCCTCTTCACCTTTGCCGCCAACATCCTCCTCTTCCAAATTTCCTTTGGCCCGTCTGGCCCTCGATTCTCGCATTGTTTCGTTGGCCATTCCAATTCATCGAGGCCATTTCCTCGTTTATTCCTCCAATCGGGCAAATTCCAGTCGAAGTAATTTTCGCATCCAATTATTGGGCGAAATTGTGCCTGCCAATTTGCTTCTAGTCCATTTTGAATTGGAAATTGGCGGAAAGCGATTTTCCCAATTGATGGTGCCAAAGGCGAATTTGGAATTTCAATTTGGATGGAATGGGGAGAATTCATATTGGCAAAAGGAAAATGGATTATTGACCGTAAAAGGTTGAAACAACAATCCAAATCTATGAATTATTTATATTTTCAGTTTCAATTGGCTTCCAATTCGCGGATTGTGCCCAATTAATTTGGCAATATTTCCAATTGAATTTGCCTTCCCCTCCTCCAATTTCCCCTTCCTCCCCAATGCTTCCATCCAGCCCAATTTGGTCCATTAGCAGTGTTCATCGTTTCCATCCAAAATTGGGAATAATCGAAAAAGGCGATGGAGAAATTCAATTTCTGATGGAAAATTCAAATCGGATTTTGCGGAATTTGGAGGCATTTAATATTCTAAAGGATCAAAGCCAATCCCAACCGTTGGATTTGGCCGCCGCCCCAGATGGTTCAATTTATTTGGGCCAATCCGAATTGGTCCAACGAATTTGGCCAAATGGCCACAAAGATTCAGAGGAAATTATCAAATTGGAGTTGGCCAACATTTTCCCCTCAATTTTATCCAAAATTCCAATTTAAAGGCCAATGGATTCCGCACATCCATATTTCCTCGCCGTTCATCCATCCACCTCCTCTCTGTACATTTCCCTCCCTCTTCGAAGACAAATTTGGCGAATTATTGAAGAAGAAGGGCATACGGTGGTTTCGGATGCACAAAGGGGATTGACATTCCCAAAGGGTAAATCATAAATATTCCATCCATTCAGTCCAATTATTCAGGAATTGGCTTTGATTTGGATGGAAATTTGTTGGTATTGGATGGACGCAAATTGATCCAATTGGATGGGAAAGGAACCATCAAAAGGGTTTTGGTGAATGATGGGCCATGGCGCCCATTGAGGGATTGTGCCCGACAAGCGCCAATCAATGATTTGATTTTGGTCAGTTTTTGGCAGGAATTATTTGTCCAATTTGACCCCGAAAAAGGAATGGCCAACGGCACTGAACGTTGATCCAATCAGTGGCCACATTTTCCTGCTTGATTCATCCTCCGCCATTTTTCGTCTCGACCTTCGTTTGGGCATTGCATCATTGATTGTTGGCGCCCAAGGAGGATGTGGACCGGAGGCGGAGGCGTCCATCCAGTCGATCGCATTTTGTCCAATTCGAGGAATTCTCTACATGGCAATGACCGATGGAAAACGAATCCATACGGTTTGATTGGGGAAATGGATTGAAAGAGTGAAGAACAGAATGAATTTATGTATAGAACATTAGGACTATTTTTATAACAATAATTTTGTTGAATATTATTTCCATTTTATAGATAAAATCTTTGGAATTGCCTGCCAATTACCCTCCAGCAGGCATCCCTCAAACCATTATTGGTCAACAAAAATCTAATTGTGATTGTGATAGTTCACTTTGTGTTTGCGATGATGCAGAGGAAATTGTGGAAGGGCATAAAGCCCATTTGAATATTCCAAAGGCATTGGCCACCCTTCCAAATGGCAATTTGATTATTGCGGATCAGGCAATAAATAGAAGGGGAATTTTGGATTAAATTGGAATAATATTGATAGGGAAATGGCAAATTGAAAATGTTGGAAATGGCGAAGGGGGCAGAATTTGATGAAGGAAGGTCAATTTGGGTGGTGAACAATGCGGCCACCGATGAACAATTCGAATTTGACAAGGAGGGAAAGCATTTACGAACTCGTTCCCTATTGACCGGAATTGAATTGCGCGAAATGGAATATGGGGAAGGAGGAGGAGGATTGTTGGCATTGAGGGAGGGTGGCAGGGAATTGTGGCGAATTGCACAAAATGAAGGGAATGATGGGGGCGAATGGAGCATTGAGCAGGGGGAAAAGCGGCTATTAATGATGAAGGCGGAAATGGAGGAAGGCAGAACTTTTAACAAGGTAGGATCAATACACAGAATGGGCCATGCTAATTCATTTAACATGATAGCAAAATTAAAACATCGCGTTAATTCTGAATAAATGAAAATTTAAGAAAAATTTCCCTTTCTTTTAATGCCACATAATTAGAATCAAACCATTCCCCAGTTGATTGTTACGAGAAAATCTCTTTAATTTTCCAAAATTTATTCCAATCAAAAACATTTATTTTATAATTTCAGATCATCACATCCACTCTGCCCCATCCAATTTTGGTTGATTTTGCCGACGGCCAATTACTCCAATCCGTTTCATTTGGTTCCAAAATGACTTCATTCGAATATGAACCTGGAACGGGATTGGCCAATTCCGCAAAATTTCCAGGGGAAAATGGGGAATGGACATTGGATGAGCCAAAAATAATTGGGGAAGGCCGATGGAAGAGTCGAATTTTGAGGCGGGACATTGAACAAATTATTGAATTGGAGGAGGCAGCCAATGGTGAATTGGCATTGGCATTGAGTGGAGAGGGGAGAATGGCGCAAAGTGAATTTAAGTGTTGGAACGGAAATTCATTTCCCTCATTTTTAGCATCATTTCGCCTCTCCCAATCCCCTTGGCCACATTTTGGGCGTCAACTCTCGGTATCATCACCAATTTCGCTTCTTTGGCATTTTTACTATTCCATCAATCCCCAAATGCTCCCCTGGCAAAGGGCAATGAGCCGTCAACGACTTTCCCTTGCCAAAAACAATATTTCATCCATTGGAATGGGTGGCACAATGCGTGCAGAATGGCGAGTCCAATTGCGCAGGCCTGGGCCCAAAATTGTGCAGGTGCGTCACGAATTGATGGTTGGACGACGGAGGAGGGTGAGGAGGATTGAATTGAGTGGGGCATTCACTTTGATGTTTTGCTTTTTTCCCAATTATTGTAGGCAAATTGGCTATTTAATAAATTTGCCGTGTAAAAAAATAAATTTTCGTTTAATTTGTTCATAAATTTGTCCAATATTTCTTTCCTTCGTCCTCCTCGCCTTCTCTTCGTCGTTTTTGGTTTTCCAATTTTGATCAAAATAATAAAATATGTATTTTTTAGTTGAATGGCCGGAATCAATTCAGCGTCGATTTTGACCCAACCAAAATGGCCGATTCCATTGTTGATCCATTTGACAATAAATTATTGGGGGTGAAATATTCAAATGAGGGAAAATTGCGAGGAATTGAATGGCCAAATGGACTGAAAATGGAAATTGAAAGGGAAAATGGAGGACAAAATTGGATGAGGCGATTCAAATGGGAGGATGGCAAAATGGAATGGATGGAAAAGAGAAATGGAGATGGAAGACAAATTGAACAATTTTTAATGAAAAATGGCCAAAAAACACAATGGAGAAGGATGGAAATGGCGGATGATGGAAAGAAATTAAAGGTAGGCCCAAACTCTGAGAATAAAGTTGATAATTCACTGCAAAATGGGCTTACATTTTCTTATATTTTTTATACTCTGGTTATCTTTTTCATTTTGAAGAGTTATGATGATGGGGAATGGGAATTCTATTTTAATGAATTTGCCCTCAAAGAAAATTTGTATTCTTTCTTCTATTTTTTTAATGAAAATAGAGAATGGGGATGGGGGAGGAGATAATGATTGGCCCTTCCAGGCATACCGTACTCTCTCTTCACCGTACGTCTCCCTTCCTTCCTTCAATATCCTTACCTGCTTATTAATTATAAAAGGAAATTGCTGTGTAAAATTTTTATGGAGGGAGGAATACTACCTCCACAATTATATTTTGCGCACAATTTTATGACAAATTAGCTTTAAATAGATTTATGTTTGGTATTAGAATATTATTTTAATCAAAACCTATTCAATTTGTCCAATTTTTTGCTATTTATGCCCTCCATTGATTTATCCAATCCATTTAAGATGATTTTACCCAACAATTCTACATTCATTTGGTCCATCGATTCTGGCTCTGGCACAATTCTACTCAATTCTCCATCCGGCGAACGACATTCCTTGGCTCAATCATTGCCAATTTTCCATCCAAATTTCAGTCAATTTTCCTTTCATTCGGTGGAATCGAAGAAAACAATTGGCAATGAAAATGAAAAATATTCTTCAAAATTGCAATGGATTGAAGCAGGAAATGATGGAAATGATGAATGGGAATTGAAGAAAACAGGCCAAAATTGGATGGAAATTGTGCGGGATGAATGGGGCCAAATTGTTGGATTAAAGCAGACAAATGAAAGTTTGTCCTTTGAATTCAAATTGGACGAGGCTGGACGGGTAAATTGATTACTCTAAATATTCAAATATTCTCACAAATTTAAGGCCATTTCCGTCCATTCTCCCCTTTTCACTAGTCAAACTGTTTTCGTCGGCCCCCTCCCCGTGGCCACCAATTTTTCTTCAAATTTCGGTGGCAATTCCCGCATTTCCTCATTTTTCAATTGGACCGGTCCCGATCAAATGTTTATGCCATCGGCTTTTGGCCTAAAAAATGATGAAGGAATGATCGATTGGAGGCGGATTGAATATGAAAAAATGGGGCAAATGAGAAGTAGAGAAGGACAATTCCAATTTAAAAATGATGTCATCAGACAGAGAATAATCACCGGCGATTTGGTGGGAAAATGGGCATTGTATTTTTAGGGAATTTTTGGTGGAATTAAATATTAAAAAAGAATAATATATGTTACGGCCAATAGTGGAAATCGGGCATAACTAGTAATGGCCGGCCAAAACTAGTAATGGCCGAAAATCGGCCAATACTAGTTATGCCCGGGCATAACTAGTAATGGCCGGCCATTACTAGTTTTGGCCGGCCATTACTAGTTATGCCCGATTTCCACTATTGGCCGTAACATATATAAATGTGACAAAATTCCAAAGCTAAATTGAAATTCACTTCAATAATCTGTTAGCTTAAATAGGCCAGAGGGAATATTGACTAATTTTTTCAAAATTATTACTCCAATTTTTTTGTAGTTTCGTATGGAATTCCAATTTGACCAATTGGGTCGGCCCATCCAAAAGAAATTATTCTTTCCCGCAAATTCATTGGAACCAACATTCATTGCCTCATTTGAAATTGGCCAAAATGGTGAATGGAAAAATGAGAATTGGACAAATGGAAAAGAAGAATGGACTGGGACAAGGGAATTCAATGCGAATGGACAGGCAAAAAAGATAAATTGATGGAATATTTGATTGGCATTTTTAGTTGATTTACCAAAGGAGTGGATCAGCAGGGAATGAAAGGAGAATTGGCTATGATTTGGACCAGAGGCCAAATCAATTGAATGGAATTCGGCTGAAATTGGGCGAAGGGGGGATTCCAATTCGATACGGGGAAATTGGCTATGAAACAGAGGAAACAAGTGGATGGACCCGAAAAAGGGGTGGGTGGGGACAAAATTAATTTAAAATAATGTGTAAATTAATTAATAAACAAAGTTTTGTCAAGGAATATTCCCTTTTAAATTTTAAGAATTAGGAAATAAATTTAAGCACGAACTAATTAACTTTTAGCTGGGTGATAAAATCCATTTTAATCCGTTCGATCCAATCCAATATAAAATCAATTCCAAAAATAATATCATTCATTTTCATCCAGGAATGTCCACCTTTCAATTTGATGGCCTCGGCCAGCCGATTATTTTCATGGAAAGCCAAAAACAAATTGACTATATTTTTGATGAGAAAGGCCGAATAATTGGTCGTCGGAATAGTGGGGAAGAAGACGGTGATTGGCTTCAAATGCATTACGATGATCCAATGCGCCAAAATTTACTCACACATTTTTGGCATTCATCGTATGAAAAATATTGTTGAAAATATAATAAATTTGTTGTCCCATTTGAAGAAATCCAACTGAATTTTGGAGTCTTTTTTGGACCGAAAATGAGGAGCCATTTTTCGTGCAAAATTCCAAAGGGGATAAACAATTTGTGTTATTGACGGATTCGGACAATTCAATTCGTTTTTGGCTGGATATGAATGGGCGAATTGTGCACGAAAGTTGGTATTCGCCTCAGGGCGAAAGGCATGGCACATTGTCGGTGGCCAATTTGCCAATTAAATCATTCCCATTGGGTTTTGGTTCTCAATTCTACGATTCCGATGCCAAAATGCTCATTTTCGGCCCTTCAATCAACAACAATTTCCACGTCTCTCGTCCATTCGACACTATGATTGGCCGTTTTATGACCAATCATTTTGGGATGGCCAAATTGGATTGGCTTAGGCCAGAATTGCTTTTTGATCCATTTGGATGGCATCCACAAAAGGAATGGCCACAAAAATGTGCGTTCATTGCATTGGATGTATAAAATTGAAATTCAAATTTAGTAACATTGGCCAATTCCCTTACAAAATTGTTGCCGATTCCTTCCTTTGCCAATTGGATGGAATCGCCGCTTGGTCTGCCAAAAATCCCGCACGGATTTGGGCTCACCGAAATGGAAAGGTTGACCCAGGAAATTGGCATTTTCGATGGAAGAATCACATCATTGAATACGGAGCATGGAGATTGGGGGAAGTCAGAATCGTGGGCATCAATTTTACTCCAATCAAATAGCAATAGAGGGGAAGAATGCAGTGGAAATGAGGGCATTTGGGAGTGGAGGAGGAATGGCACAAAAGTAAGAAATTATTTTGAAATTTTGACAAATTTATTTTTAGATTATCTTCAAAAATATCCACAATTCGAAGGAAGAAAATGAACATCAAAATCAAATTGGCCTAGCCAAATTGCTGAATGGGGTGGAAATATTGGAGAAAGAGGATTTGGACAAAATGTTGAAGGAAATGGCGGAGAATGGATCGAGAATGCCCTTTTTGAAATTGGCAAAGAAATTTGGACATTTCGTTGAGGACAAAGCTATTGTAGATGAATTGATGAAGGATGGAATGGAAATGAAGGGCCCAAATTGTTTGGTGGATGTGGAGAAGAAATTGGTCCAAATTGTTGGACCATCATTATGCTCATTTATTCAACCAATTACCATTGAATATATTTTATAGAATTATACATACTTAGATTTCTATTTGATATTTTCCACTCATCAAAAAACATTGTCGTTGATTCTCACATTTATTTTATTATTTCAATTTTTATAAATAGATAATAATAATTTTCAATTATTTTTAATATCCTAATTGAATATCAATTTTACACATTTTTGGAATGATTTTTTCATGAATTTGGATTTGGGATAATAATTTCAATATGCTGCTGAATTTTAGTAAATATTCTTTTTATGGAATTTTCTCCATTTTTACTATTAATTTTACCGCCTCATAAATATTTATTCTAATCAAACAAGCATACAGTTACAGTGGCAATTTTAAATAAGTAATGAAAATTAAGAGGCACAAATGAAAGAACATAGAATGATGGCCACGTTTGATTGAAAATATTGGATATAAATGAATTTTATGGCCATGATTCACCATTCTCTGTGAAAGGGCGAGGGCACACGAAGCCAATTGAAGAAACGTTCAACACAGTCTTCTCTCACAATAAAAGAATAATTTATGCCAGAATTATTATCCTCATAGCAACGGCCGCCAACGACTGATCGATCAATAAAAACGAGAAGGAATTCCAAAATGGCACCCTGCAATACAAATAAATATTCAAATAATTAATCTTTTAGTTGAATTTATTGACTAATTTTAAATTGAATTTTTGAGAAAATGTTGATAGAACTCTGTGGTGAAATTGAAATGAAGTTCCTATATCAGCCCTTGGAAATTGAGAGTATTAGGCTGGGCATTGGGCCGAATTACCATTTGGAATATAGAGAAGCCCTTAGCTTGGGCCCCGATCTTTTTCCTTATCATCAGGTTCCCCAGCTCCCATTCCAATCCAATTCCATTATAGTAATGAATTGACTGATTTAACATCTAATATTTTAACCATACCGCACCCTTTTTAGACAAACTGGCACTTCGATATCAAACTTGTATAAATCCTCATTGATAGGGAGGATTCTATCATCGACTTTGGCAATATGTGTTTTCCATTCCTCATGATTGATTCTCCAGTAAACAATGACCAAATTTTGACGATATTTTGGAATCCTTGGCAATACCTTTAAAAAACAAAAATTCATATTAATAAAGTCCAATGTCCAATCTGAAACATTTTTGGGCGTTTAAATCAAAACATGAATGAATAGAAGAAGGAATGAATTGCTATTCTATTAGAGGCATAGATTCTGAGTCCCATGTCGAGATCGAGATTGACATCCATTTTTGGAAGAATTTGGCCCTGTCAATGCCAATAATATGCCTAAGGGCTCTTCCTATTCATCTTACAGTACCCAACTTTTTGCCTAATCGCCCGTCACCCTATCAATCAACATTGCCCCAATCTGCCTTTTTAAACTAGCCCAATTCCCCAATAAATATTCACTTTTCTGCCCATGTTTCCCAACACATTTTTTACGACATTCTGTTTTCTGTTATCACTTATCACATTTTCCTCACAAGAGATAAATACATTTATTAAAATCAAGTCGAACTAAACCCAATCCCCATTCTTGGGCCACCGGGGGGCGGCACCCGGCGAAGGCCTGGGGCGAGAGTTTAGGCCCCACTCTCGCCCCGAACTAATTAGTACCAATTAGCGGTACCATAAGGCCCGGATGGATTAAGGACAATAATTGAAGAAATTATTGTTATGTTATGTGGAGCTTAATTTTTCTTGACTAAATTATTGATTTGGATTGAGTTTTAATTACTTTCATCCATTCCCACTACCCCTTACCCCTCATCCTACCGCAATTTTTCCTTTGAAATGAGGCTTGTTTGAATTATGCATAGAAGCTTTTTTAAGCAATATTCGATTCGTGACCAATTCATTATTCCACACGTTTTCTGGCAGCAGTCTGCATGGATCAACAAAATTTTTCACCCATTTTGACACACGTAGCTTCAAAGGGATTTGAAAATGTATTAAAATTTAATTCCTTTTTTAAATTCTCTCCAGGACTTATGGAGTTTGTATCCACTTGGGACAGGGTGGGAGGGTCAAATGTAAAAAAGTGTGAGAAAAGTGTCACTCCCTTTGGGTGTTACGGATGGGATTAGGGTTATGTTAAGCAATATATTATCTCTGTATCATCCAAACCCTGATCCTGATGATCTATAGGGGACCTTTCACTTTTTCACATTTGACTCTCCCGATGGATAAACAAACTATATAAATACCCTCTCTCCAAGCTATTTGCCTTTTTTATGAAGGCTAATTGTAAACGGAATAGGCATAATTATATCAAATGGACCACCAATATCCAAAGGAATAAGCATGGGATTATAATGTTCCTGATGAGTAAAAACTATTTGGGCAAAATAGCATTAGATAAAGAGAAGGTCTTATTGGCCAATAAACACGTTTCAATTTAATGGAGGTCATTTGCTTCGGAAAGGGCAACTCAAAATAGTACATACTTCAGGTCGATGCCGCAAAATGCGAAATGTAAGTTTAGCAAAATTCTCCGACACAAAAATCAACCGCTGTTTCAAATCCTCAGTATTAGTGAATGCCAAAATCTCGGCGAATGTTTCGAGTGGCAAAGAAATGTGGACAATGGCTTTTTTAGTATTTGCTGCCGGTGTTGGTGTATCAACGAATGTTGGGAAGAATAGGGCCATGAAATTTGTCCACAAGAATTTGAAATATTTGCAAAATTGGCAAAAATACTTCATTTTTCATCGCCGATGGATGAAATTAATAAAGAAGAATAGGTAGTAGGTACATTCAATGGTGGCCAAAAGTGGCTTTGCCTGTGGGATGGAGGAATCGATGATATTGCCTAAAAGCCTTGAGGAAAAGAGAAAAAAATTAGAAAGAGACATAAATGACTCGAGGGTCGAAGCTAACGGCAAACCAAATGTAGATGTTGTAGAGTGGTCGAAGAATGGAAGCAAGCAATTGGTCCAGAGTTGAGAAAGTCGTAAACTACAGTAAGATCAAAATTCTAAGCTACGATCTACTTCTTATATCAAAATCTTATAAAAAACCTTTCAAACTTAATTGCTTTCAAGAATTCGACCTAGTGTGTCTGCTAATTGAGAGGGCAATTATAGGATTAAAAACCTACTTTTGGCATTGAATAAAGAAATTCAATTGAAAGAGTATTTGATAAAAGAAAAATCGAAGTCGTTTCATCCGATAGTCCAGCATATGTGAAACAATCAGTAATGATAAGCACCAACTTAAAATTCAAAATATTACTCCCCTTTATCCAAAAAAACTCACTAATCCAAACATTTGGCCACCGAAATCATATTCCTCACAATTTGTTGCCACTTTGTAGAAGAAAAATATGGCCGTAAGAATGAGCACACTTAAAGTTTATTGAATAAATATTTAATTTAGAACTATTTAATTGTCCCTTTCAAATATCTACATCTTCCAGTACCGCCTTTTGAACTTCAAAACCCTTTTAATACCTCTATTACTTGCCAAACCTTCTAACCAATGAATGATCCCCTACCATTAACCTAGCCTTCCCGATGGCAATCATCCCAATCATAAAGTCCCCAATTGTGGCTTATAGCCAAAATTAATTACCTAGAAAGGCTATACTTGGCTCCACTCGAATTCTTCAATGGCGCTTTAGGCTCATTTCCAACCGCTTCAGTCGAACTTTTCAATAGCTGATTAGCCTCCGTTTCAGCAAACCATTGAATATAAACCAGTCGATATGATATTAATAAGATGACAATGTAACAAAAAACAAACAGGCAAACATGAAACGATTTCATCTTCTCTGAAAAATGGAAAGTGAAATCAAAATTAATTTTAAAACTAATGAAAGTGTCAACAACTTTCAAAGGACTTTTATGTTATGGGGAAGATCATTTTTTAACATTTTCATGCAAATTAATAGAGAATCACATCGTTGAATACGGAGCATGGAGATTGGGGGAAGTCAGAATCGTGGGCATCAATTTTACTCCAATCAAATAGCAATAGAGGGGAAGAATGCAGTGGAAATGAGCACAAAAGTAAGAAATTATTTTGAAATTTTGACAAATTTGTTTTTAGATTATCTTCAAAAATATCCACAATTCGAAGGAAGAAAATGAACATCAAAATCAAATTGGCCTAGCCAAATTGCTGAATGGGGTGGAAATATTGGAGAAAGAGGATTTGGACAAAATGTTGAAGGAAATGGCGGAGAATGGATCGAGAATGCCCTTTTTGAAATTGGCAAAGAAATTTGGACATTTCGTTGAGGACAAAGCTATTGTAGATGAATTGATGAAGGATGGAATGGAAATGAAGGGCCCAAATTGTTTGGTGGATGTGGAGAAGAAATTGGTCCAAATTGTTGGACCATCATTATGCTCATTTATTCAACCAATTACCATTGAATATATTTTATAGAATTATACATACTTAGATTTCTATTTGATATTTTCCACTCATCAAAAAACATTGTCGTTGATTCTCACATTTATTTTATTATTTCAATTTGTAAAAATAAATAACTTGTTCTTTTAAAATTCTTTTACTTATTAGTAATATGGAAAAAACTAACTGGAATTTTGCTTTACTAATTAAATTTATTCACTTCAACATAACATTCATCATAAAATTGAATTTTCCTGCTGTTATGCCCGGAAGGTCCATCTCACCATTCAGTTTCAATTACAATCACAAATCAGAATTACAATTACAATCGCAAATCAGAATTTACAATTACAATCGCAAATCAGAATTACAATTACAATCGCAAATCAGAATTACAATTACAATCGCAAATCAGAATTACAATTACAATCGCAAATCAGAATTACAATTACAATCGCAAATCAGAATTACAATTACAATCGCAAATCAGAATTACAATTACAATCGCAAATCAGAATTACAATTACAAATCAGAATTACAATTACGAATCAGAATTACAATTACAATCGCAAATCAGAATTACAATTACAATCGCAAATCAGAATTACAATTACAATCGCAAATCAGAATTACAATTACAAATCAGAATTACAATTACAATCGCAAATCAGAATTACAATTACAAATCAGAATTACAATTACAATCGCAAATCAGAATTACAATTACAATCGCAAATCAGAATTACAATTACAATCGCAAATCAGAATTTTACAATTACAATCGCAAATCAGAATTTTACAATTACAATCGCAAATCAGAATTACAATTACAATCGCAAATCAGAATGAATTACAATTACAAATCAGAATTAAAATTATAAATCAGAATCAGAATTACAACTTAGAATACTGTATACAGTATTTTAGTCTAAGAAGTAAACAAGAAACGACAATAAAAACAACTACCTCACCTCTCTCTCTCTTTTCTACCTATACCTATCAGCTATCAGCTATGCGTACCTTATAAAATCCAAACTACTTCTTATTAATTTTATAATGATAAAACATAAGTTGATTTTGTTTCATTAAATGTATAATTTTTAGTAAATTTGTGAAAACAAATATCATTTTTATCACACCTTCAATTTACAGAGTAAAAAAGCTTAACTTTAAATTCATAATTTATTCATATTATTATTTCCAACAATTACAATGGATTCATATTTTGCAACAAGCCATGGTCAACCAGCGAACAATTGTGGGATGGTGCTATTGTACAACGAATTGAACGGAGAATTAAAGGTTTATTATACTTTGTAAGTCAATTAATGGAAATTTAAAGATTGTCCCCCACTATGCTGTTAAACTCTATGTCTCCTGCTGGAACCCGTGGCATGAAATTCCGAAGGCTAAAGCGGAACAAATTCTAATGACGATGTTCAATCTGTAGACTTTATATGCTGCTATTTTCCAGAGGCAAATCAAATTATAATTTATTATTATTATTGACCATTGTGACACTATTGTGATTTGTAATAATTAAATTCTGTTGATGATGTTAATAAATTTATTTCAACTTCATTTTGGATTGGAAAAATTAATTAGCATAAATTGTATTTTTGATGCATGTTAGTTTTTTTTTTATTTTAATTCGTGTAATTTAATTTTATTGATTCTTGGTGCCGATGGCTGATGTTGGTCCCATCGATCCATTCTTTCTCCGAGAATAGAAAATTTTTGCATGCGTCCTTTCTCCGAGGCAACCAACAACCATTCCCAGTTCCACATTCATTCCCTCCCTCCCTCCCTCATTCCCTTTCGTTCGATTATTGTTTTGTTGTTCTTTACTAATGCTGCGCATTCCATCTCGTCATTCACCTATGCATTTTTTACTCGGAAAATAATCCTTATCATTTTTGTTGTTCATCCAACCACTAAATAAGATTACCACCCATCCGCCGTGTTCAATTCAAAACAACTAATAAAAAATAAATGTAGGTCCAATTTTACAAAAAAAAAAAATTCGATTCATTTTTAACGAGTGATTCACACCACACCCCTTTTTAATTTTACATTCCATTTTCATGATGAATGGGGAGGGAGAGGAGTCAAAATTCTGCTATATTTTAGAAAATTTAACAGGAAATATGAAAGCAAATGATAGCAGCGGGAACACCCCTTTTTTCATTCCTCCAATTTCACCGATAAAATACAAAAAAAAAAATGGATAGCAGCACCTTTTACTTATTAATTTTTTTTATCTTTTTAGCTTGTTCTTCTGCTTTTTCATTTATATTACATTTCACATATCATCACCAATTCAATTCATCAAATAATCTGAGATAACGTTTGCGACTACAACTAACTGCGCTTCTTTTTCTTCTTATTCCAAACATTACGGAACTTTTTCACAATTTGCCTTTGGTTCAACTGTGCTCAGTGCTCCGGCCCCAGACTTGGAATTTTATTACCCAACTGCCCATTCGACAACAAACAATAGCAGCAGAGGAAATTGGCCATCATTAAAATTTCATCAACCTGTTATGTCCTTGAATCCAGGACTGAAATATGCTCTACATATCATCGCTTTCATATTCTGGATATTCTTCGTTCAAATTCTTTATGGCGTCATTCCATCAAATTTGATTATTGGAGGCCAAAATGCTCCCTTTGACGCGTGGGAAAGGTTTCTTTTTTTACTAAAATAAATTAACGGGACCAACCACCTCCAATTTATATTTCTATGGCAACTAAAATTGGGGTTCTATTCGGCTTTAATTAATTTTATTTTAAGATATGGCATCATCATCACATTGCTCCTTTATTTCATCCGTTTTATGTCTTTACTGGTGGGTAATTAAATTGCAAATAATGTTCAAAAATTAATTCAGGTTCTCCCTCAATGCATTTGCAATTCACTTGGACTCATTCTTTTCAACGGCTTTAAGGACAAAATTAAATTAAAATCAGCCCCATTGCTCGCCCCTTTCATTTGTTTTCGGGTTGTTACCAAAGGCACTTATCCGGAATTGGTTAAAGTGAGTTTTTTTATACTCAATTAAATAATTTAATTATTTTTTAGATGAATTTGGAAAAGAATTTGGAAACCTGCCATCAGGCCGGATTGGAAAGTTTTATATTTGAAGTTGTGACGGATGCCACAATCAATTTGCCCCATTGCAGCAATAGAGTGAGGGAAATTGTGGTTCCGAATAATTACAGGTAATTTTATTTGGATTTCACAATTTTTAATTATTTTAGCACAAAAAATGGCGCAAAATTCAAATCGCGGGCCCTCCAATATTGCCTTGAAGATGAGGTCAACATTTTGGGCAATGATGATTGGATAGGTTTTAATTAATTAATTTACCCTAAATTAATTCAAAAATAAATTCAGTGCATTTGGACGAGGAAACATTGCTCACAATTAATTCAGTTAATTTTTGAATTTTTCAAATTTTAATTCATCCAATAATTCAGATAAATGGCATTTTAAATTTTTGCGAAGATGGAAAACATCATTTTGGCCAAGGCGTAATCACTTATGCCCAAGGGGAAATTGTCAATTGGCTTACAACTTTGTCCGATTCGTTCAGGTTTTAATTAAATAAATTTAAATAAATTAATTATTAATTTATTATTAAGGGTTGCCGATGACATGGGCAAATTGCGCTTTCAATTCAAAGTCTTTCATAAGCCATTATTCGGGTGGAAAGGTTCATTTGTGGTCACAAATGTAAGTTTCTGGTCAATTTTGGGGAGATTATTCTTACTATTTAGGCTGGGGCAGAGAAAAAAGTTTCCTTCGACCACGGCCCAGAGGGGTCAATTGCCGAAGATTGTTTCTTCTCGATGATCGCATTCCGTGACGGATATTCATTCGATTTTATTGAAGGTTCATTCAAAAATAATAATTAAAATTAATTTTTATTTTCTTAGGTGAAATGCATGAAAAAAGGTTTGAAAATTGAATTAATTAAAATAAAAAAATATAAATTCATAATTTTAGTCCATTCACATTTTGGGATTTTCTCCAACAAAGAAGGCGTTGGTTGCAGGGCATTTTCCTCACAGTCCACTCAAAATTCATTCCAATTCGATGCAAATTTTTATTGGCCAGTTCACTTTATGCCTGGGTCACCATGCCATTGACCACTCTTCAAGTACAAAATAAATAAATTAAAATTAATTCACAATTTAATTTTAGGTTTTCCTTAATCCACTTTTGCCTCTTCCAAGGGCATTTATTTTGGATTTTCTTGTCGCATTTGTTGGGGCTGTCAATTTATACATGTACATTTTTGGTAAGACCCATTTATGGCCAAAATAATTATTCAAAAATATTTTTAAGGTGTCATCAAATCATTTTCCCACAAATATAGGTAAAAATAATTTATTTAATTAAATTTATTAAAATTATTTTTTGTTCATCAGAAGTAATCCATGGAAATTGCTAATTTATACGATGGGAGCATTTGTGGCCATTCCATTCAACATTTGGATTGAGAATTTGGCCGTTTTGATGGGAATGTGCTCAAATAGATTCGAATTTTACGTTGTCAACAAGGATATGCGGGTTATGAATGTTTAGGACACGGCATAGAAGAACAACACAATTTTGGCAATCAATCAAATTTGGCTCAAATCCACCCCCAAATTCACATTTAATCAATAATTATTAATTAATTTCTAATTTTCCAATGCATTCGTTTTCTCATTTTTTAATTGTGAAATTAATTAAACTAAATTCACTTTGCCTCCACCAAATGTTGATCTCCCCTCTTTCAATGTGTTTTAATTCCAATTCCAACCGATGATCCACATTTTGTGACCAACAATGACCATCCATCCATTTCCAATGCAAGTGCGCTTGTAAATTCCGATCTCGCCTTAAAATCCATTCCTTCCCTCCATCCGTCCATTCATAAACGAACCAATCTTTCCAAACATTGTCAAACAAATTCATATCCGTAAATTTATTTTTCATTTTTTAATGTGAATTTATTCAATAAAAAAATGATATTCGAATATTTTTTATTATGGCATTTGGGGAATAAATAAATACAAAAATGGTTTAGGGAAGGCATTCAGAATTATTGCAAATTAATTCCACATCAATTACAATCAATTCGATTGACTCAATGGCAATTTTATGGCGCCCTTTCATTGTGAAATTTAAATTGCTTAATCCACTGGCTTTGTCCCGTCCTCGCAATCGCTTAAATTAACAAATTAGACAACAAAAATAAATAAATTATTTTTACCCTTTGCCTGTATTCATTCCTTTTGTAATCCCTCTTTTTGTTATGAAGATGGAGAAATGTATTTGATCGGTTGGTTGTGAGATTCTCGGGTCGAAGAATATTTTGAGCAAGTCCGAATTCTCTTAAATTTGATAATTTTAGAAAATTTTATTTAAAATTTATTTACTTTAAACGCAAATAAAATTCATCATCCTCCAAGCCCCATCCCCAATAATTATTTGACATTCCATTGACCTGAAAATATAATTAAATTTAATTAAAAAATTAATTTGCCTTGATAAAATCGTCCAATACAATTATGAGAACACCGCCAATATAATTCCGATAATTATACCTTAATTTAAATGATTTATTTTTGCATAAAAATGTAAAGAACCTTGTAATTGGATGATATTGGCCAGCGGTTATGTGCATTAATTTGCCCTTTCCCGGATATTTGTAATCCAATTTTGGGTTTAATGGAACTATAAATGCATAAATATTAATTTAACTATTATTTTATTACCAATGTCCACATCGTGGATTGCCAAATAATCACATTCCATGGTTTTTGCTTCCATCGATCCAATATTGATTAGGGCAGCACGATTAAATCGAAAACGATCCGTTTGGTTGATAACAATGAATTGATGTTGAATTCTTTGTTCGTATAAAAATTTATTAAGTTTTGGTATGACAATTTTCAATTCATTCCAACGATCTCTGTACGGCAAAATTACACATAATTGATGAAAATCACTAAATTAATGGATTGGAATTTAAATAAAATGTTTTAAATTATACCTTGAAACCTGTCTATTATATTCCGGCAATGCCCAAAAGAGAAGCAAAACATTTAAAAGCAAAAATGCGAAAATTAAAATGATGATTAATGCGGTTCTCCTTTTTGTCAAAAATAAATAATAATTCATTTGCAAAATTAAACATTTCTGATAAAAATTTATAATTAAAACATTTGTGAATGTAAATGTCGATATTTCTTTCCATTTTGTCGCGCAAAAGGTTTGGGATTTCCAAAATGAAATTTTTTCTCTCATTTTCAAGCAAAAACCCCTCATTATTTTTTAAATTTTATTTAATTGGCATAATGTATAATTTATTTATTATTTCGATCTTTGATTTAGGGATCGGCAAAATTGCTTAATTGCGTAAAAATTGCATTTGCATTGCAGACGACTAGAGGAAAAGGCAACTTTTGAGGCAATTTTTTTTAAGGAGGAAATAAGGAGGCAACTGGGAGGCAATTTTCGAAAGATGCGGAGAGAAAGTTTGGCTAGAGATAGCGAGCAAGCAGCAAGATTGCGTAAAAATGGCAGGGCTATTTTTAACGCACTGTCGCTGCTCGCTCGCTATCCCTAGCCAAACTTTCTCTCCGCATCTTTCGAAAATTGCCTCCCAGTTGCCTCCTTATTTCCTCCTTAAAAAAAATTGCCTCAAAAGTTGCCTTTTCCTCTAGTCGTCTGCAATGCAAATGCAATTTTTACGCAATTAAGCAATTTTGCCGATCCCTACTTTGATTCACAAATTAAATTCGATATTCGAGATCGAGCGAGATTTGACATTTTTCGTCCGATTTCCAATCCAAATTTAAACAATTTTGTGCAAACAATTTTGTGCAACTTTTAATTAACAAAAATAAGATTGAATAAATTTCAGATTTAATAAAAAATGTCATCAGCACTTGTGGATGCAGAGCAGGCAATGTACGGACCCTTTTTTGGTTCATTGGGAGTGACCGCCGCAATGATTTTTACCGCAGCTGGTTCCGCATATGGCACCGCAAAATCAGGTTTGAATTTGCAACTTATTACAATCAAAATAAATTGGTAATTATTTCCAGGGACCAGCATAGCGTGTATGTCGGTTGCAAGACCCGATTTGGTAATGAAAGCCATTATTCCTGGTAAATTTTCCCTACAAATTTATCAATTCAATGAATTTGCTAATTTCAGTGGTCATGGCCGGAATTGTGGCAATTTATGGGTTGGTCGTTTCCGTGATAATTTCCGGCAAATTGGCTGTTGGCGGACCGGAATACAAAATTGACCAGGGTTTCAGTCAATTTTCTGCCGGACTCGTTTGTGGTTTATGTGGACTTGGTGCCGGCTATGCAATCGGAATTGTGGGCGATGCTGGCGTTCGGGGGCTGGCCCAACAACCGCGGATCTTTGTTGGCATGATTTTAATGCTCATTTTCTCTGAGGCAATTCAAATTAATTTACATTTTTAATAAATATTTTGGAAATATTCAGGTGCTTGGACTTTATGGAATGATCGTCAGCTTATTGCTGAGTGCATGAAAAACAAACAGAAGCGAAGAAAATGATGAACGAATTGACGCAAATTACAAAGATTAATTCCATTATTTTTTTGTCTTATTTTTATAGTCAATTTCTTTTTTTCCAATTAAATTTTTATAAAAAAAAACAATCAAATATTTTCTTTAACAATTCAAACTCCCATAAATCCGCATTGTTGGAGGGGAATAAAATGCCGTCAACCACCACCAACAGCGGGAGGGCTAACCAATCAAATAGGCGACGATGGCATAAAATTGGGCCCATTCATTCTTTTTTTGCTTTCACCTCAATTGGCACCCGGCGGTGCTTTTCCATTATTCGGGATTGGTTTGGCTACTGCCACCCCCCCCCCCCCTCTACCCTGACAGAAAGCCCAGTCAACTTCAAAACTCCCCAAGGGCTCACTCAAAACAATTTAACCGAATTGGGTGTTTCCCTTCCTTCTATCCATCGACTTTCCCTTCAATTTCCACCAAATTCCATCAAAAAATGGCTAACAAAATGGCCACAAGCAGCCATTCCAATGGACGTCCACCGCTCATGGCCAAAACGGCAACCCATCTTCATCATCAACCACAACAAAATTCCTTCGTTTTTGGTTCCTCAACCCCGCGAGAACTTTCGCACATTACTCACCCAAAAGTGACAAAAAGGGAACGGCTCATTGACACAAAGTTGAAGCCAAAAAGGAATGCCGGCGAACGGGATATTGTCTATTATATGAGACAGGCGAGATCCAGGGATAGTCGAGGTCGAAAAACAATGGAAATTTGATTCTTTACGTAAATATTCACAGACCCAGAAAGGAAAGGGGGCGTTTCAAGAAATTATGCATTCGGTTCATCCACACCCCGGTCCCTTTCCCATATGAGCAATTTGTCAAGGGCACAACGCGTTTATGATGCCAAAATTGAAAGGAAATTGGACCATTGGGAGGCGGAGAGGAATGCGGCACAAAATATGGCCGGTGAATGAATGGAAGGGGAATTGGGGAATATTCCACAATAATCAGGGGCAAATCGGTCACTTTCAACTAGAGACTCTCGGCCGGATGAAGATGCGGTAAATTTGTTCGGAATTGGTATTGATTATTGGAATTGCAGTTGAGTGAGCCGGATTTGATCCAAGATCGGCAACGGGATTTTGATTTGGAAAAGCCGGCGGCAATGGGAAAAGGAAATGAATGGGCCAAAAAGCCAAACAAATTGGCACATCGAGAGGATGAGGATGAGGAAAGATCAAAGGAATTGCCGATGGATCAACAGGATAGGAGCAAAGAATTCGGGGAGGAGATGGGAAATGGAAATGCCGAATTGAATAATCGAATGCCGGATTTGGAGGAGGAGGAAAGGGCCAATACGGTACATCAAATGGAGAAGGAAAGAGAAATGGCCATGGGCATTCGGAAAATTGGGGGCGACGGACACATCAGCCCAGTCAGCGATTTTTGAACAAATTGAGAGGAAAATGAGACATTCCATTGACCACCAAACATTTTCAATTTTCATATTCTTATTGCATTTTATGAACATTATTTGAGAATAAAATAATTCATAGGAAAGTCAATTGTAAAATTGCTAATTTTGTCTCGATTTCTTGCTTTTGGCTATTGCCATATTTCCACATAAATTCCCCTTTTTTTTGAAATACAATGACGACACAAAATGGGCAATTATTGGAAGAGGAGGATGGTCGAAGCCCAACAACATCAGTTGATTTGGATAAACAATTTTTGGCCGAGGCCGATTGGCTGCAAAAGGCCAGGGCCAGACCGGCCTTCCAGCAAGTCCATTCTCCCCAAATTTCCACCCTTTTTACTCTGGTCGCTTTTAGTTGAAAATTCTTCTGGTTGATTGTTGTCGTCGATTGAATGCCCAACAAAAATGCGCCGATCCAGAATTGTCGGCCGAACCAAGGCCAAAACCCCAAACCGAAAAATTCCAATTGCAACCGAGGGGTGGCCTCCAAGAAAGCAGCGCCCTTTCCGCGATGGTTTGCCTTTGTGGGGACAGTGTGGTTCAGGCAGAAGTTTCTCTCAAATATGCCAAAAGTGCATCTGGTTTTTATCGGGCCACGGCACAGCCGGATGTCCATTGGAAAATGGTTTTACTCCTATTTTCTCTAAATGAGTCAGTCCATCATTATTTCCAGCAACAACTCCAGGATGCCTCAAATGCAATTGTGCGCGCTTTGGACACATTATACAGGGTTTAGGGAAATCGAAATGCCCCAAAGGCAATTCACACTTTTAGGGCCAACGCCGCTATGAGGAGGCCCGTCAAAAGGAGGCGGATGTGCGCGAATTGTTGGCCGCCATTTTTGAGGCAATTAAAGCCGATTTAAAATTGGCCCGTGCCTCATTGACCATGTAAAATTGTTTAAATCAAATTAAATTGGAATATAAATATTTGCAGGCCAAAGAAGAAATCCCTTGTTGAGGTTGGCCCAAATTGAATATTGTATAAAAAATGTCCAAAATTCCATTTTAAGCTTTGTAATTTCCATCCAATCAAATCATTTGTTCCCCCATTGCCCCATGACATTCTTCTCTCTTTTTACATTTCCTCTGCCAAAATTGTTTGTGCCGCCTATCAAGTTGCTCAAAAGGAAGGGGCACAAACAGTGACGGTCGGTCAAAATGGTCAAAAACATTGAATTCATTCAGTTTTATAGGTTTATCAGGCCGAATGCCAAATTCCAAGGCTTATTGAATTGGTCCAGCAGCTGAATGCCGCATTCTCCATTGCCCACAATTTTTGGGCCAATTTTGCACTTCTAATCGACAGAAATTGAAATGATCAAAATTTTAATTTAAATTGAATAAAATTCTATAATAATGAATTTTCCATAATAAATAAATTGTTTAAATCGATGAAAATGCCTCTGGCTAAAATTCCAATTTTTAATATTTAAATAGGCCATGAAAATGGGCCCAATTCGGCCAAGGCGTTCCCTCTCCATTTTTTGTTTTTTAATTGGATTCATTTTGGGTTGGCTTTTCCTTGGGGGCAATGAAAAGGCCGAAATGGAGGACATCCAAATGGCAGAAAATTGGGAGCGGAAATTGGTTGAACAAAAGCCCCAACAATCTCAGCAACAATTGGGAGCCAAGGTTTATCCCCTCTGAATTTGATTGGCCATTTATTCATCTTCACTTCAGCTGGATAGACCCCGTTTTGTACAATCCGAATTAGGTATTCGCCAACAATTGTTGATCCTTTTGTTGGCCCGTTCTCCTTCAATTGCACCCGCCCTTTTTGCCCTTCTTTCTCCAAAAGTGCCAATTCGGACTTTTGTCATTCCCCAGTCTGGGCCAATTCCCGAATTGCCACCAAATGCTCAGCCGATCTCAATTAGACCGGGCCCAATTGGCCTCCTTTCTGCCATCGCAAATCAGGCAAGAGTCCAAAATCATTTAAATATTTGAATATTCTTTATCATTCATCAAATTCTTTCATTCATTCAAATCAAAGCCCCTTCCCCATATTATTTAGTCTTTGCATGATTCGGCCGATTGGTTCTTCCTTTTGCCAGATTCAACTTTTTTGAACCTTTTCCACCTCCAAAAATTGATTTCCTCTCTACAATGGAATTCACCATTGGCCCTTGGCCATGGTGAAGGTGATTACTGTCATTTGGATGGCGGCATCCTCCTTTCGGCACCCGCTCTCCATTCCCTTATCCAAAATCGGCATTTATGTCATGGCCTTTTGCCAAACGGACGAAATGAGGTTTTCATAATTGAATTGAATGAAAAATTATTTGAATCGAAAGAATACGGCACTGGAAACTTGCATTCGACTGGCAGCAAATTTGACATGCAAATCAAAAGAGGGAATTGGAATGAGGTGGTGGCGAATTGGGGCGGACATGGAAAATGGTAGTGGAATGGATTCAATTCATGGTGAAAAAAGTTTTAAATGCAAAATGGACAATTTTAAGAAACCTTTTCTAGTTTACAATTAGAATTTACAATCACAAATCAGAATTACAATTACAATCGCAAATCAGAATTACAATTACAATTACAAATCAGAATTACAATTACAATCGCAAATCAGAATTACAATTAAAAATCAGAATTACAATTACAATTACAAATCAGAATTACAATTACAATTACAAATCAGAATTACAATTACAATTACAAATCAGAATTACAATTACAATTACAAATCAGAATTACAATTACAATCGCAAATCAGAATTACAACTACAAATCAGAATTACAATTACAATCGCAAATCAGAATTACAATTAAAAATCAGAATTACATTTACAATTACAAATCGGAATTACAATTACAAATCAGAATTACAATTACAATTACAAATCAGAATTACAATTACAATCGCAAATCAGAATTACAATTACAATTACAAATCAGAATTACAATTACAAATCAGAATTACAATTACAATTACAAATCAGAATTACAATTACAATCGCAAATCAGAATTACAATTACAATTACAAATCAGAATTACAATTACAATTACAAATCAGAATTACAATTACAATCGCAAATCAGAATTACAATTACAATTACAAATCAGAATTACAATTACAATTACAAATCAGAATTACAATTACAATCGCAAATCAGAATTACAATTACAATTACAAATCAGAATTACAATTACAATCGCAAATCAGAATTACAATTAAAAATCAGAATTACATTTACAATTACAAATCAGAATTACAATTACAAATCAGAATTACAATTACAATTACAAATCAGAATTACAATTACAATCGCAAATCAGAATTACAATTACAATTACAAATCAGAATTACAATTACAATCGCAAATCAGAATTACAATTACAATCGCAAATCAGAATTACAATTACAATCGCAAACCAGAATTACAATTACAATCGCAAATCAGATTACAACTTAGAATTACAATTACAATCGCAAATCAGAATTACAATTACAATTACAAATCAGAATTACAATTACAATCGCAAATCAGAATCACAATTACAAGAGAAAAATCATAACTAAGTACTACAATACAAAAACAAATCGAATATTTGCCTAAAAATGTAGAAAATCAAATAGTGATTGATAAGATATAAATTGAATAAATAGAATAGTGGAAATCAAATTCATTTTTATTGGATTTTGACCAATCATTTGCTGATTAATAATCATTTTATGACAAAAATTATCACTATACTTATTTTAATATCTTTCAGACCAAATTGGCCATCTTTCAATGTTGGACGGTTTCAACATGTCCACAACAATTTCGGGCCTTCTCTCGGAAAGGGATGTGCATTCTCTAGAGGAACATTTCCTCCATGTAGAATTGACCGAAATTAACGCCCAAATTGGGGAATTGGAATTTGAATTGGGGGAAATGGAAATGGGAGAGAATGATGCGATTGGTTGGCCAATTGGAGTTCAGATGGCCGAAAAGCCTCCAAATCGATTCCAAGGTTGATCCCAAATTCCAGCCATGGAATTATTCCTTTTCCTTTTGTGCAGTTCCAATTTGGGAAATGTTGAATAATGATTGGAAATTGTTTGGCAACAATCCGGATGAAAATTACATCGAAATTTCCGGAGAGGAATGGAACGAATTGATGGAAGAGGCGATGAAAAGAGTGGCACCAAAATGTGGGGAAATTCAGCCGAAAATGAGGCAGGCATATAGGCATGAAAATAGATTGGATGAATTCCATTGAAAATTTAAATATTTTAGGAAATTCAGCCCGGGGAGAGGTGTAGATTATTTTGTGGATTTGGAATGCGCAGAATTGGTGGAAAGAGTCCAATTGATTCGGCCAATTGAGTCGACAAAATTATTGGAAATGGTGAAAATTAATGATTTGGGCATTCTTTGTTATCATATTCAGGTGCCATTTGTGAAAGAAGATAGGGAATTGGCCATCCTCGGTGAGTAAATACTAAATAGCTAAAAATAATGGGACTTCCAAAGCCATTTTCCTCTCATTTTTGCCCAACAATTTCCCCACCCCTCTTTCACAGTGCCCGTCGATTCGGCCAACCAAGTTCGGGGCATTCGGCCACTTCTTCGCCGCATTTTGGCCATTTGTCTTCAAACATCATTGGACTCACCAAAAATGCGCATTTTAGTGGCCACCCGGCAAATGGACGCAAAATTGATTCGACTTTTGGCCGCCGATTTGGGCGAAATGAAAAGAAGGTAATGAGTGGGAATAGGCATATTTTAGTGAATGAATTTTATTATTGGACAGATGCCATTCAACATTGGATTCAACCCTTCTCCTACTCAAACCAGACCCTTTTGGCCAAATACCAATTCAAGTGGCCGCTTTGGATGAGGCGGTCAGTTTTGTATACAGTATTTTATTGGGAGGGGCGGGGCAATTGGCTGCGGAAGAAGTTGAAAAGAGAAGGAGGGAATCCATTCATTTGTAAATAAAAATGAAATTGCCTTTGGGCTTATAGTAGGCAGCCAGTTAAATATTATTTATGTGGATATTTTTCAGAATACAATGAAATTAAAATTGAATTTAACCAAATTTGCATAAATTTTTGATATTTTAAAATAAGCTAAAAAATTTAATCCAATTTTCTTCCATTCCAGGTGGATCGTTTCGGCCATCAAAATCTTTTCCTTCTCATTTCGCCATTTTCCGATTTTCAAGCCGATTTTCTCGACCGAACCCGGCTGAATGCAATTCGCAATTTCCAGGCATTTTTATTCCAATTTTAATTTCAATTTATTCACCCATTTTTTGAAGATTTCATTTCCAATTCCATTCGCCGAATTCAACCAATTTGTCGCCGGATTAATTCCAAAAGAGGCTGAACAATTTTTGGTACACAAAACTAGGGGCCGATTTGACACTGAAAATTGGGATGTGGTCGCCCTTTTTGGGTCAGTCCCAAAATTTGACCCAAATTTATTATCATTTTATTTTAGTGATGATTTTGCCTGGGCCCGTTCTCGCCATTCCTCCTCCTCTCCACCTTCATCTATTCTACAACTTTTCCTTGGCCAATCCCGCCTCCACATTCTCCGCCAAATTGAACCGTCCCTTCGAATTCGGTCCCATCCTTGGGTTTGTGGCCAACATAAAAGAAAATGCGAAAGGAGAAGGCGGCTTGGATTGGGCACAAGGGCCCAATTGGCCAGATTGATTTTGGCACCCGAAACCAACAACAAAAATGGCCAATAATCCAATTTTTTTACATTCCAAATTTGTTTTTCTCTCTCATCAAATGTGCCTTTTTATTTAGTGCAATTTGCCTTCTCAAAATTCTAATCAAATTTGTGCCTTAATTTGAAATTTGAACATTCCATTAAATTTCCAATTTATTTTTGCCATTAAAATTTAATTCTTTTTGCTCATATTCTATTTATATTCTTGCCCATTATTCTTTTTGTCATAATAAACATTTAATTAATTAAAATTCGAATAAATTTACAATAAATTTTTTATTTTGATTCACCGGTTAATTTGTTATTTTCTTCCTTCCCTTCTTCCATATTTCTCCTCATTCTGTTCATTTTCTTCTTCTCATCCACTCCTCCCATTTTTGACTCTGGGAATGCGCAAAGTAAGCAAGGTAAAAAGAATAATCCATGCAATAATCCAATCGAGATCACCGCAAAAATCTACAAAAAAAAATGTGAAATTGATGAAAATGTGGGGGAATGGAATTGACTGTTTTTGCGAAAGCAACAATGGCATAAGTGGGTACAAAAATGAGTGGAAGCATACAAAGGACGGTTGAAATGCCTTTAGGGAATATTATGAAGAATGGATTTTTTTGGATATACTGTAAATGGAATAACCTGCTTGGAGCATTGGTGGACACATTTCTGCAAAAATTGGACAATTAAATTAATTAATAATAATTCTTTCTCGAAATTGAAACGAACCATCCAAACTATGTGCAATTCTCTGCACACTGTTTTGGTGCCCCCTTTTTGTGTTATAATATTGATGGGCCACATGGGCCGTATAATCAACGGAGAATCCGGTGGCCAACAAAACGTCGACCATTGTGACTGGGTCCAGGTCGGCACCGGCCCAACTGATCACTCCAATCATTGCTAAAGAGTAATTTATTGGATGAAATTAAATAAATTTGGGTATTATTTACTAAAGCAAATTGATGTAATGCAAAGAGCAATGGCACCGACACCGGCTGGATGTGAAATGAACAGGGAACAGACCAATGCCATGCAAACAATGGTCACCTTTTGGGTGGGGGAATATACAATAGGGGATGGGGAGAGGGAACGAACTGCGATTGAACTGATCAAATCACTTTTGACGGTCAACAACATATTCAATATTGGCCTGAATTTGGGGGATGGAAATAGAGGGCTAAAACATTGAGGTCAATTTGTTCCTAACATTCTTTTGACGCTATTTGGTTAATTTTATCCCATCAAAATGTCTCAAAAACAATAAACCCTTCTGCCTCTTTTGTCCCCAATACTCACGCATCTGCATCATGCATTGTTGCATTGAATTGTGGATGTTCTTCCAAAACGGCCCGGACCTTTTCCTCGGCCACAGCCCTATTCCACCATTCTGTCATGCCCCTGGCCACCACAGAAAATTGGAAAGCCTTCAATTCCAATTTGCCATCTTCCCTGCAAATCCAACCGAATTCTCTGTGAATATTATTTTGAATTTTACCCTTTTTGGGCCTTCACATTTGGGGGATTGCCCAATTGGGCCATGAAAAAGTCCAAATTGTCCAATGATGGGCGATATTCCTTGCTCCGACCAAAGCCCAATTTACGCCAAAATTCCGTATTTTTCTGATCAAATTCCAAATAGGATCGAAGCCATAGCAAAGTTCGACTGGGGCCCCAACTTTCGGGAAGGCCTTCCAATTGGCCAACCATTTTGTTGAATTCGGCCAACTTTAAAAATGGATTAAAAATAAATGTTCTTTGAGAGGACTTGTTCCGGATTGGAAATGTTCGGTGGTCGATTCACAATAACCGTAATTGGAAAAAATTCATCGAAAACTTCGCGCACAGAACTAATTGAATGGGCCAATGGAGAATCGGAGGGAAATGCTTTGGATGGCTCAAATGTGGATTTTAGCCTGGAAAATGGAATAAATTGAATTAAATGATTGAATTCACCTCAAAACACCACTAATGCAAATTGCGTAAAGGGCAATGGCCACTAAAATGGCACAAATTCTGCCCCGGGTGGAATGAAGGAATTCGGCATAATGAAGGACCCAGCTGGCCGGAGAAGGTGAATTTGAGGAGGAATTTGGGGTGATTGAGGAAGGTGGCAAAGTTTTTTGGGGTTCGGCCAAAGGTATGGGGGAATGACGAGGACAATGGGCCGAGAGGAGAACAAGGACCGGAGCAAGAAGGGAAAAAGTTAAAATGAAGTCAATAAAAACGGCGATCTGTGGAAAAATGGACTATAAATGTCATTGGCCAAATTAAATTAACTAATAAGCCAAACAATTAAATGGGAAAACGCACCGATGTGCACAAACAAAAGAGGCTCATTTGTGGTGTTGGCGTAAAAAAGCCAATGCCAAATGCAATCGTATTTGTGAGGGAAGTGATGGTAATTGATGGGCCAATGTGGACGAGGACAAGCGAAAGACGTTGGCCAAGATTGGGGATGGAGGAATGGACCGGTTGTTGCCAAGATTGTAACATAATAAAACTGAAAATGGGAGGAGGGATTGTGCCATCCATCCCATTTTGTGATTATTACGCATCATCGACGCCGACACCGGCAATCAAGAATGGGGTAACGCACATTATTGTGTCTAAAAAAAGAGGTAATTTTAGGATTATGCTTGGTCATTTTTAATGGTAAAATTGCCGCTAAAATTGTTAAATTAAAGTGGAAGGGAATATAAAGAGAAAAGATTAGTACCAAAAAGCATAAATTTAGAATTAATTCAGAAATTCTCGAGAAACGGAAATCCCATAAAATTCTAAAAAATTTTTACATGTTCGATTGCCGAGCCAAGTGTTAAGACCAAAAGCAGCCAATGAGGAGAGGAGTGGGCAAAGAACGGAAACAAGGACAATGCAAAGGACGGCCGGCAAGGAGACCAATGAACCCATTTTACGGTAAACGACAAAAGTGACGAATAAAAGGAGCAAAAGGAGACCAATTGACATTAGGATGGTGGCCTGGGGGAAAATTGGAATGACATTTTGGGGATTCGGTGGGGATGGAACCTGAATGGCACCTCGGATCATTTCCCTACAAAAATAAGTACAAATTCATTAAAATTTATTGTGCCTTCACCTGTTGGCAATTTCGTCCCCAAAAATCTTGAAATTCACGTGTCGAAGTTGGCCACCATTCTGGGCCTCTTCAAAAAGATGCAGTGTGGATTGGCGAAGCCGTTGGCGACTTCCTATGGTGTCGGCCCGGTTGAAATACCACAAAATGATGGTACGAACAAAAAGAGGACGGTGGCCACCAACAAGTGAATTATTTTGGCCTTGTTCATGTGGATCATCTTGGCTGCGGGCATTTTGGCCGAATGGCCCCTTTATCCCCTCACCAATGAATCGAGTACCGAAGAAATTGATTCCAACAAAGAGTGGAATCCCCCGATAACGGGAGACGGGATAATCCAATTGCAATTGGCCATCAGATTTGCTGTCATTTGTGGCCAATAGGGAATGCTGAAATGGGGGAACAGTGGTTGTGGGATGGGCTAATAAGGGGGATGATGACCGCCACAGTGTGGAATGGGCGATTCAACTGGCAAAGGGGATCACAGGCGCGCAATCTTCAATTTTGGGAAATGATGAATAAAATGGAAAAATGGACTTAAGAAAGAGTATAAATTTTGTTTAATTTTTGACAATTTTATGGTTTGAAAAACTTGCCCGCTCTGTTCATCCCTAAACAACATTGCACCACTCAATTCCGAATCCAATTGAAGGACCTATGAAATTGTGCCAAAAATGAAAATATGGGTTTGAATGTGGGGGAATGGACTTCGCGAATTTGTTCCTCTCGAAGCATTGTTCCCTGGTCTTTGGCGGTGAACAAAATGAAACTGCAAAGAGAATGAAGGATAAATTTATGTGGGCACTCAAAACTAACGCTCTTTGAGGGGAAGTGGACAAATTGAAGAATTCCTGGTAGATTGTCTCCTCTCTATGAATGTGAATATAAATTATGGCCATTTGCCCTTATTTCATTTCAAACCGCATTGATTTGGAATTCTCGGGACTGAACGAACGGCGAATATCATATTCTATAGATGGGGAAAGAAAAGTGTCCCTCAAAATATTTAATTTTTACTGACCAATGTTGATGTTAAGCAAATGGATGGAAAAGAGGAAGATGAGGGCCAATGAGGCCAAAATATGCCAAAGGGGATGGGCGGCGATGAAATGGCCCAGCCGCGCATTGATCCGATCAAAAAGGCTGAAAAGGCACATCCCTCTTCGATTTTGTTTTGTATTTTGTTGGATGATGAGGGACAAACCGAGTGGATGATGATGGAGGAAATGCGGCAAAAGGGAGGAGGAAGAAGAAGGCAAACGGAGGGCAAGAATTGGGGCAAAGGAGGAAGGGGGCGGTGCTGAACTGTTGTTGTTGGAGTTCGTGAAGTGGCGAATTGGAAGGGACAGGTGCAAGTGGTGGGGAGGATGGCCACAAAAACAGGTTGCCTTCCGTTGGAAGGTCTTCATCTTCAACTTCATTCCCTTTGCCTCCTTCCCCGGTTGCCAAGGTGTAGTTTTGGTCCGTTTGGGGGTCGTCGACTGTGGACCAAGGTTTTCTCATCTAATCAGCCAGCCGCCGCCCTCCGGCTGGAGAAAAACAAAAGGAGAGAATAATGCGCGAAAAAGGCGGTGGGTGAGGGAAAAGAAAAGAAGGCACTTGAACGAACAAAATGGGCGTAAAAATGAAGGGAAAGGGAAGGGGGATTCACCTTTGAGCCCAATTTGCGAATTTGGGAAATTGCACGGAAATTGAGGGAAATCTTCGCGCACAAATGGCCGACTGTGGCGACCAAGGTTGAATTGTGAATCTGCGCTGTTGCCTTCCAATTTCCAGCATCTACTCTAATCGGGCCCTTGCCCCATTCCCACAACCACCACAATTTTCCCCGTTTGCCGACCCTCCTTTAGCCCTCATCCCCGTGAGGCCCTTTGGGGCTGCTAATAATCCAGCCACCTCCGTCCATCCATTCCATTCCATTCCTCTTTTCGTTGCTTTTCCAACCGGTTTTGGGCACATCGATTCGGAGGAGAAATGGACATAAGAAAGATCATCGGCAGAAGCAGGGACAATGGAAAATGGCCGCAACCGCAATTTCGCCCGGAGGATTTGGTATGGGAATGGAAGGGTGAACGGTATTGGATTCTGGTGGAAGTGGATGAAAGTAACAAAGTACAAAGCAACAAACAAACAAACGAATAAAAACGTAACAAGCTAATATTGCCGCGGATAAGGATAATCCCAATTTTGGTTGGGGATGGGGACCAAAATCATATAGCCCAGAGAGCCCGTTCAATCAATTTCCAAATCCAAATGTTTTTGTGCTGTCTATTATATTCTCACCAGCAGATTCTTCTTCCTCTAATATGGTAAAATAAAATGAACAATATTTTTTTCAGCAAAAAAACAAACAAAAATTAATAAAATTATAAAAAACATTTTGTATGAAAAACGCAGTTTGATGAGGAGGGAAATTGGTTAGGGAAGTGGATGATGATTTCGGTCGATGGTCTTTCAAGAAATAAAGTCAATGCAAAAATTTTTAAAAAAATGAATTCTTGATGATGAAGTATTAAAAATTAATATTTATAAGTATAATTTATAAAATATGGAGGCAAAAATACAAAAAAAAATTAAATGAATGAGAGGACCGAGATGCTTTCAAGTTGGATTTTAAAAAATGGGTCAACAAATACAAAAAAATATGAGTAAGGGAGGAGGAGGCGATTGTGTTTTGTTGATCGATTTACCCGCACCACAAAATATAAGTTGCAATTAATATGTAAATATGTATTTATATTTGACGAGTGTTCTGTTGTCCCAACATTTCCATTGGTGCCCTTCCTCCTCCTTTTTGTGGTCCATTTTGAATGTTTGCCGTCGTCGTCGCAGCCGCTCCAATGCCATTAGTCATTTGTTGTTGGGCAATTCGCAGCTGGCGCATCAACAATTCTTGTTCAATGCCAAATGCATTCATTGCTGTGGCAGTGGAGCCGGCGGCAATTAAGGAGGATGGAGGTGGAGGAATGGCCGAAGATGCGCCACCAGTAGCATTTGATAATTTCTGCTGGAAAAAAAGAGTCGAATTAATATTGTTTTGTTTCTATAATCATTTAATCTCAAAAAACATTTTTCAAAAATTAAAAAAATTTTTTAAACAAATATTTTTTCTGATTTTTTGCATATCATTTCGAACAATAATCAATATAAAAATTTCGAATTATTAATAAAATTATCCGTTTTAAAAATTTATGCTTATTTTTGTTGTTTTCAATAGAATATTTGCTAAAAGCCTCCCCTCTATCCACCCTCTTTCTTTCAATTTTCCTATATAAAACGTACCAGCTGTCCGCTTAACTGGCCTCGCATCAGCTGCTGTTCAATGCTCAAAGCTGGACTGGAAAGAGGATTGGCGACCGCCGATGATGAAGAGGAAGAAGGCAATTGAGGCGGAAATGCCATTTTTGGTTCCATCTAGGCGAATAACAAATACAAATATTACTAATAAAATAAATGGGTGAATTTACAGTTTGGCCAGAGAGAAATGCGGCCAAAATGCTTTCAGATTTTGCATTTTCATTGTTCCCAGCAAAAAGTGGATGGCTTTGATTGAGGGCGGATTGTGGCAGTGATTGTTGTTGTTGATTAGTAGATTGGAATGCATCAAAAGTGGTTGGGAGAATCGATGGTTGTCCATTTTGACCAAATCCGGTGGGAAATTGAACACCATTTCCGCCCAGCATTGAATTGTTTAGTAAAGCGGAGAGCAAAGTTTGTTGTTGTTGTTGAAGAAGGGAAGAGTTGGATGGGAGTTGTTCGGCACCAAATTGTGAGAGCAGACTGAGAGCATTTTGCGGGAATTGTTGAAGAGCAGCAAATTGTGCCTGTTGTTGTTGGAGTGAGGCCAGCAGCTGGGCTTGTTGTTGGAGTTGGGCGGCAGCGGCCGCATCGCTGTTCCCGCTGGTCAGAGAGCCGGTGCCCGGGCCCAATGGTTGCACTGGGAATCGGCCGAAAAGTTGTTGATTGGCAGCGGCGGTTGCGGCCGCTTGTTGTTGAATTTGTTGTTGATTTGCTTGATATGCGGATGATGAAGTGGTGGAGGATGTTGAAGATGAGAAAAGTTGTTGGGGCATAGAGGAAAGTCCAAGGGCCGATTTTGCTGATGAAAGCAAATTGTCATTGATGGAAGAGGCGGGTTTGGTGGCCGCAGCAGTGGCCTGTTGAAGACGAGCCAACAAATTTGATGTGCTCAACAAACTGCTAAAATTTGGAATATTTAATTTAATTGATTAAAAATGAACCCACTCATTCAATGTGCTCGCTGTGGTCATTTGTTGTTGGTTTTGTTCCAGCTGTCTTTGCTGTGCCAATAATAAATTTAATTGCAGGTGTAAATTGGTGGTGGTCGCTGCATTATTGTTGTTCACATTTGTCAAAGTTGTCGATGAATTTGATGCGGAAGATGAGCCAAAATTTGATCCAATGCTTGTTTTGCTCCCATTTCTTTGTTCATTTTGTTGTAATTGTTGGGAGGTGGTCACTGTAGTGTTTGGCGTCAAATTGTTGTTCATCATTTTTTGTTGCTGCAATGAAGACTTTTTCTCCAATTGATTTTTTCCACTCGAAGATTGTCGTCCGGAAATTCCAATGCTCGGTGTTTTCACTGGCGATTTCTTTAATAAATCTTGGTGTTTGTAAATTTCATGAGCAATGACCGCATGCATATTACACCAGCGACCGGACTAAAAATTAATTAATTTATTTTAATTAATTCAATTAAAATTTTACTTTGAATGGAATCGATGGATTCGGATGCTGCCCAACGGCAGGCATTTTTGTGCTCTGAGAAGCGGCCAATGCGAGTTGAGAAGCAAGCGGCATACCAAGTGGGAATGAAGACAAAATGGGAGTCGTCGAAATTCTCTGCTCATTTTGAGATGACTAAAAAAATATTCTTTGATTATTTTTGAATTATTGATTTACCTTTTGTTGCTGGGATTGATTGAATGGGGTTGCCGCTGTTTTAATCGGTGAACCACTTCCGGAATTGATGAATGGATTTAGTCCTGCCGCCGCCGCTGCCCGATTATCAATGGAATAGAGGAAATTGTAGGCCAATTCCGGGTTTTTCAAAAATGCTTGTTGTAATTGTTCTTGTTGTTGGGAAAGTAGTTGATATTGACTGGAGGTGCTCGCGATGGATGAGACACTTCCAGAAACTAAATTATTATTTTTTATTGATTAAATTTTGAATATTTTTTAACCTCGTTGAAGAAAATCTTTCTCTAAAGCACTTTTTGTTGCATCCAATTGATTTTTATCGATTGATTGGTCAGCAGAAGCGGATGAGACGGCAATTCCAATCAAAAGTTGTTTATTGGTGCCATATTCCTCCGATTCATATTTGGCCATTTTATTTGCGGGCGGCATTGACGAAAGTAGCAAATTGTTCGTTGGTGATTGGATCAACCCATTCCTGCGCACAGTTGCAATTCCAATTGCGGCGGATGATGGTCGTTTCAGGCCGCCAATAAAATTTTCTGTCCCATAATTTTTGTTGAATTGCAGCCTTTCTTCAGGTCTTTGATTTTCTGTGTCCAATTTTTGAATTTTAATTTTAGCTGATGCCGTTTTGTCGTCCAATTGTGACTGAGGTAATGCGGAATCAGATACAGAAGGCAAGACCAAAGATTCGGGAATGGCGGAAGATGAAGATTGAGGCAATTGAACAGCAGCAGAATTTTTGGATGCACGCTGAAATATTCGTTTTAATTATTTGTTCAGCTAGTAAAAATTTTTGTTCATTTTTTGGGATGAAAGTGCGGATTCATTTTTGACTTTAAAACGTGAATGAATGGTTTGGTTTATTCGGTGGAACTAGTCGGCATGGATGATGGAATTTGTTTATTCTAGATTAGAGATGGGGCAGAATATATTGTTAAATTGAGAATAAACAACGATAAAAAGGGCAATGAATGAAAGTGAATAGAAAAGGTAAGGGGAAATTATTTGTTCTGCCGATAATGATGATGAAGTATGATTGGCGGAAATATACGGAATTATCAATGAAATTAGAATGAAGGTAAAAAATGGGTGGGAGTCAATTTTGTAGCGAGAATTAAAGTGCAAAATCAAAGATCGAGAACATTGCATGCGCATTGGCAGAAAAAGTGAATTGAAAATTTGCTAAAAATGCCAACCGCAGTGAGAAGAATGGGAAATGTTTGTGGGTGTGGGTGGAGGTCATGCTGGCACAAATATGCACGAAAAGGGAAATTGAATAGAGATTTGCTGGGCCTATGCTTTTCCAAGAGAGAAAAAGCGGGTGTAAAAATGGTTGTAAAAAGTGGAGAAACTTTAGGTTTCGGTTGGACATTGGAGGGAGGCGAAATATTAGCTAATACATAAGAGTGCGCCGGATAAATAATTAATAGGCATGAGAATGTAAAGAGGTGGGGTGAGTAAAAAAGGCACATTAGGTGGGGGCGATGGACTAGTTGGCAAAAAAGAGGGTAAAGCTTTGGCCAGGAAGTGTTTTGTGCCATTTGTCCTTGTTGTCTACTCTTGCGGCCAATTTGCCGCGCCTGCCTATTTGAGGGCATAAAAATCGATAAAACAAATTTAGATGGAGTGGAGGACGTGGGAGGGGAAAGTGGAAGGGAAGGGAATTGGATTGGAAATTCACATTTTTGGATAATATATGGAATGGAAATTGGAAATATGGGAACGAAAAACGAATGGGAAATATTTAAAAAGCATAAAGATTGACAATGGAATCGAGATCTTAAAATTTATTAAAGTACATCAGTTCAATAAATGTTCGAAACAAAAAACAAAACGAACAATACAATATATTTTGGGATTTTGGTGGGGGCACATGGAAAATAATATAACAAATGATTTTATTTTGAACAAAAATATTTATTGCACTTTTCGAGGTCTTCCCCTCCCACTCTTTACCTTCTCCATTTGTTGCTTAATCTTCTTCGCCTGTTTTTGCTGCTTCTTTTCTTCCCTCCATTGCTTCTCCTTTTCCGCCTTGTTTTGCACAATTTCATCCTTTCGTTGCATTTCCTTCTCCTCTGGCAAAATTAATGATGATGAACTTGGTTGTCCTTGTTTCTGTGCCAATTTTGATTGTCTTCGTTCCTCTTTCTCCCGGCGTTTTTGTTCCTTTCGAGCCTTTTTCGCTGCTTTTTGTTCCCGTTTGAGTTCAATCTGTAAATATTTTCGCAATTTTTAATTTCCGGAACAAAAAACAAACCTTGCTTTTTCTGCCCTTCTTTTTAATCTTCCCAAGTCGCAAATTCTCCTCATATTGTTTTTGCCGTGCCTCTGCCTCCTCCCGTTCTTTGATCTTATCTTCGTGCTCTTTCATTGTCTGCAATTATTTTGTTCAATTTTTTTTTGTTTTTCCCAATTATTTACATTGAAATCATCCATCGATTTGAATAAAAGCAATGAGAATTCGTCGATCACAATTTCCTGGATGATGTCCTCCTTCTTGCCATCCTCCAAATTCCTCGTCAAATTTAGGCCTGTGTATTTTTTGGCGAGAAATTGCTGAGAATGGGGGCAAACGAAACTGCAAAAAAAGAATATTTTTGGGGAAAGGAGTGGGTTTAAGTTAGGTGAATGACATAAATAAAAAAAGACCGACCTATGTTTTCCAATGCTCACAAATTCCCTGACCAATTCCTCATCCGTGTATTGCACAACCATTGATTGAGCGGTGGTGTCGTGGTCGACGGCCCCAGCATTCCCATCACCATCAATATTCGAAGTTTGATCGCTGCAGGGAATTTTTCCATTCACGAGGTCAGCTGACACTTTCGATGATTGGCGCTTTTTGTTGGTCGAAGGAGGTTTCGCTTTCTTGCTTAAATTTAAAAGCATAATTAATTAATAGCCAAAAATAATGACTCCCAAAACCGACTTGGGCGTTGGCAATTCTGGCGTTTTGAAACAAGAAGATTCTTCCTCCGGTGTTGCAGGCTTATTTTCCGGTTCTGTCATTTTCAAGTCCATTGTTATTGGTTCATCAGTTTTCAGTTCTTCTTCCTCCTCTTGATGTTCTTCCTCCAGAGTCAATTTGCCATTGAATGATGAATTTTCGTTGATGCAATTCTTCAGGTTTTCGTTGTTAATCAACGGAGAAGTGATCCCATGGTTTTGTGCAATTTTTGAAGAAGTGGAAGTGATAATTGGATTATTAATTTTGACAATAGCTGCTGCTTCGTCCTCTTTCATCACAATTTTAGCTGAAAATTTAAATATTAAAGTTAATTTATTGGCATGAATTTAATTAGCTAATAAAATAATAATAATGTGTGTTGATTATCCGCGAAATGTTGTGACATTGTTTGTTGGGAATGGGAATATTTATGTTTGTGTAAATAGCATAAAAATAGACTTAAAAATGTGAAGGAAATCGTTTCTGGTTTGGAATGAGGAGTTCCCTTTTCTTCCCCCACTCCCACCGACGGCCGGTGGCAATGGTTTGGGGAGGAAGGCTCGTGGTGCCCGGGCAAAATGTCTTCCCTATTCCATTTTCTCGCCTCTCCTCACACTGCTCCCCCATTGCCCAGCCTCTGCCTCGGCTGCTGCTCGCCTACAAGTGGTAAATCGATAGAGAGAGATGGAAGGACACTGTGGACTGACTGGTTGAACTATTTTCATGTTGGGCGATTTTTATCCCAAATATCTTTTTGGTGGACTGCCAGCTGACCGATTAAATTTTCAGTTTTTGAATAATTTTAATGGATAAGTTTTGGAAATTTCTTGAGAGCTTACTCAAAAAATTAACGGGCATTTTTTGGATAAAGCGATGTGATATGAATAGATTTAAGATTAATTAACTTAAATATAAAGAAGTAAATAAGATTTAATTGAATATGGAAATAGATTTGTAATTTGGAGGACAGCAGTAATTATCATGGAAATGCGCATTAAACTTGTTTTCTTTTTATTGGTTTAAAAGTTTAGGTAATTTATTCATTAATTCTATTTCGAATGAAGGATTTTGCTTTAATTTATTAAATTTGGAAATAAACCAGAATAGGGAAATCCACATATAGGAGTTGCGGAGAGTTCTTTATCGGTCAGATGATTTTGAGTGCTTGGATTTTCGGTGGACCCGTTGCAAAAAAGGGCTAATTCCCTAGAAAAAAATATATTAATTCATAAAAAAAAAGAGAATTGTTGTTTTTTAAAATGAAATTTAATAATTTGCATGAACCTGAATTTTTGCAGAATAAAAGTTCGAAAAATATACAAAATGTCTAAAGAGAATGGAAGTAGGAAAAGGATCAATAATGAAAAGAAAGAATTAATAGAAAGTGCTTGCTATAAGGGAGGATTGCAGAGCAGGGGAGCGGGGGACGGACGGGAAGAATGGAATGGAAGGAAAAAGATGGGGTAGAGGAGCGAATCGAGGGAACAAGCAGCAACGCACTTTTCCCCGCAAAGCCGTGCTGGTCGCTGCTGCATTGTCAAATAGAGGAACAAGAATGTGGGGGTTGAATTGTGTGGATGATTTGATGGACTAATTTGAGGAATTTAAATTGAGTTCTGGAATTTTGATGTTTCATTGAAAATTTATGCAAAAAATTTTAAAAAATTCATCTCTGATAAAAACAGGTTTTGAATGAAAAATAAAGTGTTTTTAAATATTTTATTCAGCCTATATTATGTAACAAATGAAAAATATAATGCATTTATTTGATTGTTTCATCTGTACAAAAATTCGGCCTGCAAATTCGCAGCCAATTCAGGTTCCCATCGATCCCCATTGGATAGCAGTTTCTCCTTGTTGTAGAGCAATTCCTCATGCGTTTCAGTGGAGTATTCAAAATTTGGGCCCTATAATAAGAGGACATTTATTGGCCAATTATAAAATTGGTAATTCACCTCAACAATGGCGTCAACCGGGCATGCTTCCTGACAAAGTCCACAATAGATGCATTTTGTCATATCAATATCATATCGGGTCGTACGTCGACTCCCGTCTGGGCGTGTTTCGGTTTCAATTGTAATTGCCTTTGAAATTTAATTTTTCGGTGGATCGTGAATTAAACAAAATAACCTGGGCAGGGCATATTGCTTCACAAAGTTTGCATGCAATGCATCTTTCTTCCCCGGATGGATATCGTCTTAGAGCATGCTCCCCACGGAAACGAGAACTGAGTGGTCCTTTTTCGAATGGATAGTTGATTGTTGCTGGTTCCATAAAAACATGCCCAAAAACCGATCCAAATCCTGAATGAAATATTTTTATCAACTTTAAACAAAACTTATAATAAATAAAACCTCTTATTAATTCGCCAAGCATAATCCGGTTAAAACTGGCATTAATGTCACCTTGCATCGTTCCATCACTCTCCGCAGGCATTCCAACATATTCTGCAAATATTAATATTATTTTAATAATTACGATTGACACTTAACTGTAAGCAGTTCTAAATTGATTGAAAAATAGCCGAGAAGACAAAAGCAATGGCCGCATTTTTAATTTAATAAAACAATAGTTAAAATTTAACAATTATTCAATAAATGCTAAATAAGAGATCAATAAAACAAAAGAGGAAAAATAATTTTTTTTAATTTTTTTGGCTTGGTTTTTGAGAGAAGAAAAAGTAAAGCTAGGACCCGGGCCAGGGCCGAACTCGACGCCGGTCGCCTCGCCGGGGGCAAGATACATAAAAAATAACGGCCGGGTTACAATGGAGCGTTTTGCCGCAGCGGCGAACGTCTTGATTGGTTACAATTCTGCGGAAAACGCAGAAAATTTTTCCGTCGAACGGAAAAACTCAATTCCGCAACGTCTCTTCTTGTAACCACCCCAGCGAAAACGCCGAACTTTTTCCGTCGAACGGAAAAACGCAAAACATTTTCCGTTTTTTATTGTAACCATCAAGGAGAGCGGAAAAACGTCGTGCGTTTTGCCGCAAAATGGATTATCCGCTGTTCTGGTTACAGTGGTGCGATTTTCGTCTTTTTTTCCGCAAAACGGAAGACGCAGTCGATTCAAAAAATTTGAATTTTTCCGTTCTCCGCAGTGCGTCTTCCCTCCTATTTTGCCCCAAAACACTAAACTAGACTTTTTTAAAAATATTTTAAAAATATTTAAAAAATTTATAAGCGTTCCAAATCAATCCTATCCTATGTAAAAAACTCTGCTCTTTTCAATGATATGAAAATTTATTTATTTGGATTAGGGATCGGCAAATGTGCTTATGCGCAAAAAACGTGCAAAAGAGGTTAGACGATCAGAGAAAAAAAAGCACATTTTGAGGCACAAAAAAAATGTGCCTCCAAAAGTGTCTTAGCACGAAAAAAAATCATAAGAGAGCGAGAGATGCATTGGAACATCGGAGAGACTGGATTTTGGAAAAGAAAGCCCTCTGCGAGAGGAAATGAACGAACGATCGAATGGAGAAGGAGCCCGCAGGCACCCATCAAAAAGAGACCTCACAGGCTTGTCCATTTCCTCTCGCAGAGGGTTTTCTTTTCCAAAATCCAGTCTCTCCGATGTTCCAATGCATCTCTCGCTCTCTTATGATTTTTTTTCGTGTTAAGACACTTTTGGAGGCACATTTTTTTTGTGCCTCAAAATGTGCTTTTGGAAAATCGATAACGAGAGATAAATGCACGTCTTGTGCGCATAAGCACATTTGCCGATCCCTAATTTGGATGAGGAAAAAATTATTTATGTAGGTGAAAAATTTAAATCACATAAATTTTTAAATTTTCATTTGATTTTTATATCATTAAAAAGAGGAAATTTTTCCGAATCAGATATACCTGATTTTAAATTGTGAAAAATTTAAATCACATAAATTTTTAAATTTTCATTTGATTTTTATATCATTAAAAAGAGGAAATTTTTCCGAATCAGATATACCTGATTTTAAATTTTTATCAAATTTTTAAAATTTTTAAATAATTTTCAAAAATATTTTTTATATTATTTAATAGCGGAAAAACGCTCAACGAGTTTCATTGTAACCACCCTGGCGTTTTTGGCACTTTTTGCGGCAGCGGAGAACGGACAACTTTTTAGCCCTTTTCCGCAGTTATGGTTCCAATTAAACGGAATTTTTTTCCGTTGCGGCGAGGAAAACGTCCGCATTTGATGTGGTTGCTATGATGTGGTTACAATGAATCACAGAAACAGGCAAATGCGGACGTTTTCCTCGCCGCAACGGAAAAAAATTCCGTTTATTTGGAACCACAACTGCGGAAAAGGGCGAAAAAGTTGTCCGTTCTCCGCTGCCGCAAAACGCCCCATTGTAACCCTAGGGTAAAGCAGAATAATGCAGAACGACAATAAAATTAAAAATCACTACCTTTTACATACATTCCGTTATTCTTTGTTAGACTAGACTAGAAGTAAGAAGAAATTGATTTTTTGACAACTTTATAAATAAAGTGAAAAATGGTCTAATTTTGGCTTAATCAAACTCTAAATTTTATTTTTGTCTTACCATTCATTATAATCATTAAAAAACTTTATTATTGGCCTTACAATATAAAAAAACTAAAACTGAATTTCGAAGCGAATGAGATTTCATATCTAGGGAGCGGATTTTTATTGATATCAATATTTTGTTTGCGAACTTAAAATAGCTTTAAAAACCAACATAAAACACGTTTTTATCAAGGTTTTAGTTGATTTGCATGAACTTTTATGTCAATATTCATCAATATTTTGCCATTTTTGGCCGTCAATATTGATATCAATATTTCGGCATTTTTTGGCAATTTTTGACCATTTTTGTCAATATTTTGAAGATTTTAAAAAAAAGTTGAAATTTTTTGAAAAAAAATCCAAAATTTTTTTTAAAAATTTTGAGAATTTCTTAAAAAATTTAAGGAAAAAGTTCATTTTGTGATTTTTTGAAAATAATTAATGAAAAATTGATTTTGGAAAATTTTTAAAAATGATGTGTGTAAAAATTTTTAGGTAATGGATTTTGAAATTTTTTGAATAAAAACTTTGAAATATGAATAATTTTTGATTGAGGATAATGAAAAATATTTTTTTTTCGAAATTTTTATAAAATATAGCGATTTTTTAAAAAAATTTTCATCAATATTCCATCAATATTTTGCCAATTTTTGCAAATTATATCAATATTTTAGCAATTTTATATCAATATTTTATGCCTATATTTCGGGATTCTATATCAATATAAATCCGCTCCCTATTCATAACTAATCGATATCGATTGCACATGCATATGCATGTTGCATGCACAATGCACATCACACTGTTGCGCTTCACGGCAAACAGGCTCTTGACAGAGCGAATGTTCAAGTTTTGACGAAGGAAGTTTAAGGGGGGCGAAAGGAGTTCTCACTAAGTTTTCTGTCCGACTCTAGAGTCAGACCTATCTCAAAGTTTCAAAGTGGGCTTTAGGGATAGGCCTTAAAGAGTTTTCCTATTGAGTCTTTAGGTGGACTTTCGGAGAGTTTATTGGTCGGATGAAAAGAATTTATTGAAGCGGAGAATGTGAATGAGAACTGATTACAATGAGTTTGGGGCCGGTATTTATAGGGACAGAAACTGGTGGTGAAAATTGGGAGAAAAATAGGTGGACAAATATAAAATTATTGGGAAAAATGTCCATTTGCGTCAATTCATCAATTTTCATCATGAAATTGCCATTTTTCCCATTCTTTATTGTTTGAACAGCAGGAAATTCGCCCGAATTGAAATTAAATTGCCATTTGAAATTTCCATTTTTGTCCCATTTGAAATTGTTTGATTAGCTGGAAAACTTGCACTCTCGGCTCAAAAAATTCATTTGCCCTTCATTTGCTCCAATTCACTTTCATTTTTTCGCTCGCTGCCATATCCATTAATGCCCTCGGATTTCCCAAATACGAGTCGCTTCGCGACACTCCCGGCCGAAGAATTGTGTTGCTTTCTTTGCTGAACATCTTCTTGCCATGGCCGAACATTTGGAGTCGCTCTTTGATCAATTTTGGCAGCATTGATAATTGCTTCAAGTCTTTTGTTGAGTTGCTGAAGCTCGGATGCCATTTGGCTTGCTGATTATAGGGATCAGCATACCCAGTCCATTTTATCAAATATTCAATTTGATTATTTCTTTTTCTTTTGTTCATGACCTTTTCAACTGGGTAAAAAATTTCGGGATTCTCTTCTTTCAGATCTATAGAATGTTTACTTTTCTTTTCATTAAAGTATATTTTTCTCATTTTTGTTTTTCTCAAATTATATTTTGCTTCTGGCTCCCTTTCTCTTTGAAATAAATTTGTTTTCATATTCATTTGCTCAATTGAACTTTTTCCCTTTTCGATTTCTTCCTTGATTAAATCTTTTATTTCTATCTTTTGCGAACTCATTAAATATGTTATTTGACTTTCATTACTGATATTTTCATCGATCATTCCTCGGCCACTTAATATTTTTCCGATTCTAGAACTAGATATATTAAATCCACTTGGCAATGTTTGTTCTTCACGAACTTTCAATTGTGGCCAAATGTCCATTCCCAATAGAACATCAGGTTTTTGGAATTTATTTGGTATATTCAACTTTTCCTTGTTTATTATTTGTTCATCTATATCGGTTAATTTAATAATTGGCATTTCATTCACAATAAATTTAATATTGTTCAAAGTTAACATTATCTTTTCTCCTTGTGGACCGAGTAATCCAAGTCTCACGATTTCTGTTTGGTATGATTTAATTTCTGTTTCACCAAAATTTGTTAAATCACAATTTTCTTTGTCAATTCTTTGCAAATTTAATTGCTTACTTAATTCTTTTGTAACAAATGAGCGTTGAGCGCCTGGATCAATGAATATATTAGCTATCTTGCTTTTTGCTGGTTCATTTGGATTGAATACTGTGCATTCTGTTGTCATTAATAGAACTTGTGTTCCATCATTCAATATTGGGGCCATTGTATGCTTTTGTTCCTTTTTCATATTGCACAATGCAGTTGGATGTTTTTCTTTACAATGAAAACATTTACTTGGCTTTTTGCAATCATTGGCAATGTGATTTTTTCTCAAGCATTTGAAACAAAGTTTTTTCTTGCCTATTAATTCAATTCTCTCTTTTCGATTTGAATATTTTTGGCATTTGTCGTGTCTGTGATTTTCTTGACAAAATGCGCAGGGAGCAAATTTTCTTGTTCGGTCCTGGATTCCTGCACTGATGAATCCATGGCCGGTTGATTCTTCTTTTGATTCTGATTGTTTTTTATGGGGGGATTTCTTTTCGAATCCATATTCCACCATTGTTTCTTGAATCTCAGTTTCTTGCATTACTGCTTCTTTCAAAGTTTCTCTGAACAGTTGGGTATTCCAACTATTTTTGTGTTCAGATTTTTTCTCCAGAATTTTTCTCAAGAAATGTTTGTTCAGTTTTTTCTCGAGCATCAAGTATATTGGAGCGGTTTCAATATCTTCTCCGACATTGTCTAGTTCTCTGGCTAATCTTTCAAGTTGGAGGCTAAATTCTGCTGTTTGCTCGAGTGTTTCAGCCTTTTTCAGATTTGCCAGTTCAGTGTGCGATGTTCGAATGTAAGTATCTTTGTCTCCATATTTTCCTTTTAGGAGTTTCCAAGCTGTTTTATAATTATCGTCATCCAATCTTAATCCGTCAATGAACCAATATGGTTGTCCTCTCAAGAGAGATCTCAAATAATTAAATTTTTCTACATTTGAAATTGGTTGTCTTTCGATAGCTGAATTGAATGCTTCTTCAAATGCGAAATATTCTCTTGTGTCGCCACTGAATGGTTTTATTTTTAGCGGAGGTAATTGATAAATAGATGAATGAGTTTTTACTTGCGCTATTGCGCCTTGGTTTTGAGTTGGATCAGCATAAGCTGCCATTTCCTTTGCATGCTCTCTTAATTCTGCTCTTTCATCTCTTTCCGCTTTTACTTTATGTGTTTTGGCTTGTGCCATCATCTTTGAATATAAATCTTGCAAATCATGAAGCTTGATTGCAGCTTCATCCAATTTAGTATCAAGTTTTTCATTCGTTGCATATTGTTGGTATTGCTGTGATTCTTTCTCTCTATCATCTGGGTTCATGAATTTCATGAATTCTGACCATTCATTAAGAGCTTGATTTATGATTTTTTCCTTTTCCTGGATAAATTCAATTTCTTTCATTGTTCTATCAACAGCATTTTCAATTGCGATGGCATTTTCTCTATTGCTTATATTATCATCTTTTGTGACTTCGAGATCTGTTTTGGATTTTATTTTGCTCAATGCTTTCAATGCAGTTGAAATCCGATTTTTAAATATGGATGACATTTTCAAGTTGGATTCAAGTTTGAGTCGGCTTTGTTACCTTTCAAGTGTTGTGGCTTTGCGCCTTTCAAGATTGTTTGTGGCTTTGCGCCTTTCAAGGTTGTTTGTGGCTTTCGCCTTGTTCAAGTGTTTTGTTTTTGCTCTTTATCCTCGAGCAGAGTTAGTTTCTTTGTCTTTTATACTCAGACAGAGTTTTGCGTTTGATTGAGCTGTTAGACTCAGCTGTTTTACTTTGGCAAAATTTAAACTTTACCTTCTGTCACGTCGGGGCCACCACTGTTGCGCTTCACGGCAAACAGGCTCTTGACAGAGCGAATGTTCAAGTTTTGACGAAGGAAGTTTAAGGGGGGCGAAAGGAGTTCTCACTAAGTTTTCTGTCCGACTCTAGAGTCAGACCTATCTCAAAGTTTCAAAGTGGGCTTTAGGGATAGGCCTTAAAGAGTTTTCCTATTGAGTCTTTAGGTGGACTTTCGGAGAGTTTATTGGTCGGATGAAAAGAATTTATTGAAGCGGAGAATGTGAATGAGAACTGATTACAATGAGTTTGGGGCCGGTATTTATAGGGACAGAAACTGGTGGTGAAAATTGGGAGAAAAATAGGTGGACAAATATAAAATTATTGGGAAAAATGTCCATTTGCGTCAATTCATCAATTTTCATCATGAAATTGCCATTTTTCCCATTCTTTATTGTTTGAACAGCAGGAAATTCGCCCGAATTGAAATTAAATTGCCATTTGAAATTTCCATTTTTGTCCCATTTGAAATTGTTTGATTAGCTGGAAAACTTGCACTCTCGGCTCAAAAAATTCATTTGCCCTTCATTTGCTCCAATTCACTTTCATTTTTTCGCTCGCTGCCATATCCATTAATGCCCTCGGATTTCCCAAATACGAGTCGCTTCGCGACAACACACATCATCACATATATAAAAATACCTACACCTTCATTTCATTTTCATTCTTCGTTCACTTCGCATTTCGACTTCACATTCCTCAATCCGCATCAATCAATTCAAATTCACACATAAGCTGCATTTCATTTTTTTCATATTCACATTTCACATTGGTATAGGCTATAGGGTTAATGCAAGATATAGGTAATATTATTGTCATCATCTCATCCACACCAAAAATCGGACAAACAACTTCCGAATTTAATTTATTTTTTAGATTTAAAAGCTTTCAAAAAATCTAAAATTTCTACTTCAACTTCTGAATTCGGTCTCTACAATAAATCTGAAATGGCTGATCTCTCAGCAGTGTTAGGTCAATTGAGTCTGGTAAGAGTATGATTCCTTCGATTATTTAAGTTTTATAATTTAGAACATTCCGCCTCATGCAGCGTTCGACAAAACCGTTCAAGGTCTCGGCAATATTTACTCGTAAGTTCTATTATGTTAACTACTTCTACTCAGTCCTTAATTAAGGTTTGAGATCAAACCCGGAAATACTGTCGTCTATCGCTACGATGTGGAGCTCGTGCGCAAAGTCAATGGGGATGAGAAGAGCCTGACCAAAGGTGGCGGCGATGATGGGAAGAAGGGACTGTTGCGTGACATTTGTTTTGAACTGGTCAGCTCAACGTTCAAGGCAAATTTTGGCGACAGCGTAAGTGAAATAAAACAGGACAAATAAACAGCAACTAATATTAAATTTAAGGTTAATTTCGTTTATGACAATCGCAAAAACCTCTTCACTGACAAGCGCATTAATCCATTGGTATGATTTTAATATTAAAATAAAAATGTACAAAAATTCAGGCGAAGGAGATAGCGGCCGAACAAATGTCGAAGGACACTCGCACCTTTCTTCGCAACCAGACGGTCTACATCACCATTCAGCCAGTCAAGGACAAGAGCCATGTCTTGAACTTGAACGACATCACTTCATCATTGCAGCGCATTACGGAAGAACAGTCGGACCATTCGCTTCGAACTTTCCTCGAGATGCTCACTTCGCAACCGTTTCTCAATGCGTAAATCATTTTTGCAATTTTATTTCTAATCAAACAATTTAAGAGGCGAGCACAGCATCGTCGGGATGGGTCGAATTTTTTGTCGTCATGGAGCCAAAATGCCTGGTTTTCCGGCAGTCACCACTCACAGGGGTTTAGCAAAGGGTGTTCGGATCATCGAGAACGGCGACAAGACCAAACCAGTTCCAGCACTTGTTGCAGATGGTAATGAAATTTATTATTTAGCAAATTAGTAAAAATATTTTAAATTTTAGTCAAGACGTGTGCCTTCTTCACAGCTGGGAATTTGCGTCAAATTGCCGACGAAATGATTCAGCAGAAGGGCCCTCGTTTCAACCGCAATGATCGCAAAATGATGGAACTGTTCTGGGCTGATTTTGGTCAACTGTTCAAAGGCATCAGCGCCTCTCTTTCCTATGCTCCATCGCGCATTATCGTCATTGACTCGGTCACAAGCCGAACTTGCCAGGAGATCAGGTTTATTAAATGCATTTCATATTTTCAATCATCTTTTTTTAGCATTGATGTTGAGGGTCGTTCAATGACTTTGCCAGAGTATTTCCGCGTCAAGAAAAACACTCAAATTGATGGCCGTTATCCAGCAGTTCGCCAGCACATTGATCGCGATGTAAATTTAATATTTATCATAATTAAATTAAATTTGATTAATTTAGTCGCTCTTCCCGCTTGAGTGCCTCAACATTCTGCCTCTCCAGCGCCTCACCATTGACAAGATGATGATCAACGAGGATATGGGTCGAATTTCGCGCGATTTGTTGACGGTTAATTTAAATAATTAAAATTTAACAAATTCCAACAAAATTTAGCACAATGCCACCAAACCGGACGTTCGTTACGGAGCTATTCAGGCCGAGATGAAGAAAATCGGCGATCCCGACGGTCCTTCTGCGCAATTCATGGTCAAATTTGGCGTGAAGCTGAAGGGAGGCCGCAATGATGTGCCAATTGGGATGCTGCCATTGCCCAATATGAAATTCGGTGGTCATGAGCAACAGCAGGACGATCGCGTAAGAAATGAAAATTATTAATTCAATTAATATTATCTTTAGGGCCGTTTTGACATTCGTGGGGGAGGCGTTCGTTATCAATACTTGGAGCCGTCGAAGATGCTCAGTTCCTGGGTGGTCGGTTACCCTCGACGAATTGAGGAGGGCCAATTCAAGTAAATTTAATAAATTAAAACAATTGAATAATTATTTTTCCAGGAAATTCGTCAATGATGTGCTGTACACCGCTCGAAATCGTGGTATGCAGCTTCCGCAGCCCAAGTACGAGATAATCGAATTGGCACAATTGGAGGATGCCATGCAACGCATGAACCGCGACAAAGTGCAATTCCTTCTCTACATCGACAACAAATTCATCAAATCACATTGTGAGTTGATTTTAAATGAAAATATTAATAAATAAATTTATATTTCAGCATCACTGAAACTGTTCGAGCGCCGTTATATGGTTCTGACTCAGCACGTCACAATTGAGATGGCACAGAAGGCGGGACCGGCTTCAGTCCAGAATGTGTTGAACAAGATGAACATGAAGTAAGTTTATTTTGTACTTTTGAATGAATTAATTGGAAAATAAAACATTTTTAGACTTCGCGGTTTGAATTATCTGCCAGTGCCTGATCCGATCACGTAAATATTCATATGCAATTAAATTTAGTAAATATAACTTTTTCAGCAAAGCAAAATTCGATTTGTCGTCTGGGAATGTGCTTGTCATTGGAGTGGACACTTCTCGTCCGCCGCGTGCAACCGCCCACGAACTGTTCATGATGAAGAAACGGGGATTGATGGAAGGACTCGTTTCGGAGGAACCGATGACTGTTGGGGTGGGTTTTTATTTTTATTATATTTCAATTTGTAAATTTTTTTTAGTTTTGCGCAAATTACGCCAAGGATCCAAACATCTTCTACGGCGACTATTACTACCAGCCGTGCAAGCAAGATGTGCTCGATGAGGAATTTCTGATACGCAAAATGGCATGGACCTTCAACCAGGTCAAAACCAACCGTGGAAAGCCGCCTTCGACCATTGTGATCATCCGTGACGGGCTGAGTGAGGGAATGCTTCCAAAGGTTAGAATTTAAAATGAAATCAAATTAACAATAATATTTTATATTTTTCAGGCTGTCAAAGGCGAGTTCCAAGCGTTCGTTCAGTCCTGCACCAAATATTCGGCTAATTGGATGCCCAAGTTCCTCTACATCATCGTTGACAAACGTCATAACAAGCGGTCGGTTTAATGGGTTTTTATTAGGGTTTCGCCGGAAGTTCCGGTTCCGGTGGCCGGAAGTTCCGGCCTTTTTGGGGTTCCGGTTCCGGATTAAAAATTGAGTTCCGGTTCCGGTTCCGGTTTTGGTTCCGGTCATCCGGTTCCGGTCGAAAGCCTGGTTCCGGCGAAACGGAAAAATTTACACCCTTTAAAATGAAAATTTGATAGATTCATAAATTTTTAGTTCAAAAATAAAAAATTCAAATACGATTGTTTTTTCCTTTCTTATTCTTACCCAGTACTCTTTGATTTTCTTTCTCTGCTCCCTTATTTTTAAAATGCGATAAAAAGTGTAAATCAATTATCGAAGGTCTTTTTATTTTTCAATATTAATGATGTTGGACACACTTTTATTTATAATTTCTATTAATGAATTAATAAATTATATCTCTTTTAGCTCATAATTTAAAAAAGGGGCTAACAAATTTTATTATTTGGCCAAAATAAGGCATAAATTTTTCGCTGCGCGACCATTTTTAGCCCAAATTTTTTGCTTTGCGGCCATTTTTAGCCCAAATTTTTCGCTGCGCGGCCTTTTTAGCTCAAATTTTTCGCTGCGCGGCCATTTTTAGCCCAAATTTTTCGCTGCGCGGCCATTTTTAGCCCAAATTTTTCGCTGCGCGGCCATTTTTAGCCCAAACTTTTCGCTGCGGGGCTATTTTTAAGTAAAATTTTAAAATTAGAGACAATTTTTGGGAAAATGTTCGCCTGCGGCATAATTTTTAATTCATTTATATACTAGATGTTTATCAAAAAATTATATCGGAATATTGTAGAAAAAAAATTCGCAAAAAAAATTTTCCTGAAAAATTCACCCCCAAAAGTTGAATTTCTAAAGTTCCGGTTCCGGTTCCGGGTTCCGGCCTTTTTGAGTTCCGGTTCCGGTTCCGGTTTCCGGAACTCACTCTGAGTTCCGGTTCCGGTTCCGGTTGGAAAAATGAGTTCCGGTTCCGGTTCCGGTCAAAATCCTGGTTCCGGCGAAACCCTAGTTTTTATTCACTTTTAATTAAATTCCAATTTTTAGCTTCTTCGTCAAACGAGGCCCACAGCAGGTCGATAACACAATGCCTGGCTCCGTCATTGATCGCAAATTTGTTCGCGTTGACATGCATGAATTCTTCTTGCAAGCTCATTTTCCTCTCAAGGTTTTTATTCATATTATTCAAAATTCAAATAATCCAAAAAAATTAATAGGGCTGCTCGAAAATTCCGCAATACATAATTCCGGTGAATCAAGTCCAGGCGAGCAACAAGGAGCTTCAGGCATTCATTCTGGCGTTGTGCAACATGTGGCAGGTTTGATAATTAGCAAAATTTTTAAACAAATTTGTAAATATTTTTAAGATCGTGAATTTGGCCCCTGCATTGCCCACTCCCGTTCTTCAAGCAAAGGAGCTGGCGAAGCGCGGTCGAAACAACTACATGGAGCTAAAACAGCAAGCTATTTTACTTTTCCATTTTTAATTTACATTTTGCAGCAACAATCCGAAGACCATTCCATATGTTCCGGTCGGCGATCGCAACGGGCATATGATCGACTACGTCAAGCTGAACGCATTGCTGAATTACGAAGGGGCTCGCGGACTGGTGCTGACTCGATTCAATGCATGAGTGGATTGTTCGGATGGAAGGGAGTGTGAAGGAAGAACAAAACGATATTTTGAAATAATTAAATTTGATATTATTGCCTTTTATTTAAATTTCATCACATTATTATCGCAATTATATTTATTCGGGCTTTAACTCTTTCTTCAACAATCCCAGGAACCATCATTCACTTTATTTTAAATTTACTCATCTTCATTCCATCATATATATTCTCCATCCAACCAAACAATATATTTTCGATATATTATCTAAATTTTATTTGAATACAAGATAACACTTTTGATGCTTAGAAATTCACAAAATTTTCCATTTCAAATTGATAAGGAATTAGGCTAAGATTTGTAGAGACTGTATTAGGTTATAATATGATTTAACATCGACAACCATCCACAAAATGCTAATTTCTCCCTTTCGACCACTTCCTCTTTGATCCCATTCAATTAGTTTTGATCATCCCCTTTTCTGAGAAAATTGTCCAATTTGCCCGTTTCCTGCAGAACTCTCATCAGGCATCGATGATAACCGACCAACTCCAAATTCAGAAGCCATTTTCGAGTGCAAATGTTTCAGAAGGCATTTATTTCGACGATTTTGAAACCTGCAGACCTTTCTTTTATTAGAAATGAGGGATATCGAAAATATCTCAGCAATGATAATGATAATAGATTTGTAAATTTAATGCATCCCCAATCCCCTCATCCATTAAACCACTTCTAATTTAATGGAATTCAGAATCAATTGTGAAGCTCAAAATAATGAAATGAAATTAGAATAAAATTCACTCTATAAATATTTAAAAATTTATTAGCAAAAAGCATTTGTGAGAATTTTAAGCTAATAATAAGAATAAGACTAGTATTCGGTTTGGGGCATTGGGAAAATCATCATCTTTTGTAATGAAATGCTTAATCTTCTGCCAAATTTTCTTTGGACCGGTAGAGATGATGCCCCTTGGCAATTGAATGGAATTCAAAATTGTCCGTATGTGGATGCTCTTTTGGTGCTGCTTCTTCGCAATTATGGTGGTTCTTCAGGGAATCGATCAATTCGCCCGCCGGACATGGCATTATTTTATTCGTGTATTCCATCTGATAACCACTTGATAATTCTCGTTCCCCACTCAGTTTGAGGGCAGTGGATGGTCGAATTTTGGTCCGTGTCCCATATGAATCCGGAGAAATTTGTTGGTAATTGTCACTGTACATTGTGCTTGAATGGAATGTTGCTGAAAATTGAGGAATATTTTACACAATTCACTCCTCAATTCCAATTTTTTACCTCCAGGTTCAGTGAGGCTCAATTCCGAAAGATGTACCACCGGATGAGATCTTTCGCCCAATTCCTTGAGCCCAAATTCATCCTGGGTCATTGTCCGACCGAATTCCGCATTCTCGCCATCCTCCAACAGTCCAAAACTCGATGATTCATTTGCCCTTCCCCTCGCCGGATAGTTTCCATCATTGTCCAATCTTTTTTCCACGTAATCTTCACGTGACACCGTACTATAATCCGCTTGAGGCCCTTCTAATCGCCAACTCTCCGTGGGTCTATGCGCTTTCACATAATCTCGTTTCTTCTCATTGTAATCATCTCGATGCACTGTGCTTTTGGCAAATTCACTTCCATCCGCCGGTACCAGAATCCCAGATTCTTTTTGAATTCTTCGATCCGCCTTTTCCCCTTGCGTATGGGAATAATCCGTCCGGTTGACACTTCCCTCCATTCCAATTTTGCCTTCTCTCTGTGGTGGAAAATGTCAAATTTGCCCAAAGCATCAATCAAAATTTTGTTTACCGTAAACAATTCCGAATTCACCGGTCGAATTGGGTCAACGCGTTCGCCTCGTTTCGGTGCAAATTCCACGTGTTTGTGGGTTTCCGATGCAAAACTTCCTTCGCCACGTAAAATGCCAGATTCCTCCGGCCTTCGCTGCTCGGCCCTTTCCCCTTTTGTGTGTCGATATTCATCCCTGTTCACTGTTTGACCATCCATTCTTCCTTCAGTCTAAATATTTTCGTTTTTAAACCAATTTTTGGCCACCACCCAACCTTCCAAATATCCGAACTGCCCTGCACTTTTGCCTCAAATCGATCCCCTCTTTTCGCTTGATATTCGGCATTTTTGCTGGTTTCACCCAAAAATGTTCCATCGCCTCTCAACAATTCGGCCCCTTCATCCGTTGGCACATTCCTTGTGGCCCTTTCCCCTTGTCTTTGAACAAATTCCGTTCGATGTACTGTACTCAAAGGAGGTTGGCTGGGATCAATGTCCGGCTGCAAAATTACTTTAAATTTATCCTGATATTTTCGTTTGCCTTACATCAAATAATGGCTCATCCTTGGGTCTCCGCATTTCGTGCCTTTCCCCCCTCTTTCCCTCAATTGTGTATTCCACCCGATTTACTGATCCATCCTCCGCCATTCGGCCCTCTCTTCGCCATAATTCATTGGCTTCTGGCCTCCGTGTGGCAAATCTTTCGCCCACTCCCTTTTGGCCATATTCACTTTTGGCCACACTTTCCGCATCGAATTTACTGTGTGAACGAAGAATGTTGGAATCCGGCGGTTTCCTTATTTCAAAACGTTCTCCCTTTCCTCCCCTATATTCACTGCGTGTCACCGTCGATTGTCCATTGGCCATTGGTTGGCTTTGGCTTTGCTAAATTCAAACAAAATTCATTAAAATTAAATTCCCCCTGTTTTAATTGCCTTCCAAATGTCCGAAGTTCTTGGCCTCGCTGCCTCCGTCCGTTGCCCTTGTTTTGGTCCAAATTCCACTCGTTTATGTGTTTCTCTCTCAAAACTGCCTTCGCCCTTCAAAATGCCCGATTCCGTTGGCCGATGGATGGGAAACCGTTCAGCTCGTCCCTCTCGTCCATATTCCTCTCTGTTCACACCACGCCCTTCCAATCTCTCTGCACTCTATGAATTCAATTCACATTTTAAATTTTTGGCCATTGCCCTACCTTCCAAATATCCGAACTGCCCTGCACTTTTGCCTCAAATCGATCTCCTCTTTTCGGTTGGAATTCGGCATTTTTGCTTGTTTCTCCCAAAAATGTGCCATCGCCTCTCAACAATTCGGTGCCCTCATTTGGCCTCACCATTCGTTCAAATCGTTCGCCCCTCCCTCCTTGGCCGTATTCACTTCGATTCACCGTGGCCTTTTCCAATAATGGCTCGCCACTCTGTTCAAATGTGCCCAAAATTAGTTCGCCTTCAACCCCCAATTTTACCTTGAATAAATCCGAATTTGGCGGCCTCCTCCCCTCCAATCGTTCTGCCCTTTTTGGCCCATATTCACTCAAGTTGCTTGTTTCCCTTTGGAATGCCCGGTCCCCATCACCCAAAATGCCAGCATTTTCCTTTGGCCGAAATGGTTTACTTCTTTCCGATGCCCTTTTCTCTGCAAATTGTTCCCTCGTTACCGATGTCCCTTCAACGGTTCCATCTCGCTGAAAATAGGCCCAAAAATTGTTCATTTCCGTCCACATTTTAGTACTATTTTCCCACCCACCTTCCATAAATCCGATGTCATTGGCCGTGTTGGTTGCATTCTTTCTGATTTTTTTGCCCCGAATTCACTTTGATGAATTGTCGTTTTTGGTGTTTCCATTTGATTTTGGAATAATTGGGTGGATGCCGGCGGCCTTGTGGCCCGAATTCGTTCAGTCCCTGAACAAACAAAACCCACAAAATTAGGCAAATATAAATTCATTCCAACCATTTTGTAAGGCCCTTTCACTCTCCTCCCTATATGTGCTTCTCATTCCGCCGGTGGAATTGCCCAATTCAATTTGTGAATTTTGGGTCCTTTTTCTCAATGCCGCCGATGTCACAAATCGTTCATTGCGGGCATCGCTGCCACTTGCCAATGCCGGTCGAAGCTCATTGTCATCTCGGGCCACGGAAAATGGCTTCAAATGAGAAAGAATTATTTTTGTATTTTGGCTGGTGCATTTCCCCCAATATCCGGCCCCATAGTAACCAAAAGCAATCTTCATCATTATAATAAGGATAAACAATTTGGGGAGACCAAATGTCCTTTGCTATTTTGACCATTTCCCCTTGCCCCCTTCTAATTTACCGCATTGTTCAATGCCAATTCGCCTTTAGGCCGTGTCGGCCTCGCCCTTTCCCCTCCATTCTCCACGGTGGCGAATTCTTTACGATAGAAATGGCCTTCACTATCATTTCCAAAGGAAAGTGCCGTATTCGTTTTTGACCGATCAAATGGACATGAATGCCGTCCGCAAGTACAAATTTCGCAAATGCATTGTGGCCCATGTTGGCCCATTATTTTGGGTATGGAAAGCTGAAAATTGGATATTTATTTCGTCAATGGGAACGCTGAGATTTTATGGAGGAGAGAAAAGGCAATTTGTATCCTCATTCAGAGTGGCCAATTTTGAAGTGGAAGGAAACGAACTAATTCACAAGGGAAAATGAGTATGAAAAGGGGAAAGAAATTGGGAGGGATGGAACATCGATGGACAAGTGCCGCGCAAATTGTGCCCGAATTGGTCCTCTGGGACAATTGCCACCAAACATTTGAGGCAATCCTCTTTGCATTTTTGTTGGTTGTCTGTGAATGTCGCCTTCGCCTCGTTCCGCTGGTCCCTTCCTCCTCATCAATCCATCTTTTGGGGGCATTTGCCATCCGTGGCCAAGCCAAATGAGCGATGGCCAAAACGAAAGGAGGAAAAGGAAAATTTGCTTGGAAACGGCGGGGAAATGGGAAGGAGAAAGAAGGAAAGGATGGCGGCTGGCAGGAAGGCAAAGGCACATTGGCCTTGGCTGATGAAGGAAAAACAACAAGGGAAGAAGGAGGGGAAGGGGGATTGCGCGGAGTGAAAAGGCAACGGCAAATATATTGGAGGAAGGCGAAATGGATGCGGGAAAGAAGGGACAGCCGGTAGTCCCAGGCATCCACTCACCCGGCTGTCCCGTCCCACATTTTGCCCCAAAAGGAATCGATTGCCCAATTCGGCTTCCGCCACTCCCCCTCTTTTACCCCATAATATTTTACTCCCAAATATGGGGTGGCGGCCATTTTCTCGTCCTTCCCCCCACCCTTTTATCCCACGTAATTGGCCTCCTTTCGGCTTTATTATTTTCTTCATTTTTAATGTGCACAACTGGCTTTGATGAAATGATGAATAAATGCATGAAAAAAAAACAAAGGATGAAAAGGGGAAATTTGGGGGAATGAGGCGAAATTGAAAAGAATTGGATAGGAAAATAATTGGAATAAAATGAATAATGGGAGAATTGGAGGTGAATTGAATGTGGATTTATAGCATCTTTTTTGGCCGCATTTTATTTGATGCTTCCACCACCACCGCCGCCGCAACATTGTCCTCCCCCAATCCAGTTTCGCCTATTCTTCTGTTCATCAGTGCATTTTTGGTCCATCAAATCCAAAACGGCTGTCCGCCGATCATCCACCCTTTCTTCCTCTCCACTCGCTTTTTGTGCCGCCATCAAAAGCCTCTTTGTCAATTCCAAAAACAGTTCATAAACATTTTGGCCAGATTTAGCACTCGTTTCAATGAAAGGAATATTGTAGGCCTAAATGCGAGAGAGGGAATAAGGGTGAATTGTTTGAAACTTGCTTAGTAATTGTAATTCTGATTTGCGATTGTAATTGTAATTCTGATTTGTAATTGTAATTCTGATTTGCGATTGTAATTGTAATTCTGATTTGTAATTGTAATTCTGATTTGCGATTGTAATTCTGATTTGCGATTGTAATTGTAATTCTGATTTGTAATTGTAATTCTGATTTGCGATTGTAATTGCAATTCTGATTTGTAATTGTAATTCTGATTTGTAATTGTAATTCTGATTTGCGATTGTAATTGTAATTCTGATTTGTAATTGTAATTCTGATTTGCGATTGTAATTGTAATTCTGATTTGTAATTGTAATTCTGATTTGTAATTGTAATTCTGATTTGTAATTGTAATTCTGATTTGTAATTGTAATTCTGATTTGTAATTGTAATTCTGATTTGTAATTGTAATTCTGATTTGCGATTGTAATTGTAATTCTGATTTGTAATTGTAACTCTGATTTGTAATTGTAATTCTGATTTGCGATTGTAATTGTAATTCTGATTTGTAATTGGAATTCTGATTATTGTAATTGTAATTCTGATTTGCGATTGTAATTGTAATTCTGATTTGTAATTGGAATTCTGATTTGCGATTGTAATTGTAATTCTGATTTGCGATTGTAATTGTAATTCTGATTTGTAATTGTAATTCTGATTTGTAATTGTAATTGTAATTGTAATTCTGATTTGCGATTGTAATTGTAATTCTGATTTGCGATTGTAATTGTAATTCTGATTTGTAATTGTAATTCTGATTTGCGATTGTAATTGTAATTCTGATTTGTAATTGTAATTCTGATTTGCGATTGTAATTGTAATTCTGATTTGTAATTGTAATTCTGATTTGCTATTGTAATTGTAATTCTGATTTGTAATTGTAACTCTGATTTGTAATTGTAATTCTGATTTGCGATTGTAATTGTAATTCTGATTTGTAATTGGAATTCTGATTTGCGATTGTAATTGTAATTCTGATTTGCGATTGTAATTCTGATTTAATTGTAAATTTTGGCAATTTAATAAGGTCCACAAAATAAGGAGTTTTACTAGAGCCCGGCGCGAAGGAAAATCCGGACCCGCGGACCGGATTTTCGAACCGAAAAAATCCCGGGCCGGACCGGACCGGATAATCCGTACAAAATCCGGTCCGGAAATAATCCGTACCTTAAAATTGTACGGATCCGGATACGGATTTCCGGATTTTCAAAAATTTTTTTTTTTCACAGATATAAGTAAAAAAAAAATTTATAGCGATTAAAATAAAAAATGAAATCAAATTTATCGAGATAAAATAAAAAACGAAATCAAATTTATTCAAATTAATATGAGCCAACTTCGAATACTTTTGTTAAGGAAAATCAACATTTCCGCTGTTTCTGGGAACTAAAATCAGAATCAGAATTACAATTCAGAAATTACAAATCGCAATCAGAATTTCCAATTCTGAATTTATTTTTGAAAATAACCCAAAAATTTGTGCTCATTTTCAAAATATTCCCGAAATGTGAACCTTATTTTTTAGTCCGGGGAAGACATGCAATGGCATGTGCTTTAAATTTTGTGGCAACCCTAATTTAGTAAAATGGGTACTTTCCTGTTATCTGGGGGGCAAAGCGATTATATGGGGGGCCGGGTGATTATATGGGGGGCAAGGAGATTATATGGAGGGCAAGATCTATAATATATAATAGGATGATTAGGAAGATGATGAAGATGAATATGATGACGAAGATGACTAAGATGATGATGATGATGATGATGAAGATGAAGAAGATGATGATGATGAAGATGATGATTAAGAAGATGAAGAAGGTCATAATCATCTTCCTAATCATCCTATTATATATTATAGATCTTGCCCCCCATATAATCTCCTTGCCCCCCATATAATCGCTTTGCCCCCCCCCCCCCAGATAACAGGAAAGAACCGTAAAATGGCATCCTATAAATCCAACACTGGCACTGGCACCCAGAGCCACATGTATTATTCACTTAGTTAATAAAATCAATTTCATTTGACAATTAATTAGGTTGGATGGATAGGTATGAAAAATTGAATATCATATTCGTGTTCAGCATCAAAAATTACATATGAAACACTTATTAAACTTTTTTTAATTAAATTTTTAAAGAAAATTGAGGAAATAGGCGAATTGTGTTTTTGCCCCCAATAGGCGAATCGTGGATAGGCGCACTGTGGGGCTCCGTTGTATAAAACAAAAAATAAAAATATATTAAAGAAAGAATTAAAAAAAGAAATTATTAAATAAAGATTTTAAAGGAATTTGGATCGTTTCAAAAAAAATTATTCACAGAAATAGGATGAATGATCCTTTTTACTAGCATTTGAAAAATCCGGAAATCCGGTTGCAAAAAATCCGGACCCGCGGGCCGGATTTTCGTTTGGCTAAAATCCCGGGCCGGACCGGACCGGATAATCCGTACAAAAATCCGGCCCGGAAAAAATCCGGAAAATCAAAAAATGTACGGATTTCGGACTCCGGGTCCGGATAATCCGTACGGACCCGGAATCCGCGCCGGGCTCTAAGTTTTACCCCTAATTTTCACAATTTTTGAAAGATTGAAAATTAATTTCCCATTGGCTAGTAAAAGGGAATATAATACGGTAATTTACATTTCCCCATTGCCTAATGATTTGGTGTAATTTTCATTTTCCACACCTTTGCCAATTGTTTCCCCTCTTCCGGCCTCACTTTCCTCTGTTGGCCCAAGTCCACTTTGTTGCCCACCAACGTCAATTCCACCTCCTCCTTTGCATATTCCCGCACTTGGGCCAACCAATCCCGGATATTCTCGAAGCTGGCTCTGTTCGTGACATCCTTTTTGGAAAGAAGGCAATCTCAATTTGTCCCCTTATTTCATACGTAAATGAGCAAAAGGGCATCCGCATCTCGGTAATAAGAGGCCGTCAAACTTCGAAATCGTTCTTGGCCAGCCGTGTCCCAAACCTCCAATTTTGTTTTGTAAATAAAAAATATTTAAAAATGCCAACTTGTAATTTGACTTTATGCTTATTCAATTCGATGATTTTATTCTTTAAATATTGGAATTTGGGAATTCAATCAACAATCCCCAAAACTTGCCCTATAATCGATACCAACTGTGGAAATGAAATTACTGTAATAAAAGTGGAAGGAATAGGCCTAAGGGGTCCATCACAAACTTATTCATAAATGTGTTATCCTTGAATCGAATGAGAAGACATGTTTTACCGGTGCAACTGTCACCCAAAAGCATCACCTGAAATGCGGATTTCATTTTGTTGGTGGAGACGACGACCAATTTTCCAATTCCAATGAATAATTTTATCCAGTATATTTTTGTTGGCTTAACCAAATTTATCTTTCCATCCAATCCATCCTCTTCTCCATTTTCGACCCCCTTTTTTTGCATTCCCAGCTGTACTTTTTTGCCCATTCCCCTGGCAATTGCCCAAACTGTGCTGTCGGGAGTGGCGCAAAATTTGTGGCCGGTAAATTTGAGCAGGGAGGAGGGGACATAATTTGTTTGCTTTGCCATTGTTCTTTCTTCTTCCTCACCGATGCCCCACCCAAAACCTTCCTTTCCCCATTCTTTTCTCTCCTGTTTCGATGGAAAAGGGTGAGAAAGAGATTGTGTGGCCAAGAAGAAAATGAACTTTTTTTTTGGCCAAAATTGGGTCCCCCTATCCATGCCAATACATTGTTGGGAATTGAAAAGGAATGGAAGAGGGGAAGGCCAACTTCCTGTGGCCAACTTCCGTTGCTGCTTCTTTCTATTTTCTCTCTTCAGTCAGCCAATTAAACAAAGAGCAAGCCAACGCCAAAACTAACAACCATTTTTGGCCCCAAATAAGTGACAAAAAGAAAATATATGCCCCAAAGAGTGTCATTCTCCTTCCACCTCCATTTTTCTTTAAACTGTGTTTCACATTTATAATTCAAAAATCACGGATTCTAAATGCTTATCGATTTTGGAGGGGATGGAAAATTTGTCATTTCCCGGAAACATTTTTGGCCCAGAACAGAAGAGAGGATTATCAAGGAGGAAAGGAGGACTTCTCCTCAATCGTCTCACCTTTCTCCCTTTAAAGCTACATGATGGTGGGAAAATTGAAATGACGGGAAGGAATTGGAAAATGACGAAAAATGAATATTGAAGGATAAAGTCTAAATTAATTAATGAATGACCAAACAAAAAAACTCACAGTGAAACAGTAATCAACATCGGTGAGGAGAGAAAGTTTCCTTTCAGAGGCCATCTTTCTATGACCGGAGGCAAATTTATTTTTGAAAAATGGATTGATTGGTGGCAAAATTAGCAAATTGGATGGTTAAAATAATTTCTGTGATGATGATGGGAAGAAAAGATGATGAGGGGGCAATTAATTGGCCCCTAAGGGGAGTTGGCGAGTCCAAAATGATGGAAAGGGAAAATGTGGCCAATGCCTGCCGATGGCCTTCCCCTTTTTAGGGTTGTTATATACTTCAGTCGGGGCCGTTATTTCTCACTAATTGTCCGGCGGGGCTGGAGATAGGAGGACGAGCAGCGGATAAAAAGGGGGACAAAAAACAAAAAGGGGCCCGTAATAAGAAGCAACAAAACAAGAGCATGGATGGAAGGGGAAATCATCGCCAATTCCACCCGCGCCGTTCGGCTCCGCCCCATCTCGGCACCGAAAGCATATTGGCACGGAGGAGGACACATTTGGATGGGGTTGGGGACAGCCGGTCCTTACGAGGCGAAGAGTGTTGGACGACCATGAAAGGGAGTAGGGGAAAGAGGAATGCTTCTCCATTCGAGACGCCCTCTTGGGGCTTATTTTCCATACTCGTGAATATTCCCTCCACCCACTTTTTAATTCGTTGGCCCTTCACAAAAAAGTAGATTGGATGAAGTTTGCAGTTTTTATGCTAATAATAATGTGAATGGCAAACGGTCTCATATTTGCTTTTTTTATAAAAAATATTTGGATAAATCAAAAGCATTTTTGGAATTGGAAAGAAGGCATATAGTAGGTGGATTTAATTCTTTCAGTTAAAACTTTGCGGAAAAAAGCGGTAATTCTCTCCGGAAACATACAATGCCCATACAAATCAGAATTACAATTACAATTGCAAATCAGAATTTACAATTACAATCGCAATTCAGAATTACAATTACAAATCAGAATTACTACAATTAC